>OZ038518.1:12955358-13070358 GCA_964036315.1 Acanthosepion esculentum
ATAATAAATTCTATATCGAATATTTTAATTTTTATTTTATATTTAACTGAGAATGTTACCAAGCCTTGTGCGGGTCAAGTCCCCTCTGTGTGACACAGCCGTAACATTCTTTGACAGAGTTCTGTGAAATTAATGCTAGATTTGTAAATTAATGCATAATATTCAACAGATAATTCTGTAAATGATTTATTATTTTCAGACTTACACTCACCTTTCATTCTCAGCCGATACAATACACGTCACAAAGTCTGACCCAAAGAAAGTGGACGCTGCTACAAGCTACATTTGAAATTCTGTTTACATTTTTTCCTCGGGTGGGGTTTCTTTACTTATATAAAATTTCGAATGCAAATTTTGTAAATTTTAATAAGAGAAAAATCCGTCCCTCGCTGTTAACGGTGTATTACCTACATTTATTTTATTTTTTTTTTTTTTAATAATTTCTTCTACGGTTTTCATGGATTATTTTTTAAAATGGCGACCGACTGTCTGTCCCGAGAAATTACTCAGGACACATAATCGGTGTTGATGTGTGTGCTCACTCGTGCCTACATAAGCGCATCAGTCGGGGGTGGGGGGGGCACCTAAAGGCTTTCTATTTGATGAAATGGATCGGTTCTTTTTTTTCTGTTATTTCGGACAAGATTTTTATTATATTCATGAAGATCTGTCCCCTAACACCACATCCAGTTTTTACCTCTCTCTTTCTCTTTCTCTCTCTCTCTCTCTCTCTCTCTCTCTCTAGATAGATAGATAGATAGATAGATAGATAGATAGATAGATAGATAGATAGATAGATAGAGAGATAGATATGAACAGACATAGATAGATAGATAGATAGATAGATAGATAGATAGATAGATAGATAGATAGATAGATAGATAGATAGATATGAACAGACAGGGCTATATAGATAGATAGATAGATAGATAGATAGATAGATAGATAGATAGATAGATAGATAGATAGATAGATAGATAGATAGATAGGAATAGACTGAGATATGAAAAGAAAAAGAGTTTCAAGAATAGATAGATAGATAGATAGATAGATAGATAGATAGATAGATAGATAGATAGATAGATAGATAGATAGATAGGAATAGACTGAGATATGAAAAGAAAAAGAGTTTCAAGAATAGATAGATAGATAGATAGATAGATAGATAGATAGATAGATACATAGATACATAGTTACATAGATAGATAGATGAACCGTTAACGTCTAACAAAAAAGTAAATTACTTGAATTTATCTCGTTTCGGGGCCAACAGGTTTTTGTAAATTGCTCAATATTAAAAATACATCAATAACAGTCAGGTTTTAAAAAAGTGTTTAAAAGACTTATTTGAAATTTCGCAAATACAACCCTCGTTAGGGTCGCATTAAATAGATTTAATTCATTAACACACTTCATATTTATATAGACTGTATGAAAAACAATAATTATTTCAAACCCATTTAATGCTTTAAAAGTAACGTTATAATTCTATCACGTTACATCTTAAAAAATACATTATAAAATATGATTTCACACATTATGAAATGGACAAAGTCTGACAATTATTTTAAGATATTTTTATGTTTATACATTCTTTTTATAGATAGAAATATTTAAATAAATGCTCTGTTTATAATAAATAATATTAATAACATTTACCGGCCTGAATGTACGAGAAATTTTCATAGAAAATATTAGTCCTCCGACAGGAATCGAACCTGTATCCTATACGGAACCGTCATATAGCCTGGCGATTTAACCGCAGAGAAGCATTTCGTTTAGCAAAGTCGATTTTACTGCTTTTAATTTTCCATGATTTTCTCACGTTCATTCATATCTGCTCGATGCGTATCCAAATGTAAACAAATGACGTCACATATTATGAAATGGACAAAGTCCGACAATTATTTTAAGACATTTTTATGTTTATACATTCTTTTTTATAGATACAAATATTGAAGTAAATGCTCTGTTTATAATAAACACTCCTCTGCGGTAAAAGCACGTCAGGCTATATGACGGTTCCGTATAGGATACAGGTTCGATTCCTGTCACAGGACGCATATTTTCTATGACAATTTCTCGCACATTTAGGCCAGTAAATGTTGTTTAATACTGTTTATTATAAACAGAGCATTTACTTAAATATTTGTATCTATAAAAAGAATGTGTAAACATAAAAAATATGATTATTGATGAATTTACTGAGCGTATTCTACTCAAATCTTTAATGCTTTTATACCAGTTAAAATACAGGCTTTCCATAAAGTCTCTTTAGTTTAAAAGAAAATATTTCAAAGGCGATTAATGAGATTATCTTAATCAGATTTGTTCTATCTACTCAGTAGTTATCAAAGTTTTTAATCCCATTGCATTTGTATATCTAGATTATGTTGTTGATGAAAGAGCAGCTGTCAAATGAACTCTTAAATGGCTACTCCTCAAGAAAAGGCACAATGTGTTGAAATAAAATCAGATAAGCTGACTCGGCGAGTCTACAGAAGTTCTTTCTATGGGATTATGTTAAAGATATCGCGTATGAAACAAAGATACGGAACATCACTGATCAAAAGATTATTGATGCTACTTCTATCATTGATGAGGCTACAGCGAACATGGTAAGAATCCAGTACCGTCTTGATGTGCTTCCGGCAACTAATGGCGCCCGTATAGAGGTAGATTAGATTAGTTAAAAAATTTCAATATCTCCTCCTCATTTTGTAACAATTTCCACATATTTGTCTGTTCATTTGCTTTTGTTATATATATTTTTTTAATTCTAAAGAGACATTATGGACACGTTGTATATTTTAAAAAAAGAAATTAAAAAACGAACATTTTCACGTTATTACGAGATATTTCGAGACATGAGCAGTGGAACAAGAACAGTCTGTCCTCGTAGATTAAATAAAATGTCCAGTTCCTGATTTGCCGATGGTTCCCTCGATAGTCAAAGATTTGAAGAAGGCCGGAGAAAACAACGCCCGAAAAGCTGCGATTGTGATAATAAGAACAAAATTAGTGATATTAATCTGACTATAAATAATCTAAATAATGATAACTCCCCACCCGGGAAATTCAGAAGGGAAAAGGGATGAAAAATTGTCTCCCCTTCCTATTTCTTTCCCTTCACTTCTCCTTATTCTTTTTTTAATCAATTCACCCTAAGCAAGGCGATAATATCACTAAGATGCAAGCAGTGACTTGCAGAGGTTTGGCGATGTTTGGGAGTAAAAGAGAATAAGAAGACTTTAGAAGGAACCGGAAATTTTATCCTAAACAGTAAACAAGGGATAAACCTCTACTCCTGTTCAAAAGACCGGGGAGGAGTGTGATCCGGACGATAGTCAAACCTGTCTATTCCTTAGTTCTTTCTTCCAGCTTTTATCACTTTTCTTTCGAAAAATGATTGACAACATTATGGATTTTGTTATTAATTTACATTTTTATCTAGAGTGTAAATTGTCACCCCCAATTATTAGGTTGGTGCAAAAATAATGTCGTTTTCTCACATGAAGTTGAACGTCAAAAAACGACATTATTTTTGCACCAACCTAATAAAACCGCAAATTGAAATGCTTGAAAAACTTTAAAAAATGAACGAAAAGATTTTAAAATTTCAATTGACAGTAAATCTGTTTGGCAAATATATGCAGAATGTTTCCTTATAAGGAAATAACTAATTTCCCCATGACCATCCAGGTTATTTTTTTTTACTCAATTTAAAAATGCAATATGCACAGGACAGGAATTGGGGGTTAACCTCATTCCGTCTAATTATTTTGGGAAAAAACGCTTCATTATCAGTCGAAATTTTTTTATTTGTTATATATGATGTAAAGCTTCCATAGCACAATATCCCTCAGCTGGAAGAAGACTTTCTTGACTGTTTCAGGAAGACCAAGAAATTAGTCTCGTTTCAAGCTCAGAAGAACATAAAAATGAATCAAGACCGACGTATAAACACGTCTACCGCCTGTTTTTGAACGGTATCATTTGGACGTGTTTATTCGTCAATGTCGGAAAAGTCACTTTCGGTAAAAACGTATAAACTCGTCTACGTAATCTTAAAGAAATCTATAACTCAAAATCATATTACAACATAACAAAGAAACACCTTTTGATTTTTGCATTCAGCTCTGACCTGGTTACCTGTTAAAGAGGACAAACTAAATTTACAAATACCTGAATGCAATGAATTCGACTTGAATCCGAACAGTATTTTTCTATTTCACCCTGCATATCCAAACCTTGAACTTGAGAAGTGGAATTGCTTGAAAAACCTTTTATAAAAAAAAACGAAAAGATTTTAAAATTTCAATTGACAGTAAATCTCGACGTTGCCTTGCTCTTTTTTTTTTTTTTTTTTTTTTACAAATACTTTCACGGTAATTGCTCCGAGGAAGCTGCTTTCGCTGGTTCCTAGACCTCATGAATTTAAACGTCCTACGAGGCTGGCATCCGGTTCTCACCGCTTCACCGTTGAAACTGTTAGATGTAGACGTCTCTTCTACTCCAATAGCTTCATGTCTCCCACATCTCGCCTGTGGAACTCCCTTCCTTATTCCTGTTTCCCTGACAAATACAATCTCCAACTATTTAAGTGTAACGTCAATCGACATCTCCAGTTGCCTTGATCTATCCACTTCCCTTCTCCACATCCTTTCACCTTTCATTCCGATCTGCTCTCGCTCCAAATCTTCTGTAACCCCCTTGCCTTGATCGATCCACTATCTTTCTCCACATCCTCTCCTTTACCACTCCTATCTGCTCTTCCTCCAAACCTTCTGCAACCCCTTGCGTGCTAGTGGCCTCCAACCTTGCTTGGGGTGATAAGCTTAAATAAAAAATCTGTTTGGCTAATGAATGCTGAAAGAAAACGACTAATTTCGCCATTACGATCCAAGTTACTTTTTATTCAATTTAAAAAGCTTTAAGCACAGGACAGGAATCGATGGTTAAGTTCTTTCCGGCTAATTTTTCTTTTTTTTAAACGTTTCATTTTCAGTGGATTTTTTTTTATTTGTTATATAGGATGTAAAGCTTCCATAGCACAATATCCTTCAGATGGAAGAAGACTTTCTTGACTGTTTCAGGAAGACCAAGAAATTAGCCTCATTTCAAGCTCAGAAGAACATAAAAAGAATCAAGACCGACGTATAAACACGTCTACAGCGGGTTTTTGAACTTTAACTTTTGGATGTGTTTATTCGGGCATGTCGGTAAAAACGTATATACTATGTCGAACAAGGGGTTTTAAAAGTTTCACCTTTAGAGGATCTGTGTGCTTAAAGCGTCATGTCATTCTATAACAAAAAAAAAAAAAAAACAATAAAAAAATCCACTCAAAGTCAATAAATATTAATAAGAACATGGAAGAAACTAATTAGGCACCTCTGGCAAAGAAGGCTATATTCGATCAGCATAGATGTGGTTCAAACCCGAAAGGGTGGAGCACCCGGCGAGGCTCGAGTACACTATTCTGTCGTGATTGATCTAGAGAGTCGAGCTTGTTAACCATTACACCACGTCGAAGTTCCCAAATGAATTATTCTAAGCATAGCTTAGATGTGGCACAAGGCCGAAGGTGTAGAGCACTGAGTTCTGATTGAACTCACTAATCGGTCGTAATTGGTCTAGCACGCCGAAGTGCCCCTGCTGGGTGTTATAATACGAAGCGATGATTCTACTCAACAATTCTTCTTCAGGACGTAGGGGATCATGGCTCTCCACAATTTCCTGTTGTTTGTAGCTCATAATAAATTTTGACATTTTGTTATTTCTCCTCAACCCTGTTCCGCCATCGATTTACTCAAGCTCATTCTTCTTCTATGGTCAGTGTGCCTTCAGGATGTATTCGGTCATGGCTCTCCACAATTTCCTGACCTTTGTAGATCTTAATAAATTTTGTCTTTTTGTTATTTCTCCCAAAACCTGTTCTGCCATCGATTTACTCAAGCCCTTTCTTCTTCTCTTATGTCCAGTGTCCCTTCATGACGTAGGCGATTATGGCTCTCCACAATTTCCTGTCCTTTGTAGCTCTTAATAAATTTTGTTTTTTGTTATTTCTTCCAAACCTTGTACCCTCATTCTTTTTTTCAAGTACATTAGGTATGTTATTCATTGTTTTCCTCTCTCTCTCTCTCTCTCTCTTGCCTTCATTGTCCTGTGAGTATCACATTTTCCAAACCCTCTATCCTCATTATGTGTCCTAGAAATTTCAAATGCCTCTTCCTGATGTTAAACATAGGTTTCCTTTCTGTTTCTATTTTATCTAAAACTTTGTTGTTACTCACATATTAAGTCCATGGTATCCTCAGCATCCTTCGGTAGAACCAAATTTCTGTTGCTTCATGTATCTTTTTCATCTTTGAGGAAGACAGATATCACAGTACTCTACGAACCCTCACTAATTTTCGATACCTTTGTTTAAAATTATTTTTTTTATAAAGGAAAAAGCTTTCTCGAAGCTTTTGTTTAGTTTTAATTGAACGCTAAAAGGTTAAATTTAATATTTCCTGGAAGCAAAATATTCTTGTGTATTTCAAACAGAAATTATATTGATTGGAATCGATTTTCGTTTCTAAAATAGCTGATTAGCGCCCTTTTTTAGATGTCTTTCATCACAATATAGTTCTTTGTATTAAAAAAATCTTCCAAAAATAAAACATAGTTTTCTGAAAATTTATTTAAGGAATATTAGCTGATTTGAAGTATAATTAATCTGATTTGAAAAATATTATTTACTCTAAGTTTTAAATAACAGAGAAATGGATTTGTAAAACACACAGTAGCGGTGATTACATACTTATCATCGCTTGCCAATCACGTAATAAGTGCTAATTAAGGTGCTAACAGTTTTATTGTTGTTCTATGGAGACTTTATCTGTTGATTTTTGCATGAATTTCCAAATCAATATGTTTTTCATCTGTAAAAAAGGCGGTAGAACACTAATCGTAAATATTATGTCGACCGCAAACGCAAAAATATGTTTAACGAAAGTTTCGAACGTGAGAGAAAGGATTAAAAAAAATAATAAAATAATTAAAAAAAAAAAACACTTTAAAATAAATTTAAAAAACACTTTAAAAAGTGCAAAAAACACTTAAAGTTAATTGTGAAAAATTACTTAAGTCGCTGACGTAACCCCCCACCCCCCCACCCCCCAAGAAAAACAGAATTTTTAACCAAAATTTCTAACGTGTTAGAAAGGTTTAAAAATAATTAAAAAATACTTTGGTCTTTCCTCTTAATAATAATATAAACATTTTGACGATGAAATATTATTTTTAAGTTTGGGGCCTTTTTTTCATCGTGCTATGCTGTTTTTCGTAAAGTTTCTACTTAATTTAATTACAATATCACCTACGGTGTGGAAGATTTTTAAACAATTTTTAAATTATCATAAATTATTATAATTAAAATGCTTAAAAAATGAAAAATTCTTGTAAAAAATTCATTATTCATCGAAATTGTTTTTCTCAAGACAATAATATCCTAATTACAAAAGCAACTTAAATAAAAACTAAAAAGGTTTTTAATGTCATAGTTTTATTTTTTTAGTTTACCATTCGGGGTAGATTTTCAGAAAACAAGCAAAAGTTTTAAAAAATTCAAAAATAATTTAATTCATTTGTGAATAAGTTCTGAAAGTTTAATTAAAAGCCGACAATTATTTGATTTTTTGCTAAAATTTTCAAATCAATGTTTTTTTCACCGGCAAAAAGCTCAAAAACACGTAACTGTAAAAATTACTTACGTCGCTGACTTAAAAAAAAAAGAATTTTTATCCAAAATTTTGAATGTGTTAGAAAAGTTTTAAAATAATTAAAAAAATACTTTGGTCTTTCCTCTTAAATAATAAATATTAACATTTTGACAATAAAACTTTATTTTTATTAAGTTTGCGGCCTTTTCTTCATCGTGCTATGCTGTTTTTCTAGTGAAAATTGTAAAATCTGAGCAAATAGTGAAACTAGTTCAATAATCACGTGACAGTTTTTTCCACGAAAATCAGTATTTTTCGGAGAAAGATTTTACTACAATATATATATAAATTCCCTACCGGATTGTCCGTCACTGGTTGCTGTATTTTTTTTATGTTGACACGTCATTATCTCGAAAATGTGGAGGTACCTACAGTACTCTTTTCTTTATTTCTAAAAAGTTTTTTCCGGGTTCTTAGTACTTTGCTTAGCATTTGGAAGGCATCTTTCTCTATCCCAATGCGCCTTCGTATTTCAGTGTCGCACATTCTCTCCTCGGTCAAAGCACTTCTCAGATACTTATATTTTTTCTTTAGTTGTTTGATTTTTAAAAGACTGAATAAAAAATTATTTTCCGTAACATAAATAAATTATTTTTCCCTTATCATAGTTTCGAGGAGGGGCGGAAAGACTTCCGCTGGCCCGGCCTCGACTAATTCAAAATATTTTTTCTGAAATTGTTTTTGTAAAGCAAAGTAAAAAAGAAGAATATATATTATGTTTCGTTTTTAAAATCTGCAATAATGAATGAATGATAAAAATTGAAAATAATCACACAAAAATAAATACGGAAATGAATTCAAGAGAAAATACATATAGGGTTTCGAAATTATCAGAATTAAAAAGTAAAGACGAACAAGAATAATAATTATTCCCGTTCGTTTTAGTGGCTTTAGCGCTTATTTTAAAAAAAGATTCAGTATCTTTCTTTTAAGGACATCTTTATCAACGGAGGTCATTAGTTCTAATTAATCTGCCCTGGTCAGCTTTGATGCAATAAAAACAATCCCTCTTATAATTAAAAATAAGACAAGAAAAAAACACCATTATCTATCATTGTAATTACTAATTATAAATCATAGGTGGCAGTTAGGACTACATTTAAAGTCCCACTAACATATGCTTTACTTTTTTCCCAGTAGTGGCAGCGTATACAGAGGATTAAGGAGAAAATGTTGTTCTTCTCCATGACAACACAAGTCTGGATACAGCAAGAAGACAAGGAAGAATTTAAGAACTTGGTTGGTCTGTTCTGCCCCATTCAGCTGACTTTTATAGTAAATTAGTAGTAATAATAATCGTTTATTATTCAGTCTAAAAATGATGGTAATATTTAAAATATTATGTCAACTCATAAGCAATTTCCGTTTCCTTGTTTAGGATTGGGTTTCTAGTTCCTTCTAAAGTCTTTTCATTATCTTTCACTGCCAGTATCCCACCTTGTGTCTTGGTGGCTTTATCGCCTTGCTTGATTACAAAAAAAGATTCAGTATCTATCTTTTAAGAACATCTTTATCAAAGAATGTCATTAGTTCCAATAAATCCGCCCTGGTCAACTTGGGTGCAATAAAAAAAAATCCATCATAAAAATAAAACAATAAAAAATCACAATGAATTTTTTTTAAATATGTACGATTTTGTTCCGTCATATTTAGGGGAAATTCTTATTTCCATTGACACAAAAATATTCTTTTTATTTTTCTCTAAATAATTGCTCTTGTTGACTTTCAAATCTTCATTAGGCTAAATCAAAAGTAGATTTCATTATGGGGAACTAATTGAAAAGACGAAAGTATCATTCTAAATATTAATTATTAGCAGCATGGCCCGGCGTTGCCCGTTCTTGATTCAAAAATCGTACGACTCATACAGCAATCGCTATCAATTGACTTAAAATATTTCTGCCCTTCCTTGCCTTTAAAGGAGTGCCCTTTGCCGTGCTGATGTTGCTACATGCCTTACCTCTTGCCTATCTCACACTGCGAATTTTTTCTAAGCTCTATACTAAACATTAAATCTGTTACGAAAAAAGAACTAAACAAAATGAACACAAAACGATCAGCTTTCAAAAAGGACTCGTAACTGGAAAAACCGAATGAAAAAAGAATGTTAACAACAAATATTTTTTCACACCCAAACCAGTTCTGCGGAATCAGAATCGACGTTGAGTTTAAGCAAGCGAATGAGCCAATTGGAGTAAAGTGCCATGCAGATTTAAATTTTTCCCACTTGTGACGAATGCAGCTATCGATTTTTTTTGCATGCTAGCATGCTAGTTAACATTCGTGTCAGTCAGCTGTTGACTCTCACGCTGGCCAATAGAATCTTCCTGCCTATTCGTGGCTCTCACTCTGGCCAGTAGAAAATGGCCGCAAACTACATGAAAACTACCGTAGAAGCATGAAAAAATCGATTATTTCCACTATCGATGGGACTTGGGAAATGCAAAGTCGGTCATAGCCTTTTCACTAACTTGGAGCATGTGCATGTAAATTTTGGTGCAAACCCGTCGAAAATTGCAGCCGTGCATTCGTTACACACACACAGTTACACATCCTGCCTTTTATAGAGAGATGGATCATACGTGGCACTGAGGAATACATTTACAGACCTTTATTCTTTTTTATTCTCCTCCATGAGATCACAAATCTGGATACAGTAAAAAACAATTTTGGAACTTGGTTGGTCTGTTCTGCCCTATTCACATGACTTTTATAGTAAAATCACCAACAATGCATTGTTGTAGCAAAAGGACCAACAATATATTTTTAAAGTAAAATAACCAACAATAGATTATTACAGTAAAAACACCGAGAACATTTTTATAGAAAATTGACCAACAATACATTTTTATAGCAACATAACCAACAGTACGTTTTATAGCAAAATGACCAACAATATAATTTTATAGTAAATTAACCAAAAATATATTTTTATAGTAAATTGACCTACAATACATTTTATAGCAACATGATCAACAGTACGTTTTATAGCAAAATGACCAACAATACATTTTAAAATAAAATGACCAACAATGCATATTTATTGTAAAATGGCCAACAATATATTTGTATAGTAAAATGACCAACAACTTATTTTTGCAGTAAATTGATCAACAATACATTTTTATAGTAAAATTGAAGACATGGTATATATTATCAACAATCAGATAAAACAGACAATTCGTTATTTCATCTCATTCCTTGTTGAAATGGCTAATTGCGACCGGTGGTTCTATGTTAACAGATTCTTCTCTTCACTTCTCGCATTTGAAATTCTCTTCCTTGCCATTTTAGCTTGATCTTCTGAAATTTAAATGCAATGTCATTCGTTATCTTCTGTCTTCTTAATACTTATTATTTCATTGCTCTGACTCCTTAATCATCAACATTATTCGATCGTAGTTCCCTTTCTTTAGCTGTATAGTACGTGCTACGCCAGGACTGCATACAGTTTTTAATTTCAGAGTTACTTTCTCCTAGACAGGTTCCCACCCAAGGCTACAGAACACAATCTGCCCTACTATTTTCCCATAACTGGGATGAGGAGTAGAAGAGGATTCATAACTTTCCTAAGAGTATTAACACAAGAGTGAATGCAGTGGATTGCGTAATCTGAGGCGCTATCCATTACTCCACCGTGTGAGAGAGAACTAGATAGATAGATAGATAGATAGATAGATAGATAGATAGATAGATAGATAGATAGATCGTTCATATCTATCTATCTATATTTTCTAGACTATTCATATCTATCTATCTAACTGGGATAGATAGATAGATAGATAGATAGATAGATAGATAGATAGATAGATAGATAGATAGATCATATCTATCTATCTATATCTTCTAGTCTATTCATATATATCTATCTAACTGGGATAGATAGATAGATAGATAGATAGATAGATAGATAGATAGATAGATAGATAGATAATGAACAATGAGATACATAGATAGATAATGAACAATGAGATACATAGATAGATTGTTCATATCTATCTATCTATATCTTCTAGTCTATTCATATCTATCTAACTGGGATAGATAGATAGATAGATAGATAGATAGATAGATAGATAGATAGATAGATAGATAGATAGATAGATAGATAGATAGATAATGAACAATGAGATACATAGATTGTTCATATCTATCTATATATATCTTCTAGTCTATTCATATCTATCTAACTGGGATAGATAGATAGATAGATAGATAGATAGATAGATAGATAGATAATGAACAATGAGATACATAGATAGATTGTTCATATCTATCTATCTATATCTTCTAGTCTATTCATATCTATCTAACTGGGATAGATAGATAGATAGATAGATAGATAGATAGATAGATAATGAACAATGAGATACATAGATTGTTCATATCTATCTATATATATCTTCTAGTCTATTCATATCTATCTAACTGGGATAGATAGATAGATAGATAGATAGATAGATAGATAGATAGATAGATAGGAATAGACTAGGATAGATAGATAGATAATGAACAATGAGATACATAGATAGATTGTTCATATCTATCTATCTATCTATAACTTCTAGTCTATTCATATCTATCTAACTGGGATAGATAGATAGATAGATAGATATGAAGAGACTGGGATAGATAGATAGATAGATAGATAGATAGATATGAAGAGACTGGGATAGATAGATAGATAGATAGATAGATAGATAGATAGATAGATAGATAATGAACAATGAGATACATAGATAGATTGTTCATATCTATCTATCTATCTATAACTTCTAGTCTATTCATATCTATCTAACTGGGATAGATAGATAGATAGATAGATAGATAGATAGATAGATATGAAGAGACTGGGATAGATAGATAGATAGATAGATAGATAGATAGATCTGAACAGACTTAGATCATTATCATTCGACAGTAGTCGGGATCATCGAGTCAATGCGAACGAGCCTGTCCTTTTGCTGTATAGTGTGTGCTACGCCAGGACTACATACAGTTTTTGAATTCAAAGTTACTTTCTCCTAGACCAATTGCCACCCAAGGCTATAGAACCCAAACTGTCCTAATATTTATCCATACCCATAGCGGGGAGAAGAAACGACTTCATACCTTTTCCCACGTAAATGAATGTAATGGATCCGACTGGAATTCGAACTCGGCTCTCCGATTTCTCAATCCCAGCCGCTATCAATTACTCCACTTTGGTCTGCTAAATAGTAGTAGTTTTTTCTTTTCTTTTTTTTTTTCATACTCTCTGTTTTTTTTTTTTATTTTTTTTTTTCTTTACCGCCTTGCTTCGGGTGAAATGATAATATTTGTCTTCGAGAATATGTGCGATTTTTTTATTCGGCCTCTCGCCAAACCTAACATTCGTTTCACATTGCTCATTTTTTAGGAATACAAAGCTGTATATAGTGTTCAGCCAACTGACACAACCCCCGTCCCGCACGTGTGCGTAGACGAGACAGCGAGACAAACAAAATTTTAAAGACAAAGTTTGGTTAATCACCAGGTATATTGAAAGCCAAAAAGGTGTTAAAAATTAATTAAATCGCAGAATTAGAAAGGTCTCCTCATTTTACAGTTGAATTGGCTAGATGTGACCGTAAGTTCTATGCTAACAGTTTCTTCTCTCTCACGGAATTACATACACGGCCTTATAGATTGGCGGAAAGTTCTCATCATTTTACTGGAGAAATGGCTAGATGTATCCGTAAGTACTATAATAAGAGTTTCTTCCCTCTCACGGTATAACATCCACGGCCTTAGAGATTGGCGGCAAGGTGTCATTATTTTACAGTTGAAAAGGATACATGTGACCATAACTTCTATTGTAAAAGTTTTTTCTCTCTCAGGTATTACATACACGGCCTTATAGATTGTCGGCAAGGTCTCATCATTTTAAAGTTGAAATGGCTAGATGTAACCGTAAGTTCTATGCTAAGAGTTTCTTCCCTCTCACGGTATTACATCCACGACCTTATAGATTTGCGGCAAGGTCTCATCATTTTACAAATGAAATGGCTAGATGTAACTGTAAATTCTATGCTAACAGTTTCTTCTCTCTCACAGTATTACATACACGGCCTTATAGATTGGCGGCAAGGTCTCATCATTTTACAGTTGAAATGGCTAGATGTAACCGTAAGTTCTATGCTAACAGTTTCTTCTCTCTCGCGGTATTACATGCACGTCCTTATAGATTGGTAGCAAGGTCTCAACCTTTCATAGACGGAATTACTAGATGTAACCGTAAGTTCTATGCTAAGAGTTTCTTCTATCCCACTTCTCCCTTGTGGAGATCACTTCTGTTCTTTCTTTCGTTCCCAATCAAGTTTTATCATTCAAAATTTGTATGCAATTTCAATCGTTTTTTTCTGTTTTCTTTTTTTATTATTGTCATTTTGTTATTATTCTTGCACCTTTATAGCATTTTCCCAATTTTCTCTCTCGTAGCTTTATCGGACGTCAAACAGCCAGACAAACGCCTTACCTCAATCAAAACTCTAAAAACGAAATTCTGTTAATTCTTATTCTTTTATTGTTCTTGCACCTTTATAGCATTTTCCCAATTTTCTCTCTCGTATCTTTATCGGACCTCAAACAGCCAGACAAACGCCTTACCTCAATCAAAACTCTGAAAACGAAATTCTGTTAATTCTTATTCCTTTATTGTGCTTGCTCCCTAATAATGTTTTTCTTTATTCTTATATTCTTTCACACTTTCATGGATTTTCACGGATTTGTGGCCTTGCTTAGGTTGAAATGACTAAATAAATAAACACGCTCAATCGGACACCATCTTCGCGGTCTGGGTTGCACTACCATAAAGTTGTTGTTGTTTTTTCTAACTGGACCCCTCCTGTAAGTTTCTATGTTCTATTTATCAAAACCTATCACCTCTTTACGCCCTTTTGGCTGTGATGTTGAGCTTTGTAAATAGGTACAACATTGTCACGTTATGCTCTCTTGTTGCACCAGGTATCACTGTCATGGCTTCTAATCTTAAATGATTGAAAATTTTAAGATGCGCATTTGGCTATGCTGTATATATATATCCTTATGGACGCGTGGTCGAGTGGATAGAATATTCTGATCATGAGACCCGGCTTCGAATCTCAGCATGGTCGATTTGTAAGGAAGGAGACTTCCTGATGTTATCGGACTGGATCGAGGTCGACCACAGCCTACGGCACCTTTGGAAAGTGCCTGAAAACCCTACCACGGGCTGACCCAAGCCTTGTCAGTGAAATTAGGTAGCCGGAACTCTTGGCGGGGGTGGCCGTCGATAGCTGTGCTAGCACGACACCACAAGTCATCGTGGCCGAGGGCTTCAGCGTGCTGGCCTTATTTCAAATTGTTAATCACGCTAGATAACACGCTCTCTCCCAGAAACTGTAACTAAGGTCTGCTCAGCATAGTTACAGTATAAACCACATGTCGTCTCTGCGGGAGTTGAACAAACACAAAAAATCTGCCTGGGCGAGCGTCTGCAATAGGGATTGGCTAGCTGCCCTTGGAGACGGGTATCCTCGAATACAAATGGTCAGCTATTATTATATATCCTTATCATTCTGGGCACCGTGGTGAGCTGTATGGTGAACTGCGTATTTTTGGACCCTAGAGTCATTTTGTAACTTTCACTGGATAATGGTAATGCAGAAGACTTCTGAGATCCGGCGAACCTTCCTTCTGTTTCTTCTCCCTGCGTTCTTTTATTAAGGGAATGATTCGATTTAACGCCGTTCTTGCTTCCTTCGAGGGAACCACTCAGTCCCAGAATCTAGTTATAATGTTCGCTTGTTGCCGAGGAAGAACTTCGATTTTTCATGTTGTCTGTAGCACTAAAATCGTCCGCGTGAAGAAAGAGCTATAAGTGTTCAAAAGAATTTTCTACGAAAATAAAAGAAATGACTGTCGCCGTCGACGCCATAGATGGATTCTTCCACGGGGGAACGGAAGCAATTAATTCGTCAGCATCTCCTTTCCGGTTAACTCCGTTCTACAGGCAAAATACAGCTTCTCTATCACGAGTGCGATGAAGCTTTTCACCCCGAGCTTACGGAATATGACTTCTTTTTCTCGGGGAAAATTCAGTTAACATTTAATCGGTTTTCAGTAGACCTTCCTTCAATTTTAATCCAGAGACGAACAATCATGGGTATATAAGAGAGGGGGTGCTGAAAATTTCTGGGCACGACCAAAGAGGAATTTTTAAAATGTTTGATTGGATTTGTAAACAGTGTATGAAACGTAGAATTTTTTCAGCACCAATATGCGCATATATATATATATATATATATATATATATATATATATATATATATATATATATATATATATATATATATATATAGCATAATGAGAAGCCACGTATACTTTCTTGATATGGCGAAAACAACTGAAAAGTTGCAAATTAAAAAAAATTGAATGTTTTTTTTGTGAAAGTATTTATTAATATTTTTATTTATATATATATATATATATATATTTGATATTTCAGATCTGCCCCGATCTTTCATCAGAAATAACTGTATTCAGAAGTTTGTTTACAAGTAGCGTCCTTTGCGAGACGCGGACGTCACGTGATGTGGAATGCAACTTTGTTTGAATATTTCTAACGTAAATCTAACGATAATAATATTTTAGATGATGTTTAAAAAGGTTTTTTTAACTATATCTAAAAAAAAATTTTAACTATTGAAATATTTATACAGATTTAAAATTCCCAAGTCTTTGTTTAATCCTAGTTTATATGTGTCTAATTTTAAAATCCAGTATTTTACTTTTTTTCTGCGTGTGTATGTGGAACTGAAATCGGAATCTATCAATAAACATTTACAGTTGTCTAATGAGTGTCATGATTGATTAAAGTGTTCAGCTATGGGGGGGGGGATAAGGATTGTTTTGACGTATGGTTAGTTTATGATTGTTGAAGCGAAATTTAACAACATTTACCGGCCTATTCTATGAAAATTTCTCGGACCAGTAAATGTTGTTTAATACTGTTTATTATAAAACAGAGCATTTACTTAAATATTTGTATCTATAAAAAGAATGTATAAATATAACAATGTATAACAGCCCGAATAATGTAAATAATGCAAGTAATCATAATACCTCATCTCAGAGATATAGACAGATACTGAAAAATGCCGGAACGTACAACGGCCGAAACGTTGTGAATATGGCAATGAAGATAATGATAACAGTCGGAATAATGTGAATAATGCGTGAGAGAATATTAGAAAAATAAAACATGAAGAAGAGAGAACAATACAAGAACTGGAATTAAGAAGACAGAAGATAATGATTGACATTTATTTATTTATTTTTAGAACAAAACTGATTGGAAAGCTAAAGGAACAAATTAGTTTTATAAAAACAAAATTCATGTCAATATATATATATGTTTGTGGAGTATTCGTAATTAATTTTATTGGGATTTGGTTTCAATTCTTTTACATAAAAATTTGAAAAATTATATATATATATATATATATGTGTGTGTGTGTGTGTGTGTGTGTGTGTGTGTGTGTGTCATCGATTCTCCCGTCGAATTCGACGTATGAGGGTCAAGTAGATCAGTTCCTAGAAACTGAGAGCCCGACATCGGCACATGAGATTTGAAGTGGTGAAGGTTTCGTGCAGGATCATCCACACTTTTTGAAGGGACGAATACAGAGACCTGGTGCACTAAATGCCACAAGGTCCCCAAACGACCCTCCGCGGGTTTTGAATTCTGAGTTGTCCTTCTCCTAGACTAGTTGCCATCCAAGGCTATCGAACACAGTCTGTCCTACTATTTACCCATAGTTGAAGGGAGAAGAAGAGAATTCACACCTTTCCCAAGGGTATTAGCACGTAAATGAATTCGAACTCGGCTCTTCGATTCCTCAATCCAAGCCGTTATCCATTACTCCACCATGTCTCTCTCTCTCATATATATATATATATATATATATATATATATATATAATTTGGGTATAGATTAATATTTGCGTAATATTCTATGGCGGCACTCTCTAGAATTTTCCTTCTGAGTGAGTTATTTTCTTTTTTTTATGAGTATAGCATTTTTAAATCAAAATTATTGTTGAATTTATTCCTATGTATGACTAGTGCATTAGCTAAGTTGTTTTTGTAAGGTCTCTTTGCACTCAGAAGGAAACTTCTAGAGAGTGCCGCCATAGAATATTACCAAAATATTGATCTACGCCCAGGCTTTTTTCCTATTTCACCTTTCTTAACAAAATTAATGCTCTCACAAACAAACGTACACAACAATATCGTAAAATCAAAAGACAATAGTTGAATCCGCCAACATAGATATAATGACAATATTCTCCACGCGTGACATTAACTGACATTTATTTTCACTTAATAATATGAAAATAGCATTCTCTACATTCCAGTTGCTAAGTTGTTTTTTGTTTTTATTAATTACCTTGTTTAATTAAATTAATTTCGTTTTTTTTGCTTTGAAACAGTCCAGATTGGACGAAACGCGTCAGCAATTTTCATATATATATATATATATATATATATATATATATATATATATATATATATATATATATATATATATATATATATCTTCGTGTTCATATATGCTAATAAATAACAGTTCCTAAAAATATGTTCATACATTTTCTGAAGATTATTATATCTGTTTCTTACTGGGTGTGTGTTTGTGCGTGTATCTATGTATATTGTACGTACATGTCCGTCTCCACGTTTCCAGGAAACTCTAAATGTGCCAATCTTTGATGCTACGACGGTACCAAGGCAAATTAAACTCATAAACTTAATTCATGATCTTCTCCAGCTGAATAAACATGGCTGTCAGCCAGGAGGCGCAGGCGCAAGTCTCCTGGCACGAACTTGAAAAAACGTAGGTTGAGCCCAACCATTTTGAGTGTTTTTCAACATTTCGCTTGTAATTCATGTTCGCTCTTAAAAAAAAAAAATAATTAAATTGAGACATGTATAAAAGCTATTTAAAAATGAACATCAATACAAAAATTATTTTATGCCAAATGGAAAAACACAGGCCGATATTAACCACTCCGCGCAGCACAATCATCTCGGGCTAAAATATGTGGGATAGATAGATAGATAGATAGATAGATAGATAGATAGATAGATAGATAGATAGATAGATAGATAGATACGAACGAACGAACGAACGAACCGAAAGTCCTAGAAAGATAGAAACAGACTAGGATAGATAGATAGATAGATAGATAGATAGATAGATAGATATAGACAGACTGAGATAGATAGATAGATAGATAGATAGATAGATAGATAGATAGATAGATAGATAGGAAGGAAGGAAGGAACGAACGAACGAACGAACGAACGAACGAACCGAAAGTCCTAGAAAGATAGAAACAGACTAGGATAGATAGATAGATAGATAGATAGATAGATAGATAGATAGATAGAAAGAAAGAAAGAAAGAAGAGAGGAAGGAAGAAACTGAAAGGCTTAGAAAGAAAGATAAAAATAGACTGAGATAGATAGATAGATAGATAGATAGATAGGTAGGAAGGAAGGAAGGAACCAAAAGGCGTAGAAAGAAAGAAAGAAAGAAAGAAAGAAAGAAAGAAAGAAAGAAAGAAAGAAAGATAAGGTAATACTGACAAAGAAAGAAATTCCAAACTTGAGAAAGATGACAAAACAAAAGCTCTAATCAAAAGAAATATAGATAGAAAGAAATAAAATCTAAACATGACAAAGAAAGAAAGAAAGAAAGAAAGAAAGAAAGAAAGAAAGAAAGAAAGAACAGATGAATGAATAAACAGAAAGGCGTAGAAAGAAAGATAGAAATAGACTGGGATAGATAGATGGGAAGGAAGGAAGGAAGGAAGGAAGGAAGGAAGGAAGGAAGGGAGGGAGGAAGGAAGGAAGGAAGGAAGGAAGGAAGGAAGGAACTGAAAGGCGGTGAAAGAAGGATAGGAACAAACATAGATAGATAGATAGATAGATAGATAGATAGATAGATAGATAGATAGATAGATAGATAGATAGATAGATTCGACACTTTGACCTTTCAAAACTCAACACTAATCAGAAAATACCGTTGGTTATATTATCATTCTATTTTGCGAGACCAAGTTCTTTCACCATTTCAATTTTCCGTATTGGCTTCTTTTGCCTAAAGAATATTGCTAAGACCTGATTTGTTGTTGACCCGTAACAATGAATTCACCGCAAGAGTTCCGATCATGAAAAAGGAGCCATTTAATAGAATTGAAGCCACAGACTCTCAGCTAATTTCTGGAAGGAAGGAAGGAAGGAAGGAAGGAAGGAAGGAAGGAAGGAAGGAAGGAAGGAAGGAAGGAAGGGAGGGAGGAAGGGAGGGAGGGAGGAAGGGTAGTGGGGCCGAAATACAGAAAGTGAAATGACCAAGCATAAAGAAAAAAGAGAGAAAGAAGGAAAAAAACGTTCAGAAATCAGGAAAAGTAAACTAGCAGACAAACCGCACATGGAAGGAAAGAATGGCTGAGGGAAAAGAAGAAACAAAGATATAAGAATAAAAGGGGGAAAAGGGTTGACTGATTTTTACGGCTTATCAACCCTTTAAGGGTTATTTAAAGCCGAAACATATTTCGGGTTTTCAGAGGTTGCATACAGCACTCCCCGGTCTAAGTAGTGACCGAGATTGATGCTGCTTAACTTTGGTGATCGGACGAGAATCGGCGGTGAGAAGAAAGAAGGAAAACATGGCTATAGGAAAAATATATATAAAAAGAGAATGAAAAAACGGAAAAATTATAGAATAAAAAATTAAATAAAAAAGTGGGAAATTTAAACAGGAAAGTAAGCAAGAAAGAAAGAAAGAAAGAATAAAAGGAATAAAGAACGAAAGGAAGACAGAAAAAGAAAAAAGAAAGAACACGAAGTAAAAGTATAAAGAAAGAAACAACGACACGAATAAAGAAAGAAATAGAAAAATACTGGTAAAAGAAAAAAGAAAGAAAGAAAGAAATTGAAGTAAAAGAAAGAAAGAAAGAAATAGGAATAAAAAAAAGAAACGAACACCGAAACAAAGAAAAGGAGAATGCGTGGTAAAAGGAAGGATGGAAGGAAGGAAGGAAGAAAGAAAAAAAGAAAGAAAGAAAGATTGAATGAATGAAAGGAAGACAGAGAAAAGAAAAAAAGAATACTAAGTAAAAGAAAAAAGAAATAAACAACGACAAAAAGAAAGAAAGAAAGAAAGAAAGAAAGAAATGGTGAAGACTGCAAGATAAAATAATTAATGGTGAAGACTGCAAGATAAAATAAAATTTAAAACGACCGAGGAAAAAAATTATTAAAATGAATTAATCAATGAATGAAAAAAAATAATAAACTATTGAAAATTATTAATATCTAAAGATCGATGCAGAAAAGGCTGTTATTGTAAGGAAAGAAAGAAAGAAAGAAAGAAAGAAAGAAAGAAAGAAAGAAAGAAAGAAAGAAAGAAATCGGAGTAAAACAAAGAAAATCTTGTCATCTGATCCGAAGGTTTTTAGGAGCATGGAACCACCTCTTAATTGCTGGTGTTCCGATGTCCACCCTGACCCGGGGTAGTAGCACCTATTAGGGTCCCCGCCATGGGCAAATAGTTAACCCCCAAAACTGGGGTCAAATCACTATGAAAGTGTAAAAATAGGTTTTAATACCGGCAATGCATTTTTTATAAAAAATTAAGAAAAATTAATTTTGAAGAAAAAATTATTACCAGCATTTGAAAAAAAATATTACCAGAAATAATGATCTTGACGGCATGAAATAACCCATTGAGGTGTTGATATGTCGTAAAACACACCAAACCAAACAAAGAAAACTGAATGAAACCTGGAAAGAAAGAAAGAAAGAAAGAAAGAAAGAAAGAAAGAAAGAAAGAAAGAAAGAAAATCATTACTGGTGAAAACTGCAAGATAAAATTTAAAATAACCGAGGAAAAAAATTTATTAAAACGAATTAATCAATCAATGAAATAAAATAATAAATAATTGAAAATTATTAATGTCTAAAGATCGATGCAGAAAAAGCTGTTATTGGAAAGAAAGAAAGAAAGAAAGAAAGAAAGAAAGAAAGAATGGAACTGATGTAAAAAAAAATAAACAAACAACGAAAGAAAGAAAAGGAAAAAGCGTGGCAAAAGAAAGAAAAAGAAAGATTGAACGAATGAAAGGAATAAAGGATGAAAGAAAAAAGAAAAAGAAAGAGGAAAGAATTCGTAGTAAAGAAAAATGAAAGAAACAACGGCACAAAGAAAGAAAGAAAGAAAGAAAGAAAGAAAGAAAGAATGGAACTAATGTATAAAATAAACAAACAACGAAAGAAAGAAATGGAAAAAGCGTGTTAAAAGAAAGAAAAAGAAAGATTGAACGAATGAAAGGAATAAAGGATGAAAGAAAAAAGAAAAAGAAAGAGGTAAGAATTCGTAGTAAAAAAAATGCAACAAACAACGACGCAAAGAAAGAAAGAAAGAAAAAAAGAAGAAAAGAAAGAAAGAAATATATTAATGCGTAAAATTGCATGATAAAATTATTTAAAAAAAAGCCTTTTGAAATCAGTTATTAAAAAGAAAAAAACAAATACACAGATAGTAAAAGAAGAAGAGGGAAAATATCAAGGAATTAAACAGAAAAGGAAATAAATAAAAAAGAAAAGGAACAAGGTGGGCGACAATCAATAAAGAGAAAGTGAAAAAGAAAACAGTACGACGCCTGAAATAAACGTAGTAACAGATAAAGAAAATGAGCTTTTCTTTTCCAAAAGCCATTAAGCATCAAATATAAAACAACGCAACAAAGAAGAAATCGAAAAGAAAAAAATGAGAAGCGAAAAGAAAAAGAACGAGGAAAAAGAAGGAGGGAGAGAAAAAATCTGAAAAGAAAAGAAAGAGGCAAGATGAAAGGGAAGTCAGTATTATTCTTTAGGAAAACCTTTAAACCTTAATTAAAATTCAAACGCGGAAGTGAATAGAGCCAATGAAACATCTGTGCTGAAAAAAATATTGGAAGGAACTGAAAAAGACATTTATTTGAATTAAGATAAATTGCTAAAGGCGACTGAATTAACAGTTTTGCTTTTGTTGTTCCTTTTTCTGTTTTTTTTTTTTTTAATTTTGTTTGTTTTTTTTTTTTTCTCTTCTCACGAAATACTTTTTGCAAATATCGAAAGCAAATAAGCTGGCGGCGTACATTCATGTCTTGGTAAGGGAAAGAAATCGCCCTGTACGAGAGAAGAGTTTTACGTCACTAAATTAATTAAGTTAATATAAAAGATTTATAGCACATTTTTAAAAAAGAAAAGAAAATTCTTTTATCCATACTTAGTTTCTATTTATAGAATTTAAATTATAACTCTCCACAAATACCGGATATAAACGTGTATAAGACGAATGCCTGCATAGTGCGACCACTGAATTTTGGGGCGTGAATTTTAACTCCTGGCAGAAAAAAAAATGTCTGTGTATAATGCAATCGGTCACTCAAAGTGCATTATTTTTTAATTTCTTCAAAAAAATTTACCACCAATTTTTTGGCGTAAAGAAGCTGACCATAAACACTCGTACTGTACTCAACAATTCACAGTAACCACGTCTTCGATGGCAAGCCGGGTTTTGATGACCCCCGATCGGCTTGCTGCTTATAATGCCACCAACATAACCACCGTCGCTAAACTACATCCAATAGCAAGGCCTCTGATCAGGAGGTTTTGAGGGGTGTGGAACCACCTCTTAATTGCTGGTGTTCCGATGTCCACCCTGACCCGGGGTGGTAGCACCGGTTAGGGTCCCCGCCATGGGCAAATAGGTAAACACCAAAACTGGGGTCAAATCACTATGAAAGTGTAAACATAGGTTTAAATACCATCAATACATTTTTTGTTAAATAAATATTACCAGCAATGAATTTTGAAGAAAATAATTATTGCCAGCAATACATTTTTGAAAAACACAATTGCCAGCAATAAAAATCTTGTCGGTATTAAATAACCTATTGAGGGTGATATGCCGTAAAACGAATCAAAACCAATCAATCTATCTATCTATCTATCTATCTATCTATCTATCTATCTATCTATCTATCTATCTATCTATCTATATAAATATATATCTAGCTATCTTGGCCCATTAACTTCGTTCTCTTTTAGTCTGTTCCTATCTATCTATCTATCTATCTATCTATCTTGGCCCATTAACTTCGTTCTGTTTTAGTCCGTTCCTATCTATCTATCTATCTATCTATCTATCTTGGCCCATTAACTTCGTTCTGTTTTAGTCTGTTCATATCTCTCTATCTATCTATCTATCTATCTATCTATCTATCTATCTATCTATCTATCAATCTATCTATCTATCTATCTTGGCCCATTAACTTCGTTCTCTTTTAGTCTGTTCCTATCTATCTATCTATCTATCTATCTATCTATCTTGGCTCATTAACTTCGTTCTGTTTTAGTCTGTTCCTTCCTATCTATCTATCTATCTATCTATCTATCTATCTATCTATCTATCTATCTATCTATCTATCTATCTTGGCCCATTAACTTCGTTCTGTTTTAGTCTGTTTCTTCCTATCTATCTATCTATCTATCTATCTATCTATCTATCTATCTATCTATCTATCTTGGCCCATTAACTTCGTTCTCTTTTAGTCTGTTCCTATCTATCTATCTATCTATCTATCTATCTATCTTGGCTCATTAACTTCGTTCTGTTTTAGTCTGTTCCTTCCTATCTATCTATCTATCTATCTATCTATCTATCTATCTATCTATCTATCTTGGCCCATTAACTTCGTTCTGTTTTAGTCTGTTTCTTCCTATCTATCTATCTATCTATCTATCTATCTATCTATCTATCTATCTATCTATCTATCTATCTTGGCCCATTAACTTCGTTCTCTTTTAGTCTGTTCCTATCTATCTATCTATCTATCTATCTATCTTGGCCCATTAACTTCGTTCTGTTTTAGTCCGTTCCTATCTATCTATCTATCTATCTATCTATCTATCTTGGCCCATTAACTTCGTTCTGTTTTAGTCTGTTCATATCTCTCTATCTATCTATCTATCTATCTATCTATCTATCTATCTATCTATCTATCTATCTTGGCTCATTAACTTCGTTCTGTTTTAGTCTGTTCCTTCCTATCTATCTATCTATCTATCTATCTATCTATCTATCTATCTATCTATCTTGGCCCATTAACTTCGTTCTGTTTTAGTCTGTTTCTTCCTATCTATCTATCTATCTATCTATCTATCTATCTATCTATCTATCTATCTATCTATCTATCTTGGCCCATTAACTTCGTTCTCTTTTAGTCTGTTCCTATCTATCTATCTATCTATCTATCTATCTATCTATCTATCTTGGCCCATTAACTTCGTTCTCTTTTAGTCTGTTCCTATCTATCTATCTATCTATCTATCTATCTATCTATCTATCTTGGCCCATTAACTTCGTTCTGTTTTAGTCTGTTCATATCTCTCTATCTATCTATCTATCTATCTATCTATCTTGGCCCATTGACTTCGTTCTGTTTTAGTCTGTTCCTATCTATCTATCTATCTATCTATCTATCTATCTATCTATCTATCTATCTATCTATCTATGTCCTGGATAAGACGATAAACTACATCCAACAGCAAGGCCTATGATCAGGAGGTTTTTAGGAGGGTGAAACCAATTGTAAATTAGGTTTTAATACCAGCAAAACATTTTTGTAAAAAAAAATCTTACAAGTAATTAATTTTTGAAGGAAAAAATATTATCAATAGATTTTCTGAAAAGAAATTACAAACACTACATTCTTTAAGAAAAAACTTACTACCAGCAAGACATTTTATAAAAAAATATTGCTAGCAATAAAAATCTTGTCGGTATTAAATAACTCATTCAGGTTGATATATCGTAAAACAAACCAACGTAACATGACTAATTTTCTATACGCAGGATGTTTTTACCAGAACTCATATTGCAACTTTGTTGTTATTATCGCTTTTCTCTGGCACTCCTTATTACTCGTTCCCATATTGTATTAATTTCTATGCTTGGTTGGCCGAAACGTTGTGATAAATATGGCTACACAATAGTCCGAATAATGTAAATAGTGTACATCATACCTCATCTCAGTAATATAGTCACAAACTTATTGTTTTCTAGTGTCTCACTTGATTCAGTATTCATGTGAGTGTCAAATTTTCCACACCCTTCTTCTTCATTAGGCGCCTAAGTAATTTCAACTTTCAAAGGTCCATTTTAAATTCTAATTATTTTCTTTGCCATTTTCCCCAGAACTTTGTCGCAGTTCTCATGTTCATCACATGGAAATCCCAGTATCCTTCTGTAGAGCCACATTTCTGTTTCTTCATGTCTCTCCTTCACCTGTCAGAGTGTCCATCATTCACTGTCACATAGCAGGGTCGATATAACATAACGATTCAGATAGACAGACAGACAGACGGAAGGAAGAAAAGAAGGAAGAAAACGAAATACATAGTGAGAAAGACAGAAAAAGACTTAGATAGATAAATAGATAGATAGATAGATAGATAGATAGGAACAGACATAGATAGATAGATAGATAGATAGATAGATAGATAGATAGATAGATAGATAATGACAAACTGAGATAGATAGATAGATAGATAGATAGATAGATAGATAGATAGATAGATAGATACGAACAGACCGAGATAGATAGATACATAGATAAGAACAGATAGATAGATAGAGAGATAGATAGATACGAACAGACCTAGATAGATAGATAGATAGATAGACAGATAGATACGAACAGACCGAGATAGATAGATACATAGATAAGAACAGACCGAGATAGATAGATAGATAGATAGATAGAGAGATAGAGAGATAGATAGATACGAACAGACATAGATAGATAGATAGATAGATAGATAGATAGATAGATAGATAGATAGATACGAACAGACCTAGATAGATAGATAGATAGATAGATAGATAGATAGATAGATAGATAGATAGATAGATACGAACAGACCTAGATAGATAGATAGATACGAACAGACCGAGATAGATAGATAGATAGATAGATAGATAGATAGATAGATAGATAGATAGATAGATAGATAGATAGATACGAACAGACCGAGATAGATAGATAGATACGAACAGACCGAGATAGATAGATAGATAGATAGATAGATAGATAGATACGAACAGACCGAGATAGATAGATAGATAGATAGATAGATAGATAGATAGATAGATACGAACAGACCGAGATAGATAGATAGATAGATAGATAGATAGATAGATACATAGATAGATAGATAGATACGAACAGACCGAGATAGATAGATAGATAGATAGATAGATAGATAGATAGATAGATAGATAGATAGATAGATAGATATGGAGACCCTGAGATCGCTACATAATTGAAAGATGGAAACACTATATCGTAAGAGAATTTAGATAGATAGATATATAGATAGATAGGTATGAACAGACTGGGATAGAGACATATTTGTAAGAGAAAGAAACTAACTGACTTAGTAACAGAATTTAGGCAGGCGGGCTGGCAGCCAGACAGATAGACTTATTTTAAAGGTTGTCTTTTAAATCAACCTCGTATAATATCCCTGGAGACTGATATACATACCGTGTTTTCCGTATGCTAAGACGCAGTTTTTCCTGAGAAACGCCCTGAAAGGTCAATTTCACCTTCAAATAGGAGAGTTGATATTACATAACGGTTTATGTATTCTTTTCTCTCTTTCTATCGGAAATTTCCTGTTTCTTAATACATAGCTTAGTTTCTGGAAGGCGTCTTTCTCTTTTCGCGTCTTCGGATTTCGGTGTCGCGTTTCCCGTCCTTAATTCGAAAGCTTTCTAGATATTTAAATTTTTGTGCCTGATTGACTTTCTGGCCTCTAATTCGTAGTTCGTACCTCGGGCTCTTCCTTTCGCTGACAACACCACATACATACAATTGATGCATAGGCCTTTCTTCCCGCTTTCTTTACTAACTTCTGTATGAATTCCCGTGCTTCCGCTTCTCTGTCTACTATCAAAACTGTCTTATAATGAATCCTGGTAAGACCACTAATTCTCTCAGGATCACCTCACAGTTTCGACTTACTGGGATCCTGGGTATGACGATAAACTACATCCAGCAGCAAGACGGGATATTTTTGAGAAGGGTGGAACCACCTCTTAATGGCTGTTGTTCAAAGGCCCACTCTGCCCCGTGGTGGTAGCACCTTTTAGGATCCCAGCTATGGGTAAATAGTGAACTCCCAAGCAAAAACAAATCACTAGGAAAATATAAAACTAGATTTTTATAGTAAAATTACCAACAATACTTATTTCTAGGACAATTACCAAGAATACATTTCATTTGTAGTTGAAGGCATACTATTACGTTAAAATATATTTAGTTAAAACCATGAAATTGAGTTCAAAATATTTAGATTTCGGCATTAAATAACCCATAGAGATGTCGATATACAGCTGAACAAAAAATAAGCAACCAACAATACCTATTTATAGTAAAATGAGCAAAAATACATACTTAAATCAAAATGACCAACAATATATTTTATTTCGAGTTGAAGGCATAAAATTACGGTAAAAATATATTTAATTGAAAATATAAAATTTGTGTTCAAAATATTTAGATTTCGGCATTAAATAACCCAGAGAGATGTCGATATACAGCTGAACAAAAAATAAGCAACCAACAATACCTATTTATAGTAAAATGAGCAAAAATACATACTTAAATCAAAATGACCAACAATATATTTTATTTCGAGTTGAAGGCATAAAATTACGGTAAAAATATATTTAATTGAAAATATAAAATTTGTGTTCAAAATATTTAGATTTCGGCATTAAATAACCCAGAGAGATGTCGATATACAGCTGAACAAAAAATAACCAACCAACAATCCCTATTTATAGTAAAATGAGCAAAAATACATACTTAAATCAAAATGACCAACAATATATTTTATTTCGAGTTGAAGGCATAAAATTACGGTAAAAATATATTTAATTGAAAATATAAAATTTGTGTTCAAAATATTTAGATTTCGACATTAAATAATGGAATAGAGTTTATTTCATTGACTGGTCGTCTTTCTTTCTTTCTGCATTCTTTCTTTCTTTCTTTCCTTCCTTCCTTTCTTCATTTCTTCCATCCTCCCATCTTTTCTTTCTTCCTTCCTTTCTTCATTCCTTCCTTCCTTCAATCCTTTCTTCCTTCTCTCCTCTCTTTCTTTCTTTCTTTTTTCTTTCTTTCTTTCTTTCTTCTACTGGTATTTTCTTTCTGTTTCCTTTCACTTTCTTTCATTGACTGGTCGTTCTCTCTCTCACTCTCTCTCTTTCTTTCTTTCTTTCTTTCTTTCTTTCTTCCTATGGTTTTTCGTTCATGTTTTTTCTCGCCCTTCTTTCATTTATTAGTCGTCCTTCTTTCTTTTTTCTTCTTTCCTTCCTTCCTTCCTTCCCTCCTGCCTTACTTACTTACTTACTTACTTACTTACTACTTCATTCCTTCCTTTCTTTATTCCTTCCTTCTATCCTTTCTTTCTTCTTTCTTTTCTTCCTTCCTTCTTTTCTTTCTTTCTTTCTTTAGAAGCGTGGTATCACCTCTTAATTGCTGTTGTTTCCAGCTATTAGAAAAAAAAAACGAAATCCTATGAAAATACAATCAAATAATTATAGTAAAAATCACATTAATACATATTTTGTATTGTAAATATACCAACAGCAACTATTTATAGCAAAATAATGCTTTTCATATTTAGTTGAAACCATAAAATTGTGTTCAAAATATTTCGATTTCGGCATTAAATAACCCATAGAGATGTCGATATGCCGCTAAACAAAATCAACCAAACCAATCGACTCATTGAATCGCAGTCATATATCAGCGTTTAAAAGGTTTGGTCATTTTCGATCTTGAAGCAACGTTTGGAAAGACGTCCAAATATTGCGAGATACAATGGCGAAAGTAAAAAAAAAGAAATAAGCCTCCTTTCTTTAAATTGCGCAGATATCTAGCACATGGAATAAACTCATAGCTGTTTATTCATGGATGGTCGTTGATGGCGAATATTTCTGAATTTCGACTTGCTCCTGTATCCATTGTAAGCTAAGGGTTCTTTGTGAGCAGCAAATCTAGGATGTTTTAACAGTTCGCAAAAAGATATAATATAGGGCCCGATATTGTCAGTCATGTGCCAGCGTTGAAATATATCGGGTGTAACAGCAAAATTGTCAAGTTGTTAAATTAAGATTTGAACCGTTGTATCTTAGAAATAATTAAAGATATTTTACTGGATATCTCCGGGGTTTTATAACACTATTGGACGCTACTTTGAACAATAAGAATATATAGTTACTCTCTTAGCTTAACAGAAGTGTCGTGAAGAAATCTATCATAAACAAAAATGACATGTTCATTACTTAATCATAGCCAAGGATCGCATGTTCATGAAAGATTAAAATAAAGTTTATATATATATATATATATATGTATGTGTGTGTGTGTGTGTGTGTGTGTGTGTGTGTGTGTGTGTGTGTGTGTGTGTGTGTGTATATATATATATATATATATATATATATCTGTGTCTTTTTGACCTATCACCCTCCCACCGATTCCGTTGACAGGTCAAGAGTCGATCCCTGGTTTTCCTCAAAAGAATCTGTGGAGGAAGGAGTCGAAGTGTCATGTCTAGCTCAACCATATCCCTCTTCCCCCCTCTCACACCCCCAGCGATAACCTTGCTTCGAGGTCAGGCTCTTTGAATCACCATATACTCGCGTTCTGATTGGTCATTCTGAATTATGTTACAGCATTCACCCCTAACGAAGGACCGTTAAGGAATTTGGAGTTGTTTCTATTAAAAAAACATTTATTCTACATTCAACACCATCACTTGAAAAAACACGGAAGTGTCGAAACGAAATGGCTATTTTTGTAGTGATTTTATAACATATTTATGTTATAATATTTAAATAAATGATTATATATATATATATATATATATATATATATATATATATATATATATATATATTTATTTATTTAAAGACATTTATATATATTATGTTTAACGTTCTTTTTATAGATACAAGTATTTAAGCAAATGCTCTGTTTTATAATAAACAGTATTAAATAACATTTACCGGCCTGAATGTCCGAGAAATTTTCATAGAAAATTTTCGCTCTCTATCAAGTGTAGAAAATTAAACAGTAGTCGAGTAAAAGCTACTAAGTCAGATGAAGACCAAGACCGAAATATTCGGAAATATTTACATGTAAAAATGTACAACAAGAAGGTTGAAATGCAACTGGATTCAGGATCTGACATTTCTATTATTAACACACAAACATGGAAAAATCTAGGAAAACCAACTCTATTAAAGTCCAACAAAATAGCCAGGACGGTAACGGGAAAAAGGATTAATTTTGTAGGTGAAATATGAGTGAATATTAATTTTAACAACAAAACAATAAAAATGAAAATTTTCGTGATGAAAAACACGAACAAACCTGTTTGGGACTGACGCAATCACTAAGTTCAATCTATGGGACGTGCCCATTAGTTCTTTTTGTAACAACATTACTGAAAGCAAAAATAATATAAAAGATTTGCAAACAGAATTGAAAATAGAATTCCCCGAAGTTTTCGCTGAAGGACTTGGACGTTGTACGAAAGCATCAGCTACGAAATACAGCTGAAGAAAAATGTTCAACCAATTTTTAAGAAAAAGCGGAGTATTCCTTTTGCAGCAGTAGAAAAAATTGACCAAGAACTCGAAAGACTAACGAGAATTGGTGTGATTTCGAAAACTGAATACAGCGACTGGGCAGCTCCAGCTGTCTATGTAAAGAAGAAGTTGGGCGAAATTCGCGTCTGCGCCGATTTTTCAACCGGTTTAAACGACGCAATAGAAGAGTATCACTACCCACTACCAAGTCCCGAAGAAGTATTCGCAAAATTAAATGGCGGAAAGATTTTTTTTAAAATAGACCTTAGCTAGGCATACTTGCAAGTGCCCATGGATAAGGAAAGCGCAAAGTTGTTATGCATTAACACGCATAAAGGCTTGTTCAGATACGAACGTTTACCGTTTGGAGTGAAGACAGCACCCGCAATATTCCAACAAATCATGGACACTGTTATCCGATTTAGACTACACGATAGCATATCTCGACGATATACTCGTGAATCAGTGAATGAACACAAACACCATTTACGCAAAGTTTTTGAAAGATTAAGAAGGCTACATTTTAAAATAAAAGAAAACAAATGCGATTTTCTCCTGGAAGAAATCAAATATCTGGGACATATTGTGAATAAAGATGGGAAAAAGCCAGACAAAAATCGAGCATCAGCAATAAAGGATATGCCTGAGCCAATGGATATTAAATCTCTACAAAGTTTCTTAGGCTTGGTATCATATTACCAGGATTTTATCCCAGACCTCCACATTCTACGAGCTCCCCTTAATGATCTACTAAAAAAAGAAAAACCGTGGTTATGGACAAAAGAATGCGAGCAAGCATTCAAGAAAATAAAAGAAAAACTAACATCAGATCTATTTCTAGTACATTTTAATCCAAAACTAGATATCATCGTGGCAAGCGATGCCAGTACTCATGGTGTAGGAGCGTGCATATTGCACAAGTGGAAGGATGGTAAAGTTCGACCGATCGCTCATGCAAGCAGATCGTTGATACCTGCAGAACGGAATTATTCTCAAATAGAAAAATGGGGATTGACAATTATTTTCGCCGTAACAAAGTTCCATCGTTACATACATGGACGATATTTTACGCTGCAGACAGACCACAAGCCTCTGGTAACGTTATTCGGTTCTAAGAAGGGCCTGCCAACATACACCGCAAATAGATTGCTTAGGTGGGCGACAATTTTGTTAAACTATAATTTTAATATAGAATATTTGTCCACGCACAAAATTGGTTACGCAGATGGTCTATCAAGACTCATTCCGAAAGCAACAGAACCTTTAGAGGATACGGTAATTGCATCCCTCAGAGCAGAGGATGAAGTTGAAGAAAATTTGGCAAACACAATTCGAGAGTTACCAGTATCGCTTAAGGACATCAAAAAAGAGGCAGTAAATGACAAATACATCATTGAAATAAAAGACAAACTAGCCAAAAAGACGTAAAAATTCAAGAAACATTCTCTCGATGTGATAATGTTCTAATATACAGTGAAAGGGTAGTAATACCTAGTACACTCCAAAAAAGGATACTGAAAGACTTTCATGCAGGTCACCCGGGCATAAATAGAATGAAGAGCCTCATGAGAGCATATGTCTACTGGCCAGGTATGGACGACATCGCGTTTATGGTCAGCAGATGTAAAGGCTGCACTTTGGCCTCAAAATCACCACAAATTCTACAGAAGCCATGGCCAAAAACCGACAGACCATGGTCAAGGATTCATATTGATTTTGCGGGTCCAATTGACGGATGGCATTATTTGGTCTACAGTAAATGGCCCGAAGTTTTTCAAATAAAGAGGCCAACATCACAAAATACAATAAATAAATTACATGAATTATTTGCAAGGTTTGGAGTCGTAGATACTATAGTTAGTGACAATGGTACCCAATTCACAAGCAATGAATTCAGAGAATTCTGCCAGAATTTCCAGGTGGATCACGTGAGGCTTCCTCCGTATCATCCACGCAGCAACGGACTAGCCGAAAGGTTTGTCGATACCCTAAAAAGGGCTCTTAGGAAAGCAATGGGTACACCAACTAGAAAGGCATTACAGTTATTCTTGCAAGTTTACCGCATTACCCCAAATAAATCTGCCCCATCAAGTCTATCACCTGCGGAGCTAATGTTTGCAAAGAAAATCAGATCTGCATTCGATAAATTGATACCAAAAAATAAAATACACACACCAGTCGCTATGGTTCCTGAGAGAACATTTTGTATAAATGAAAATGTTTTTTTTAAGAACTATAAAAATAATTCAACATCGTGGGAACCAGGAGTCATTCAAAAGCGGATTGGGAATATGATATATATAGTAAAAGGTAAGAAATTTACCCATAAAAGGCACATTAACCAACTAAAGAAAAGGAGTGCCGAAGAATCGGAAGAAACTCCACAAGTAGAAGAAGAATTATTCGAACTATATGATACGTTTGAGCTACAAGTGCCACAGACAGAACAAAAACAGCGCAGATATGGGAGAAAGCGAAAAGCGACTAAACAATTCAATATGGATCCGAAAAGAAAGAAATATTGAAGAAGCGGATTGGGAAAATCTTTTTCACATCGAAAATACAATTTTAAGGGGGGGGTGTTGGGGCGCACCGACCTTCACAGCCATAATAGACTGATCCTATTATTATAAATAGAACAGTAGTTCTAGAGACTGTGAGGAGTTTAGCAGTGTAGTGCAGTGCAGAGTGAGACTTCTGTAGTGATCAGTTACACTTCCGTTTCTCGACCGGAAGATACCGTTGGACTTTATTACTATTACTTATTGTTACTACTAACCTACGTTCGTTCTACTACTAATCTCTCTGATGTAAATACCTCTCTGATTATACCAGTATTTTTCCCTACGACTGTGTTTGTTCGTTATTACCATATACTCACGTGGAAACACTCAACATCTCAACAATTTTATATATATATATATATATTTTTATATACATAAATAGATTTTAGATAGATAGATTTTATATATAGAGAGAGAGATAGATTTTATATATATATATATATATATATATATATATAGATAGATAGATAGATAGATAGATATTCAGGTAGAATATAAAAGCAAATGGAGTATACTTCCACTATAATTTAATTTCTTATAATAAATAATTACATATATATATATATATATATATATATATATATATATATATATGAGAATAGAGTAACGGATATGGATACACTGAGAGAGGTATATGATTGACAGAAAGAAACACATTATATCGTAACAGAATTTAGATAGATAGATAGATATGAACAAACTGTGAAAGGCACATGTATGTAAGAGAAAGAAACTAAGAATTAACAGAATTTAGACAGGCAGGCCGGCAACCAGACAGAAAGCCTTATTTTAAAGGTTGTCTTTTAAATCAACTTCTCATGATATCCCTGGAGATAGTATTAATTGGGCAAACGTTCAATTGTCGGTTAATTCTTCCACTTGGAATGAATGTCTCGAGCTTCTCTCTTCCGGACATAAATTTTCAATCGTCATAATTACGACTTCTTACAGAACCAAACTCTTACGAGGAACATTTCGTAAAAGGCATATCTTTTCTTTGTTTTATTAATTATCGGTTGATGAAAATCAAAATACTATGCAGTATTATTAACCCATCTGGTATTTTCTACAAAAGGACGTGTCTCTAAATTTCATATTCGACATTACGATTTTCCTGGACTATATTTACAACTAGCAGCTGGTCGATCAGAAAACGCGTTCAATTAGAATGGAGCAAAAACAGCATCATGTTTTAATGTAACAGATTCTATCTTCTTCAATTACTTTAAACTTTCATTAAAAAATCATTTTGAATTAATGCAGTTACTGATAAAACAGAAGTCGTCTGTATTTATTCAATCGAAGTTAGCCGAGTACATGAATGTGTAAAACAGGCAACATGAAGACCACAATTATTTTGGAGTTTTTGAAATTCAATTTATCAGTGTGCTTGCAGAGATGTGAAAGAGGATACATTTATAAAGCAATTGTTAAGTTTGATGAAAATTAGTTTGAAAGATCAATGAAAAATAAGAAAGAAACTAATAAAAATAGCCATTTTTCGCTATCTACGCGGGTTTTCACTATATAGGTGAACTCAATGATCAAGTTAAATGACTGTTAAACAATCAACTTGTTGTTGACTACAATTGAGTGCATTTTGTATTAGATTGCTTGAACATTGAGGGAGTTTTTAGTTTAAAATTTGTGTTGAAATCGATTTTTTTCGAGCCGAGTTCCAATTCGTTATATTCACTTTCATGCAACTACCATTGAGAAAGATCTGAAACCACCTCTTCTCCCCAGCTATGGGTTAATTAATAAAACTTGTATCGCTAAGAACATTATCATCTCCAAAAATAAAATAAAACTGCGTACAAAATATTTTTTTTATTTCAGCATTAAATAACCCATAGAGGTGTTGATATGCCGTTAAACAAAAACATTCTTTTTTCCATGTGGGTTTTCTTGATAAGGTTTTCTTTTTGTTTCTTTTCATACCTATGCAGGCTAGGGAATATATCGACTGAAAAATTTAGTTTCCAAGACCCAGATCACAAAACTATGGACGGATACAAACCCTGTCACCTTCAAAGAGAAACTTCTGGAAGCCATGAATACAGTTTGACATTTGCCGTAATCAACATTGCTTGTCGTGATAATGCACCTGATTAAATCAAGTTATATATATGCTATACTGTATCGAAGACCATATGATAGAATTTAAAACGAAGCATCTCGAGTCAGAAGAGTGCGTCTCGGGACTGGATAGCGAAGGGGATCTGACATTAATCCAGAATTCTATACATTGCGCGCATCGTCTGCAAAGCTAAACGCCATCAGCTGTCTTCATGATTCGCTTTTCTTTCTCCATGCCTTCTCTAACCGGCCGCCATATCCTTGCTTTCATTCTTTTTAACGATATAATTCTTATGGCTTGATATTTCATTTTCTTCTCAAATATTTACTTCTCTTTTTTCTTTCTTTCTTTCTCGTTCTTTCTTGATCGGCTGTTTCTTTTCATTATTGATTTCTTTTTGCTTCTTCCTTTTTAATAATTGATTCCCACAGTCGTATTTAATGTATATTTGGTTTTTACTCATTATTCGTTTTTCTTTCTTTCTTTTTTTCTTTCATTCTTTTTAATAACTGATTTCCCCAGTCGTATTTTTTATTTATCCTGCATTTTATCCATTATTCATCTTTCTTTCTTTCTTTCTCGTTCTTTTTTTTTCCTTTATTTACTTAGTTTTTTAGTTATTTTTATTCATTTCTTTCTTTCTTTTTTCTTTCTTTTTCGTCGGTTGTTTGTTTTCATTATTGCTTCCTTTTTACTTCCTTCTTTTTAATAATTATTCGTCTTTATTTCTTTCTTTTTTCTTTCTTTCTTTCTCGTTCTTTCTCGTTCTTTCTTTCTTTCTTTCTTTCTTTTTAATAACTGATTTCCCCAGTTGTTTTTTTAATTCATGCTGCATTTTATCCATTATTCATCTTTCTTTCTTTCTTTTTTCTTTCTTTCTTTCTCGTTCTTTCTCGTTCTTTCTTTCTTTCTTTCTTTTTAATAACTGATTTCCCCAGTTGTTTTTTTATTTATCCTGAATTTTATCCATTATTCATCTTTCTTTCTTTTTTCTTTCTTTCTTTCTCGTTCTTTCACGTTCTTTCTTTCTCTCTTTCTTTCTTTTTAATAACTGATTTCCTCAGTCGTTTTTTTACTTCATGCTGCATTTTATCCATTATTCATCTTTCTTTCTTTCTTTTTTCTTTCTTTCTTTCTCGTTCTTTCTCGTTCTTTCTTTCTTTCTTTTTAATAACTGATTTCCCCAGTTATTTTTTTTATTTATCCTGCATTTTATCCATTATTCATCTTTCTTTCTGTTTTCTTTCTTTCTTTCTCGTTCTTTCACGTTCTTTCTTTCTTTCTTTCTTTCTTTTTAATAACTGATTTCCTCAGTCGTTTTTTTACTTCATGCTGCATTTTATCCATTATTCATCTTTCTTTCTTTCTTTTTTCTTTCTTTCTTTCTCGTTCTTTCTCGTTCTTTCTTTCTTTCTTTCTTTTTAATAACTGATTTCCCCAGTTGTTTTTTTTTATTTATCCTGCATTTTATCCATTATTCATCTTTCTTTCTTTTTTCTTTCTTTCTTTCTCGTTCTTTCACGTTCTTTCTTTCTCTCTTTCTTTCTTTTTAATAACTGATTTCCTCAGTCGTTTTTTTACTTCATGCTGCATTTTATCCATTATTCATCTTTCTTTCTTTCTTTTTTCTTTCTTTCTTTCTTTCTCGTTCTTTCTCGTTCTTTCTTTCTTTCTTTCTTTTTAATAACTGATTTCCCCAGTTGTTTTTTTTTATTTATCCTGCATTTTATCCATTATTCATCTTTCTTTCTTTTTTCTTTCTTTCTTTCTCGTTCTTTCACGTTCTTTCTTTCTTTCTTTCTTTTTAATAACTGATTTCCTCAGTCGTTTTTTTACTTCATGCTGCATTTTATCCATTATTCATCTTTCTTTCTTTCTTTTTTCTTTCTTTCTTTCTCGTTCTTTCTCGTTCTTTCTTTTTTCTTTCTTTCTTTTTAATAACTGATTTCCCCAGTTGTTTTTTTTTATTTATCCTGCATTTTATCCATTATTCATCTTTCTTTCTTTTTTCTTTCTTTCTTTCTCGTTCTTTCACGTTCTTTCTTTCTTTCTTTCTTTTTAATAACTGATTTCCTCAGTCGTTTTTTTACTTCATGCTGCATTTTATCCATTATTCATCTTTCTTTCTTTCTTTTTTCTTTCTTTCTTTCTCGTTCTTTCTCGTTCTTTCTTTCTTTCTTTCTTTTTAATAACTGATTTCCCCAGTTGTTTTTTTTTATTTATCCTGCATTTTATCCATTATTCATCTTTCTTTCTTTTTTCTTTCTTTCTTTCTCGTTCTTTCACGTTCTTTCTTTCTTTCTTTCTTTTTAATAACTGATTTCCTCAATCGTTTTTTTACTTCATGCTGCATTTTATCCATTATTCATCTTTCTTTCTTTCTTTTTTCTTTCTTTCTTTCTCGTTCTTTCTCGTTCTTTCTCGTTCTTTCTTTTTTCTTTCTTTCTTTTTAATAACTGATTTCCCCAGTTGTTTTTTTTTTTATCCTGCATTTTATCCATTATTCATCTTTCTTTCTTTCTTTCTTTCTTTCTTTTTTTCTTTCTCGTTCTTTTTTCTTCTTTATTTACTTAGTTTTTTAGCTATTTTTATTCATTTCTTTCTTTCTTTTTTCTTTCTTTCTTCGTCGGTTGTTTGTTTTCATTATTGCTTCCTTTTTACTTCTTTCTTTTTAATAATTATTCGTCTTTCTTTCTTTCTTGTTCTTTCTCGTTCTTTCTTTCTTTCTTTTACTCCGTTTCTTTTTTTTTTCCTTTTCTTTTTCCGCCCTTTCTCATCCTGCACTTCTTTCATTTGTGTGTCTTTTCCAACGCCACGATTATTTGTTTTCTTCCTTAATGGCTCCTTTCTGCCATATTCATAATTTCATTGCCTTTTACGACATTTTCTTTTTGCCCAATCTATTTTGTTCTGTATTGTTAATACAATTGGATTTGTCGCTTTTCTTTTTCCCGCGTTTATCCTTTTTACACATTTTCTTTTTCCTGCCTTTACGATTTTTCCATATTTTCTTTTTCCCGCCTTTATTTTTTTTACAAATATTCTTTGCCCCGCCTATATTTTTTTATACGTTTTTTTTTCTTTCCCGCATTTATTCTTTTTGAACATTTTCTTTTTTCCCGCCTTTATTATTTTTACACATTTTCTTTTTCCTGCCTTTAAGGATTTTCTTTTTTTTCTTTTTCCCGCCTTTACTCTTTTTACACATTTTCTTTGTCCCGCCTATATTCTTTTTATGCATTTTCTTTTTCCCGCCTTTGCTCTTTTTACACATTTTCTTTTTTCCCGCCTTTATTCTTTTTATCGCCTTTACTCCTTTTACACATTTTCTTTTTCCCGCCTTTACACTTTATACATTTACTTTTTCCCGCCTTTACTCTTTTACCCTAGCCTTCCTCTTTGCCGCCCTTAATATTTTTATACTTTTTCTTCTTCACTTTTCACTTTTGACACTTTTCTCTTGTCCTTTTCCTATTATATATTTACCTACGAATCTTTCCCCGCCCACCAACGCTATCGCTCTTTTCCTTCCCCTAACGTTTGTTCTCATTTCACTCAACAAGTTGGGACATCACGATAGAACTTGATGCACGCCAGTTTCGTTTCTGATCCTTCCTCACGGACACGTGTTCACCGGATTTTTCTATCGCCTTTCCTATCTTCTCACTGACCACTTATCCATTCACTAGACTCACCAACAAATTAGCAGCTTAAAGGAAACGGACCGAAAATGATCAGATAAAAGTCAAATCCTGTAATCTCGGACAGATGCATTCACAGCTCGCTCATCTCTCCCGAAGAAAGCCTCCTACCTATTACCTTCTCTCCTCCTTAGAATGACAGTTAAATATCGCATGGTCAGAAAGTGCCTTGGGCCGCCGATAGACTCTCCAAATAAGTTGTCTGGAGTGTACATTCTTAATTGAAAAATCAAGGAATGTGTTTTCTTTTAAAGTTCTTTCAGGGGTAGGCCTCTGCCAGTTTTAATTCCTGTTTGAATTTCTAATGAATATCTCGACTTTAACTAAGTTAAAACTTAGTAACCTTTTTTCTATGTTTGTTCTTTTATTTTAATAGCAGAAGATAGATTTTCCTATCGCCCGGTTTATACTCCTCCCCCATCTTAGAGACTCATCCCTTGTTTTCTGTTTAGGATTGCGTTTCTCGTTTCTTCTAAAACCTTCCTCTGCTCTATACTCCTAACACTATACTCTATACTCCTTCTTTCCTATGCTAATATATAACCACACACTCTACTTGACTGTCAGCATTTTTGGCGTCATACTATCTTTGACACCTCTATATATATATATATATATATGTGTGTGGGGGTGTTTGTGTCTGTGCGTGCGTGTGGAGGGTGTAGAGAGAGAGAGAAAGAGAGAGAGTGGGAGTGAAAATAATGAATTTTTATTAATCCTACACGAAGATCGACTCTCCAAATAAGTTATCTGAATGTACATTCTTTGGAATAACTTAACTGGAAGTCAAATCCAGGACTGTTTTATTATTTAAAGTTCTTTCAGCGGTAGCTCTCTGCGATTTCTTAATTCTTGTTTGAATTGGTTATTTGATTTTTCTTTCTTTCTTTGTCTCTTCTCAGAAGTAACTACTCCATCTAATCACCTCTTTTGAATTCTTGTTTTTCTCTTTCTACTTAATGTTTTCCGTGGTATTTTTTGTGCTTAAATTTGACTTAATTTTCAAGTTTGAATCGTTCATCAATTTGATTACAATTAATCTTAATTTTTAACTGCCATCACGTTTTTCTTTTCTTTTCTTTTTTCTTGTTTTTTACCCTCGCTGCTTCTGGCCATTCACTGATGATTCTAGGGACAGACCCCTTCCAACATATTACCCCTTCTCTCCCTTAATATACTAGAATGTTGGATAGCCAAAAAGTTCTCTGCACTGCATATCGACTCTCCAGATAAATTATTTGAATTGTATAACCTTTGAAATAACTGGAAGACAAACCCCGAACTGTTTGTTTTTTTTTTTTTTGTTTGTTTTTGTTTTGTTTTTGTTTTTTAAGTTCTTTAAGGTGGGTAGAGTAGAGTGTGACATACATGTAAGTACGTCACTATATTTTTGGGTAAATGTCCATTCGGTTAAATGTCCCTTGGCCAAAAGTTCGAGAATCGTTTCCTGTTTAGGAAGGAGTACCCGGTTCCTCTCCTTTTTTTCCAGGCTTTAATAGTGGTGCCGTCATTAATTTTTGGGATATGTGTGCATGGTGGTAACATCTTGGCCGTTTTCTGGTTACTGTTCCCGAGTGGGCGTTAGGAGCCGAAACACTTGCGTAGCGTCTTGGGAGGCTGCTCTGATCAACAGTCGTATAATATCGGGGTTCTTGCAATGTCATGTCGCACATGGAAGGTTGCCCCTGCCTCCGGTAGGCAACCGCGAGGCCAAACTATGTTGCAGTCTATGCCAATTCCCTTCCCGCACATGTTATATTAGACGACCAGCTGCTACTACTAACCTAGCCTTTTCCTTATCAAAATAACTTGCCATGACTATAAGCAATCAAATATATAAACCGAAACAAGCTAAAAAAAAAAAAACACCTGAACGCCTCAAACTTTCTTTTTCCAACATTTGAATCAATAGCTTCATCCACCGCAAGGAAAGTTGGTTCTCTGTGTCGCGCCAGAAGATTTTTCTCGCCCGAGTCTCTCCTTCAAATCTATAAATCAACCACTCGCCCTTGCATGGAATACTGCTGATATATACGGTCTGGAGCCCCCGCTGTTCATCTTAAGGTCTTCGACAAAATCCAGAATACAATGCGATTGGGCCTGATCTGGCATCTCGCTTACAGCCGCTCTCTCACAACTGTGCCGTCACTTCCCTCTGTCTTTTCTACAAATCCTTTCACGGTAGCTGCTCCGACGAACTATTTTCGCTAGTTCCCAGACTGCATGAATTTAAACGTGCCCCTAAGTTGGCATCTCAGCCCCGCCCCCTGCACTGTCGAAACGGTTAAATGTAGCCGTCTCTTCTCCTCCAGTAGCGTCATGTCTCGCACTTCCCGTCTGTGGAACTCACTTCCTCTTACTTGCTTCCCTGATAGCTATAATCTCCAACTATTCAAATGCAATGTCAATCGACATCTCCAGGTGCCTTGGACTATTCCCTATCCTTCTCTTCATTCTTTCCCCCCCCCCATCACGCCCCTTTACTCTTGTCCCCACTTTCCGTAATCACTTGCGTGCTATTAGCACTCCTGCCTTGCTTGGGGTGAAATGCTTTAAAAGAAAAATTCGTGGTATTCGTGCTAACTTCCGCAGTGTGGAATCTTTCCCCTTCGAAAAGTCTCCGGACGTCCTAGCTCACTGTGAAAATAAACTTAAGTCTTCAATCCCCTCCTCTGATTTCTCGATTCCTGGCTATGTTCCCCTCTTTAGGAAGGACTCTAATGTCCACGTACATGGCATGGGAGTTTATGTCCGTGAACATCTTCCGCTGATTAGGGAACTCTCTATGGAATCTCCAAACAATTCTTACATGTGTCTCCGTCTCTCTCTACTAAACTCAGCACTCTCTTCTTTTTTCTACCGTTCCCCTTCCTCTCATGTCTGTTTCGTGCTAGATCGTATTCCTGATAATATAGATCATGTCATCTCCCTACACCCGTTTGTGAATATATTTGAGTTCGGTGAGTTTAATGCCCACTATGCCAGGTGGCATATACACACTGTCACTGTCCTCGATGGCATCGAAACCTGAACTTCTCAATCACTCGGTCTCTTATGCAAGTGGTGGACGTCCCCACGCATTTCCCTAGTAACACAGATGGACACGCTTCTCTTCTAGATCTCTTTTTTTACTTCTATCCCTGACTCATGTCGTACTATGCAGCTCTGCTCTCTTGGGAATTCTCATCATCCTTCTGTAGAACCACATTTCTATTGCTTCAAGCCTCTTTTGACATTCATCACCATATTAGAGGAACGAGATTTCGTAACAGTTCAGTACTCTTTGCTTTACATCCAATTCTAAACTTCTCAATAACTCTCACGCAAATGGTGGACTTCCCCACGCGTTTCCCCAGTAACCCTGATGGATACGCAGCTCTTCTAGATCTCTTTTTTTACTTATATCCCTGACTCATGACGTACCATGCAGCTCTGCCCTCTTGACGTACTCTGATCATGCAGTACTGTTTGTAAACATCTCTTTCCGATCCATAACCAGCCAAGAACTACCTACCAACCGAACATCTTTCTGCTGTCAACGACCGAACCGGGACTAGTCCCGTGAGTTCCTTCGTGATGTCCTTTGGAAAGAAGTTTTTAATCATCCAGTTCAAAAATAACGCGTCAGAGGTCTTCCCCTGGATGAAAGCCGGCATCGATGCTTTCATTCCAGCAAGGGAATACCAAGTTAAATCGCTTTCATCTCCTTGGCTCTCACCTGCATGCATGCTATAGCCCACAGGAATCATTTCTTCCGGCTGTACCAGAGCGACACGTCTAATTGCAGCAGACGTCTCTTTGATTCTTCTCGTAACAGGTGCAAGCGTTTCCCCAGAGAAGCGAATTTGCTGTTTGCTGATAAAATGAAACAACGTATAGCATCTCAAAAACTTCGGCTCTAGAGATTATTGGCGGCTCTGCAAGAGTGTGTTGAACAACAGCAAATCCCCAATTTAATCATTTTGAAATCCTGACATCTACAGCAGATTTGTTTGAATACTTTGCTCGGAGATTCGCTTCCAACGCAACACTCTACCCATTTGGAGTACCCACACCTGATTTCCCCACTAGGAGAGAGGTTCTGGTGAGTGATATGCGCATAACCCTGTCTCTGGTCTCAGACATCATTTCTAAATTAGACTCCCATAAGACAAGAGAAGGTGACGGGATGCCGAGCTGGCTCCAGTTCTCTCCAAACTTTACAACTATTGCCTCGCTGCTTCCTGCTTTCAAGCTTGTTGGAAGTCCTCCTGTGTAGTTCCTCTTTTTATGAACACCGGGGAACCTTCTAACTACCCACCTCGTATTCCCCTACCAGTTTTCGGCAAAGTATTCAAGGCTTTAATCAATGCTGAAGGAATTAAGCATCTTACCTCTCATGATCTACACTCTGATAAACAATATGGCTTCCGTTTTGCCAGGTCTACCGCTGATGTGCTTACGGCCATCACTTATCAATAAGCTCTTGATAATAACGGCGAAGCTTGAGATGTGGCTTTCGATATCTCCAATGCGTTGGACAGGGTTTGGCGCCCTGGTCTCCTATGTAAACTCCAGGGCTACAGTATTACTGGGCTATTGTTTGATTTAATCCAATCGTTCCTATCAAATCGTGAAATTAATGTCGTTCTGAAGTGGCTCGCTTCCAGACCCTTTCACACAAATGCTGGTCTCCCCCAAGGCTCTATCCTGGGTCCTACGCTGTTTCGGATCTTCTTCAATAATCTTTCCAATGTCATTAGTTCGCAAGTAGGCATTTATGCAAATGAAATTACCTTTTACTCCTGTCTGAATAGCAAAACCGTCAGATCTGACAAAGTTAAACCGGTTCACCTCTTTTGAAAAGGACATCCAATCAGTGGTTACCTGAGGCAGGAAATGCTTTGTAAATTTTAATGCCTCCAAAACGAAAATGCTCTCATTCAACCACCATAGAGAAACCTTTCTGCCCGACATCAGCATGGCTGATGCTCGACTTCAGGAGAGCGTCTCACTGTGCCTTCTTGGACTCACGTTGTCACCTGACTTGAAGTGAATGACTACATCGAACCAATAGCTGTATCTACTGCAACGAAAACTGGGTCGCTGTGTCGTGCCAGGAGGTTTTCTCGTCAGAGTCCTCCTTGCACATTTACAAATCTACTATTCGTCCTGACTTGGCATTTCGACTTCAGTCACTTTCTCATCGACGTGACGTGTTTTCCCTCTGTTTCTTCCACAAATATTTTCATGGCTACTGTTCTTCTCCCCACCCCTGGTGTCTGGACCACGTGAGTTTATGAGTGTGGCTATCTTGTTTTTGTTTTTGTTATTGTATTTGTTTTTTGTTTTTGCTTTTATGAGTGTGACTATTTAATTTTCTCGACAAAGTCCATCTTGACCATTTGCAAAATAACCATTCTTTCATGTATTGAATACTGTTGCCATATCTGATATGGTCTGGCGCTCCTGCAATTCATCTTGAGGTTCTTTACGAAATCCAAAGAAGGATCTGCATTGTAATCGATCCTAAATTGGCCTTTCTCGCCGACGTGACGTGGCTTCTGTCTTTTCTACAAATTTTTTCAGGGCAACTCTTCTAACAAGCTTTTTTCCCTGATGCCCCGACTGCATGAATTTAAGTGTGCTACTAGATTGGCAGCTAGGTCCCACCCTTTTACTGTTGAAAGAGATAAATGTAATCGCCATTTCTACTCCGATTTCTTTTCTTGCACTTCCCGCCTGTGGAACTCCCTTCCTCTTACTTGTTTCCCTGATAACTACAATATTCAAAAATTTAAATAGAACGTTAATCTCCATCTTTTAGTACTATCTAGATTCCCGCCTTTCTTGGGGTGTAATGATTAAAAAAAAAAAGAGTTTTTCACCGTCCCAAAATAGTGCCAAGTTCTTTTCTATCGCTGTCTATTGCCGTATAACTTTTCCTCTTGATTAATATGGGATTTCTCACTGGATTCTATGAATGTAATGATTTTTATTTCTGGAAAAAAATAATAATAGCAACACATTTTTTCGAAATTCAACCAAAATATATTCGTCTGAGCTTGCCGTGTCTTTTATTGCTAAACAGAATATTTCGAACGACTTCTCAAAATACAGTAACCCCCAAAAAGGAATAATATAGTTTGGACGATTCAAGGAACATTCTACGTAAACATTTTTGCCGTAGGAAAACTCACCTCAGGAATTATCGCCGTAGAAATCTTTGCCGTAGAAATTTTTTGCCGTAAGACATTTTCGCCGCATTTTTTCTTATTATGCCAAGTACCTTGTTATCAAGTATATCTGGCTCACACTATTGTTACTTAGATTTAAACATTTTAATAGACGAGGTTATAGGATCAAAATCCTACATCATTCATCCTCTTCAGCGAGGAGCACACAAATTTCAACTTGACACCAGAAACTACATGACGCACATTCGCGCATATTTCACATTTAAAATTAACATTAAACTTTCTGTTAACATAATATCAGTCTGCCAATAATCCCCACTCAAGCAATATATATTATTTCAAACAAACCTACAACTTGAATACGCAACCAACTTCAATATAAAATATCTGATCAAAGAAAGATAACCTTTTTAATCTCTCAGTAGGTCTTGAAATTTACACAAATTATTTGCAAACATAAACTGTTTTAAATTCACTATAAATACTTAAATAAATATATACAAAAAAATGCGGTGAAATTGTCTTACAACAAAAATACGGCGAAGTTTCCTACGGCTAAAATTCATGAGTTGAGTTTTCCTACAGCAAGAATGTTTACGGCGAATATTCCGGATACTAGTTTCAACATTTATTAATATAATACCCTTCATAATACTTCTATGTTTGGGTACTTCACGTTGTGTAAAGGATAGCAAGCTTGTCTCACTAGATCAATTACCACAGAATACTGTGTTCGATCATCGCTTGCCTTGTGCTATACCTAAGCTATGCTTAGAAAATCACCATAATACTTCTGTGTTTTATAATTCTAATTTTAGAAGATAAATCTAGAATTAGATTGACATATTGCCTGTTGTGTTAATTCCGATGGTTAAGTCAAATTGTATGAACCATATTCTATCCAAGACAATAGAATTTAAACCAAAGAAAATCGTTAGCGTAGCAAATTTTATCCAGGCAACTGAACTCAATTTTTTGTGCTTTTGATAAGATTTTTTTTTAATTTTTAATTTTTTTATTTCAGTCAAACATATCGTTCACTGGTTGTAGGCTAGAGAACAGATCGGCTGAAATGTTGTGTCACTAACATCAAGAACACGAATCTTCTGGTTCTATAATCCCTGTTATTTTCTGACGGACATTTCTCGTAGCAATAGGGACAGTTTGACTTTTGCTCTGATAAACATTGTTAATGCACCTGATTGAGTTAATTTATATATACCACATTTTGGACTGTAAAGCACTATACCAAATACCAGAAACCACTTTCAACAGCAGCAACAACTAAAGGGGATAGAACTTGTTACTTAAAAAAAAACAATAATAATATAATCAAGATGTTGACCTTCTACACCACTTAAAACAAAAGGTTAGGAAGGAAATTCCCATCACTACTAGAAAGAGCAATGTATTTACTTGAAACCCTAAAATTTTCTTCAAAATATTTAGGTTTCGGCATTAAATAACCCATAGAGGTGTTGACTTGCCGCTAAACAAAATCAATAAGTCTCTGGACTTGAGAATCATATTATCCTGAATAAAATGTTTTGATAGAAAGATTTTATAAATTTCAAGCGAAAGTAATTGGTCAATGAATCCTGAATGTTTCCATATAAGGAAACGGCTAATGTTAGCATTACCATTAGAGAGTAGGAGAACAGATAATACGCTTTCATCTCAGCTTAGTCCTGGATATGACGATAAACTACATCCGGCAGCAAGATTGTGAGATTGAAGGTTTTGAGGAACGTGGAGCAACCTCTTAATTGCTGTTGTTCCCAGGTCCACCCTCGACCCAGGTTGTCATCCCCTGTTAGGGTCCCAGCTATGGGCAAATAGTGAACTCCCCAAATAAACATTATGAAAGAATAAAAATACATATTTATAGTAAAAGGATCAACAATATCTATTCATAGCAAAATGACCAGCAGTACATTTTAAAGAAAAATATCCAGGAATACGTTTTATAGTAGAATTAGTAAAAATGCATTTTATCCATAGTTGAAGACATGCAATTGAGTTCAATATGTATTTAATTGAAACCCTAAAATTTTGTTCAAAATATTTAGGTTTCGGCATTAAATAACCCATAGAGGTGTTGACTTGCCGCTAAACAAAATCAACCGACGAAACATAAATCCCGAACTTGAAAACCAAGAAGTGGAAAAAAGTATAATTCGAGTAGCACTGGCCATTCAGTCAATGAAAGCTAAATGCTTTCTTATAAGGAAACCCGTCTTGGGTATGACGATAAACTACATCCGCGTCCTGGGTAAGACGATAAACTACGTCCGAGAGCAAGCCTCCGATCAGGAAGTTTTCAGGAGCGTGGAACCACCTCTTAATTGCTGGTGTTCCCAGGTCCACCCTGACCCGGGGTGGTAGCACCTGTTAGGACCCGATCTATGGGTAAATAGTTAACCCCTAAACTGGGGTCAAAACACTATGAAAGTGTAAAAATAGGTTTTAATATCAGAAATACTTTGTAAAAAAATATTACCTTCGATACATTTTAAAAATATATATTACCAGCTATACATTTATGACAAAGAAATATTAACACCTATACATTTTGAAAGAAAAAAAAAGAAAACATTACCAGCTATACATTTTTTTTAAAAAAATATTACCAGCGATACATTTAAAAAAATATATATTACCAGCTATACATTTTTGACAAACAAATATTACCAGCAATACATTACCAGCTATCCATTTTTTGAAAAAAGTATTACCAGCGAAGGAAAATTATTACCAGAAATGGATTTTTTTGAAGGAAGGAATATAATCAGAAATAGATTTTCGGAAAAAAATATTACCAACGATGAAAATTTTGTCGACATTAAATGACCCATTGAGGTGTTGACATGCCGTAAAACAAAATAAACCAAACCAATTATGAATAAACGGTGAATATTTCCGCTGGCATCAGAGATGAAGAGAAGACATACCACACTTTCATTGCGATAGTCAGGGAATGAAGAAAAACGTAATTCGAGTCGCACTGGCTACTCGGTCAATGAATGCCAAAGGTTTCCTCATGAGGAAACGGCTAATATTACCATCGTAATTACTATCCAAGATTATAAATCAAGAATCACATTAAAGTATAAAATTTTATGCAAACTCTCTTATTTTCTTGCCGATTGTACACATAAGTCTGTCCTCGGCATGACGATAAACTACGTCCAACAGCAAGGCCTCTGATCGATAGATTGGAGCTTTTGAGGAGCCTGGAATCATTGTTGTTGTTCCCAGATCCACCCTGCCCCGCGGTAGTAGCACCTGTTAGGGTCCCAGCTATGGTCAAATAGTGAATTCGAAAACAAAACACTATGAACGTATAAAACTACATTTTATAGTAAAAATACTAGTTATTCATTTTTTTATAAAAATGGACCAAGAATAGTTGTTTAGAATAAAATAACAATAAATTTTACCTGCAGTTGAACGCATACCATTACGTTCAAAATATATTTAATTGAAGTCATAAAACTGTGTATAAAATATTTAGATTTCTGCATTAAAGAACCCATAGAGGTGTTGATATGCCGCTAAACAAAACCAACCAACTAATACAGTTAATTAGGCTGGAAAGAAGATTGGTCAAAATGTTGCGTCCCAACGTAAAGACGTGGTATACGTAATTTCTATCAAAAACTTCTGAAAGCAATTAATACAATTTGATTCTTACCCTAACAGACATTGACTGTCATGTTGATGCACCTGATTGATTGGTTTGCTTTGGTTTGTTTTGTTTTATGGCATATCAACCTCAATGGGTTATTTTATCCCTACAAGATTTTTATTACTAGTAATATTTTTTCAAAATTGTATTGCTGGTAATATTTTTTCTTTCAAAAATTCATTGCTGGTAATAATTTTTTATTCAAAAATTCATTGGTCGTAATATTTTTACAAAGATGTATTGCTCGTATTAAAACTTATTTTTACACTTTCATAGTCTTTTGACGCCTTTTGGGGGTTAACTATTTGCCCATTGCTAGGAACCCTAGTACTACAACCCGGTTCGGGGTGGATCTGCGAACACCAGCAATTAAGAGGTGGTTCCACGCTCTTCAAAGCCTTGTGATCAAAGGCTTTTCTGTTGGATGAGTTTATCGTCATACTCAGGACGGACCTGATTGAATCAAGTTATATATACCATATTGTATCCGAGACCATATGATAGAATTTAAAACGCGGAGACTAGAATAAGAAGAATATGTCCAAGGGTTGAATAGTTGCGTGGTACCAGGAAAGGGAAACTGGCAATAATCCAGAATTCTATGTATTACTCGCATCGTCTGCAAAGCTTAACGCTATCAGCTGTCTTCGTGGTTCGCTTTTCTTACTCAATGTTTTCCTACGGGCCGCCATATTCCAAATTGAATTCATTTCACAGATGTAACTCACAACGTTTCTTCTTTGCTTCACAAATATTTACGACTTTTCTACTTCCTTTCATTGCTTCTTTCTTTCTGCTTTTCTTTCTTTTTGTTTCTTTCTTTTTAATAACTGAATTCCTAACTTGTTTTTTTAATTTATTTGTCTAGAATTTTTAGTCGTTATTTTCTATCTATCTTTCTTTTTATTTCTTCCTTCCTTTCTCTCTTTCTTTCTTTCTTCTTTATTTTATTTCTTTCTTTTTAATAACTGACTACTAACCTGTTTTTTTTATTTATCTTGCATTATTTTCTTTCTTTCTTTCTTTCTTTCTTCCTATCTTTTTACTTGCCTCCTTCTTTCCTCTCTTTTTCTTCTTTCTTTCCTTCTTTTCTTTCTTTCTTTCTTTCTTTTTAATAACTGATCTCCTCAGCTGGTTTTAATTTATTTATCTTGCATGTTAATTATTTTCTTTCTTTCTTTCTTTCTTTCCTTCTTTATTTCTTCCGACTTTCTTCCCTTCTTTCTTTCTTTCTTTCTTTCCTTCTTTCTTTCTTTCTTTCCTTCTTTATTTCTTCCGACTTTCTTTCTTTCTCTTTTCTTTTTTCATTTTTGTTTCTTTCTTTTTAATAACCGAATTCCTCAGTTGTTTTTCTTATTACCTTCATTTTTATTCATTATTTTCCTTTCTTCCATCTTTTTTTTTTGTTTTAATTTTTCTTTTCTTCATGTAAGGATTTACAAGGACGTCTTTCTTTTCAAATTTGGCCTGAATTTATATCTGTCTGTCTTAACCATGTCTTTATTAACATCGTACACCAGTGGACTTGGCGTCCTGGGTAAGACGATAAACTACATCCGCGTCCTGGGTAACACATTAAACTACATCCGGCAGCAAAGCCTCTGATCAGGAGGTTTTGAGGAGCGTGGAACCACCTCTAAATTGCTGGTGTTCCCAGGTTCACCTTGACTCGAGACTTGTTAGGGTCCAAACTAAGGGCAAATAGTTAAAATCCAAAACTGGGGTTAAAACACTATGAAAGTGTAAAAATAGGTTTTAATACCAGCAATAAATTTTTGAGGAAAAATTATTACCAGCAATACATTTTTGAAGGAAAGAAAACATTACCAGCAATACAATTTTGAAAAAAAAATATTACCAGTAATATATTATTACCATCAATACATTTTTGAAGGAAAGAAAATATTACCAGCAATACAATTTTGAAAAAAAAAATATTACCAGTAATATATTATTACCAGCAATACATTTTTGAAGGAAAGAAAACATTACCAGCCATATAAATTTGAAAAAAAATATTACCAGTAATATATTATTACCATCAATACATTTTTGAAGGAAAGAAAATATTACCAGCCATATAAATTTGAAAAAAAATATTACCAGTAATATATTATTACCATCAATACATTTTTGAAGGAAAGAAAATATTACCAGCAATACAATTTTGAAAAAAAAATATTACCAGTAATATATTATTACCAGCAATACATTTTTGAAGGAAAGAAAACATTACCAGCCATATAAATTTGAAAAAAAATATTACCAGTAATATATTATTACCAGCAATACATTTTTGAAGGAAAGAAAACATTACCAGCCATATAAATTTGAAAAAAAATATTACCAGTAATATATTATTACCATCAATACATTTTTGAAGGAAAGAAAATATTACCAGCAATACAATTTTGAAAAAGAAAATATTACCAGTAATATATTATTACCAGCAATACATTTTTGAAGGAAAGAAAACATTACCAGCCATATAAATTTGAAAAAAAATATTACCAGTAATATATTATTACCAGCAATACATTTTTGAAGGAAAGAAAACATTACCAGCAATAAATTTTGAAAAAAAATATTACCAGTAATATATTATTACCATCAATACATTTTTGAAGGAAAGAAAATATTACCAGCAATACAATTTTGAAAAAATAAATATTACCAGTAATATATTATTACCAGCAATACATTTTTGAAGGAAAGAAAACATTACCAGCCATATAAATTTGAAAAAAAATATTACCAGTAATATATTATTACCATCAATACATTTTTGAAGGAAAGAAAATATTACCAGCAATACAATTTTGAAAAAAAAATATTACCAGTAATATATTATTACCATCAATACATTTTTGAAGGAAAGAAAATATTACCAGCAATACAATTTTGAAAAAAAAAATATTACCAGTAATATATTATTACCAGCAATACATTTTTGAAGGAAAGAAAACATTACCAGCAATACAATTTTGAAAAAAAAATATTACCAGTAATATATTATTACCATCAATACATTTTTGAAGGAAAGAAAACATTACCAGCCATATAAATTTGAAAAAAAATATTACCAGTAATATATTATTACCAGCAATACATTTTTGAAGGAAAGAAAATATTACCAGCAATACAATTTTGAAAAAAAATATTACCAGTAATATATTATTACCAGCAATACATTTTTGAAGGAAAGAAAATATTACCAGCAATACAATTTTGAAAAAAAAAATATTACCAGTAATATATTATTACCAGCAATACATTTTTGAAGGAAAGAAAACATTACCAGCAATACAATTTTGAAAAAAAAATATTACCAGTAATATATTATTACCATCAATACATTTTTGAAGGAAAGAAAATATTACCAGCAATACAATTTTGAAAAAATAAATATTACCAGTAATATATTATTACCAGCAATACATTTTTGAAGGAAAGAAAACATTACCAGCCATATAAATTTGAAAAAAAATATTACCAGTAATATATTATTACCATCAATACATTTTTGAAGGAAAGAAAATATTACCAGCAATACAATTTTGAAAAAAAAATATTACCAGTAATATATTATTACCATCAATACATTTTTGAAGGAAAGAAAATATTACCAGCAATACAATTTTGAAAAAAAAAATATTACCAGTAATATATTATTACCAGCAATACATTTTTGAAGGAAAGAAAACATTACCAGCCATATAAATTTGAAAAAAAATATTACCAGTAATATATTATTACCATCAATACATTTTTGAAGGAAAGAAAATATTACCAGCAATACAATTTTGAAAAAAAAATATTACCAGTAATATATTATTACCATCAATACATTTTTGAAGGAAAGAAAATATTACCAGCAATACAATTTTGAAAAAAAAAATATTACCAGTAATATATTATTACCAGCAATACATTTTTGAAGGAAAGAAAACATTACCAGCAATACAATTTTGAAAAAAAAATATTACCAGTAATATATTATTACCATCAATACATTTTTGAAGGAAAGAAAACATTACCAGCCATATAAATTTGAAAAAAAATATTACCAGTAATATATTATTACCAGCAATACATTTTTGAAGGAAAGAAAACATTACCAGCAATACAATTTTGAAAAAAAAATATTACCAGTAATATATTATTACCATCAATACATTTTTGAAGGAAAGAAAACATTACCAGCCATATAAATTTGAAAAAAAATATTACCAGTAATATATTATTACCAGCAATACATTTTTGAAGGAAAGAAAATATTACCAGCAATACAATTTTGAAAAAAAATATTACCAGTAATATATTATTACCAGCAATACATTTTTGAAGGAAAGAAAATATTACCAGCAATACAATTTTGAAAAAAAAAATATTACCAGTAATATATTATTACCAGCAATACATTTTTGAAGGAAAGAAAACATTACCAGCAATACAATTTTGAAAAAAAAATATTACCAGTAATATATTATTACCATCAATACATTTTTGAAGGAAAGAAAATATTACCAGCAATACAATTTTGAAAAAATAAATATTACCAGTAATATATTATTACCAGCAATACATTTTTGAAGGAAAGAAAACATTACCAGCCATATAAATTTGAAAAAAAATATTACCAGTAATATATTATTACCATCAATACATTTTTGAAGGAAAGAAAATATTACCAGCAATACAATTTTGAAAAAAAAATATTACCAGTAATATATTATTACCATCAATACATTTTTGAAGGAAAGAAAATATTACCAGCAATACAATTTTGAAAAAAAAAATATTACCAGTAATATATTATTACCAGCAATACATTTTTGAAGGAAAGAAAACATTACCAGCAATACAATTTTGAAAAAAAAATATTACCAGTAATATATTATTACCATCAATACATTTTTGAAGGAAAGAAAACATTACCAGCCATATAAATTTGAAAAAAAATATTACCAGTAATATATTATTACCATCAATACATTTTTGAAGGAAAGAAAATATTACCAGCAATACAATTTTGAAAAAAAAATACTACCAGTAATATATTATTACCATCAATACATTTTTGAAGGAAAGAAAATATTACCAGCAATACAATTTTGAAAAAAAAAATATTACCAGTAATATATTATTACCAGCAATACATTTTTGAAGGAAAGAAAACATTACCAGCAATACAATTTTGAAAAAAAAATATTACCAGTAATATATTATTACCATCAATACATTTTTGAAGGAAAGAAAACATTACCAGCCATATAAATTTGAAAAAAAATATTACCAGTAATATATTATTACCATCAATACATTTTTGAAGGAAAGAAAATATTACCAGCAATACAATTTTGAAAAAAAAAATATTACCAGTAATATATTATTACCATCAATACATTTTTGAAGGAAAGAAAATATTACCAGCAATACAATTTTGAAAAAAAAAATATTACCAGTAATATATTATTACCAGCAATACATTTTTGAAGGAAAGAAAACATTACCAGCCATATAAATTTGAAAAAAAATATTACCAGTAATATATTATTACCAGCAATACATTTTTGAAGGAAAGAAAACATTACCAGCAATAAATTTTGAAAAAAAATATTACCAGTAATATATTATTACCAGCAATACATTTTTGAAGGAAAGAAAATATTACCAGCAATACAATTTTGAAAAAATAAATATTACCAGTAATATATTATTACCAGCAATACATTTTTGAAGGAAAGAAAACATTACCAGCCATATAAATTTGAAAAAAAATATTACCAGTAATATATTATTACCATCAATACATTTTTGAAGGAAAGAAAATATTACCAGCAATACAATTTTGAAAAAAAAATATTACCAGTAATATATTATTACCATCAATACATTTTTGAAGGAAAGAAAATATTACCAGCAATACAATTTTGAAAAAAAAAATATTACCAGTAATATATTATTACCAGCAATACATTTTTGAAGGAAAGAAAACATTACCAGCAATACAATTTTGAAAAAAAAATATTACCAGTAATATATTATTACCATCAATACATTTTTGAAGGAAAGAAAACATTACCAGCCATATAAATTTGAAAAAAAATATTACCAGTAATATATTATTACCAGCAATACATTTTTGAAGGAAAGAAAATATTACCAGCAATACAATTTTGAAAAAAAATATTACCAGTAATATATTATTACCAGCAATACATTTTTGAAGGAAAGAAAATATTACCAGCAATACAATTTTGAAAAAAAAAATATTACCAGTAATATATTATTACCAGCAATACATTTTTGAAGGAAAGAAAACATTACCAGCAATACAATTTTGAAAAAAAAATATTACCAGTAATATATTATTACCATCAATACATTTTTGAAGGAAAGAAAATATTACCAACAATACAATTTTGAAAAAATAAATATTACCAGTAATATATTATTACCAGCAATACATTTTTGAAGGAAAGAAAACATTACCAGCCATATAAATTTGAAAAAAAATATTACCAGTAATATATTATTACCATCAATACATTTTTGAAGGAAAGAAAATATTACCAGCAATACAATTTTGAAAAAAAAATATTACCAGTAATATATTATTACCATCAATACATTTTTGAAGGAAAGAAAATATTACCAGCAATACAATTTTGAAAAAAAAAATATTACCAATAATATATTATTACCAGCAATACATTTTTGAAGGAAAGAAAACATTACCAGCCATATAAATTTGAAAAAAAATATTACCAGTAATATATTATTACCAGCAATACATTTTTGAAGGAAAGAAAACATTACCAGCCATATAAATTTGAAAAAAAATATTACCAGTAATATATTATTACCATCAATACATTTTTGAAGGAAAGAAAATATTACCAGCCATATAAATTTTTAAAAAAATATTACCAGTAATATATTAATACCAGCAATACATTTTTGAAGGAAAGAAAATATTACCAGCAATACAATTTTGAATAAATACATATTACAAACAATAAAAACTTTGTCGGCATTTAATAAGCCGTTAAGATGTTGATATGCGGTAAAACAAAATTAAGCATAGAAACCAAACCAATGACCTTGCATGCAATGAGTATTTAGGCAAATTCACTTTCAATGACTGCCTGTAAACCTTTGTTGGTCCTTTGTTGTCAACCTTATCTTTTAAGGGTCCTAAATAAACAAAATTATTCCTAAGATCCTAAAGAGTCATAAAAAAATACAAATAACTTCATAAAATCATTTCAAGCGTCCACCAATGCTTTCTCCTCGGACGTACCATCTTTATTTAAAAATCATTAGTGCATATCCATGAAGATTATGGATGCTCTTCCCAAAAGTAACATGATCAGAGTGGACCTGGGAACACTAGCAATTAAGAGGTGCTTCCACGCTCCTCAAAACCTTGTGGTCAAAGGGCTTTCAGTTGGATGTAGTTTATCGTCATACTCAGGACGAACCAGATTTAAAAATACAAATAACTTCATAAAACCATTTCAAGCGTCCACCAATGCTTTCTCTTCGGACGTATCATCTTTATTTAAAAATCATTAGTGAATATCCATGAAGCTTATGACACTGTTCATTGACGCTCTTCCCAAAACCATCATGGTCGGAGCGTTGAAGCTGATCTCCTCACTGATCTTGCTCTAACAGCTCATTTGCGAAATAACATACTTGTGACGTTCAATACGTAAAAATAAATGCTTTTGTCTTGGTGAAACTTACTATACGGCAACTGTGAACTCTGTAGAGTTCTAAAACCTCACCAAAAAAGAGGCCACTTCGGGATGGACAGGTGCAAACTCAGGTATAAACTACCTTTTTTATTCTACAGGGTTGTCCCAAAATCTTGTCACCCTCTACCAAAAAGACATGAAAACAACAGACGAATAAGTAATACAAAGCACAGCTTCGTGTGCTTTGTTGATTGTTGCAAAGGCTCTCCGGACGACGTCCTTCAGCTGATGTGTATTCTGGTATCGCTCGTGGGAAACTCTGTCCTTGATAATAAATACCCCACAGAGCGTTGAAATAAAAATACATTATATAGGAGTGACAAAACATTCGGACCACTCTGTAGATCAGTTTTTCGACCTTTTCTTCCTTGTGGCCCATTGTTGGTGTCCAAAGAATTTCAGTCCCATATAAGGGTAAATAGTAATTCCATGTAAACAGGAAATAGATTTTATTTACAAAAGCAAAATGTATTAGAAAATATAAATCCTGACTAAGGACTACGCGGCTACTGGTGCCTATCTGCCAATATTGTCAAGATGAACGTTCCGGCTTTGGTTCAGCTTCAGGCGTCTGTCTCCTCTCTTTTCTATCTGCATTTCTGTCATCATTTTCGTATCAGCTATCTGAAATAGAAAATTATATTATCTAGGGGGTGACGAGACTTTCGGAACATCCTGTAGATCACTGTTTCTCGAGATTTTCTTCCTTGTCGCCCATTCTTGGTGTCCAAAGAATCTCAGATCCAGATAAGGACGAATAGAAATTCCATGTAAACAGGAAATAGATTTTATTTACAAAAGCAAAATGTAGTAGAAAATATAAATCCTGACTAAAGACTACGCGGCTACTGGTGTCTACCTCTGAGGCTTGTCAAGTTGATCTTTCAAGTCTTGGTTCTCCAATTCCTAGCCGATATCCAAAAACTAGCAGATCCAAACTTACAGCAACGGGTATATTTAAGCGGTCACCCATTTAGATACTGTCCAGGCTCGACGTTTCTTAACTTTGATAATCGTACGAGAGTTAGTGTTTTAAAGAGATATGGCCATGAAACTGTTGTCTTTAGACGTAAAGAGTTAATCAGAGGTAAAAATTAATCACGTTATCTAGAGGGTTGTCCGAAAGGCTTGTGACCCCCTACCCAAACGTATTGAGAACAAGAAAAGAACAAGTAATACAAAGGACATGGATTCAGTTTATTCCCTTTCATTGACGCCGTCACACATCGAGAAGGTCTGTATGAACGCCATCATTATCGTGTCAGCCATCTGAAATAGAGTATTATGTTATATGTGGGTGGCAAGTCTTTCCGACAATCCGGTAGATTCATAGATGAAATTACAAAACATCCTTATAGATAATCAAATGAAAGGATGATAAAAAGTGGGGGTTCAGTTTTGTATTGTTCTTTAATATTAAACAACCCCCCCCCCATTTCTTGGCCATAGGACCGCGTGGTCCGAAAGTCCTGTCAAAGTAATGTAAACAGAATGTAATACAAACCATTCACCTTCATTGATGCTGTCACACATCGAGAAGAAGGTCCTTATGAACACCATCATTTTCGTGGCACAAAATGATGCGGCGCTATGTCCTGTGTGATATTTTACGAAGCTCTGCTTCTGTTGATTGATGCAAAGGCTCTTCGAACGGCGTCCTTCAACTGATGGGTATTTCGTGTCGGCCATCTGAAATAGAAAATTATATTATGCGATATCTGTCCTCCTTGTATGATTATTAGGTCATACAAGGAGCACAGATATCGCATAATATAATTTTTTATTTCAGATGGCCGACACGAAATCTGGACAATCTCCTCAAAGAGGAAGAAGAGACTTGAAGCAACGTAAATGTGGCTCTACTGAAGGATGATGAGAATACCGTGGACCGAACGTGCGAGCGACGACGAAGTTTTATAGAAAAAGGAAAAGAAAAGGAAACTTATATTGAACATCAGAAAGAGACTGTTCAAATTTCTAGGGAGCATAATGAGAAAAGAGGGCTTGGAAAATGTGATACTCACAGGGCAGATTAAAGGCAAAAGGGGCAGAGGAAAACAACGCATAAAATACTTTAGGAGAAATAACAAAAACAAATGTATTAAGAGCTACAAAGGAAAGAAAGTTGTGGAGAGATATGATCGGCTATGTCCTGAAGGCCCAAAGAAGAAGATTTGAAAAGAAACGGCCTAAACGAGCCAATATAACAACAGATTGTGTAGATATGTAAGTAAAAACAATATTTGTTACCTTTTCTGTGCTTTTTTTCCCTACATGTTTTTAATCTTTCAGCTTTTTACCTCCGGGGTGATGGGCAACTGGTAAAGAATTTTTTTTTCAATACAAGAGTGAAAGACACGCGATCCTATTTTTCTTGCAGGAGTTGATGTGAAAATCCCTCAACTATTTGAGGAATTTACCATCAGCAATGGACTGTCAAAACTGTCAATAGAAAAAAATAAATAAATCCATATATATATATATATATATATATATATATATATATATATATATATATATATACACTAATGTGTATATATATCTATACACTTACATATATATCATTATATACACTTACATATATACATATTTACATATATATATATATACACTTACATATATATATATATATTTATATATATATATATATATATATATATACACTTACATATATATATATATATATATATATATATATATATATATATATATATATATATATAAAAGGAAGAGGTTATAGTAATTCCAACGAGAGAAAAGTGTGTATATTAAAAAGAAGAGAGAAACCGCAAACGTTTTTGATTGTAATGTGGATTTTTTTTTTTAAATATTAAAATATTAAATATTATGCTTTATTTTCCATAATTTTGCTATACATGTTTCCGGTCTCGTTACCGTCATCAGGCAAAGGGTGGAGATTTCCACATATTATTAAAAATAATTAATTTTTTCTCCTTTATGTGTTTCGATGTTAAATATTCTCGATATGGGACATAATCTTTTGTTTGTGTTATGACCCTAATGTCTTTCTTGAACTGGCAGTGAAAAGTTCTGCGTGAAGGGTTATAAAACAATTAAGATTGGTCCGAGAAATGATGGAGGAATTATCGGCATTCTTATCTTTTAATGACCCCTGTGTGTTCTTAGATCTATTTCCATTTGCGTGTGTTTCTGTCAGCATGCGTGTATATATGCGTGTGTATATTCCCCCTCCATATATACACTGTCTCACTACGAGGAATTAGTAAACACATTTGTGCACATACACCCACACACATATACAGACACATACACAAAAACACACACACATAACGTCCCATTACAAAGAATCAGTACATACACACACATACATACACACATACGTACATACACATACTTCCCAAGTTACATGGAATAAATATACACACATACACATACATTCACACATATATACGGACATACACATAGAATTTAGGGCAGGTACAATAAATTTATCTTTGGAATTTACTCCTGAAGAAGATTTTTGAAAAGGTCGAAAGGACATAGAAAAAAAATTAAAAAAATAGTACCGCACCTTCCTTGATGAATTTCATTTTAACATCCAGAAACTGATTAGACAACTACAAAAGATCGGTATAAAAATAAGCAGTCACAATATGTCTCTATTGTTCAATGAAACATATATATATATATATATATATATATATATATATATATATAGAGAGAGAGAGAGAGAGAGAGAGAGAGAGAGAGAGCGAGAGCGAGACAGTGGTGGATAGCGGCTCGGGTTGAGGAATCGGAGAGTCGAGTTCGAATTCCAGTCGAATCCATTACTTTCACTTGTGTGCTAATACCCTTGGGAAAGGTATTAATCATCTTCTCCTCCCTCCAGCTATCGGTAAAATAGCAGGACAGACCGGGTTCTATAGCCTTGGATGTCAACTGGTCTAGGAGAATGAAAACTCTGAATTCAAAACCAGCGGCCAGTTGTTTTGAAACACTGTGGCACGTAGGGCACCAGGTCTCTGTATTCGGCCCTTCAAAGAGCGTGGTTGGTTCTGCACAAAACCTTCACCACTAGAATCAAATCATATGTGCATGTTGTCTGGCTGTCGGTTCCTAGGAACTCTCAAACACTGAATACGAAAGGGGATTCCAACATATATATATATATATATATATATATATATATATATATATATATATATATTGGTGAATACACATAATATCCAACGTAGATAGCACACACACGAACACACACACACACACACACACACACACATACATATATATATATATATATATATATATATATTATTTTATATATGCAGTACTTAGTGGAAAGCGCTCATTATCAGTGATAGAGCTAAAATATTCAGTTGTATTAACATGAGTTTGTGACCCTGGGTTTCACGCCTTTGCAATCATCAGACAAACTGGTTTATTTAAGCTTAATTCCATCATCATTACGGCTACATTTACCGTTAACACACACACGTACATATATATATATATATATATATATATATATATATATATATATATATATATATATATTTAGTTTACGAAAAACTAGGTAATCCGTATGGGTAGACCCAATGAGGATAAAATCCAGAGAGCTCAATGTAAATCAGAGCTAATAATTTAAATAAAAACAGACCACTTTAAGGTTCCATGTAATAAATTATTTCACCACACCTCTTTTAAAGGACCGCGGATCATCAGACTTTACTTCCAAAGGTTGAAACGAAAAATGAAAAGAAATTTACACATTAATGACGGGCAGTACTAAGTATATGTAAAAGTGAGGAATTGAGGAATTGAGGGGCGAGAGAGACATGATTGAGTTTGGTGTAACATTTCTATTCTCTCAAATTTAAATTGTTTGAGGAAATCCAGACATTGACACATTAAGTCGGTTAACTTAACGGAAGTTATATATATATATATATATATATATATATATATATATATATATATATATATATATATATAGATATATATATATATATATATATATATATATATATAAAAGTGAACATAGAAGTCAACACTTAGAGGCGACAGTCTGTTTCATGCTAGATGCAATCATCAGACATACAATCATGTGGCCCGACGATTGCATTTAGCATGAAACAGACTGTCGCCTCTAAGTGTTGACTTCTATGTTCACTTTTATATTTACACACGCTCTATCTCTGATATTGAGCACTTTATCCCATAAATATAGCACATCTTAAGACCATATTTCTTCTCATATATATATATATATATATATATATATATATATATATATATATTTTCATAAAAATATATATTTTCATTTTCGTATTTCATAAAAGCTGTCTACGCTCCATTTGTGGTCTTAGCCTCCGCGACAAGGTTTCAAATGCTGAATTGTTCACTAAATGTAAAATATCTGGAATCGAATCATTCCTTATCGAATCGCAATTGCGGTGGGCTGGTCACGTCTTGAGGATGCCTGATGACAGAATTCCGAAGATTGCGATGTACAGTCAGCTGGCAGATGGGAAAAGGAATGTGGGACGGCCTTGGCTTAGGTACAAGGACAAGTTGAAGAGTAACCTGTCTGCAGTGAACATACCACATGGGAGTCTTGAAAATGTAGTTGGTGACCGCAAAGAATGGAGATCACGGTGTCTTGAAGGTCTCAGGAAGTTTCAATCTGAAAGCATAAACAAACTGAAAAAAAACCGAGAAAGAGCCAAACGATTAGCAGCGGCACCACTATCTGCGGCGGTTAATCCACATTCATGTTCTATTTGCGGCCTTTTTTGCAAATCCCTTGCTGGACTAAAAAGTCGTCAGAGGCAAAAACATAAATGAGTTTTATAGATATAGGTTGTCTGAACCTCATACGTCGAAATCGACGGGAGAGTCCATCATATATATATTAAGATTAATTAATACCGTTAACTCATCAACAATTATTAACATATTAATAATAGTTAAGACCACGTTTATTATCGCTATCAGCTTAATCACAATCGGCAATATCACACAAGCAGTTAACGTTCAAAGTGCAAACACCATCACCATGTCTAAAAACAGAAACCCAACTTAACCAAAGTGAAGGTCAAACGCCTAGACCGATAGGAGAACGGTTCATAACCTTTTTTTGTGTGTGTGTGTCACGGACCCCTTGAGTCACGGACCTCTATGAGAAGTAGCCCTTCATAGGAAAACGATAGACAAGCAGATACTCACAGTGTGATAGTTTGTACGTGCATTTCTCCAGACTGAACCCTCATGCAGACTGCACAGACATCACTTTTCAGCTAACCACGCTCGAAAGAAATTGTGGCCAATTTTAATCCTCACCAGTATTTTGAGAAGATTATCAAGCCGTGATAAATTGTGGGAAAAATCAGAATTATCACTTGGAATGGCCAAAGACGGCAGTTGAGCAGAGAATGATGACGCATATCTGAATGATGAAGATGGACCTAGCATCAAGTCAACAGGGGCCTAACAGTCGGCACCGTAATTAGTGGCTGGGTGCGTTTGCTTTCGAACAGTAGCAGGATGCATTTTCTTTTCTTTCTTTCTTTTTTCAATGGGAAACCAATGTTTGAAATAAGGGCTGTATAGCGAATATAAATGTTAATTTTGATCTGGTTCTCACGGACCCCCATTATACGGTTGTTCTGAGACAACAAAGAAAAAACTCCTGCCTTTCGAAAGAATGGGATGTAGAGATAGAGTAACCGGTTAGCGCCTCGAAACGAGAACTCAATGAGCTGAGTTCGAATGTTTGTTTTGGGTTTTTTTTTGCTTCTCCTTCTTCTATTCCCATGGACTCCACGATATATATGATGTGAGTTATTCTGTGTTATTTAATTTATAGATGCAACTAAATGGTAAATCCTGCAAAAGAAGTACTTGTTCGTTTTTAACTTACAACGCCAATCGATTTATCGATCCTATGAAGATGACCTACTGGCCATCATCTATCGATAACACTCTGACGGCGCAAATGCCCTCCACTGCTCACTTGTCAGACTGAATAAAATGAGGTTAAAAGGGTAACCTCACTGAATACGCATTGACGGCATTATTCGTAATGACAAACAAATCCGCTTGGTACCATCACATGTTCAATTATTGTCTTGAAAAAAAAAACGAGAATAAGTCGTGCATTAATTCTTAACCAATCCTAATCCCTTTCTTCTGTATTCCTGCAACAAAATAAAACCACTCCTCGCTTAACGACTTACTTGTTTGACTGTCACCGGTGTTACGACCAATTACGACTTTTCTATATTAACAGTTTTTAAGCCAAAGTAAGCGAAGGAAAGCGAGAAGAAAGGACTAAGTACCAACTGCAAGACGACAAAATACATGGTCATCAGAAAAAGTATGAGGCCAAAATGCAAATTACAAATCGGGGATACTACATTTAAACAAGTACGGAAATCTATTATATCTGGGTATTGTTCTAACACAGGACGGGAAGTGCGACATTGAGATTCGAGGGCGTACTGGGACGACCAAAGATGCATTCCAAAAGCTAAGCAAAGTATGAAACGACAGGAAAATTTTGTTAGAAACAAATAATACTAGACTTTTACATGATATCTGTCACCTTGTATGGCAGCGAATGCTGGACAATCTCCTCAAAGATGAAGAATAGTCTTGAAGCAACAGAAATGTAGTTATACAGAAGGATATTGAGGATACCATGAACCAAACATGTGAGCAACAGCGAGGTTTTGAAGAAAATGAAAATAAAAAGGAAAGTTATACTTAACATCAGGAAGAGGCGGTTGAAATTTCTGGGACACGTCATGAGAAAGGAGGGCTTGGAAAATTTGATACTCACAGGACAGATTGAAAGAGGGATAGGGTAAAGCAGAGTGCGACATACTAGATGAGCTTCAGCAAATGGACGGTCGAACAGGGTTTGGGAGAAATAACAAAAATAGAAAACTTATTAAGAGCTACAAAAGACAGGAAGATGTGGAGGACCATGATCGCCTTCGAATTTTTTATTACATATACTTATCAGTACACTAGTATACCATTTTTATAACTTCAGGCGTTATTTTTAGTGGTTACCTGTATTTGAATAAACGTTCTGTTTATTTGAAACGGTATTTATGTCGGCTACCAGCCTGCGCACTCGAGAAAATTGAGCAATGAAAATGTGCACACTGACAGGATTCGAACCTGCGTCCCCGTCTAATTGGCAAGATTTATCCAAACTGTCCCGAAGGGCTTGATAAACAAGTAAAGTTCGTTCAGGCGTAGCTAACCACATATGGAGGGAAAAAGGAAGATCATCGCCCCCTGTGGGATGAAGTTGAAATAATAGCCAGAGAACAACACTGGATAATACGAAAACCTAAGGAATCAACACATATGCTAGGCAAAAAAAAAAGTCTCCTGAGCCGACCAAGCATAGAAATGAATACAATATGAGAACCAGTAATAATGAGTGCTAGAGAAAAGCAATGGATAACAATAAAAAATTGCCATATAAGTTCTGGCAAAAATGCAATATTAATGACAAAATATTGCAATATGAGCACTGGTAAAAAAATATTTGCTGAGACATTAGGTTTATAAGTCCCAGAAATTCATACACAGATGTCCTCAATGATGGTGGTTAGATCCAGTGACTCGACCCAAAGAGTTGTGTCTTCAATAAACGGCCCCAGCAGCGGTGAACCAAAATTTGTTGAGTTGAAGGGAAATAACTGAGACAGAGGCATGACATGTGGAACTAGAACTATCTACCCCGGTGGACGAAATAAAGGGTTCAGTTCGAAATTCCAGTCACCTGAAGAAGACCCGATTGTACAATGGCCGAAACGTTGTGAATATGAGGATAACAGTCCGATTAATGCAAGTAAATAAAGTTCTTTTAAGCACATTCACTTGTTCAGATGTTTCGCGAAACGCATATCCGTTTATTTTTGTATCCGAAACGTAAACAAAGCAATTTCTAAAGAATTAGTGAATCTTATAATGCGATATATTTTCATTACTTCAAACGTCTCCTGAGTGAAGTTTTCTCGTTACCTTCCTTTTCCTATACGTACGAACTGCCTCCTAAGTTGATCATCTACCTCGAGTGGCTCCCGGGCCTTCTACAGAATGAACCTTACTGTTTAAAAAAAAACGCCGGGGATGGCAGTTTTTCGTTTAATAAAATATGTTTTTAAAAATTAATGAGAAGCGTGTACGCATAAAATAGAAACAAAAGATTTCTACCCGTCGATATCGTAAGAGGTGCCTGACGAAAGCGATAGCTTTTGCTAAAGAATTTATGGGTGCAAAAAAAATGAGCACCTGGCCATAATTAACCCTTTGAACCCTGTGTTCCTGAGTCCTACTTCAATTACTTACTGAGCCGTGTAGCGTTCATTTCACAGCACGTTTTCTCCCTGATTGCTTCCCTGAGGGTCCAGATTGAAACTCTGCACACGTCATTGTAAAAACGATCTTTTTTTTTCATCCAAAAGACATGCACAAAACGCAATTAAATGGCACGGACATGTTGGTATAACGTTCGATGATAGGTATTTACTTGACCTCCCCCCACTGACTCAGGTTGTGACACAAGGTCGGTTTTTAAAGTGGGGACCCGAGTGTTTTCAGCTGGTCTTAGCTGGTCATAGCTTGTCCAAGTTGGTCATAGCTGGTCATAGCTAGTCATAGCTGGTCTTAGCCTGTCCAAGCTGGTCATAGCTAGTCTTGGCTTGTCATAGCTGGTCCAGGCAGGCGCCGGTCCAAGCTAGTCGTAGCCGTGATACTACCAGCGCAGGGACGAATCCCTACACCAGGTAAGTATCAAGTGATCGAATCTCAGCCAAAAAGCCGATAGGAATTTACTTAACTGAGTTAGGTTGTGACACAAGGTCGGTTTTTAACGTGGGGACCCGAGTGTTTCCACCCGGGCCGCGGGTCTTTGCTGGTCTTAGCTGGTCCAAGCTGGTCAGAGCTGGTCATAGCTGGTCTTGGCTGGTCCCAGCTTGTCCAAGCTGGTCCCAGCTTGTCAGAGCTGGTCATAGCTAGACGTAGCCGCGATACTACCAACGCAGGGACGAATCCCTGTGCCAGGCATGTATCAGTGATCGAATCTCAGCCAAAAGGCGATCATTAAGCGAACGATCTGAGAACAGATACTACATTTTGATCTGAGCCAAAAGGCCGTGGATTTACTTGACCTCCCACACGGTCAGGTTGTGACACAAGGTCGGGGTTTAACGTGGGACGGGAGGGGGAGTGGACCCGAGCTTTCACCCGGGCCGCAGTGCTTTAGCTGGTCTTAGCTAGTCATGGCTGGTCTTAGCTTGTCCAAGCTGGTCAGAGCTGGTCATAGCTAGTCAGACGTAGCCCCGATACTACCAGCGCAGGGACGAATCCCTGCGACTGGCCTGTATCAGTGTTCGCTCCCGGCCCAAAGGCGATCATTCAGCGAGTAATCTGCGAACAGATACTACACTTTGATCTTAGCCAAAAGGCCGGGGATTTACTTGACCTCCCACACGGTCAGGTTGTGACACAAGGTCGGGGTTTAACGTGGGACGGGAGGGGGAGTGGACCCGAGTTTTCACCCGGGCCGCAGTGCTTTGGCTTTAGCTGGTCATAGCTTGTCCAAGCTGGTCTTTAGCTTTGGCTTTAGCTAGTCTAGCTATGATACTACCAGCGCAGGGACGAATCCCTGCGACCGGCCTGTATCGGTGACCGCTCCCAGCCTAAAGGCGATCATTCAGCGAGTAATCTGAGAACAGATACTACACTTTGATCTTAGCCAAAAGGCCGGGGATTTACTTGACCTCCCACACGGTCAGGTTGTGACACAAGGTCGGGGTTTAACGTGGGACGGGAGGGGGAGTGGACCCGAGTTTTCACCCGGGCCGCAGTGCTTTGGCTTTAGCTGGTCATAGCTTGTCCAAGCTGGTCTTTAGCTTTGGCTTTAGCTAATCTAGCTATGATACTACCAGCGCAGGGACGAATCCCTGCGACCGGCCTGTATCGGTGACCGCTCCCAGCCTAAAGGCGATCATTCAGCGAGTAATCTGAGAACAGATACTACACTTTGATCTTAGCCAAAAGGCCGTGGATTTACTTGACCTCCCACACGGTCAGGTTGTGACACAAGGTCGGGGTTTAACGTGGGACGGGAGGGGGAGTGGACCCGAGTTTTCACCCGGGCCGCAGTGCTTTGGCTTTAGCTGGTCATAGCTTGTCCAAGCTGGTCTTTAGCTTTGGCTTTAGCTAATCTAGCTATGATACTACCAGCGCAGGGACGAATCCCTGCGACCGGCCTGTATCGGTGACCGCTCCCAGCCTAAAGGCGATCATTCAGCGAGTAATCTGAGAACAGATACTACACTTTGATCTTAGCCAAAAGGCCGAGAAGCGATCTATAACGTTCGATATCTGAATATTACAGCTTTTCTGATTGGCTCTTCAATATAAGACAACCAATAGAAAAACACGACACAAGTGTTTAACCAACGTTCAACCGGTGGCTGGGCATTACGTCATTTTTCTCTACCACCGGTAAATCAGTGCTCATGGATCAAAGGGTTAAACATTGTCGAAAGTCAATATTTTGTCACAATAATTGTATATGACATAATGCTGAAAATACTAAAGATCATTTGATGGTGCAGGGGTATCTTATGGGTCTCTGTTTAGTAGCAAAATGAAATAAAATTATACACTTATGACCATGGCCTGTAACGGGATAATGTTTTAATTATGATGTTGAACAAAGGAAAAGAAAATGGCAAAATAAGGTAAAGATTATTTAAGGAACAATATTCAAACATATAAATACAACGTGAACCGCCATCTTTGGTCTGGTTTGGCTTGATTTGTTTTACGGTATATCAAACTCAATGGGTTATTTAATGCCGTAATAATTTTTTTTTTTTAATCTATTGCTAGTAATTTTTTGTTTTTTCTTTAAAAATCTATTGCTTGCAATATTTTTTTAAATGTATTGCTGGTATTTTTTTTTCAAAAATGTATTTATTGCTAGTAATAATTTTTTACAAAAATTATTTGTCGTATTAAAACCTATTTTTACACTTTCATAATGTTTTGACCCCAGTTTGGGAGTTAACTATTTGCCTATAGCTGAGACCCTAACAGGTGCTACCACTCCGGGGTCAGGGGGACCTGGGAACACCAGCAATTAAGAGGTGGTTCCACACTCCTCAAAACCTCCTGATCAAAGGCCTTGCTGTTGGACGTAGTTTATCGTCTTACCCAGGACGTTTGCCATCTTCTCTCTTCTTGAATACCTTTCATTTTTTCTTCTTTCCTCAATCCCCCCTATAACCAGTCTTTTCCCTCATCTTCTGTAACCCCTTACATACTAGTGGCACGTCCGCTTTGCTTGTGGTGAAATGCTTAAAATTATTAGATTTAATATTGAGGTAGAAACAAAGTTAGTGATTGTTCCATTCCTCGATGTCGTATTAAACCATACAGATAGAAGTGTCTCCCACTTACATGAAGCTTAACTGTATGTATGTCACTTTCCCACCGCCATGTGTTTGCCTTTTTTATACATACTTTCATGGTTCGGATGGGATCCTCGCTATGGTGCCTAGAAAAAAAAGATGGTTTATTAACTTTAAGGCCTCCAAAATTAAAAGTCTCCACATTAATCAACTGAGAGATCACTCTCTGTCTTCCATCGGTATGGCTGAGGCTAACCACCAGGAAAGTGACTCGTTGCGCCTAACGTTCTCAGCTGATGTGAAGTAGAAAGACTTTATTGAGTCCATTGCCAGGTCAGCTGCTAAAGACAGCTGCTTCACTGTGATGTTCGAGACAATTTTTCTATTCTTATCTATCTATCTATAATATATATAAAACTGACTCTGTGTGTGTGTGTGTGTGTGTGTGTGTGTGTGTGTGTGTGTGTGTGTGTGTGTGTGTGTGTGTGTGTGTTCGCGAATTACTCGAGAACCATAAGGCATATTTCCACCAAATTTGGAACATAAATTGTACTCGATACAGGGTGTGTCTGGGCAAATAATTTAGTCATTTTTCATAAATCAATAACCGATAATCGATAAATATAATGTTTAAATGGGAATTTCCATTAGTTTGGTTGTTTTGAAACTTTCACACTTGAAGTCTAAACCCCAAGGCCGATTTTAATGAAACTTGATAAGTGTATGCAACTTACTGTCCTGCTTATTATACGCTATATTGATTTTCGTTTATCTCGACACTGGGACCCCCGGGGTGCCCCAAAAAGACACAAAAAATTCAAATTGCTTCGATTTTGATGAAATTTTGCATGTTTGTTACACTCTTACAACGAGATAGAAATCGGTTGTCAGATTTTTTAAAATGCATGCCCCCCCCCCAAAGATGACCCTATAAACCACTTGATGCCTCAATTGCCTTTTGTAGCAGTATTTTTTATATATTTATAGTATCTTCTGTGCTTCTGTAAAAAACAACTTTCTCCTGTTATAAATGTTTTCACACTTCATGTCATTATAATTTTTCGCCATATAGATAAGAGGCACCAAAGAAAAATCTTCTTTATGTTAACTTTACAGATTGGATGTGGTTCGTGATCTTTATTTTGAATAAACCCAGGCAACGCCGGGTAATGCTGCTAGTGTATACTATACGTCCATGCTTAGAATATTGCTGCCACATATGGTCCTTCTGCTATTTACCTTGCGATCCTTGATAAGATCCAAAGAAGTATCAGCAATATTATTGGTCTTGATCTGGCAGCTCAGTTTCAGTCACTTTCCCATCGCCGTACCTTTATATTAATTGTTCGGATGGGCTCTTCGGTATGAACGTTTTGAATTTAAGCACAGTACTAGACTGGCGTTGAGATCTCATCAATTTACAGTTGAGTTGGTTAAGTGTAGCCGTAAGTTCTATGCTATCAGTTTCTTTACTCGCACTTCTCGCTTGTGGAACTCCCTTCCAGCTCCATGCTTTCCAGCCAAAAATTTAAATGCAATGTCAATGGACATCTACTCTCCTCCTGATAATCTTTTCTCTTTCCGCTCATTATTAATGTTTCTGTTCCTAATTCTTCTACATTGAATAACTCCTTGTGTCTTAGTGGCTTTATTGCCTTGCTTGTGTAACTCCCTTCCGTCTCTATACTTTCCAACCAACTTTAATCTTCAAATATTTAAATCCAATCTCAATCGCTATCTACTCTCCTCCTGATTACTCTTTTCTCTTTCCGCTCATTATTAATGTTTCTGTTCCTAATTCTTCCACACTCAGTAACTCCTTGTGTCCTATTGGCTTTTCTGCCTTGCATGGGGTGAAACCGATTTTTTTTTAATATGTAAACTATCTATATAAAATAAATATTTTGAAAATAAAAAGTCCACCGAAAAAACTTTGGCAAATTTCCCAGTTACCATCTGACATCAAGAAAATACGAATCGTCACAATATATATATATATGAGAAATAAATTCTCAGTTTCAGCCATATCTCCCTAGTGTAATTTTAAACTGATTCCTATTTTGTGTGAGGGTGGATATTTTTTCAATATGTCTGGGGCAAAATTATTAACCATAATTTTGGAAAGTGAAAACTTCACTGAAATATGTTGGAAAGTATCCAAGATTCCATTTGACATCAGGAAAACACGAACTATAAGGAAAATGGTCGTAATATAGAGAAAAAAAGATGGTGTCAGTTTAATTTATATCTTACCGGTGTTCCTTTAAACTGGTGTTTCTGCTTAAGTATATATAAACTATAATTTTGGAAAGTGAAAATTTCTCTGAGAAATACTGAAAAACTTCCAAGTTTCTATCTAACATCAAGAAAATACGAAAATGCTTACGATATGTGGAAGAAGAAGGAAAACAAACGTCAGTTTAATCTATATCTTCCTGGTGTAAGTTTAAACTGATGCCTACTTTCATTTTATAGCTCATTTGTAATTATCAATTATGCACTTTGAAGGTGAAAGTTTCACTGAAACATGTTGGAAAATTTTCAAGTTTTCACCTGGATTTAAGAAAAGACGAACTTTAAGAAAAATAGTCACGCAATATGGAAAAATTAGCAGACGTCCATTTAAACTGCCGCCAAAAGTATAGAGATGAAGAAGCTTGTCTTGCAAATCGTAATTTGTTTGTTCGATCTTCACTGGGTGTCCCATAATGGAGTCCTTGAGAGAAAATAGTTTATCCTTTGTAAATAATTATTCATTATCCTCTTCGTCAATTCCATGTTCAGATGTAGTCGTAGAGTACCTGTGTAACAGAACACTTGAATAGCTCATCCATATGTCTCGGTCGCGTGGCAAGGCCTGAATCTCTTCTCGTACACTGAGTTTTATACTTAGCCCATTTCTAACTCTGTTTCTTCTTTTACCTAGGGTGGTAGCTTCTAGGATGGCAGTAAAGAGATTGTGAGCTCTCATGACGTGTCCATAAGATCCGAATCTTGAACAATAAGAGCAGCATCACAGCGAAGAACCCAAGCATTGAGACCAAGATGCTGCAGAACCATCCGAGGCATCTGCTACGCAGACTACATCCCAAATGATGCAGTGGGAGACACCGTCAGACAAGAAACAGGCCCAGTGGAAGACCTCGTATCGAGTCCAACTGGTTCAGCTATATACAATCGTTGTCTGAGCTCACTAATTAAATATGCCTTCAAGCGAATGGGCCCATTTGGTCTTCAAGAAAATAACCCTTTGTCGGATTCTTTGCAACTGGCTCTACAGAATCACAAATAACATTGTCAAATAACCAAGACTACATCACTTGAAGAATTCCAACAGCAGTAACGACTGAAATCTCTAGCACACGTAACTGTCAGAAAAGAATAATGATATAATCAAGATGAAGATATTCGACACTAACTTAAACAAAAGGTTAGGGAAAAACTCTCATCTATGCTAGAAAGAGCGTAACAGTGTCAAATAACCACATCGACAATGGTGGCCGTAATTCTGAATTACTTTATTCTCGAACCAACGAGATACAAATATAAAAATACCCTCGAACCCCAGCCACTTAGATGTTTATATAACACCGAAGGGGGGCACTTCGACGTGGTGTAATGGTTAACATGCTTTCCTCGCTAGATCTATTAATGACTGAATAGTGAGTTCGGTCCTCACTGGGTGCTGCACATTTTCGGCTGTGTGCTACATCTAAGCTACGCTTAGAAAATCGTTTGGCACCATAGCGTGGTGTAATGGTTAGAAAGAATGTCTTGGTAGATCAATTACGACTGAGTATTGAGTTCAATTTTCATTGGGTGACCCATACTTTCTGCTTTGTATAGGAGGAGGTAACTTATGTCCTCCCGTGTCTAACTGTGAAAGTCAACCCATTATCTAACGAGACCTTCCATTTCTACTCTATACAGTCCACTTGAGAAGACTACTTTCTTTTTATATGCCATGTCTTTCCAGGACGTAGGCGATCATGGATCTCGTCCGCCCTCTATCCCTTGCAGCTCTCAACATGTTCCTACCCTCTGCTTCCTCCCCAGACCACGTTCTGTCATCCTCTTGCTTAAGTCCGCTAGGTATGTCACGCTTTGTTCTTCCTCTCTTCGACCTGTGAGTGTCAGATTCTCCAGGCCCTCCGTCCTCATTATTATGTGCCCCAGAAATTTTAGCTCCCTCTTCCTGGTGTTACGAATAAGCCTCCTGCTTGTTTGCAACCTCTCTACGACTTCATGTTGTTCGCACACTCGGTCCTTCATATGCTTAGCACCCTCGAGTCTCTTCTTCATCTTTAAGGAATCGTCCAACATTCGCTGCCGTAATGAAAGACAGATGTCACGTAACAGCCCAGTAGTCTTTTCTTTGTTACCAAAGATATCCTCCTGCCTTGCAGTACTTTGCACGAATTTTGCAATGTGTCCTTGGCCATCCCAATACTCCTATAGATCTCAGTGTCGCACTTACCGTCCTATGTCAAGACGCTTCCAAGGTATTTCAACTTCCGCGTCTGCTTGATTCTAATGTTCCCGACCATCAGATCGTATTTCGGGCTCATCCTCTTACTGACGACCATTCACTCCGTCTTCTTGTAGTTTATGCTTAGTCCCTTCTTATCGCTCTCCTTCGCTACCTTCTGTAGGAGGTTTTGTAGTTTCTTTTCCGTGTCTGCTATCAGTACTGTGTCATCTGCGTGTCTTATATTATTAAGTAGATAGCATTTCGGGCTCATCCTTTTACTGATGACCATGCATTCTGTCTTCTTGTAGTTTATGATTCGTCCCTTATTATCGCTCTCCGTCGCTACCTTCTGTATGAGGTTTTGTAGTTTCTTTTCCGTATCTGCTATCAGTACTGTGTCATCTACGTATCATTTTATTAAGTAGATAGCATTTCGGGCTCATCCTTTTACTGATGACCATGCATTCTGTCTTCTTGTAGTTTATGCTTAGACCCTTCTTATCGCTCTCCTTCGTTACCTTCTGTAGGAGGTTTTGTAGTTTCTTTTCCGTGTCTGCTATCAGTACTGTGTCATCTGGGCATCTTATATTATTAAGTAGATAGCATTTCGGGCTCATCTTTTTACTGATGACCATGCATTCTGTCTTCTTGTAGTTTATGCTTAGTCCCTTCTTATCGCTCTCCTTCGCTACCTTCTGTAGGAGGTTTTGTAGTTTCTTTTCCGTGTCTGCTATCAGTACTGTGTCATCTGCGTGTCTTATATTATTAAGTAGATAGCATTTCGGGCTCATCCTTTTACTGATAACCATGCATTCTGTCTTCTTGTAGTTTATGCTTAGTCTCTTCTTCTCACTCTCCGTCGCTACCTTCTGTAGGAGGTTTTGTAATTTCATTTCCGTGTCTGATACTAGTACCCTGTCATCTGCGTATCTTATGTTGTTAAGATTGTGGCCGCCAATGCTAAATCCCGGTAGGGTTTCCACTCCTCTCGGGATTGCCTTGCTGTATAGGCTGAACAGGTCGGATCGGGTAAAGTGATTTTAAGAGAATGTTTGCGTAAATTCCAACCGACCAGTAACGTTAAATATTCGGTCAATATATACCGAATGTTTCCCGTATGGAAATGGCTATTATCCGCATTCGCAGCAAGAAGAGAAAGCCAAAATGAGAAAGTTCGTTATTGATGGCCTGTTACTATGTATGTGTCCATACTATTTAGTATGGACACATCATAAATAACGATTACAGATGGTTTATTTCACAAGTTATGAAGAGCCAAAATTCTCTGCCAAACTGCGTCCATTCTATCGCCTGTATTTAAATTAAAACAACTCCTTAGTTACTTATTTTTGTATTCAGAGAATGTTTTTTTCCTATGCGGCGTTTGCTTCGGAGCAGTATGCCCCACACCACTTGGTTTCATTTTGTCTTTCTTTGTTAATCAATTCCTTTAACGTTTCTCGATTTATTTTTCTTGTTTTTAATTTTATTTCGATTTGATAAGCAACTCATAATTGTCTTTCAGCCGCCATGACACTGTTGTAAAAAAGATGGAAGGCGCCTCGCTTACAAGTTTGTTTGCATCTAACGGAGCGGAACTACACTACGCGGGACAGTTCCATTTTATAAAATCCCAAAACAAAAGAGGATATCAAACAAAGACGCTGATAAAAGAAATTAAAGAAGACACAATAAATTTTCAAAATGAATCAAACAAAACTTGTATACCGGACCAAAATCTAAACAACTGTCGACCACCATGAAAAAGAATGAGTTTACAGTCTGAACCAAAAAAAAAAACATTACTAACTCGTTTGTTTAATCAATAGAGCCAGCAACGAAGGATGAACCTGAAAATACATTTGATTTTCAGATAACTAAAAAAAAAAAAAAGAAACATTTAACGAAATTTATATTTGTAAGTAAATCTTCTTAGGCATAACTTTGTCTGGTACATGGACGGATAGATTAGGTAGAAATTAAAGTATCTTTTTTTTCTGCTCTAGCTAAGCATTTTACGTCATTCTACAAGTCCTTCCTCTTCTTGTATGTGCCGAGTCCCTTCAGGCCATATGGCGATAATGGCTCTCCACAATTCTTGTCCTTCGTAGCGCTTAATAAATGTGTCTTTTTGTTATTTCTCCTAAAGTCTGTTCCGCCAGCAAGCTCATTCTTCTTATTCTATGCACAGTGTGCCTTCAGGACGTTGGCGATCATGGCTCTCCACAATTTCCTGTCTTTCATAGATCTTAATAAATTCTGTTTTCTTGTTATTTCTCCTAAACCCTGTTCCGCCAAGCCATTGTTCGACGAATTGCCCCAGGAAGTCTAACGACTCACCCGGAAGTACATGGCTACTCGATCATGTCGCATTCAAAATGTATCGAGCTGACTTTTCTTCTTCTTCTTCTTCTTCTTCTTCTTCTTCTTCTTCTTCTTCTTCTTCTTCTTCTTGTTTTTCTTTTTCTTCTTCTTCTTCTACTTCTTCTTCTTCTCTTCTTTTTCTTCTTCTTCTTCTTCTTGTTTTTCTTCTTCTTCCTCTTCTTCTTCTTCTTTTTTTCTTCTTCTTCTTTTTCTTCTTCTTCTTCTTTTTCTTCTTCTTCTTTTTCTTCTGCTTCTTCTTCTTCTTTTTCTTCTTCTTCTTCTTCTTCTTTTTCTTCTTCTTTTTCTTCTTCTTCTTCTTCTTCCTCTTCTTCTTCTTCTTTTTTCTTCTTCTTCTTTTTCTTCTTCTTCTTCTTTTTCTTCTTCTTCTTTTTCTTCTGCTTCTTCTTCTTCTTCTTCTTTTTCTTCTTCTTTTTCTTCTTCTTTTTCTTCTTCTTTTTCTTCTTCTTCTTCTTCTTCTTCCTCTTCTTCTTCTTCTTTTTTTCTTCTTCTTCTTTTTCTTCTTCTTCTTCTTTTTCTTCTTCTTCTTTTTCTTCTGCTTCTTCTTCTTCTTCTTCTTTTTCTTCTTCTTTTTCTTCTTCTTTTTCTTCTTCTTCTTCTTCTTTTTCTTCTTCTTCTTCTTCTTTTTCTTCTTTTTCTTCTTCTTCTTTTTCTTCTTCTTCTTCTTCTTTTTCTTCTTGTTTTTCTTCTTCTTCTTTTTCTTCTTCTTCTTTTTCTTGTTTTTCTTGTTTTTCTTCTTCTTTTTCTTCTTCTTCTTTTCTTGTTTTTCTTCTTCTTCTTGTTTTTCTTCTTCTTGTTTTTCTTCTTCTTCTTCTTCTTCTTCTTCTTCTTCTTCTATGTACAGAGTCTCTTTAAGACATAAACGTCCATGGCTTCCGCAATTGCCTGTCCTTTGTAGCTCTTGATAAATATTGACGTTTTGTCATCTCATCCAAATACTGCTCCGTCATGCATTCGCTCAGCTGGTATTGGCTGATATGCGCCAGATAGGTTTTACGATGCTTTTCTCAGGTTCACTTACATTCAAAATGTTCTGTGAGTATCAAATTTTCTAAGCCCTCTTTCCTCATAAATGGCCGAGACATTTCAGTTCTCTCTTCCCGATCTTAATTATGAGTGCCCCTTTTGTTTCCATTGTCTTTCGAACTTCATCGTTGCTTCGTCCATGGTATTCTCAATATCTTTCATGATCCATGGTATCCTCAGTATCCTTCTGTAGATCCATCACATTGAAGTTGCTTTATGTCTCCATCTGTGGGGAGATTATCCAGCATTCACTACCATATAGGACTGATACTAGATAAAGTTCAGTACTAGTCCCATAACAGCCAGTACTAGATGGGTTGGTCACAGGCGACTCAGTATTAGTCCCATAGCCACCAGTACTACATGGTCGAGCAACCATCAACTCAATGCTAGTCCCATCTCCGCCAATACCAGATGGTCGGGTCATTGGCGACTCAGTACTAGCTAGTCCCATCTCAGCCAGTACTAGATGGTCGGTCACTGGCGACTCAGTACTAGTCGCCTAGCAGCCATTGCTAGATGGTCGAGTCATTGTTGATTCAGTACTAGTCCCACATCAGACAGTACTATTTGGTCTGTAAATTGGCGACTCAGAATTATCCGATGGTAACCAGTACTGGATTGTCGTATCACTGGCGTCTCAATCCTAGTCTCATGGCAGCCAGTAGTATATGGTCGGGTAACCAGCAACTCAATACTAGTCCCATATCAGCCAATACCAGATGGTCGGTTCACTGGCGACTCAGTACTAACTAGCCCGATCTCAGTCAGAACCACATGGTCGGGTCATTGGAGACACAGTACTAGTCGCCTATCTGCCATTGCTAGATGGCCGAGACATTGTCGATTCAGTACTAGTCCCATATCAGACAGTACTAGTTGGTCTGTTCATTGGCGACTCATTACTAGTACAATAGTAACCAGTACTGGATTGTCGGAGCACTGGTGACTCAGTCCTAGTCTCATAGCAGACATTAGTAGATGGTCGGGTAACCGGCAACTCAAATCTAAGCCCATATCAGCCAATACCAGATGGTCGGGTCATTGGCGACACAGTACGATCTATCAGCATCTCAGCCAGTACTAGATGTTCGGGTCGTTGGAGACTCAATACTAGTCCCATATCAGACATTAGTAGTTGGCCTGTTCATTGGCGACTCAGTACTAATCTCATAGTAACCAGTACTGGATTGTCGGCTTACTGGCGACTAAGTCATAGTCTCATAGCAGCCATTAGTAGATGGTCGGGTCATTGGAGACTCAGTACTAGTCGCCTATCTGCCATTGCTAGATGGTCGTGTCATTGTCGATTCAGTACTAGTCCCATATCAGACAGTACTAGGTCTGTTCATTGGCGACTCAGTACTAATCTCATAGTAACCAGTACTTAATTGTCGGATCAATGGCGACTCAGTCCTAGTCTCATATCAGCCAGTAGTAGATTATCTGGTAACCAACAACTCAATACTCGTCCCATGTCAGCCAATACCAGATGGTCGGGCAATTGGAGACTCAGTACTAGTCGCCTATCAGTCATTGCTAGGTGCTCAAGTCATTGTCGATTCAGTACTAGTCCCATATCAGACAGTACTAGATGGTCGGGTCATTGGCAACTCGGTACTATAGCCATAGCTGTCAGTAGGAGATGGTCGGGTAACCAGCAACTCAATACTTGTCCCATATCAGTCGGTTCATTAGAGACTCAGTATAAACTAGCCCCATCTCAGCCGGTAGTTGTTGGTCAGGTCATTGGAGACTCATTACTAGTCGCCTATTAGCCATTGTTAGATGGTCGCGTCATTGTCGAACAGTACTAGTCCCATATCAGGCCGTTACAAGTCGGCTGATTATTGACTGAGTAATAGCCACATATCAGTCATTACTAGACGGTCGAGTCATTGGTGACTCAGTACTAGTTCCATAGTAGCCATTAGTAGATGGTCGAGTAACCAGCAACTCAAAACTAGTCCCATATCTGTCAATACCAGATGGTCGGGTCATTGGCGACTCAGTACTAGTCGCATATCAGCCAGTACAAGTTGGACTTTTCATTGGCGACTCAGTAGTAGTCCCATACCTGCCGGGTAGTAGACGGTCGGGTCACTCGTGACTCATGTACTATTTCCATATCCTCCAGTACTAGATGATCGGGTCATTGGCGACTTATTACTTGTCGCATATCTTAAAACATTCAATCTCCCGATCAGAGGCGTTGCTACACGATGTAGTTTATCGTCATAACCAAAAATACGTATTGGGTGTCTTTTACCATTCTATGTTCAGTCGTCGTATTCTATAGCCGCAGCTGACAGGAACGCGTTACAGGCATCTCGCTACTCTATTGTTATTTCCATGGAAAGTGTTCAGACGAACTACATTCCTTTGTGCTACCTGTTCTCTCCCTCTCGGTTAAGACTTGCCATGCCACGCTCTTTGTAGCGAACCAGTCTGATTTCTTTCGTAATTCCATTGGTAAAATACAAGTTTCACTCAAGTAGTTTCTTTCCACGAATCGTTGCTTAGTGGAACCGACTCCCAAAGGTATGCTTCCTCGATCACTACAATCGTATCTTGTTTGTCTGTTCAAACAATTATCGTTCTCATATATCTAAATAAACTGTCCCTTTTACTCGATACTCCTCTACTCCGAGAGGCTCTTGAACTTTGTACAGAGTGACCATCATTGTAAAAAAAAAAAACTATTTTTCTACCGTTATTCTTATTCCCAGAGAGTTAAATTCTCCAAGCCTTCTTTCCTAATTATGTGCCCTAAGTTGTCTCATTATAAGTATACTCCAACCTCTTTTTGTTAAATAATAGTTTAACAGACTATCATTTTCTTACAGAAGAGTATTTCTGCTCTGACTTCCTCACTTTGACCTTTGAGGTCAGATACAGGACAAAACAAAGAAGTCGATTTTGATTGGCTGAACTAGCGCGGGAATGATAGAGAAATATTTTTCGGGGAGTCTAAACCGTCATACAATAAAATAATAATAAAATAAAATAGTTAAAACTCTCTTTGTTGTAATTCTTTTTATCTACGAACCTAACCGCCTAGCGATCACCAGCCATGAAAGATGAAAGTAACGTTAGTATGGAATTAACCCCGTCGCCCCAACTGACCGCTAGCATGAAGTGGCTAAGCAACACTTAAAACTCCCTCGTTGATTACACACAACGTCTGCATCCTTCAATTGCCTCAAGTCTTCTCTTCATCTCTGCAGAAATTAGCCAGCATCCACTGCCATATCAGAATATTGATACTATATAGCAGTTCAGCACTCTTCTTTATTTCTAAGAAATTTTTTCTGTTTCGCAAAAGTTTAGTTTTTTGAAGGCATGTTCTTAATATTCTAATACGCCTTCGGATTTTGCTGTCATATTTTTCTGTCCTGTTAAAGGGCTTCCCTGATATTTAAACTTCTGCACCCGCTTGACGTTGATATCAACAATTTGTTTACATTGATTAATTCGTTCTCAACAGCTTAGAAAATCCTTTGCAGGTTATTTAAGTTCGGCTTGGCATCCCGCCTTGAGGAGACACTGTTGAGCTATCTGTTCCGTGACGGGCCAATATTCGCCCGCTGCTTGGATGGCTCGCCTCGGCGGAAATTCTGTTGTTGTATCTGTTCTGGGCCGGGCCAGGCTGATTCCTACCCGCTACTTGGACAACTCGCCTGGGCGGAAAGGCTGTTGTAGTATCTGTTCCGGGCCGGGCAGCCACCCAACACCCGAACCACACCCCTGCCTGGACTGAATCCTCGGATCTGTTCCGAAGCGAGGTGATTGACTGGCTATGAGGAGCTAAGGCCAGAGATTACTCACATTAAAACAAACTGATCTTATATCGCACCCTGACTCTGTGGTAGTGGTCAAATGTAAATACCGGTTATTTAAAGCCAAAAGATAATTTTATATTGTAAGAATTTTTTTTTGTGTGTGTAGGGGGTTATAAAAGTTTAGTGATACAAATCTTAATAATTAACCCATAGCTGTCGGAAAGAGGATTTATGCCATTCCCAAGGGTATTACAGCTACTGGTATTCCCAAAAGGTCACCCATCTAGGTACTGACCAGACTCGACGTTGCTTAAGCCCCCAACAATTTATAACTCGCATCTTGACCTTTTCACTTGCCGATGATCATACATTCTCTTTCCGTGGAATTGATAGTCAGTCCGTTTATCTCGCTTTCTTTTGCTATCCTGTCTAGGATATCAAGTAGATTTCTTTCTTTGTGGGTCATCAACACAGTGTCATCTGCGTATCTTATATCGTTAAGAATTTTTTGTAATTCTAACACAGAGTGCCTCATAGGGAAAATATGGATTCAAGCCTTCGTCGTGATAGTACTACGATGCCTTCGGCGAAGATAAGAATTTGAACAAGGCTGTCAACTGAAAGTTGGCTCCCTGTACCGAGCCAGGAAATTTTTCTCCCCGGAATCGATCCTCCAAATCTATAAATCGACCATTCGCCCTTGCATGGAGTATTGCTGCCATATATGGTCTGGAGCCCCTGCTGTTTGCCTCAGGGTTCTTGATAAGATCCAGAGACGGATATGCAATGTAATTGGCCCTGATCTGTCATCTCGTCTGCAGTCGCTCTCTCACAAACGCGACGTTGCGTCGCTCTGTCTTTTTTACAAATACTTTCACGGTAATTGCTCCGATGAACTGCTTTCGCTGGTTCCTAGGCCTCATGAATTTAAACGACCTACGAGGCTGGCATCCTGTTCCCACCCGTTCACCGTTGAAACTGTTAGATATAGACGTCTCTTCTACTCCAATAGCTTCATGTCTCGCACATCTCGCCTGTGGAACTCCCTTCCTTATTCCTGTTTCCCTGACAAATATAATCTCCAACTATTAAGTGTAACGTCAATCGACATCTCCAGTTGCCTTGATCTATCCATTTCCCTTCTCCACATCCTTTCACCTTTCATTCCTATCTTCTCTCGCTCCAAATCTTCTGTAAACCCCTTGCCTTGATCGATCCACTATCTTTCTTCACATCCTCTTCTTTACCACTCCTATCTGCTCTTCCTCCAAACCTTCTGTAACCCCTTGCGTGCTAGTGGCTTCCAGCCTTGCTTGGGGTGAAAAGCTTAAAAAAAAAAAAAAACTTTTCTTTTCAGGGGGTGATAATTATTATTCTAGTCGTATGCCTGTATATATTGTAGATTTAAAATTGCAAAAAGTTTTCGTGAAATGAAAGTCATCTTGAATGGCCATTCCTCTCGATCCTTCAGTACAAAATGCAAGTGCCACCCGCCCCCCACTGCTCTATCCTTGGACCTACTTTGCTTTATATTTTTATTAACGACCTTCCTGATGATATCAGCTTTCAATTTGGTGTCGATGCTGATGATACAACCGTTTATTCCTAGTTTGGTTTATTTTGTTTTATGGCATATCCAACCTCAATGGATTAGCTAATGCCAACAAGATTTTTATTACTGTTAATATTTTTTTCATAAAATATATTTCTGGTAATATTTTTTTCCAGAAATGTATTGCTATCTGTCTATATTTCTGAGATGAGGTATTATGTACACTATTTACATTACATTATTGTCCTCATCTTTGTCGCCATATTTATTACAACGTTTCGGCCGTTGTACGCTCAGGCCTTCTGAACCCTTTATTTCTCTCACTGTTATAGTTCTACGTGACATGTTTTAATGGAGATCAGTTATCAATTATCTCCTGTTAATTCCCCTCTCTAAGTTATCCACTGCCTTAACGAAGTATTGAACTCACACTCTTTGGTTCTTGTCACTCGATCTAACCGACGCCTTTATCCACTGTGCCATGTGTCCTTGAGGACATCTGTGTATGAATTTCTGGGTATTATAAACCTAATGTCTTCAGCCATCATTTTTTTCCAGTGCTCATATTGCAATTTTTGCTGTTATAATTTTGATGTTTTTTTACCAGAGCTCATATTGCAATTTTCGTTGTTATTATCGCTTTTCTCTGGCACTCCTTATTACTGATTACCATATTGTATTCATTTCTATTCAGAAGATTTTTGTGGCCTAGCATATGTGCTGATTACTTAAGTTTACGAATTTTCCAATGGTGTTCTTTGTCTATGATCTCAAACTGATCCCGCAGTGGGCAGTGTTAACTGATAACTGACATCCATTAAAACATGGCACGTGGAACTAGAAGAGTCTACCCCAGTGAGCGAAATAAAGGGTTCAGTTCGACATTCCAACCACCTGAAGAAGGCCGGAGCGTACAACGGCTGAAACGTTGTAATAAATATGGCGACAAAGATGAGGACAATAGTCCGTATAATGTAAATAAATGTATTGCTGTTAATCTTTTTTTTTTTTTTTACCCAAAATGTATTTCTGGTATTAAAACCTATTTTTACACCTTTATGGTGTTTTGACTCCTTTTGGGTGGTGAGATTAACTATTTGCCCATAGCAGGGATCCTAACAGGTGCAACCACCCCGGGTCAGAGTGGACCTGGGAACACCAGTAATTAAGAAGTGGTTCCACGCTCCTCAAAACCGCCTGATCAGAGACTTTGCTCTTGGATGTAGTTTATTGTCTTACCCTGAACGCGGATGTAGTTTATCGTCTTACCCGGGACGATATTTACTCATGACTCGAAAAAAAGAGAAATATACTGAAAATACATTCAAGACCATTCAATAGCCTATTTCATATTCAATGCGAAACGAAAAGCTCCTAAAATATTCCAAAATAGAAAAGCGACCCATCCTTAAAAACCCAGTATTTCTATTACCCTGATAACAATAAAATCCTGAATCATCAGTTCGTTAGGGTCAAATTGGCGGCTGGTCTCAAAAACGACCTACACCAATCCTGGACAAACTGCGGCCCGCGGGCCATATGCGGCCCGACTGGCTTTCTGAATGGCGCGCCTAATTTCATAAGGAAAATAATATTATTAAAATATTTGTTTCCTTACATTCTTACTTGTTTACTGATTCATAGCCACAAACATAAACACTGATTAAGTACAACGTGTCTTTAATTTTCTAACATTTCGTTGAAGATAACTTTGTCAGTGTTTTAAACCATTGGCGATTTTAACTAAGGAAGATCATAAGTGTAAAAATCGCTTACTTCAGAAACCAGAAACGTTAATGATAATTATTTTTCACTAGAGAATAAATATACTTCTTTTAAAAAAATTTTTTTAGTCGTCAAATGAATAAATTAGAAATAAATCCAACCCAGCTGTGTGTTTTAACCGCCTTGTCATCTGTGATAATATCAGGACGTCTTTTTTTTTTAATTATAGAAGGAATATTTTTCTAAAAAAAAAAAAATTAACTTTTCTCCATTTTTAAGGGAAGTGCTTATGCGCATGCGCTTTTGTTGGGAAAATGGCTGCGATATCTGTAATGATTTTTTTTTTTAGTAATGTGGCCCGCCTGATGAACTTTGCCTTATGCGGCCCACTGTTTGAAAAAAGTTGCCCATATCTGATCGTCACTTTAAAATACAAGCCCTTTCTGACTTCCATAGTCATGGCTAATGCTAAAATCAAGGAAAGTAACACGTTGCGCCTTTTCGGGTTAATAATCTCGGCTGACATGAAGTGGAAAGTCTATATTGAATCCACTGCTGGATCAGCTGCTAAGAAAGCTGTCTCACTGTGTCTTGCGAGTCAGTTTTTCTCTTCTGAATCTATCTTGCATATCTATAAGTGTACCATTCACCCATATTTAGAATATTGCTAGCACGTATGGTCCGGTGCTCCTGCTATATATTTAAAAATTCTTAATAAAATCCAAAGAAGAATCAGCAATATTATTGGTCCTGATCTGGCGTCACGGCTTCGTTCACTTTCTCACGGCCGTAATGTAGCTTCCCTCTGCCTTTTCTATAAATACTTCCATTGTAATTGCTCGGTTTCATTAATTTACAATTCAGTTGGCTAGATGTAACCGTAATTTCTGTGCTAGCAGTTTCTTTTCTCGTACACCTCGCTTGTGGAACTCTGTTCTGGCTCCATGAATTTCCAACCAACTTTGATCTTCAAAGAATGAGATGCAATGTCAATCGTCATCTACTATCTTCCTGGTTACTCTTCTACGCGGTACAATGGATAAACTGTCGTCTAAATTATGCAAAAATGAAAATAACACAGACATATCTTAACAGATATATTTGCCAAAATTGCATAAAAATGTCTTAAAATACTAAAGATGCTAAAGAAAATACTATTTATTTCTCAATAAAATCGACATTGGCTTCAAGCACGGCTTCCAAAGGACTTCGGAATCTCCTGCAACTCTTTTGGACTGTCTCCTTGTTTAAGTTGGTGAATGCTGCCATAATCCTTGCCGTCAGTTCATTTTTGGTGTCACAAGGAGTTTTGTTGGTCTCTTGTGCAACTGCCCCGCTCACATATAAAAATAAAGGGGGTTGCAATCTGAGGAGTTAGGTGGCCAGATGTAAGGGGTGATGTGGTCGCAGAAATTGTTTGGCAGCAATGACTGGGTTCTCCTGCTTGTGTGGCATGGTGCAGAGTCCTGTTGTCAGACATAGGGTCTTCCATCAGCCCTCCTCTTGACCCAGGACGACATTACCTACTCAAGGCACTTGATATCGGCCTCCGTGTTGAGTCTGAGGTACTGTGGGAAGATAAATGGTACCATAACGAGTGATCACTCCAAACACCTTCGTAATCAACATTAGATTTATCCAGCTCTCTCCGAATCCGCTGCACTGTTCTCAAATTGACACATGAACACTCTGAAATATTGGTATTTGCCGTTTCCAAATTACTGGTGGTGTGAATTGCGTCATCGTCCTCTTTTTCTCAGACGGTACCCACCTGATCCTCCTGCGCAGGCGACGAAATAAAAAACAAACCTCACGCATGCGCGAAATAAAGAATATAAAATGGCGACAATTTACCCATAACACCCTGTATTGATCTCGCCCATCCATAATAGTTCTGTTTTCTGATTCTTTCACACCCAACAACGACTTGTGTTTTAGTAGCTTTTTTTATCTTGTATGAGGTAAATTAGATAAAAGTAGTTTTTTTTTCAAGAAATACACGTCATGGTTTTAATGTGAAATCTCTTTTTCATACCCTGGCATATCGAGATTTTTCTCTTACTGTCAACCATATTTAGACCAGCATGAATCCTGTCAAAACTAAAGCAGTAACTAACCTTAAATATATGGTAAAGCCGTGGGACATGATTATGAAGATAAATCCCCGCCCCAAATATGTCCATATATATACCTATCGTGAGGCAGTGCACGGAGTTTTTACTATTTTTTTTTTTTTAGTTATTCCGAACAGATTCTTGGAAATTAACTTCTCTTGAAAACATCGTAATTCCAAAATGTTGATTGATTTTACATGTCAACCTCTTATACACGCTTTCTTTACGTATCTTTTAAATTAAAGAATCTATTGAACTTATTATGTAGATATATCTATAAATCATAATGTATCTAATTTCTTGTTTTCTTTCTATCTATCTATCTATCTATCTATCTATCTTGTTATCCAGTTGAATATTTGGTGCCTGGCCGTGGACCATATGATGCCGTTCCGTTGACCATTAGCTACAGAGCCGTAGAACATTTGCTACCGATCCCCAGACCATTTGGCACCGGTTTGGTACTGGGCCGTGGACCATTGGTACATGGCTGTGGACCATTTTGGTACCGTTCTGTAGACCATTTGCTACCGGTCCGCACGACTCGACCTCCATGTTACGTGGAAAACTTTTATTGCATAAAACCGGTCCGTTGCGGTCGAAGATTGAAGACCGCTGTTGTTATCTATTTTGTTATATATATATATATATATATATATATATATATATATATATATATATATATATATATATATGAAGAAATATACTCTGAAGGTGTGCTATATTTATGGTATAAAGTGGTCAAAATCAGAGATAGAGCGTGTGTAAATATAAAAGTGAACAGTGAAGTCAACACTTAGAGGTGACAGGCTGTTTCATGCTAGACGCAATCGTCAGGCCTGACGATTGCGTCTAGCATGAAACAGCCTGTCGTCTCTAAAGGTTGACTTCAATGTTCGCTGATATATATATATATATATATATATATATATATATATATATATATATATATATATATATATATATATATATATATGTCTATATTTCTCAGATTTATGTACACTATTTAAATTATTCGGACTATTTACCAGTGCTCATATTGCAATTTTTGCTGTTATCATTGCATGAAACTAAAGGGTCCAGTTCGACATTCCAGCCACCTGAAGAAGACTGGGGCTTACAACGGCTGAAACGTTGTGATAAAAATGGAAACGAAGATGGGGACAATAGTCCGAATAATGTAAATAGTGTACATAATACCTCATCTCAGAATATATATATATATATATATATATATATATATATATATATATATATATATATATATCACAACGTTTCGGCCGTTTGTTTTTTGACGACTTCATAAAGGGTATTTTTTTATCTCATGATTGGGTTGAGCTTTTAAACCTTTTATTTCGACTATGAAATTTAAAGTTTGTATTTATTATTTAATTGTTTGTTTGTTTTTTATGCTAATTATTTAATGCGAAAATTTGTTGATGTCGGAAAAAACCGTCAACTCATGTCTATGGTTTAATAAATTTTCATTATTTAGAAACTTAATAATGTGTAGTTTTTCATGTAGGCATAAAGGGCATGGGTCATCCCAGTTTTACAAGTTCTTGTTCTATTTATTATTTTCCATTTTACTTTTGGTGTTTTATTCATTTCTCTTAAATACCATAAATATTTGGATAGTGATGTCTGATTCCTATTTCTAATATTGTTGAAGGAACTTTTGTGTTGTCTCCACCTGGTTTTAAATTCATTTTTCGTAGAACCAATATATATCATTTTGGTGTTGGACTCTCTATGGATGAGATAGTTTATTGGTATACCACAGATTTTCCGTGGCATTTATTTTCCAACGGGAAGTCTTCAGGGTTTCTACAATCACATAATGTTTCATTATTTTTGTCTAATTTAAGTTTAGGTTTTTTATTAATACTATTTTGGCATGCGTGTTTTTCCAGGATTTTATTATTGTGTTTTTTTTTATTATACTTTCTAGATTTTCAGTGCAACTGTAACTTAATTTTAAGGTGTTTTTTATTAAAGATTTTGCTAAGTCTGCTATTTGTAGGAAAGTGTTTTTCAATTAAAGCTAGGAATTTACTACTTTTGTATCGAGCATTGTTTTTAATAAAATAAAAACAAAAATACTAAAGAACTTCGGATTATTTACCTAACAAGTTATTTCCTATTTTCTATATATTTTCACACACACACACACACACACACACATATATATATATATATATATATATATATATATATATATATATATATATATATATATATATATATATATATATATACCCAAAACATATATTTAAGCAAAAACAAAAAAAAATCCCAGCCGTTCTTCTCTGCGCACACGTGTGGACGCATCAACGTAAACAAACTTAGTCGTCCGACGAAGTCCTAAGGGATGAAACGCATCACACGAACACTTTTTCCACTTTGTTATCTATCTATCATTTTGTCCTCATTCTCTCTTTCACTTTCTCCTCACCCCCTTTTTATCTATCTATCTATCTATCTATCTATCTATCTATAAATTTATCTCTCAAAGGTTCAGCCATTCTTTATCGTTCTATTTTTCCGACCCTTCCCTTTAATATACTCTGCCATCTATCTCTTTCTTTCTCACTCTGTCTCTCTCATAAGTTTGTGAGTATGAATCCACCTCATCTCCACCCAGCTATGGGTTAAACAGCAAGACTTGTACCACTAAATCATTATCATCTACCAAAAATTCTTACAATATAAAAATATTTTCTGGATGTAAATAACCTGCAAAGGGTTGATAAACCGTAATTGTAATAAAGAATTGGTTCCCCTCTTTATATCCACATTATAATTTCTTGTTGATAATCCGTAGAAAACGAATCAATCAATGAAATACTGATTAGCTACATTGGCATGTCTTTTAGATTTATTTACATTCTCTGGAATATAAATGTATAGAAACTACCGCGTCCACAAAGTGAGGGATTAGTTTATATATTGATCTTAATATAGAACTGGTCCCTCACTTTATCTATACATTATAATTTCTTGTTGATAATCCGTAGAAAACGAATCAATCAATGAAATACTGATTAGCTACACTGGCATGTCTTTTAGATTTATTTACATTCTCTGGAATATAAATGTATAGAAACTACCGCGTCCACAAAGTGAGGGATTAGTTTATATATTGATCTTAATATAGAACTGGTCCCTCACTTTATCTATACATTATAATTTCTTGTTGATAATCCGTAGAAAACGAATCAATCAATGAAATACTGATTAGCTACATTGGCATGTCTTTTAGATTTATTTACATTCTCTGGAATATATATGTATAGAAACTACCGCGTCCACAAAGTGAGGGATTAGTTTATATATTGATCTTAATATAGAACTGGTCCCTCACTTTATCTATACATTATAATTTCTTGTTGATAATCCGTAGAAAACGAATCAATCAATGAAATACTGATTAGCTACACTGGCATGTCTTTTAGATTTATTTACATTCTCTGGAATATAAATGTATAGAAACTACCGCGTCCACAAAGTGAGGGATTAGTTTATATATTGATCTTAATATAGAACTGGTCCCTCACTTTATCTATACATTATAATTTCTTGTTGATAATCCGTAGAAAACGAATCAATCAATGAAATACTGATTAGCTACATTGGCATGTCTTTTAGATTTATTTACATTCTCTGGAATATAAATGTATAGAAACTAATGTGGTCACAAAATGAGTGATCAGTTTATATAGTGATAGTTATGCAGGATTTGTCCCCCACTTTATATCCACATTATAGTTTCTTGTTTGATAAGCCGTAGAAAAGGAATCAATCAATCAATGAAATACTGATTAGCTACATTGGCATGTCTTTTAGATTTATTTACATTCTCTGGAATATAAATGTATAGAAACTACCGCGTCCACAAAGTGAGGGATTAGTTTATATATTGATCTTAATATAGAACTGGTCCCTCACTTTATCTATACATTATAATTTCTTGTTGATAATCCGTAGAAAACGAATCAATCAATGAAATACTGATTAGCTACACTGGCATGTCTTTTAGATTTATTTACATTCTCTGGAATATAAATGTATAGAAACTACCGCGTCCACAAAGTGAGGGATTAGTTTATATATTGATCTTAATATAGAACTGGTCCCTCACTTTATCTATACATTATAATTTCTTGTTGATAATCCGTAGAAAACGAATCAATCAATGAAATACTGATTAGCTACACTGGCATGTCTTTTAGATTTATTTACATTCTCTGGAATATAAATGTATAGAAACGACCGCGTCCACAAAGTGAGGGATTAGTTTATATATTGATCTTAATATAGAACTGGTCCCTCACTTTATCTATACATTATAATTTCTTGTTGATAATCCGTAGAAAACGAATCAATCAATGAAATACTGATTAGCTACATTGGCATGTCTTTTAGATTTATTTACATTCTCTGGAATATAAATGTATAGAAACTACCGCGTCCACAAAGTGAGGGATTAGTTTATATATTGATCTTAATATAGAACTGGTCCCTCACTTTATCTATACATTATAATTTCTTGTTGATAATCCGTAGAAAACGAATCAATCAATGAAATACTGATTAGCTACACTGGCATGTCTTTTAGATTTATTTACATTCTCTGGAATATAAATGTATAGAAACTACCGCGTCCACAAAGTGAGGGATTAGTTTATATATTGATCTTAATATAGAACTGGTCCCTCACTTTATCTATACATTATAATTTCTTGTTGATAATCCGTAGAAAACGAATCAATCAATGAAATACTGATTAGCTACACTGGCATGTCTTTTAGATTTATTTACATTCTCTGGAATATAAATGTATAGAAACTACCGCGTCCACAAAGTGAGGGATTAGTTTATATATTGATCTTAATATAGAACTGGTCCCTCACTTTATCTATACATTATAATTTCTTGTTGATAATCCGTAGAAAACGAATCAATCAATGAAATACTGATTAGCTACATTGGCATGTCTTTTAGATTTATTTACATTCTCTGGAATATAAATGTATAGAAACTAATGTGGTCACAAAATGAGTGATCAGTTTATATAGTGATAGTTATGCAGGATTTGTCCCCTACTTTATATCCACATTATAGTTTCTTGTTTGATAAGCCGTAGAAAAGGAATCAATCAATCAATGAAATACTGATTAGCTACATTGGCATGTCTTTTAGATTTATTTACATTCTCTGGAATATAAATGTATAGAAACTACCGCGTCCACAAAGTGAGGGATTAGTTTATATATTGATCTTAATATAGAACTGGTCCCTCACTTTATCTATACATTATAATTTCTTGTTGATAATCCGTAGAAAACGAATCAATCAATGAAATACTGATTAGCTACACTGGCATGTCTTTTAGATTTATTTACATTCTCTGGAATATAAATGTATAGAAACTACCGCGTCCACAAAGTGAGGGATTAGTTTATATATTGATCTTAATATAGAACTGGTCCCTCACTTTATCTATACATTATAATTTCTTGTTGATAATCCGTAGAAAACGAATCAATCAATGAAATACTGATTAGCTACACTGGCATGTCTTTTAGATTTATTTACATTCTCTGGAATATAAATGTATAGAAACTACCGCGTCCACAAAGTGAGGGATTAGTTTATATATTGATCTTAATATAGAACTGGTCCCTCACTTTATCTATACATTATAATTTCTTGTTGATAATCCGTAGAAAACGAATCAATCAATGAAATACTGATTAGCTACATTGGCATGTCTTTTAGATTTATTTACATTCTCTGGAATATAAATGTATAGAAACTACCGCGTCCACAAAGTGAGGGATTAGTTTATATATTGATCTTAATATAGAACTGGTCCCTCACTTTATCTATACATTATAATTTCTTGTTGATAATCCGTAGAAAACGAATCAATCAATGAAATACTGATTAGCTACATTGGCATGTCTTTTAGATTTATTTACATTCTCTGGAATATAAATGTATAGAAACTACCGTGGCCACAAAGTGAAGGATCTGTTTATATTGATTTTAATATAGAATTGATCCCCCACTTTATATCCACATTATAATTTCTTGTTTGTTGATAAGCCGTAGAAAAGGAATCAATCAATGAAATAGTGATTAGCTACACAGGCATGTATGTCTTTTAGATTTATTTATATTCTCTGGAATATAAATGCATAGAAACTACCGTGGCCAAAAAGTGAGGGATCCGTTTATATATTGGTTGTAATATAGAATTCGTCCCTCACTTTATAAACACATTATAATTTCTTGTTTTTTTAATCAAATTTTCTTCTCGTGTAGCTATGGGTTAATTAGTAAAATATTTTCTTGCTCTAAATAACCTGCAAAGTTGATAAGCCGTAAAAAACGAATCAGGCATTTGTTTTGTTTGTTGTTTTTTCTTTCCATATTTTCTATACATTTTTCATCGATACTTCTCATTATCTTTTGTGCCAATTATAAGTTATAAGTTCTGTCTGGAATAGTCGTGTAAATAAGGAAACTGTCGAGGAATTTTTAATTCCAAGAACAAAATCCCCGTGTCGCGGAAAAAATTATTGCGAAATATAATAAGTATTCCTTCGCAAATAAGAACCACGCCAAGAAATCGTATAAAATATTCTAATCGCGCCGACAATGTATTCGGTGCACAGGAGGACAAAACAGTGTAACTAATATATTCAATAATTCTATCGATAAATTTTACGGGTTAACAACCCGTTGCAGGTTATTTAAATGTAGAAAATATTTTTAGATTGTGAGGACTTTTTTGAGAGATAGTAATTATTTACTGATACAACTCTTACTATTTAACCCATACCTAGGGGAGGATAGGTAGATTTATACCTATCCCTAAACTATATTTGCGCGTAAGTGAACCCGACTGAAATTGGAGCTCGTTTCCAATTCTGGATGATTATTATCATGAATTCAAGCTTACAGTACCTGGTATTCACACCCGCCTAGGAACTGACCGAACTCAACGTTGCTTAACTTCGGTGATCATACAAGAACCGCCGTTTCAATGTGATATGACCATAAGCCCTTTATAACACCCGCACATCCAACCTTAGAGTACCTGGTATTCCCAAGCGGTACCCATCTAGTTACTGACCAGTCTCGACGTTGCTTAACTTCAGTGTTCATATAAGAACCGGCCTTTCAATGTAATATGACCATAAGCATTTTATAACACCCGAACATCCACGCTTACAGTACCTTGTATTCACATGCGCACCCGTCTAGGTACTGACCAGGCTCGACGTTGCTTAACTTCGGTGATCGTACGCGAAAGATAAATACTAATTTCCCGCTTCTTGGTTTGAATGTAAAACGGATTATTAAAAAAAAATGCTCTTCCGCCAATGTCAAACCAGATATCGATCTGTGCTTTTGCCACATTGAGAGTAACATTCTGTGTGTTTGATTTTTTTGCAGTAAGGTTCTCACTGGACAAGGCCCGAGTTACATTAAGGAATACTCAAGAGGTGAAAATAACTGTTACCTCTAGACTTGAACAGGTTAAGATTGCAATCATCAGGGCAACATCTTCTTGGGTGTCTGGAAGAAGTAGTTCGAATGGAACTTAATTCTTACCATGGGAATACAAAATGAGATGATGACGGTTAACCCTAGACATGAATGGGCCAAGATTGTAGTGATTGGGAAAACATCCCCCCGGGAGTCTGTTCCGCAAAACAACAGTTCTTGGGAAGAAGCTGTCCGAATAGAACTTAATTCTTACTATTGGAATACGGAAAGAGAAGATAACGGTTCACACTAGATATGAATGACCAAGATTGTAGTGATCGGGGAAGCATCCTCTTGGGAGTCTGCTCCACAGAGCAGTGATTCGCGGGAAGAAGTTGTTCGAGTGGAACTTACTTCTCACTAGTGGAATACGGAGGGAATGTGGGTGGTTTGCTACAATTTAAGTGCTATGGAATAAAGATGAATGGAATGGTATGAAGATTAAACCTGGCAGAACCAAGAAATGTAGTTCTTTCGAGCACTTTCCATAGAAGTAGTGATAGAGTAGTGAGAGTCTCGCCATATACCGCTTGGGAGTGAGAGGTTGGAGGTTAGAAAATAATTCTTCACCAACTCTGACTCGGACACGAATCTGAACTCTGTCAAGACTGGAAAATGAGGACTGAACAGTTCCCGTCCAAATATGACAACAGTTTTCCATTTTCCGCCTGATCTTGCTCTTATGAAGATAGGGAATAACATAAGGCGTCAGGTACTTACTGGAGCAGCACAGAGAGCCAAACCATTTTACCTGGCGATGGATTGTATATATTCGGTTTCCCCATTTCATTGATTTTCGTCACAAATACCTTTTAAAAAAGCCTATTGATCGGCTACTTGTTTTAAGTTTCTGACATCTTGTGTATGCTTTCGGTATTTCTTTATTGCTACAACACTTAAGAAAGACAGTTTTTTATTTATAGATTTTCTCATGGTTCGGGAGAGAGATAATGCCTTTGCCTTTATCAGACTTACATCGGAATCAGCTAGAATCTTAAAAGAACTTTAAAGTTATGTTCTTACTATTTACCATGTTTTTCAATTTACAGTTTTTGTACTTTGGAAGCTCACAAATTAATGAATATTTCCTTTCATCCGGCAAATTAGTACACATTTTAAGGCTTCAATTTCGCAGCATGACTATTAAACTGATATTTTGAAATTCAACAGATTATATACACCATTTTTTTACATCTGCGCAGAACGAATCAGATTTCATGCTAACTGCGCAGATGGATGATGCCGTCATTCAACAAATAAAACTTTAGATTCCAACAAATATTTATTTGATGTATCAATAAAACATGGAGTGGCTCAAGATGTGAAACATGGCGGATATTTGAAATAGAAGAACAGGTAGACATTGAAAAATAAACACACGTCCTTTAGTTGAATATCAAGTAATCCAACAATCTGGCAAAAATTAGTTTTCATTTTTTTTTTTTTGGCATTTCGACAGAAACGCACCCCTCTAATAAATAATCTTTTTTTTTCAAGATTTCTTTTGATATTACTATCGAGTAAACACTTCAGATCATGAACATATATATATATATATATATATATATATATATATATATATATATATATATATATATATATATATATATGAAGTAAAATTCTAATTTTAAAGTAAATTCATTTAAAATTGATCTATACAAACAAAAAGCATGGGATTCTTTATAGCACATGCCTTAAAGAAATACAAAAAATTTGTTCTCACAAGTACAGTCACACCTAAGGAAGGGTTTCATCTATGTAAAATATGAATATTATTTTAAACTTCTCAAACTGTTATGATGCTATTTCTGACCATAGGTCTCTGGAAATAAAATAATAATAATAATAATAATAATAATAATAATAATAATAATAATAATAATAATAATAATAATAATAACAGGTGAGTAAAATTATTTTTTGCGACAGTTTTGAAAGCATTTGGAATTTTATATGCAAACATTATTTTAATAATAGCAATTGTATGGGTGTGAAACTTGGCCATTCCTGGTTAAGGCAGGAGAAAGGATACTGACGGTCGAGAACAAATGCTTCAGTAAGCTCCTCCGCATCTTCCACTGACAGCACAAAATCAATGACTTTGCACGGAGCAAGGTCAAAATACTCGTGGACCGAGAGGAATCTCTCCTCGCCGCTATTAAGCGTCGGAAGATGACATGGTTTGTTCACGTCAACCGGCATTACGGCCTATTCAGGGCCATCATGCAAGTCCTTGTTGAAGGATGACACAAGCGGGGACGGCGAGGCGAGAGCTGGTCAGACAACATGAAAGAGTGGACGGGCATGACCAGGCCATATCTCCTGAGAGCCACCGTCAACAGATCACCCCGGAGGAGTTTGTGTCTTCTGCCCTTTAGGTTCTGCTGGCGATCGAGGCAGTCAAGGGATTGCTAACGATGACCATGATGATGACAATGACGATGATGACGATGACGATGATGACGGTGATCATCATCATGACGACGACGACGATGATGATGATGTTGGCGATGACGATGATGACGATGATGTTCATCATCATGACGACGATTATGATGATGACAATAACGATGATGACGTTGACGATGATGACGATGATGATGACGATGATGATGAAGGTGATCATCATCATGACGACGACGATCATGCTGACGTTGACGATGACGATGATGACGATCATCATCATCATCATGACGACGATTATGATGATGACAATGACGATGATGACGTTGATGATGATGACGATGATGATGAAGGTGATCATCATCATGACAACGACGATCATGCTGACGTTGACGATGACGATGATGACGATCATCATCATCATCATGACGACGATTATGATGATGACAATGACGATGATAACGTTGATGATGATGACGATGAAGACGATGATGATGACGATGATGATGAAGGTGATCATCATCATGACAACGACGATCATGCTGACGTTGACGATGACGATCATGACGATCATCATCATCATCATGACGACGATTATGATGATGACAATGACGATGATGACGTTGATGATGATGACGATGATGATGAAGGTGATCATCATCATGACAACGACGATCATGCTGACGTTGACGATGACGATGATGACGATGATCATCATCATCATGACGACGATTATGATGATGACAATGACGATGATAACGTTGATGATGATGACGATGAAGACGATGATGATGACGATGATGATGACGGTGATCATCATCATGACAACGACGATGATGCTGACGTTGACGATGACGATCATGACGATCATCATCATCATCATGACGACGATTATGATGATGACAATCACGATGATGACGTTGATGATGATGACGATGATGATGAAGGTGATCATCATCATGACAACGACGATCATGCTGACGTTGACGATGATGACGATGATCATCATCATCATGACGACGATTATGATGATGACAATGACGATGATAACGTTGATGATGATGACGATGATGACGATGATGATGACGATGATGATGAAGGTGATCATCATCATGACAACGAGGATCATGCTGACGTTGACGATGACGATGATGACGATCATCATCATCATCATGACGACGATTCTGATGATGACAATGACGATGATGACGTTGATGATGATGACGATGATGATGAAGGTGATCATCATCATGACAACGACGATCATGCTGACGTTGACGATGACGATGATGACGATGATCATCATCATCATGACGACGATTATGATGATGACAATGACGATGATAACGTTGATGATGATGACGATGAAGACGATGATGATGACGATGATGATGAAGGTGATCATCATCATGACAACGACGATCATGCTGACGTTGACGATGACGATCATGACGATCATGTTCATCATCATGACGACGATTATGATGATGACAATGACGATGATCACGTTGACGATGATCACGATGAAGACGATGATGATGACGATGATGATGAAGGTGATCATCATCATGACAACGACGATCATGCTGACGTTGACGATGACGATGATGACGATGATGATCATCATCATGACGACGATTATGATGATGACAATCCCGATGATGACGTTGATGATGATGACGATGATGATGAAGGTGATCATCATCATGACAACGACGATGATGCTGACGTTGACGATGACGATGATGACGATGATCATCATCATCATGACGACGATTATGATGATGACAATGACGATGATAACGTTGATGATGATGACGATGAAGACGATGATGATGACGATGATGATGACGGTGATCATCATCATGACAACGACGATGATGCTGACGTTGACGATGACGATCATGACGATCATCATCATCATCATGACGACGATTATGATGATGACAATCACGATGATGACGTTGATGATGATGACGATGATGATGAAGGTGATCATCATCATGACAACGACGATCATGCTGACGTTGACGATGATGACGATGATCATCATCATCATGACGACGATTATGATGATGACAATGACGATGATAACGTTGATGATGATGACGATGATGACGATGATGATGACGATGATGATGAAGGTGATCATCATCATGACAACGAGGATCATGCTGACGTTGACGATGACGATGATGACGATCATCATCATCATCATGACGACGATTATGATGATGACAATGACGATGATGACGTTGATGATGATGACGATGATGATGAAGGTGATCATCATCATGACAACGACGATCATGCTGACGTTGACGATGACGATGATGACGATGATCATCATCATCATGACGACGATTATGATGATGACAATGACGATGATAACGTTGATGATGATGACGATGAAGACGATGATGATGACGATGAAGACGATGATGATGACGATGATGATGAAGGTGATCATCATCATGACAACGACGATCATGCTGACGTTGACGATGACGATCATGACGATCATGTTCATCATCATGACGACGATTATGATGATGACAATGACGATGATCACGTTGACGATGATGACGATGAAGACGATGATGATGACGATGATGATGAAGGTGATCATCATCATGACAACGACGATCATGCTGACGTTGACGATGACGATGATGACGATGATGATCATCATCATGACGACGATTATGATGATGACAATCCCGATGATGACGTTGATGATGATGACGATGATGACGATGATGATGATGATGACCGTGATCATCATCATGACAACGACGATGATGCTGACGTTGACGATGACGATGATGACGATGATCATCATCATCATGACGACGATTATGATGATGACAATGACGATGATGACGTTGACGATGATGACGATAATGATGACGGTGATGACGGTGATCATCATCATCATGATGACGAGCATGACGACGACGTTGACAATGATGATGATGACGATGATGATGACGGTGGTGATAATGATGAAGTTGACGATGGCGATGATGATGACGATGATGAGAATGGCGATGATGATGATTTTAACATCACAGAAGGTACGAATAAATATGCCATTTAAGTGAGAATACGCTAAATAACGGGGTATGGCCATATTTGTGAGGGAAGAGCCCGTAAGAGGATTGCTTTATAATAAATATCCATTTCCCACTTAAAAATTTAGAACATTTTGTAAGTATTTGGGCGAAAACCTGTGAAAAGCTGGCACCGGCAACACAAGGAATCCGAACATGGATCGCATAAACCACAGAAGCGGTTGCCAGGGGGGAAAGGATATGGAAAAAGGACATCAACTTCCAGGCCAAGTCTCTAAATCTCTTGTTGTATCCATCCTCCTCAATGGATGTGAGACTTGGACACTCCTGATTGAGGCAGGAAAAAGGACCCGGTCGTTCGGGAACAAATGCTTGAGAAAGAAACGTCGCGTCTCCCACTGGGAACACAAAACCAATTATGTACGGAACCAGGAAAAAAGTCTCTCGGTGCGACAGGAATCTTCGACACTATCAAGCGTTCGGCCCTTTAGGTCCCTCCGACGATTGACGCAATCAAGGGACTGGTGATGGTGAAGATGATGGTGAAGATGATGATATGGAATAATGACATCTGTTTCCAGACCAAGTTAAAGGTCTCCAAATCTCTGGTTGTACCCTCGAGTCTTCCACTGGAAACACAAAACCATTTATGTACGGAACAAGGTCAAAGGTCTCTCGGACCGACAGGAATCTCTTTTCGACACTATTAAATCTTCTACCCTCAACTTAAATTCACTATACGTGAATTGAGTCCCGTTATCTGAAACGACAGAGTCAGGAACACCGATCTTCGCAAAAAACTCGTGTAGGAAATTTCTGGCCATTTAGTGTAACTATCAACTACCACTAGATAGTATGTTCCGTTTAACGGTCCTGCCCAGTCTATAGGTATTCTGGACTATGGCATATCGGTTTTCGGCGTTAGAGGGTGACTTCGCAGCCAAAACACAACCTCTGCATGATTTCACTAAATTTTTGATGTCCAAAAAGAAAACCTAAACCAGCCCTTAAAAAATCACCTAAAGCCTTTAACATTTCCTTCCGTGGCATTAGAACCAATTTTTGCAGTGTAGAATCTTTCCTCATTGCGAACTTACCGGATATACTGGCTCCCTGTGAGACCAACCTTGACTCGTCTATCCCCTCCTCTGACCTCTCAATCCCCGGCTACCTTCCTCTCCTTAGAAAAGACCCTTAAACCAACATGCATGGCATTGGAGTTTAGGCCAGGGAACATCTCCCGCTGGCTAGAGACCATTCTTCTTAATGCTGTAAGCTACCTCTTCTTCCTTTATCGCTATCCATCCTCCCAAGACTGTGGTGTAATCGAAAGCATTTCTGACACCATCAACAAGGCGCTCTCTCTCCATCCGTTGATAAGATATTTGTGTTAGGTGTTTTTAACGCCCATCATACCAAGTGGCTTAAAAACGCTACGACAGGCATACAAATCCTTAATTTTTCAATTTCTCAATCCCTCTCGCAAATAGTTGACTTCCCTATACGTTCTCCCTACAACCTGAACGGTTAAACTTCTGTTCTCAATCTATGTTTTACCTCCATCCCCGAGTCATGTAGCGCCACGCAACTCTGCCCTCTTGGCAACTCCGATCATGCTGTAGTGTCTGTCAATATCTCCTTCAACTCCATCCCATGCAAAGAAGCTCTTACCCCTAGAACATCGTTCAGCTATCAACGAGCAGACTGGGACTCATTCCGGGATTTCCTTCGCGATGTCCCCTGGGATGTTGTCTTTACGCTCCCCGTTCAAGAATGTGCTTCCGAGGTCTCCTTCTGGGTTAAAGCTGAAATCGAGGCTTTCATCCCCCTCAAGAAAATATACGGTCAAATCCGCTCATCTTGCTCAGCTGCCATTGCATATAGGTATCACTTCTTCCACCTATATCGTAGCGATAGGTTTGACTGCAATAGATGTCTCTTTGTCTCTGTCCGTAACGAGTGTCCTCAATGAACGCAAAATCACTATTTGCTGCTCGAATGAACGAACGTATTGCATCTCGCAAATTCGGCACTAAGAATTATTGGCATCTCTGCAAGAGCGTACTTAACAATAGAAAACCCTCTATACCTCCTTTGTTCAGCCAATTTGAGGTTCTGGCCTCTTCTGCCGACAAGGCTGAATGCATTGCTCGGAAATTCTCCTTTAATTCAACGCTCGACTCTTCCGATATACCCACACCCGATTCCCCCCTTAGAACTGAGACTCTATTGATCGAGTTGCACATAACCCCGTCATCTAAATTAGACCCCCTACAAAGCTAGTGGTGGAGACGGGATAGCAGCCAGTGTCCTGAAGAAATGTGCGCCTGAACTGGCCCCTGCCCTTTCCAAATTATATAACTACTGCCTCAATGAATTTTGTTTTCCAGCCGGTTGGAAGTCCTCATCCATTATTCCTGCCTTTAAGAACTCTGGAGAACCTTCTGACACTTCTAACTACCGTCCTATCAGTCTCCTATCACTTTTCGGTAAAGTCTTTGAAGCTTTAATCAACGCCGAAGTGGTTATGCACCTTATATCCCATGATCTGCTCTCCGACAAACAATATGGTTTCCGCTTTGCCCGTTCTACAGCTGATGTGCTCACGGCCATAACTGAAATTGTTTACCAAGCACTTCATAATAACGGAGAAGCTCGTGCCGTAGCTCTAGATATCTCCAAAGCGTTTGATAGGGTTTTGTATGCCGGCCTTCTTCGCAAGCTTCAGAGTTATGGAATTTCACGTCGATTGTTTGACTTAATACAATCATTCCTGTCAAACCGTGAAGGTCGTTCTCAACGGATTCTCCTCCAGCTCCTATCCCACGAACGCAGGTTTTCCCCAGGGCTCTATCCCAGGCCCTACTCTGTTGCTTATCTTCATTAACGATCTTCCTGATGTCATAGGTTCTATGCGGACGACACTACTATTTACTCCTGCCTCAAAAACAAATCTAGTGTCGCTGACAAAACTAGCCTGGCCGTTTGTCTCGAAAAGGACCCCCAATCGGTTGTGGACTGGGGCAGGTATTGGCTGGCGAATTTAATGCCTAAAAAACAAAACTGCTCTCTATTACTCACCACAGAGATCCTTCCCTGCCTCCCATTAGAATGTCTGAGGCTCAACTCCACGAGAGCATCTCTTTGCGACTGCTCGGTCCCACATTGTCTGCTGACCTGAGATGGAACAAATACATCGAGTCAATAGCCTTGTCCACGTCGATCCTTCAAATCTACAAATCAACCATTCGCTCTCTCTCTCTCTCTCTCTCTCTCTCTCTCTCTCTCTCTCTCTCTCTCTCTCTCTCTCTCTCTCTCTCATACAGACGTGCCGTCGCCTTCCTCTGTCTTTTAAAAAAATACTTTTACGGTAACTGCTCCGACGAGCTGCTTTCGCTGGTTCCCAGACTTCATGAATTTAAGAGTTCAACTAGGCTGGCATCTCGCTCTCACCCTTTCATGTCGAAACTGTTAAATGTAGCCGTCTCTTCTACTCCAATAGCTTCATGTCTCGCACTTCTCGCCTGTGAAACTCCCTACCCATTTCTTGTTTTCCTGATAGCTATAATCTCCAACTATTCAAATGTAATGTCAATCGACGTCTCCAGATGCCCTGATCTATCCCCTGACCTTGTCTTCATCCTTTCCTCTATCGCTTCTCTTTGCTCTCGCTCCAACTCTCTGTAACCCATGACATGCTAGTAGCTTCCTGTCTTGCTTGGGGTGAAATGCTTAAAAAATCCTTATCCATTTTTGGCCAGTAAGTATAACACCTCATTAAGGATTTCATTCTATGGATGTCCTACGTGAAATTCCATTACATACGTTTTTTGCAACGCTGCTGGTATCACAATTCTTTCTGCGTACATAATTACATTATAACATAATGAAAATGCATTATTTCCAGTAATATTTTTCCTTTAGATCTTACCGGCTTTTTCATTTTCATTATGAAGTCGACTTTTTCTGACTTTGTCTGACTTAACTCTTATTTCATCCAATGTTATGGGCAGTTCTCTTTCAGTATTGTATAATACATTAATAATTTCATTTTCGGTCCTTATCACCGCAATTACTGTGTCTTCAAGTGGTTCACAGAATCTTGGTATTAGTCTAGACAATCTGTCTGCATGACTTAATTTTTTGTATGGTAGAAATTCCATTTTATAATTGTAATTCAATAGAATAATTCCCCAGTTCTGCAGTCTATTTTCTGTATGTATGTGAACACCGTTTTTTGATTTATATATGGACAATAATGGACGATGGTCTGTCTACCATGTATGAATTTGTGAAACTTTTCCATAGTAAATATGATGGCCAATGCTTTCTTTTCAAGCTGGGTGTATCTTTTTTTCAGCTGCACTCAACGATCTTGAAGCATAAGCTATTGGTTTAGTTGTTCTGTCCTCATATGTGTGTAGTATCACCGCTCCAATACCCGAATTATTTGCATCCGATGCAACCACAATCTTTAATTTAGGGTCAAAATGAGCTAGTGACAAATCCGAGGTTAAGACTTTCTTGATTTCTTCGAAAGCATTTTGACATTTATCTGTCCAATTCCATTTCACATCTTTCTTTAGCTGGTTATTCAAGGATGCTCTTAATTCATGCCTGTTTGGTATATATATATATATATATATATATATATATATATATATATATATATATATATATATGATAGTAATTAGCAAACCCTAAAAATGCTTGTAACTTTGTTACATTTGTTGGAGCGGGCATGTCCTTTATTGCGCTTGCTCTTGAAGAATCCGGTCGTCTACCGTTTTCAATCAATAATTTGTCCTAAATACTTAAGTCTGGATATAAACAATTCGCATTTTCCTTCACAGATCTTAAAACTATATTCCTTAATTCTCTCAAATACTTTCTTTACATATTCCGTATGTTGCTTTCGGGGTCTTACTTTTAATAAGTACGTCATCCAAATATTCTTGAGCAAAATCCAAACCGGCAAGCATGGTATCCATTATCTGTTGGAATGTGCTTAGTGCTACCTTTATACCGAAAGGAAATCAGTTAAATTTGTATAACCGTCTTTGAGCACTCTTTCTCTACTAGTACTTATAGATAAGCGTCTGACAGGTCCAATTTAGAAAGAAATGACCTCCATTCAATTTGGCAGAAATGTCACCGGGACTAGGTAACGGGTAATTATGTTGTTATAAACTTTCATTTGAGAAATCAGCACATACGCGGATTTTATTATTTCTTTTTTAAACCTAGACCGTTGGTGATGCCTATTCGGAAGAGTCTATTTTTGAGATCACACCTAATTTTTCTAGTCTGTCCAATTCATTATTAATTGGATCTAAGGCCGCAAAAGGTACACTACTTTTTGGCTTAAATTTCCGTGTTGCACTCACTTTTAACTTAAACTGAGCTTTTGCTTTCGTGAAAGTCCCTAGACCTTCTGATAAAACTTCTGGAAAAGAACGCAATCCAGTCTGTCCCGAACAAATTAGCAGTATTCTTTAATACAAACACCGCCGCTTTTTGTTATTTTGACACAAAAGAAACATTACAACCGAATTCACCCCAATAGTTCAATCTCTTCCCTGAGACTCCATACACAACTTTATCAGAAGTCAATAAATTGGGTTTGCCTATTTTTCTCCAATTCTATTCATTTATCATAGTGATATTAGATCCTGTATCAAACTGCAATTTTATCTTTACGCAAAAACAAATTTCCTCTTTTGGGATGTCTTGTTAATTTCCCCTTTGTTACTGCATGGATTTATTATGTTCACATACGTTTAATTTTTTTTATATACATTTTTGTATCTGCAACACGTACTTTTGTGTCATAACCTCCAACATTCATAACATTTTTTGTTCTTGAAGAAACAATCACTTTTATAATGCTTACCTCCACAACCATGACAAGTATTAGGTATCGTTGTTTGTTTTATTACTGTTCTGTTAGGAGATGAAAAACGTTTGTAGGTTTTTTTTCTTAGATGGTCGGACACTATGTACTTGTGAATTAACTTTTTCTTCAATCCTTGCGGTATAGAGTTTCAAATTCACAATAAGACACAAACTGACACTCTTCCGTTCTTTTCTGGAGAGTTAATTTGGCATCCATTCCTAATTCAGCAAGTATCCTGGATCTTATTTCCACGTCTTTGTTAGAAGTTAAACCCTGTATGAATATCAGGCATTTAAATAAATCAGGAGTTAATTCATTTAACTTGAACTTTTCACATTCTTGATTCACGCATAAGTGACAAAATCTTCATCGTCGGACTTTACTAAGTTAAGACATTGCCATCGCGTATTAAACAATGAACTCCTATCCCCGCAAAATTTTGATAGAATTAAAACGGTCTCATCACGATTTATCTCTCCTGGTTTTTTGTTTTTTTTTACATAAATTTCACATATTTCCGCAGGGGACAATTTCCTTAATAATAAACGAACTTTCTTTACATCATTTCAATGCAAAAAAAAATCCCTTTTGAAGGTCCCTTCTTATCTTCTATAATAAACTGGAAAAATTATCCCTTCGTCTGGATTGTACACAAATTCAGTGATTGAATTAGCAACAGTATCTGGATTGAATATTCTAGAAATATTATTAAAGAGAAAATGCGCCCTCCCGCGGACCCTCGGAACATTCTTTGAAGAAAGTTACGCTTAATGGCACTATTGGAATTTTCTCGAACGGCAAACCCTTGGCAGCTGAGTTAGTCTAAGGCACGACAAGTCTAACAACAATTTTTTCTGCGAGGAGCGGGGAGGACAAAGGTTCGAATATTCAGGTCGGTAGACGAAAATAAATAAATATACTTTTTAATAAATAAACAGAGCGTCTATTCAAATATGGATATCCACTAAAAATAACGTTAAAGTCATAAAATCTGTTTAAGTAAAAAAAAAAAAAAAATCTTCCGTTTTTAAAAATACATTTAATAAAAATGAACACGCTACCACCCCTTGTCTAAATGATTGGATTTCTCTGTATCCTTGGAAACAAAAAATTATGAATCTTTCTGTGTGGTTAAAACTCAGTAAATTTTTAAAAAATAAGTTACTCCAAAATTCGCTTGAGGATGAAATGGAACTAATGTTTTTAATTTAATTACAAAATTAAATTTGAAGTTTTTAGCTTCCATTTTTGAAACATGGTTATTACTGTGTAGCGAATAAAACATTTTAAATCAGTTAATTTTTAATATTAATGCTCTGTAAATATGCATTGAGCACTATTTTGTAAAAATAAAAAATATCAATAAGAACACCGGATTACATATCTTACTGTTCTTTCTTTATATATATACGGTGGATTAATGGATAACGGCTTGGATTGAGGAATCGGAGAGCCGAGTTCGAATTCCAGTCGAATCCATTACATTCACTTACATGCTAATACCCTTGGGAAAGGTGTGAATCCTCTTCTTCTCCCTCCAACTATGGATAAATAGCAGGACAGACTGGGTTCTATAGCCTTGGATTGCAACTGGTCTAGGAGAAGGACAACTCTGAATTCAAAACCTGCGGAGGGTCGTTTGGGGACCTTGTGGCATTCGTTGCACCAGGTCCCTGTATTCGTCCCTCCAAAATGTGTGGATGGACCTGCGCAAAGCCTTCACCACTATAATCAAATCTCATGTGTCGGGCTTTCAGTTTCTAGGAACTGATCTGCGAATTCGACGGGAGAGTCGATCATATATATATATATATATATATATATATATATATATATATATATATATATATATATATATAACTGTGTATTTCGGCAGCTATCCCTATTTTATACAAGTTTCATTTATGAAAAAAACGTCTAACAAGATACGGTTAAGTTTCCACTAAAAATAGAGTTGAAGTGATAATATATATACTAGATAAAAGCCGGCCTATTGGGCAGCATTTAAGTTAGCTCCTGCGGAGGGCGCTTGATAAGGCCTTCATCGCAATAGATAGTGAGGAGTAGATGCAATAAACAACAATAGACTAGAGTAGAACTCAAAATTGATCACTGCATTTAAGTATTGCTTAATATTTAAGCTTACCTTTTAAAAGTTAAATGATAATTCTTCTGTTGACACTTAAAGAAAATTTGATGTACGTAGGTCCTTACTTTCCGTACAAACAATTATTTTTATTTCACGGTGAATTTCGCAATTAATTTCGATCATTCCCAAATTCATTTCCAAGTTAAAAGCATTGTTATCGTATAAAACATTTGTCGCAAAAAAGCACGTAAAAAACATCACTGAATTTAATTGCAGTAATGAAAAGAGTTTCGACATTGAAATAAACACTAAATCTATCCAAGCGATCATTAGTCTATTGTTGCTCCTTGATTTTATAGGCCCTACACGAGGCCTGCTCAAAAAATATCGATACTCATTCTATAAAAATAAAACTACAACACATATAAATTCGGTTTTTAATCTCCTTCGAAATACTCCTTTTCTGAAGCCAAACACCTCTATTGGAATGGCGAGCAGCTGTTTCGTCGCATTCTCTTCGCTTTTCTTCGACGTCTTAAAATCTTTTTCCTTTCAACTGGAATTTGATTTTTTTTTTTTTTTTTTTGAAGAGGAAAAAGTCGCAAGGGTCGACATCTTGGTGTTATAGTGGTTGTCGAAGGTGGGAAATGTTGCTTTTTGGCAAAAAAAAAAAAACTGCTACAAAATCTGCACGCAATGGGCAAATGCGTTGTCATTGTTGAGTTGCCACTCAACGGGCGCAAGTAATTCTTCCGACACACAGCCTCCCGCAAACGCAACACGTTACGGTGGTACTCTTTGATTGCTGTTTGTTCGAAAAAAATCATGAAAATTTGTTGTTTAAAAACAGTAATTTGTCTTTGCTAACTAAGACGCTTCCGCTGTAGCTAAATTGTATAGCCCGTTAAGCTATATGACGGTTTCGTGTAGGATACAGGCTCGATTCCTGTCGGAGGACGCATATTTTCTATGAAATTTCTCGGACATTCAGGCCGGTAAATGTTGTTAATAATCTTTATTATAAACAAAACATTACCTTAAATATTTGTATCGATAAAAATAATTATAATCAATAAATATATTAAAATAATTGTCAGATTTACTACTATATATATATATTTACACACACAAACAAGTTTGATGAAGAACAACCGTCAAGTTCTGTTGCTTTAATTTTTTATTATATTTTCCCAATTTTCGGATAAAGTGTTGATTATTGTGCTCAAAATTATGTATAAACTGTCCGAAGTTCATATTTTGTTATTTCTGTTCAAGTAGTTTGAACTTTCAGTCAGTACCAAGAACTAATGCTGTAGTGCATATCCACTACCGAGAATTGAAACCCTGACAGTCAGGTTGTTATGCAAACACCATACCAACTGTTCAAACGGGCCTCGTTGCTTGATCCGGCTTCTAATGCTTCAGTTTAGAGCGGCTTGGTGATAGGAGTCGTGGCTCCGGGGGGCACAGTCCTATGCTAACAGAGAACTTCAGTTGAGTTCCACCACGGAATATGTGAGCGAGCGGCGCTATATTGAGTCTGATTTGCTATCGCTTCGTCACCGAGGCTCGTTGGAACAGTTGGTATGGTGATTGCTTAACAACCTAACTGTCAGGGTTTCAATTCTCGGTACTGGATGCGCACTGCTGATGAGTCCCAAATATAGGGCGAAACGGCCATCCAGTGCTTTCTGCATTCTGTTGAGGTTTCTTTCAGACTCAATGAATTACTTAATTACACACACACACACATATATATATATATATATATATATATATATATATATATATGAGGCTGGCATCCCGTTCCCACCCCTTCATCGTTGAAACTGTTAGATTGAAGAAGACGTCTCTTCTACTCCAATAGCTTCATGTCTCGCACATCTCGCCTGTGGAACTCACTTCCTTATTCCTGTTTCCCTGACAAATACAATCTCCAACTATTTAAATGCAACGTCAATCGACATCTCCAGATCTATCCACTTCCCTTCCCCACATCCTTTCACCTGTCATTCCTATCTGCTCTCGCTCCAAATCTTCTGTAATCCTTCTGTAGCCTTGATCGGTCCACTATCTTTCTCCACATCCTTTACCACTCCTATCTGCTTTTCCTCCAAACCTTCTGTAACCCCTTGCGTGCTAGTGGCTTCCAACCTTGCTTGGGGTGATAAGCTTAAAAAAAAAATATATATATATATATATATATACATCAGTTAAATCAGACGGGAAACAGTAGTATTAATACACGTGAGAAAAGGTAAAAACATGTAACAAATTTACCTGCATTTGCAAACTATGCCAATATGAAAAATTAGCAATTATAACATTCCCGGATCCGAAATTTTAAGACTTTGCCCTCACATAATTTTTTTTTTTATTAAGTGAACATGAAACCGGTTTAAAAAAATCTAATTCAAAACCCCACTGTTACTCGCTAGCCTCCCCATCCTCCATAAAAATTAAGTCACATATTTGCTTTCCCTCTTTACTGTATACATATACAATGCACTTGCCTTCCCATTCCTTTCCATTCCTTTTTTTATTCAACCTTCTTTACCCCTTTCTTTCCATTACACTCAATGTCCCGCCTTTCAATCATCATGAGCCTGTTATTTTTAGGAAAGATAATTATGTAATTTTTTTTTTAAATAAAGCGTTAAAGTAGTTATTTTAAAAGTATCGACCGAAGATACCGTCAGATCGAAACCATGGTCGCGTATTTTAATTGACCGCCTGATTTTTAAAGTACTATATATTAATTACTATATAAAATATATTGTAGAACATGTATATTGACCTTGACCTGTATAAAATACGTATGCTGTTGGCACACTGAATGATTTTAAAACCCTAAGTCGACGCATCGTTAGCAAAAAGTTGCAGACCCCTGGCTCAGACCATTGTAGGGGTTATCCAGAATGTGTTGAAAAGGAATGTATTATTCCACTGTTTGATTTCAAACTCTGTGTATGTGAGCCGAACCAATAACTACTAGAACGCAAAGAAGATATTTAGCTCTTTCAATTTTAATATATACTAAAGTATATATAGTATATATTACTACATAAAATATATTGTTGAAGAGTTATATTGACCTTGACTTGTATAAAAATACGTATGCTGTTGGCACACTGATTAAAAAGTATTTATGGTACATTTATATCAAATATCTAGTTTGGAATGCAGTGGCGGGAAGCCTATTCTTAATTTCGTAAGTCGGAATTAATTCGTAAGGGAAAACGGATTTTATGAAAGGTTTTTGATCGTATAGCGAGTTTTTCGTAAGTGGAGGTGTTCGTAAGTCGAGGTTCTATATTTGAATCCTTTAAATAAAAACATTCTGAAAGTCATGGTAATTGTTCTGATGAACTTTCCTCTATCGCAGGGGTCGGCAACCTACGGCGCGCAATTTCCAATGGCACGCAGCCTCAAATGGCATCACAAAGTCTGAACCAATAACTACTACAAAGCAAAGAAGATATTTAGCTCTTCAATTTTAATATATACTAAAGTATGTATACTATATATTACTATCTCTCTCTATAAAACGCAGTATGTGTGTGTGTGTGTGTGTGTGTGTGTGTGTGTGTGTGTGTGTGTGTGTGTGTGTGTGTAACGAATGCACGGCCGCAATTTTCGACGGATTTGCACCAAAATTTACATGCACATGCTCCAACTTAGTATAAAAGCCAAGACCACCTTTACATTTCCCAACTCCCATCGATAGTGGAAATAATCGATTTTTTCATGCTTCTACGGCAGTTTTCATGTAGTTTGCGGCCATTTTCTACTGGCCAGAGTGAGAGCCTATAGCTAGCTGCAACGAATAGGCAGGAAGACTCTATTGGCCAGCGTGAGAGCCAACAGCTGACTGACACGAATGTTAACTTAGAATGCTAGCATGCAAAAAAAATCGATAGCTGCATTCGTCACAGGTGGGAAAAATTTAAATCTGCATGGCACTTTACTCCAATTGGCTCATTCACTTGCTTAAACTCAACGTTAATTCTGATTCCACAGAACTGGGTTGGGTGTGAAAATATATTTGTTGTTAACATTCTTTTTTCATTCGTTTTTTTTTCAGTTACGAGTCCTTTTTTAAAGCTGATCGTTTTGTGTTCATTTTGTTTAGTTCTTTTGTCGTAACAGATTTAATGTTTAGAGCGTAGAAAAAATTCGCAGTGTGAGATAGGGGAGAAGTTAGGCATGTAGCAACATCAGCACAGCAAGGGGCACTCCTTTAAAGGCAAGTAAGGGCAAAAATATTTTAAGTCAAGTGATAGCGATTGCTGTATGTGACGTACGATTTCTGAATCAAGCACGGGCAACGCCGGGCCATGCTGCTAGTATAATATATATTGTAGAACAGGTATATTGACCTTGACTTGTATAAAAAAATACTTATGCTGTTGGTACACTAAATGATTTTAAAACCCTAAGTCGGCACATAGTTAGCAAAAGGTTGCCGACCCCCCTGCTCTATAGTAGCTATACTCTATGAATTTATACGCAGTACTTGATTGGCGCCAAGATCTCATCATTTAAAAATTTAAATGGCTAGATATAACCGTATATTCTATGATAGCAGTTTCCTTTCTTGTGGAACTCTCTCCTAGCTTTCCTGTCTCCCAATAAATTTTGATATTCAAAATTTATTTAAATGCAATGTCAATCGTTACATTCTGTATACTTAATTTCTGTTCTTTCAAACCCTAAGTCGACACATAGCAAAAGTTTGCCGACGCCTGATCTAGGAGAAAACCATATGTGGCTCTGGGGAGATGCAATTCAGCTATGGAAAGGCAGATTGCGTTCGCAGTTAATTCCAGTGCATGGTTGCGGGCTCCATGACATCGACTGTAGTTAGTGGGTTAAGTCGTTATTTTTCAAGTGTATTTTTCTGGGAAATGTTTTCGTTTTAAATAACAACGCACAATATGAAACTGAAATTCGAAGGCGCGTTTGTATGGTGAGAGGTGCTTTCCAAAACCGAAGAAACAAGATAAGTTTGTTGGAAACAAAGGAAAAACCGCGAAACTGCTATGCCATAACAATCTTCCTTTAGGCCATTGAATGCTGGATACTTTCCTCACGTAATTAGAGGAAACTTGAGGCAACATAGATGAGATTCTACATAAGGATGCTGAGAATAGCATAGACATAACATGTGAGTATCGAGGACGTTTTTAAGGAGAATTTAAGCAAAAAGAACACGTATACTTACAATCAGAAAGAGACATATAATGAGGAAAGGGAGCTAGGAGAATTCGACACACATAAAATATTGAAGGCAAGATTGGTTGAAAAGAAAAATCAGGTAACCTTTGTCTATATTTCTGAGATGAGGTATTGTAACTATTTGCATTGTTTGGACATTTGACCTCATCTTTGTTGTCATATTAACGACGTTTCGGCTGTTTTGCTCTCCATCCTTCTTCAGGATTTGTCTATATTTCTGAGATGAGATATTGAAATCATTTACACTATTTATATATTGTCCTCATCTTCATTGTCATATTCACGACGTTTCGGCCGCTGTACGCTCCAGCATTTTTCAGGCTATGTCTATATTTCTGAGATGAGGTATTGCAACTATTTATACTATTTACATTGTTTGGACTGTTATCGTCATCTTTATTGTCATATTCACGACGTTTCGACCGTTGTACGCTTCGCCCTTCTTCAGGATTTTTCTCTATTTCTGAAATGAGGTATTGTAACTATTTACACTATTTACATTGTTTGGACTTTGTCCCCATCTTTATTATCATATTCACGACGTTTCGGCCGTATACGCTCCGGCATTCTTCACGTGATACAGTGGATAAAATTATTGGTCTAAGTAATCCAGTGACTTGACCCAAAGAGTTGTGATTTCAAGGAGGAGGTGAACAAAATCTTGGAGATTCCTCACAATCTGAAGAACCATGTTCCGTCAATATTATAGTTTCTACAATCGTACTTGCTGAAAATCCTCAGAAAACTACACGAGAATTAGAACAACATTTCAATGCAAGTAAAGAAAATGTCTAAACTTTGTTTAAAGAGAAATAACTGATGCTAAAATATCCAGAAAAGGCATGGCACGTGGAACTAGAACAATCTAAAGTGTGAACAAAATAAAGGGTTCGGTTCGTAATTCCAGACAGTGTAAGTAGTTATCAAAGTACGTGTCTAACGAATTTCTATAAATTGATAGCAGAACACAGGGATAGTAACACGACAAATATTACTTAGATATACGACGAATAGCAAGTTGGGTAGAGTCATGATCGCTCATATCCTGAATGAGCACGGCATATAAAAAAAAGGATATCTGAGGTTATCTTTTTCAACCGATTCCATCCCAACCCTAAAGTAAACACCAGTCTTTCTTTTCACTGCAACGGCATTTGAAGAACACATACATCAGCAAAATTTGTTTTCCAACACACGATGGATGACCTAATTCAGGTGGAAAGTTACACGGTAACGGAATAAGGGAGAATCACTTAAAATAGCAGACACGTTTTATGACGCTGAAAGCACGTCTTGGGGTAAGAGCTTTTTTTTTTTTTTGGTTTTTTTCTTCTTTTTTTCGTTCTCCCTGCTCGGATTGGTAAACTCATTATGGGAAGAGGTTTCTTAGATTACTTATTCCCCACACTCTTTTCTCTATCGCGAGCGACGAGATATTTTGTTAAAATATCTGGCGATTCAGGCAACGCGATAGAAGAAGATTCCATATCTTTTCAAAAAGGTTCAGTGCGTAGGGAACATTAGCAAAACCCAGCTGTTGCTACAAACTCAGTCCAACAATTCAATGTTCCATGCTGGTAACTGCGACGATACACACCAGGGGTCGTAAAAATCGTAGCGGCATTTTAATATTTAATAACTATTCAAAGAATTTATACGTTTCTCTTATTGTATTTCTGATTTCAAAAGTTGGACATCTGGAGCTTCTTTATAGGTAACTTAACAACTCACTGACAAATG
>OZ038518.1:13072858-13077858 GCA_964036315.1 Acanthosepion esculentum
TAGTTGTGTAACTCGACCAAGTGAAGATAGCTCTGGCTGACACCAAATTAGTTGTTTCAATCCTGGCTTGAGGCATTCGGAAGTCTAGTCACACTGAGGAGCTGTGATACAGCGAAACAGTACTGTCTGTGAATGACATAATTATATATATATATATATATATATATATATATATATATATATATATATGATAGAAATTGTTAGGAGGATTTGATAATTATAATTAAGTAATTCATGTTGAAGTTTCTTTCACACTAAATGAATTACATGTGTATATCATTGCTTGATCCGGCTTGTAATGCTTCAGTTTGAGCGGCTTGCTGATAGTAGTCGTGGCTCCTGGGGGCACGGTCCTATGGTTACAGAGAATTTCAGTTGAGTTCCACCACGGAATATGTGAGTGAGTGGCGCTATATTGAGTCTGATTTTCTACATCTACGTCACAGAGGCCCGTTGGAACAGTTGGTATGACGTTTGCTTGATAACCTAACTGTCAGGGTTTCAATTCTCGGTAGTGGATGCGCTCTGCTGATGTAGTCCCGAATATAGGACGAAACGGCCGTCCAGTGCTTTCTCGTTAGGTTTGTTTCAGACTCAATGAATTAGTTAATTATTTATATATATAAAAAGATGTTTTTGAAGGTACAAAATTTTATCACAGCAATAAGAAGTTTGAAGCTTGATATTACTAGACATATTAAAAACGAGCGAAGCAACCGGTTTCGCTCCCGCTCTTCAGGCTTCCAACGGGAGATTTAATTTAAATTAAAAAAACACAGAAAATCTACAATGAAAAGATCATTTATAAATACGGTTGTAGTTGCGGGGCTGACTACATAGGAAGGAAGACACAACGCCTGGACATAAGAATTAAACAGCACGTTCCTACCAAAATCAGGAACCCCACCTCGCCGTTGAATGGACTCGTCCCAAACACCTACGGTTCCGCCATATGCGAGCACCTATTAAAGAGCAGATTTTGTACAGCTAATTTTAGTGTTGACGGGTTCAGCGTGTTGTCCTGGTCACACTCGTTATTTCACCTTTAGGTGCTGGAGGCACTTTACATCGAGTCCCGCAAGCCTTCCTTGTGCAAACAACGTGAGTGTTTGTTGGGGCTCGTTGTCATTTGCCTCTAGCTCCTTTTGGTCATAATTTTTTTCCCCTCCACCACATTTCCTTTTCATTGTACATTTTCTGTGTTTTTTTAATTTAAATTAAATCTCCCGTTGGAAGCCTGAAGAGCGGGAGCGAAACCTGTTGCTTCGCCCGTTTTTAATATCAAGCTTCATACTTTTATTGCTGTGATATATATATATATATATATATATATATATATATATATATATATATATATATATATGTGTGTGTGTGTGTGTGTGTGTGTGTGTGTGTGTGTGTAAGCAAATATATGGATGTAGATCCGACGGTATGATGAAAATGTGGAAAGACAAAACAAAATCCGAATATCTAAGTTTACTGTTTTTGTTTTACTGTCAACGTCAGACGTTTCGGTCTAATAGACCATCTTCAGGACATGGTTATCGGAGACATATTTATATTTAAGTTAACATGAAGAGACGATATACAGACTAGTCTTGGGTATATCGTCTCTTCATGTTAACTTAAATATAAATATGTCTCCAATAACAATGCCCTGAAGATGGTCTATTAGACCGAAACGTCTGACGTTGACAGCAAAACAAAAACAGTAAACTTAGATATTCGGATTTTGTTTTGTCTTTCCACATTTTCATCATATATATATATATATATATATATATATATATATATATATATATATATATATATATATATGTGTGTGTGTGTGTGTGTATATATATATATATATATATATATATATATATATATATATATATATATATATATATATGTGTGTGTGTGTTTATATATATATATATATTATTTAATGTCATTTCTTTTCCGGACCTTCCATTTCCTGAGAATTATATTGCAAAATTATTTTTTATCAAGATGTTTTATCCTTTTGTTCTTTTGCTCTGCTTCTTCCCTTTTTTCTCTCGTTTATTTTCCTCTTTCATTTTATTCTTATCACTTACCTCTCTTTATTCCCACACTATTTTCCTATCTAGCTAAATCTCCCAGCACTGACCATACACACGTCTTCCCTACCCCGAATACAGTGACCCGCTTTCTCTATGATCAAAATATCACTCCCCTTCCGATAAGGACAAATCAGCCTAATTTTTTAATCGAAGTTTATTTTAACAAGTTTCGCACAGCCAGAAATCTAACAGTAATCGGATTTTTACTAATAATATCATCTACACAAGAAGTCACACCAGCCACAAGGACAATAGTTGGTGAGTCTTCCCTGTTTATTTCTTACGCCGCTGATGAAGGACATAGGCGTACCTGAAAATTCCCGTCTTAAAACCTAAATTTCCGTGCTTCATTTTTGTCTCGTTGTTAATAATTAATATTTAATAAAATGTGAAAAATAATATCGCCCAAATGTCAGCCAAATCTGAAAGAAAAAGAAAGAAAAAATCATTCGACGCTTAAAAATTCACATTTAAAATTGGTCCAAGTTATTGGAAGATCCTTTTATTAGCGTCAGCATTAGAGATAAGGAGGACAGTTACTACACTTCGATCCCAACCAATATTAGTAAAATAAAAGAAAAGGTGACGGTGTAAGATAACGGAAAGTGTCATGAAAAGGAAAGAAAATTATTTTTAAAAATATATCAGGAGAAATAATTGAAATAACGAAATGGGAAAACAATAACGTAAAATTTTATTTGATTGTATCTGTCTGTATTTCTGGGATGAGGTATTATGTTCACTATTTACATTATTCGGGCTGTTTTCCTCAACTTTGTCGCCATATTTATTACAAAGTTTCGGCCGTTGTTCGCTCCGGCCTTCATCAGGTGGTTGGAATGTCGAATTGAACCTTTTATTTTCCTCACTGGGTTAGACTGTTCTAGTTCCATGTGCCATGTTTAATGGATGTCAGTTATCAGTTATCTCCTGTTAATTCCCCTTTCCAAGTTCTCCACTGTCTTAACCGGGTATTGAACTCACACCCTTTGGGTCCTGTCACTGGATCTAACCAACACCTTTATCCACTGCGCCATGTGTCCTCAAGAACTAGAACAGTCTACCCCAGTGAGCGAAATAAAGGGTTCCCTTCGACATTCCAACCAACTGAAGAAGGCCGGAGCGTACAACGGCCGAAACGTTGTAATAAATATGGCGAAAAAGATGAGGACAATAGTCCGAATAATGTAAATCGTTTATTTGATTGATTCGTTTTTTACGGCTTATCAGCCCTTTGCCGGTTATTTAAAGCCAGAAATTATTTTTAGATGGTAAGGATTTATTTTTTTCTTTTTGAGATAATGACGATTTAGAGATACAAGTCTTAATAATTAACCCATAGCTGGAGGCGGATTCCTGATTTTCCTAAGAATATTTGCCGCTAAGCAAAAGTCAAGTAAATATATCGAACCCAACTGGGAATTGGAACTCGGCCCTCCAATTTAGAATTCCGAGCCAGCATTCATAACTCCACCCGCACATCCATCACACCTAATCAGAAATTGATAACTAAACAAGAAATTATAATGTGGATATAAAGTGGGGGACCAATTCTATTTTAAAAGTAATATATTAACTGACCCCTCACTTTGTGACCACATTAGTTTCTATACATTTATTTCCCCAGAGAATGTAAATAAATCTAAAAGACCTGCCTGTGTAGATAATCAGTATTTCATTGATTGATTCGTTTTCTACGATTTATCAACAATCAAGAAATTATAATGTGGTTTAAAAGTGGGGGAACCATTCTATATTAAAATCAATATATAAACTGATCCCTCACTTTGTGGCCACTGTAGCTTCTATACATTAATAGTTCAGAGAATGTAAATAAATCTAAAAGACATGCCTGTGTAGCTAATCAGTATTTCATTGATTGATCCGTTTTCTACTGTTTATCAACCCTTTGCAGGTTATTTAAAGCAAGGAAATATTTTCAAATTGTAAGAATTTATTTCTTTTTTGAAGTAGTAAAGATTTAATGATACAAGTTTTATTAATTAACCCTTTAGCTTGAGGGGGATTCATGCCTTTCCCAAGTGTATTTTGTGCACAAGTGAATATAACGAACCCAACCGGGAATTGGAACTCCGCTCTCCGATTAACAATTCCGAGCCAGCATCAATAACACCTCCCGCACATCCAAGCTTAGAGCACCCGATATTCGCAAGCGGTCACCCATCTCAGTACTGACTAGCTCGACGTTGCTTAACTTCCGTAATCATACGGATGCTTCAACGCGAGGTGTCTGTAAGGGAAAGAATAAGAAGATACAGAGAAAAGTGAGAGAAGACCACAGGTTCAATTTTTTTTTTTAAGGAAATTAAGATTTTAATAACGAAGTTAAGTGATGAAGAAAGGTACCAATTGACAGAGAGGTCAAGAGTAATAATAAAAAGCGAGGAGGTTTGGGGCTTTTATTTTTACAATATTGCTGACACAGTACAAATGTTAAAAAATAGTTTATCAGATTATTAGCGGAAGTGTATCTCGGGCCTCGACTTCCGGAGGTTGATAGCTGGGGTCAGATGGAAGCCATAATAGGGAAGTCGATTTTGATTGGCTGAGCTAGCGTGGGAAAGGGATATGAGAAACGTTTCAGCGAGTTGTTCTTACTCGTCAAGCGATGTAGACGTGTTCACTTTCGTGTCCGAAATGGCTCCCTATTGAGGAAGGAGGCGACTCCCACTGGACAGTTAGATAATATACATGTCGACATGAGTAAAAGTCGAGCTGAGATGATTCCCTGCTCTCAGCATGCAACACAATGCCAAATAGCCACTTGAGGTAGATGGGTTCAAAGTAAGACGTAAGAGGCAGTTTCTGATGATATATCGGGAAGATCACTTGAAAACGGTAAGTTTGTAGTGATCGGGGAAGCATATTCTTGGAAGTCGGTTCTATAAAGCA
>OZ038518.1:13082858-13120556 GCA_964036315.1 Acanthosepion esculentum
GACAGACAGAGATCTAGACAGCTAACTAGATAGATAGATATGAACAGGCATATAGATAGAGAGGAACAGAATTATATATATATATATATATATATATATATATATATATATATATATATATATATATATATATATATATATATATATGGATAGATAGATAGATATGTATATATATGGATAGATAGATAGATAGATATATAAATAGATATGGACAGTCGTATGCAGATAGATAGATAGATAGATAGATAGATAGATAGATAGATAGATACGAACAGGATGAGATAGATACGAACAGGATGAGATAGATAGATAGATAGATAGATAGATAGATAGATAGATAGATAGATAGATAGATAGATACGAACAGAACAGACTGAGATAGATAAATTTTCACTTATATGTGCAGGATGTATCAAAATATTTTCCAAAAATTGGGAGCGGGTTCTTCCCACCAAACAAGGACAAAAGTCTATAAAAACATATGTCCTCAAATCCTTCTTTTTTGAGTTATTAAGTTTTAAGACTGCGATAGATGTCGCTGTGTTTAAATGTAGACTAGGTTACATTTGTCAGTCGTGTACATTTGTGGCTAATCTCTCTTCAACGTATAAAGCGTGTAGTAGTGAGTTAACTGACAAGTGTTCCGTTTAACAATGGCAGATATTCTATCGTGGACAAGCAGAGACGATTTTAAGATACTGTCTCGCGAATGGTAGTGGACGTGAGGCTACACGGCTGTATCAGACTGCGCTTCCAGACCGAAGGCAGCTGAATCAACCACAAACTATGGATCGAGGAAGACTGAGATCCGCTCGTACGCCTGACCACGAAGAAAACAGGCTATCGGAGATGATCCAAGTACCAGCACGTGTCAAATGGCCCTAATATGTCGTACATCTTTTATGCAGGTTCTTTTGCCCTCTGATCACTCAGCACAGGAGAACTTTTGCCGATGGTTCATTGCCCAAACTACCGATCCGTTGTTTGTCTCTTCAGTTTTTTTTTACGAATGAGACAACATTTGGAAGAGATGGAATAACAAATTTATACAACCAACATTTGAGGGCGGATTGAAATCACCCTGCTAAAATACATGCTAGACACAATCATCAGTTTACGATTAATGTGTCTCTCTGGTAAGTCCATATGTTCCCCCAGCAAGTCTTACAGGAGCTGTCTAGATGAACTTTATTTCGAATAGGCTTGTAGACCTGCTAGTGGATGTACCTCTGCTAATACGAATACGTATGTGATTAATGCACGAGGGCGCTCCAGTACATTTTAGTCACATTGATCGCGATGGACTGGCTTGCATCTACCATAAAGATAGATAGGTAGAGTAGAACCGATTTCAGGAGCACCCCCCCAAAAAAAAAAATTTGTAAAAGTATTTTTGGATTGTATCTTGGATTGTACATTACGTCTAGCGTAAGATTTAAACTAACAACTCAAATTTATTTGACATATTGACATATATATGGATATTTTACCCTTTTTGGTGTCTGGAACCCACCCCAAAGATGGTAAAAGGATTTTTATTGTATCTTGGATTGTTCATTTAACAGCGTCTACTGTAAACTTTAAGCTGAATAACTAAAAAACGAAGGATTTGCGGGCGTTTGTCTATATGGAGATTTGTCTTTGTCTTTGTGTGAGGAACCCGCCCACAAGGTTTGTAAAGGTATTTTTGATGCACTCTGTATATATTTATCTTATATATACATGACAGTTCAAAAGTTTGAAGCCACTCCCAGAATTAGCATACGATGAATTTGAGAGAAGGGTGAAAAAAATGAAAAAGACCTCTTAGAGTCATTGATAAACGAATGGAACTAATTTAAACTTATACTTTGAGAAACTTTTGCAAGAATGCCAAAAAATTGCACGGCAGTAATCAAGGCTAAAGGAGGATATTTGAACAAGAGCTAAATTTATTCATAAAAAGTTTTTTTCTTTTTGCCATGATAAAATTTCTAATAATAAAACTTGAGACACAATTTTTACAATATATATATATATATATATATATATATATATATATATTAACTGCCTCTTATTTAAAGGACAAAACAACTACTTTTGGGGGCCAATTTAAAAATTTATCGGGGTGACCTCAAACTTTTGTACTTAACTAATATATAAGAAAGAAATATATATATATATATATTTATTTATTTATTATAATTTTATCATATAGACAAAACCATTTTACTCACTACAAAGATGCAACTTGGTTTCAGTGCATTTCAATTGCACATCGATGGGTGAGGGTCGAAAATGGTTATGAACAATCCTGTTTGTAGGCAAGCCGGATGTGAAACGTCACTTCCTTTTTTCCATTTGTTTGAGACCCTCACTCGTCGATGTGCAGTTAAAATGCACTGAAACCAAGTTGCATCTTTGTAGTGAGTAAAATGGTTTTGTCTATATGATAAAATTATAATAAATAAATAATTATCGCTCTACTATCGGTATCGAGCTCTTTCTTGAATTAACGCTGCGAACGTTGGAATTTATATATTACTTTCGTTCTCATCGCATCGGATATATATATATATATATATATATATATATATATATGATAGATAGATTAATTTGAGGCTGGTTTTCTGAAAATCAGCGTTTCTCAACTCGTGCGCCCTGACAGGTAGCCAGGTGCGCAATTTAACAGAAGAATAATTTATTAATTGATATTGAAAAAAGATATTTATATTTAAAAATCAAGAGAGACCAAGCACATGTCTTCCATGTCTAATTCAGATCTTTACCATTTGTTATTTTAAACTGGATGCTCAATGTCTTAATCTTTAAGGAGTGTATCAAGACAATCATTAAATGTAACTGTCTTCTTTGCCAAAGCACATCAAGTACAGGTTTTCACACATGCATATTCAAATATACAATGTAATGTCTTAAAAATAAATGCTTACTTCAGGAAAATTCTTCATTATTTTCCTATTTTCAAATTTCATGACTAATTGTTTGACATTGTCCAACCTGTTTTTACGTTGGTGTCCTCTCCTATGTCCACCTTCAACAGTGCCTTGCATGATGGCCTTGCACAGGCTGTCATGCTTTTTAATGTGTCCAAAGCTTGCCATTTTTCTCAAATGTGGGCTTACGTCCATATCACGTTAAAACACAGATTCTCGTACAATCACCGAAGTTAAGCAACGTCGTGTCTAGTCAGTACCGAGCTAAGTGACCGCTTTCAGGTGCTGAAATCTTGGCGGTGCAGGTTGGGAAAAAGGATGAAATCATGGAATTAGATAACCGAGTTCTAATTCCTGTCGGGTTCGTTATATTCATCATCATTATCATTATCATCATCATCAACAACTTGAATTTTGTAATCGTAGGGGGATCCGAATACAGAAGCCACACTAAATCTCCTCCACAATGGTCTATGCGTGACAGCCAACAGCAATTTTGGTATAGTCATACCTTTCCATTGTTTGACATTGTCCAACCTGTTTTTACGTTGGTGTCCTCTCCTATGTCCACCTTCAACGGTGCCTTGCATGATGGCCTTGCACAGGCTGTCATGCCTTTTAATGTGTCCAAACCAAGGCACAATATTATTTCTTTTTAAATGTTTAACAATTACATAAAGTAAATAAAATTAAAACCCAAAATAAAAAGTCTTGAATGAACAACCAAAAAGATTTGATGAATATCGTGGATTCGAAATCAATTAAAATTTTCAAAGACTGAAACTATATAGATCAATGTTTCTCATCTGGTGCACCGGGGGCACACTAATGTGCCCTGAAAGGTAGCCATGTGTGCCTCAGGTTAACAGAAGAGCAATCTATGAACTATTTTTATATTTAAAATTCTTTATTTATAAAAAAAGCTAGAGACACCAAATACACAGCTTCTATGTTTAAATCTTTCATTTCATATTTTAAACTGGATGCTAAATTCCGTAATCTTTAATAAGGAGTCGATAAACCTTTCACGTTTGCTTTCCTCAAGACTTAACATATAAGGCCTATCATTCAAAAAGTTACCAAAACACATCAAGTACAGTTTTCACACAAGCACACTTAAATATACAAAGTAATGTCTTAAAAATAAATGCTTATTTCATAAGAATTCTTTATTATTATTTTCAAATTTCATGACTAATTTTTCCTTATTAAAATTTAAAGTGCACCCCAGAGTTTTAGTCATTCTACAAGTGCGTCCCAAAGTAAAAAAGGTTGAGGAACAGTGATATAGATTAATGGAATATTTGCTTGCCTCAAACTAATAAGCTGACAGATTATTGCTAAGCATTTATGTTTATTATTCTTCAAAGAATATTAAACTCAAAACTTTCAAATAATGACTACTGAAGTGTAATGAAAAATGTTGTTTTTTTTAATTGATCAAGAAAATAAAATAGCCAATATCCAAAAATAATAGTGTTTACATAAACATTAAGTACAGAATAAGAAATTTATTTTCTAACATGTCAGGCATAGAAACGTTTAGCAAAATATTTCCAATAATCTTTCAACCACAAACCTAAAAACCAATCTCTGATAAATATAAAGAGAAAGTATAAAAATGAGTAAAACAAATTTAAACTGCATCATACATTCCAAAAATATGGTTACTAAATTTCCTACCTAGATGGATATTAGTGTATGAATGTGCATAAACTAATTGGAACTTGTCTTGTGCATCTTTTAGATTTGTAAATTAAAATTTGAATTAAGTTTTTTATTTTAAAAAAATATTAGCATCAATATTTAAAATGATGATACAGAAAGTCTTATGGGGATATATATAAAATAGGATTGATATATATATATATATATATATATATATATATATATATATATATATATATATATATATATATATAAAGAAATATAGTCTTAAAGTGTGCTATATTTATGGGATAAAGTGCTCAATATCAGAGATAAGAGCGTGTGTAAATATAAAAGTGAACATATAAGTCAACACTTAGAGGCGACAGTCTGTTTCATGCTAGATGCAGTCGTCAGGCTGAAGATTGCATCCAGCATGAAACAGACTGTCGCCTCTAAGTGTTGACTTCTATGTTCACTTTTATATTTATATATATATATATATATGTATGCATATATATATATATATATATATATATTTATATATATATATATATGCATATATATATATGCATATATATATATATATATATATATATATATATATATTGTATTGTAATAAAAAGAAAAGAAATTTTAAAACTTTCTCTTCCCTCTCTAAACTCGACCTTGTCTCTCACACTATTCCTCGCCACCTTCTATGTCAATTTATATAAGCTTAATACTGCCCGTCAGTATTGTAAATTTTAAATTTAATATATATATATATATATATATATATATATATAATAGGATTGATATGGATAAGGCAAATTAATTATAGAATTAACTATAGTTATATGTATAATGTTAGAAGGGTTAGATAATTAAGAAATAAAGATCACAAAAATTATAGAATTTTAAAACTGCCCCTGTGACGATATTTTGAGACTAATTCATTCTTTGTCTGCTATGTTATAGGTTGACTATGTATCAACTTTTGAAATTGTTTTTTTAATACTATATTTTAAATCTCTAGTTTCGATACCGAAGAGAGTCCACCATTTGAGTTGAACAAGGCTAACGCATTGACGTTAGTTGAAATAGTCTATACTCATGAGGTAATTTTGGTTTTCTCTATAGTATATATATATATATATATATATATATATATATATATATATATATACATGTTAGGGTCCCAGCTATGGACAAATAGTTAACACCGAAACTGACGTAAAAAGCATTATAAAAGTGTAAAAATGGATTTTAATACCAGAGATACTTTGTAAAAGAATAGTTACCATAAATTAATTTTTGAATGAAAAAAAATGACCAGCAATATATTTTTGAAAGAAAATATTACCAGCAATACATGTTTTAAAATAATATTACTATCTATACATTTTTGATCGAAAAAAATATTACCAGAAATAGATTTTTGACAAAACAAAATATTACCAGGAAAAAAAAATTTGTCGGCATGAAATAACCCAATGAGGTTGATATACCATAAATATTCATCAGGTTAACTGAAAGTAATTTTAAAATTTGGAGGAACTAATATTTTTCCTTTTGTTCATAGATACTTACTGCAAAATAAAATCATTACGTTAGCCTTGATAAAGTCTGTCTGTTGACGAAATGTGTCAACTAAGCATAGTTTTTCTTCGTGATTTTTATTCAAATTATAACTGCATCATACATTTCAAAAATACTTTTACTAAGTAAGGTTACATATAAGGCTTTATCATTCAAAAAGTTACCAAAATACATCAAGGAAAATTTTCACACAGTCAGTCAGTTATGTGTCATGCACGGTACACGCTAAGGCGATCATGTATCTTTCGATATATGACTGACAAGGGAGATTTTTCCCGCAGTAGGTTGCCATTTCTTTCTGCAGTAGACCAGTTGCTATCCAAGGCTATAGAACCTGGTCAGTCCTGATATTTACCCAAAGCTGGGGTGAGAAGAAGAGGATTCTTACCTTTCCCAAGGGTTATTAGCACGTCAGTCAGTTACGTGTCATGCGCGATACACGCTTAGGCGATCATGTATCTTTCGATACATGACTGACGAGGCAATTTTTTTTCTCTCACTTAGTTGCCATTTCTTTCTGTGGTAGACTAGTTGTCATCCAAGGCTATAGAACCCAGTCTGTCCTACTCTTTTCCCATGGCTGAGAGGAGAAGAAGATGATTCTTACCTTTCCCAAGGGTTATTAGCACGTTAGTCAGTTACGTGTCATGCGCGATACACGCTTAGGCGATCATGTATCTTTCGATACATGACTGACGAGGCAATTTTTTTCTCTCACTTGGTTGCCATTTCTTTCTGTGGTAGACCAGTTGTCATCCAAGGCTATAGAACCCAGTCTGTCCTCCTCTTTTCCCATGGCTGAGGGGAGAAGAGGATTCTTACCTTTCTCAAGGGTTATTAGCACGTTAGTCAGTCAGTTATGTGTCATGTGTGATACCCGATTAGGCGATCATGTATCTTTCGATACATGACTGACGAGGCAATTTTTTCTCTCACTTGGTTGCCATTTCTTTCTGTGGTAGACCAGTTGTCATCCAAGGCTATAGAACCCAGTCTGTCCTACTATTTTCCCATGGCTGAGGGGAGAAGAAGATTCATACCTTTCCCAAAGGTATTAGCACGTAAGTGAAAGTAATGGATTCGAACTCGGCTCTCCGATTCCTGTTTTCACACAAGTACATTTAAATTTGCAATGTAATGTCGTAAAAATAAATGATTCTTTCACGAGACTTCTTTATTACCGTCCTATTTTCAAATTTCATGACTATTTTTGCCTCATGAGAATTTAAAGTCCGCCCCAGTTATTCTTCTAAGTCGCTCCGATGTAAAAAAAAAAAAAAAAAAAAGTTGAGAAACATTGGTTTAGAAGGAAAACCAGATTTGCAAACCTTAGCTTAGAATTTTGGTTACCATTTCTCTCTTATCTCTGTATCAGTACGCCCCCCACCCAAAAGGAAACCGAAAAAACTAAAAACCGAAAACGTTTTTTTAAAAAATGAAATCTTTTCATTAAAGCTAAAGTTTGGCTTTATACAAAAATAAACGCCGAAAGCTAATTTGCAAAATATGTAAATAAAGATTTTAGACTTTTTTAAAATGCGGCCAGTCGTCGACTCGTTGAACTTCTAAGAAATGTAAATAATAAATTTAAAAATCCTAAAAATGCGATATCTATCTCAGAGATTTCTCTTGACATAAATTAGCAAATTTAAGGTTTATTTAATTGTATTTTGCAAAAAAAAATGATACTTACATTTTGCTCATAGCATAACGGAAATAACGTTTATTTCTACACTCTAGCCCGTTAGCTGTCATCTAGGTCATAGGTCAAAAAGAGAGGTTGTCTATTGTCACTCCCAAAGCACGCGTAGTCTTCCTCTGCCGTCCCAATCCGCGAGCAAAGTTTGAAAAAGTGCGCCCCAGTGTTTTGGTTCTCCTTCAAAGTCGTCCTGAAGTAAAACGTAAAGCTTGAGAAACACTGTCGTAGACTGACTGTAATAAAAAGAGACAACTTCATAAATAGGACAGAATCAACCGATAAATCTATTCTAACAATTAGCAATTAGAGTAACCATTCTGAATAAACCTCTTCTATTTTGAACGATACAAGTACCTTTTTACGATCGTTATAACAAAATATTTACACAGACTGCCTACGTATCAATGGGTTCGCCTCTCGGACCTACTTTTTTCTAATTTCTACATGGCACATACAGAAAACAAATTTAATAATTTCTCAACTAGTGCGTCCTGAAAGGCAGTCAGGTGCGCTCAAAGTTAACAGAAGAATAATTTATTAATTAGATAATGAAAAAAAATATTTACATTTAAAAAGCAAGAGAGACCAAGCACATGGCTTCAATGTCGAAGTCAGATCTTTGCCATGTGTTATTTTAAACGGGATGCTAAGTTTCTTGATCTTTAAGGAGTGTATATAGAAAATTATTAAATGTAACTGTCTTCTTTGCCAAAGCACATCAATCGCAGGCTTCACTCAAGCAGACGGAAATATACAATTTTAATGTCTTAAAAAGTAGACTTATTTCAGGGGGCGTCTTTCTTGTTTTCCTATTTTCAAATTTTATGATTAATGTTTCCTCATTAAAATTTAAATTGCACCGCGGGATTTTAGCTATTCTTCAAGGTCACCCTGGAGTAAAACGAAAAGATTGAGACACACTGTCGTAGACTGTCTGCAATAAAAAAAAAAAAAACAGATTTATTAATAATGCAGAATCAACCGATAAATCTATTCTAACAATTAACCCATTAGACTAACTATTCTGAATAAACCTCTTCCATCTTTCATGATACAAGTACATTTTTACGATCGTTATGGAAACATATTGACACAGACTGCCGGCGTATCAATGGGTTCGCCTCTCGGACCTACTTTATCTAATTTCTACATGGCACACGCAGAAAACAAAGTGTTTAATAATTTCGCCAAACCCTCCATGTATGTTTGTTTTATCGACATTTTCATACAAGCGGAGAAACAAAAAAAAATCCCTCTTGAAAGTAAAAAGATTTCAAAACATCGAAGAATTCCAAGGGAATACGACGAGGCTGTTACTCCCAGAGACGGATATGCAATATAATTGGCCCTGATCTGTCATCTCGTCTGCAGTCGCTCTCTCTCTGTCTTTTTTTTACAAATACTTTCACGGTAATTGCTCCGATGAGCTGCTTTCGCTGGTTCCTAGGCCTCATGAATTTAAACGTCCTACGAGGCTGGTATCCCGTTCCCACCTATTCACCGTTGAAACTGTTAGATGTAGACGTCTCTTCTACTCCAATAGCTTCATGTCTCGCACATCTCGCCTGTGGAACTCCCATCCTTATTCATGTTTACCTGACAAATACAATCTCCAACTATTTAAGTGTAACGTCAATCGACATCTCCAGTTGCCTTGATCTATCCACTTCCCTTCTCCACATCCTTTCACCTTTCATTCCTATCTGCTCTCGCTCCAAATCTTCTATAACTCCCTTGCCTTGATCGACCCACTGTCTTTCTCCACATCCTCTCCTTTACCACTCCTATCTACTCTTCCTCCAAACCTTCTGTAACCCATTGCGTGCTAGTGGCTTCCAGCCTTGCTTGGGGTGAAAAGCTTAAAAAAAAAAAAACTCACTATACCTCCAAGAAGGATTACCAAAAATGGAATCAACGCTGTATAAAGTGTGTCGCTTCAGAAAGGGACTACTTCGAATTGATATGTGATTTAGTTTTTTTTCTATTTCGGATACCTTTTGATCAGACATCGTATATGTAATTTTAGAATTCATCTCTATAATAAATGCGAATATCAGTGTGTCACTGTGTCACACTTTACATCTTTACTACTAGAGGCCGTAGCCCAATATATCACACCATTTTGGAATCATGCCGACTCCATGACTAAATTAAAAACATTCTGGTGCAGATCCAGACCCCCAATCCTGAAAAAATTAAAAATCTTAAAGGAACTTTATAGCATAACTTCGATAACTTTATTCATAAGCTCAATATTAATAATACAATCTTTTTTCCTCAATATTTTAGCTGAGGCAAACATTCACAATATTATTATTATGAAATAAAAAAAGCACACACACAAGAAGAAAATCATCTACAAAAATTAATGACGTCACAAATTAATAATTTGAAAATAGTTGTCAGAAAACCCCTGACTAACGACGCCAAAATAACCTATTGCTCTAATATATTAATACTTAAAAAGATCTAAGCGACATAAAACAAACGCTTATCAAAAGTAACTACTCAAACTATGCTGTTGATGAAAAAACAGGTTAACCTCAACGAAACTTTGGTATAAACAAAAAAAAAACATCATTACTTTCTGTCTCTATTTCTGAGATGAGATATTGTAATTATTTATGGTATTTAAATTTTTCGGGCTGTTGTTAGCATCTTTATTGTCACATTCAAGACGTTTCGGCTGTTTTAAGCTCCGGCCTTCGTCAGTATCTGTCTCTATTTCTCAGATGAGATACTGTAACTATTTACGCTATTTACATTTTTCGGGCTGTTGTTCTCAACTTTTTTGTCATATTCAAGGCGTTCCGTTTGTTGTACGCTTCGGCCTTCGTCAGGGTCTGTCTCTGTTTCTCAGATGAGATACTTTAACTATTTACGCTATTTAAATTTTTCGGGCTGTTGTTCACATCATGTCACATTCATTCAAGACGTTTCGGTTGTTTTAAGTTCCGGCCTTCGTCAGGATCTGTCTATATTTCTCAGATGAGATACTGTAACTATGTACACTATTTACATTTTTCGGGCTGTCGTTCTCATCTTTATTGTCATATTCAAGACGTTTTCGTTGTTGTTCGCTCCGGCCTTCTTCAGGTGATATACAGTTAATCAACAGCTTCATCTACTGCAAGTAAATTTGATTCTCTGTGTCTCACCAGAATGTTTTTTTCGTCTGAACACATCCTTCAAATCTAAAAATCAACCATTCGTCCTTGCATTGAATATTGTTGCCATATATGGTCTTTTGCCCCCCTTGTTCATCTCGAGGTCCTCGACAAAATCCAGAGACGGATATGCAATGTGATAGGTCATGATCTGGCATCTCGTCTACAATCACTTTTTCTCACAGATGTTATGTGGCTTCCCTCTATCATTTTCAAGGCTACTACTCTGACGAGCTACTTTCACTGGTGCCCCAACTGCGTGAATTTCAGCGTTTTACTAGGTTTTCATCTCGGTCCCACCCTTTCACTGTCAAAGCAGTTAAATGCAGCCGTCTCTTCTACTCCAACAGCTTCTTCTCTCGCACTTCCCGACAGTAGAACTCCCTTCCTCTTACTTGCTTCCCTGATAACTACAATCTTCAAATATTTAAATGTAATGTCAATCGACATCTTCGTGATGCCTTGATCTTCATCCCCGTCCTCCTCTTTATCCTTTCCTCAAACACGCCTCTTTACTCTTGCTCTCATTCTATGTAACCCCTTACGCGCTAGTGACACTCCCGACTTAACTTACCCGTCTAGTTTTTCTCTAAACTCTTGAACGCGTTGAAAGACGAGCGGCCGGCCTTCCGTCGAAAGGGAATCGGGTTAATATTCCCGAACCCGGGGTGGCGGCGCTGCTGGCAGCAATGTCGATGGCGTCTCGTCGCTTCTCGGGCGAAACCGCGGTGACGCAAGCGAGCCAGGAGACGTCGCCGAGAGCCCCGGGAAGAGTTCTCTCTTCTTCGTAAAGGACCGTGTCCGTGGAATCGGCTCGTCCGGAGATACGGAAAAGGTACCTGTAGAGCGCCGCGGCTCGGGCGGCGTCCGGTGCGCTTTCGGCGGCCCTGGAAAATCCGGGTCCGGTTTTCGCAGCTCTCGAGTCGGTCCGTACCCACCATCCGCAGCCGGTCTCCAAGGTGTACAGCCTCTCGTCGATGGCATCAATGTAGGTAAGGGAAGTCGGCAAAATGGATCCGTACCTTCGGAAGAAGGATTGGCTCCGAGGACCGGGTCGGTCGGGCCGTGCCCGCGCGAAGCGAGGAACCGGTATGGGGCTGTAGCGTTCGCTCCGTTGCTTTGGGTGAAATGATTTTAAAATTATTTTGTTCTATCGTAATAGCATGCATCCAAATTATAATCCGCCTGGAAAAAAGATATAATAAAAATCGCCCGTACATATTTAATACAGCCATCCTGAAATACACCTTAAATTTATTCGTTAATATGAAAGATGAATATAGACAAAATTAGTCCTGGAATTTTTTAAAAATTTCTCCTTTCTTAAAAGCGACACCTTTTTCCCAAACTAAAATACATAAACTAACTTTTTTTTCAAAATTAAAAATAACGGTTAAATTCAAAATTTTCTATGTTTAAAAAAAATATAAAAATTAATTTCTCAAGTTAAAATAAAATAATAGCATTAAAATATATAAAAACTATTCAACAACAATATTAGATTTATTTGCTTTCGTGTATTAGGCGTTAAATTACATCACTCAGCGTCATCCATAGTTTATGTTGAGTTTCACTAATAGATCTATGAATATTTATTGGCATTGTTAAATTTTAAAATTTGTAAACCTAGCATTTTTATTCCTGGATATAAATACTTACTACAAATAAAGACCAACATCTACCTTGATAAAGTCCTTCCGCGGACGATACGTGTTGCTAAAGAAAAGTTTCCTTTTGTCTTTATTAATATATATATATTCAAATGTAATACATACATATATATATATATATATATATATATATATAGATAGATAGATAGATAGATAGATAATCTCTTCAAATATTCCAATGTAATGTCAATCGACATTTCTGATACCTTGTTCCTGATTGTGAAAACCCGATTGAAAACACTTTGCTTTTGTCTTTATTAATATATATATATATATATATGATGCATATATATACATGCAAGAGGAAATAAGAAGAAATGAGACGAAAAAAAAAGAGGAGGAGGAGGAAGAGGGAAGAAGAAGACACATGAGGCGAAGAAGAAGAAGAAGAGGAAGAGTGGACAAGAAGAAGAAAAATAGAAGAAGAAAAACAGAAGAAGAAGAATAGAGAAGTGCGAAGAATGGTAAGAGAGAAGAGTGATAGGAAGAGAGAAAAACAAGAGAGAACGAGATGAAGAAGATATAAGACGAAACAGAAAAGAGAAGAAAAAAAAGAAGCAGTAGTAAGATCAGAAGAAGAGAGAAGAAAAGGAAGAAGAAAGAAAGAGAAGAAGAAGAAGGGTTAAAAAGAAGAAGAAGAGAGCAGAATAGGGAAGAAGGAGAAGAGGAATAGAGAAGAAGAAGAAGAAGAAGAAGAAGAAGAAAAAGAAGAAGAAGAAGAAGAAGAAGAAGAAGAAGAAAGAAAAGAGTTAAAACGAAGAGGAAGAGAGAAGAAGAATAGGGAAGAAGAGGAATAGACAAGAAAGAAAAAAAGAAGAAAAAAAGAAGAAAGAAAAGAGTTAAAATGAAGAGGAAGAGAGAAGAAGAAGAAGTAGAAAAAGAAGAAGAAGAAGAGTTTAAAAGAAGAGGAAGACAGAAGAAGAATAGGGAAGAAGAGGAAGGAAGAAGAAGAAGAAGAAGAAGAAGAAGAAGAAGAAGAAGAAGAAGAAAAAGAAGAAGAAGAGGAATAGAGAAGAAAAGAAGAAGAAGAAGAAGAAGAAGAAGAAGAAGAAGAAGAAGAAGAAGAAGAAGAAGAAGAAGAAGATAGTGTCAGCTAATGACGTTCAAAGATATTTAATCGCAGATAGAGGCACCGCATTTACCAATTCGTATCGGATAATTCCGTTTAGATGTTGTTATTGTTCTTGTTGTTGTTTCTCTGTCTTTTTTAAAAACCAAATCTCTAGCAACATTCACTTGATAAAATGAAATATTACTTCACGAAGGAGTTTCGAACGGACTATATTTCGGAGAAAAAGATCGTTTTTTTTTTTGTTTTTGTTTAAGCTAAACATTTACTCGGATCTGTCAAGATACACAGGCCAGGCTATAAAAACTCAACATTTATGTTGGCAATAATAGACGGGTGTTAATGGATAAATTGTTCATAGTAGTCATTGATGAAAGGAGGAGAGAGAAAAAATAGAGGCAGCAGAATAGTAGCTCTACAGAAGGATACTGAGAATTCCATGAACGAAGTGAGTAATCACCAAACTAGTCTTAAAGAAAATGACAAACACTTAACCACAAAATCAGGGGGAAAAAACACCTGGAATTCCTTGGATATAATGAGGAAGAAGCGCTTACAAAATTTAACCCTCGGGGTGGGGGGGGGGCATATAAAAGACAAGACAGATAGGCGAAGGAAGCGAGTCAACTCGCCTGAGAAGCTTGTGTAAACGGATAACGAAACGGGGTGGGGCGACAGGAGAATTAGGAATGCTAGGACTTCTAAGAGATACGTGAGATAAGAAGTTGTGGAGAGCTGTTAGTGCTTATGACTTGTAGGGACACAGCACGTAGAAGAAGAAGTTCGAATCATGCTTTGGTAAGTGTCAGGTAGGAAAGTGGTTAAGGACCATCATTAGGACCTTTTACATGGCTTCAAGCTACCGGTTTTACCGACGAGCAGGGCATCTGGAAAACATTCAGGTAATTACAATTTACAATCATTACAAAACATTCATGGTACTTCAACGTGGCGTAATTGTTAGCAGGCTTGATCAATTGATCACTGTAATCGTGAGTTAATTCCTCACTGAGTGCCCCGTACTTTTGGCCTTGTTCTACACAAAAGCTGCGCTTAGAAAATCACAAGGACACCTCGGCGTAGTGCAATGGTTAGCAGGCTGGATTCACTAGAATAGTTACAACTGAGTAGTGAGTTCGATCCTCAATGGATACCCTATATCTTTGGCCTTGTGCCACAACTAAGCTGCGCAACGTAGTGTAATGGCCTTGTTCTACACATAAGCTGCGCTTAGAAAATCACAAGGACACCACTGCGTAGTGCAAAAGTTAGCAAGATTGTTTCTCTCGATTAATTGCAACTAAGTAGTTAGTTCGATCCTCAATGGATACCCTATATCTTTGGCCTTGTGCCACAACTAAGCTGCGCCACGTGGTGTAATGTTTAGCAAGCTGACTCGCTAGAAAAATTATCACTGTAATCGAGAGTTTGATCCTGAGTGGTGCCCCGTACTTTTGGCCGTGTTCTACACATAAGCTCCCCTTAGAAAATCACAAGGACACCTCGGCGTAGTGCAAAGGTTAGCAGGTTTGAATCACTAGAATAATTACAACTGAGTAGTGAGTTCGATCCTCAATGGATACCCTATATCTTTGGCCTTGTGCCGCAACTAAGCCGCGCTTAGAAAATCATAAGGACACCGCAACGTGGTGTAATCGTTAGCAAGCTTGACTCGCTAGAAAAATTATGACTGTATTCGAGAGTTCGATCCTCACTGGGTGCCATATTTTCGCGCTTATCCCACAATTAATTTGCGCTTAGAAAATCACAACGGCACCTCGACATTGCCTCGCTAGAATAATTGCAAGTGAGTTCGATCCTGATGTAATGGAATAACCAGTCACACCAATGAATGATTACACTATAGGTAGTAAGTACCTATAAAGTCTACCGTCTACGAGAGACTCAGGTAAGAGTGAGAGCGAGACGACGCAAGCACGTCCGACCTTCCAGTTAGTGGCACTCACTACTAGATTGACCTGCGTGTATAACTGTACCGTATTTCATATTGTACTTGTTGTGTACAATAAACATTTCTTCTAGTATCCACCTGGTGTTATGTGTTTATTCCCTTAGCACGGAATATAACAGATCCTTATTGGGTTGCCCATTCTTTCGGGCTTGTGCTATATATAAGCTGAGCTTAGAAAATCATCATTATAGACATTTTCATTGCCTACGGTCTTTTCTCTGAGCCGTGTCTTTATCCCCCCAAATACTACCAACAGGACCCTTGCCAAAGCTATTCGCGACGAGAAACTCAGAAAGGCTCTTTGAATTATCTCCCCTTTGAATTATCTCCTCTTTGAATTATCTCCCCTTTGAATTATCTCGTCATCCATTAACACTTTGCCAAACAACCATTTAACGCATTAAATTAGATTTTTAATAACTTTCAGAGTTACTTGCTCCCAGACAACTGGTTCTGTTTTAAGAATTGGCAATAGATAATACACCAAGTTGTGATCACAGTAATAATTCTTGCACTGCCTGTCGGCATTCTTTTCATATCTCTCTGGCGTCATTCTATGATATTCGAGATCAAATCGTCCGTGCTGAGGAACACAAAGAAACTGTGTGTGGAGCGTTTACTAAAAATATAGTGACCATCGAAGCAAAGAGATTATCCGTCGACAAAAAGGCGGGCTTTACTTTGTTGTTATCTTGCGATCCGAGCTGTACACAGTGTTCGCGCGCTGATTGACGTTTAGACGAACTGACCAATGGAATGTGGGCGGTACACACGAACCGCGCAAATCACTAAACAAAGATTATTTTTCTGTTTCGACCTTGGGCGAAACGTTCTGCTTTTCTCATTAGATGCCATTAGTAACGTTTGGTTTTCAACTTCTCTCTTCTATGAGCCGTGTCCGTTCTGGGCGTAGGCGATCATGGCTCTCCACAATTTCCTCTCTTTTGTAGTTTTAATAAATTTTACCTTTTTTGTTATTTCTTCCAAACCCTGTTCCGCCATTAATTTACTCGACCTCATTCTTCTATGTGCAGTGTGCCTTCAGGCTGCAGGCGATCATGGCTCTCCACAATTTCCTGTCCTTTGTAGCTCTTGATAAATTTCGTCTTTTGGTTATTTCTCCGGAAGCCTGTTCCGCCATCTATTTACTCAATCTCATTCGTCTTCTTCTATGAGCAGTGTGTCTTCAGGTCGCAGACAATCATGGCTCTCCACAATTTCCTGTCCTCTTAATAATTTTTGTCGTCTTGTCATCTCTCCTAAACCCTGTACCGCCCTGTACCATTTACTAAAGCTCACTAAGTATGTTATACATTCCTTTCCACTGTCCCTTTTGAATTCAATCCGTCCTGTGAGTATCAGATTTTTCAAGCCTTCTTTCCTTACTATATTCCCCAAAAAACTTAAAACTGTCTCTTTCTACAAGTTTCATTTTTATTTCCATTTTCTCTAAAGCTTCGTCGATGTTCACATCTTCGGTCCACACTATTCTCAGCATCCTTCTGTAGAGTCACATTTCTGTTGCAGTTTCTTCATCTGCGAGGAGATTGTCCAGAATTCACTGTCATATAGGGGGACTGATATTGCATAACAGTTCAGTAGCCTTCTCTTTGCTTCTAACGAAATGTGCCTGTTTCTTCATACTTTGCTTAGATTTTTGAAGGCATCTTTCGCTATCCCAGTGCGCCTTTGGATGATTGCATAACGTTTAAATAAATAAAAAATGTATATTACGTAACATTTCAGTAGTCTTTTCTTTCTTTAGACACTTCCTGGATATTTAAATCATTGTACTTTTTTTGATTTTCACCTCTTTTTTTTAAATTCTGAATATGCGTCCATATTAAAATAATTGTCGGACTTAGCCCATTTCGTGGTGTGTGACGTCATTTGTTTACATTAAGATACGCTTCGAGCAGATATGGACGTTCGAGTGAAGTCATGGGCAATTTGTAGTTTAAAAGCAGTAAATTCGACCTCGCTAACTAGAAGCTCCTTCATAGCTAAACTAGTATAGCACGTCAGGCTATATGACGGTTCCTCGTAGAATACAGGTTCGATTCCTGTCGGAGGACGCATACTTTCTATGAAAAATCTCGGACGTTCAGGCCGGTAAATGTTGTTAATACTGTTTATTATAAACAGAGCATTTACTTAAATATTTTTGTATATATAAATAACGTATAACAATAAATTATATTAAAATAATTGTCAGACTTTGTCCATTTCTTAGTTTATACATATATATGTATATGCTGAATTCAGTTCGGTTCATGTCTTTGTTTATGCTGGTGTACTTACCAACCTCAGTCCACACTCGATTCTGCATTTGGTGGATTTGAGGTCCTCTTCTGTGTCAACTCTCAGGGCTACTAGGTCTTTGGACATTCTGAGGTGACAACGAGTAAAAATCTTTCGCTGATAACTCTAACGGTAAACGCAGTGTATAATTGGGCTTCCACAGATCAACACTTCTGTGATAACTCGTTGATATTATTTTGATTCAGACCTCTGGTATTTCCTGGTGCGAATGATATATTACAACTTATTAAGTTAAAAAAATTACAATAAAGAAAAAATACTTTTTTCAATTTATGAAGAAGTTTCTGCGAATGCTTAAGCGTGTCAAAAGTGGTTGGCCGGATTTTATGTTGGATATTTCTTGATCAATGATCATTCATGAACGGAGAGATTAATTCAACCTAAACTAATAGTAGTAAAAATAGTAAAATAAAAATGGCTTCAGAAATATTATACAATAGATGTTTGCTGACACATTCAAAATATCCAAATCAAAAGTTGAAGATAATTTTAATCACGTTTGGTTATGTTAGTCAATTTGATGTGTGGCTTCCATATAATTTACGTGAGCAGGATAACATACTTGCATATACTTAGTATATATATATATATATTTAAACTGAAAATGTAGGCTATGTAATTTGTCCAGTTTGTTCATCTTATTCGTTTCAATTCCTGGCCTTGGTCCAGAATGCGAAAAGATTTTTGCAAGTTTACTTATCGATTCTTTTTAATGCAGATTTATCAAGGAAATGGAACTAAAAATGCTTTTGGTGGAGTTTAGAATACAACCCCTACATCCGTAGTACAGGGTTATCGCCAGTGGTTACATTGTACCGGTTCGCGTGAACCGATTCTTAAAATGAAAAAGACTTAACGAACCGTTTTTTGGATTATCCGAAAATAATCTTATATATTAATAGCCGATATATAATAGCTAAAAATATAATTAATACCATTGCTTTAATTTTGGCAGAAACTGAAAGAGGGTATTCTCTGATTAACATAATTTATTCAGACAAAACAAATCATCTTGAAATTAAAAATACCGCAAATCTTCTCGTCATAAATTTGATAGGACTTCCATTGCCTCTTTAGGACTGCAGTGATTCAGTTCGAATGTGGCTACGTAACCATAGCACAGCTGATAACACGAGAGTCAAAAAGCATCATACTTCTGAACAGAAATATGAGGAGGAGAGAATTTCAATCTGGAAATATTTTAATAAATAAATGTTTTCTATTAAATTATCAAAATGGTTTAATTCTTTTTGATACTAGAAAGTGATTTCTTTCCATTTTTTAAAATGTGAAATAAAATAATAATTTTCCTAAAGTTTACCTAAATTTATAGAACTAGGTCCTGGAAATTTGTGATACCATTATTGGATAATACCCATCAAAAATGTCCACCCTCCTGGCGGATACATGCACATTTTAATATAAACCCGGTCAATGTCAATCTTTTTGAACCTTGCTTAACCCAGCGCTATACCTGCCTTTTTCACTCACATTAATTGCGGGTATTAGAAATAAATGCAAGCAGACAAAATAGGAACGACTCAACGAATAGAGAGAACGAATGAACAGCATAGACGCGTAAGATATTAATAAAAGAATAAAAAGAAATAACTGGAGAGAGAAAAGAAACGCTCTTCTTGACAGGTGGCATAAAATCTAAAGAGGGAACGCTCATAATAGAGAATAAAAATACTTCCAAGATGCAACGAATATGTTGGAGAAATGTGGGTTCCAGGAACATTCGCCGTAAACATTTTTGCCGTAAGAAAAATCCACCTCAGGAATGTTCGCTGTAGAAGACTTTGCCGTATAGGATTGTTGCCGTAAAAAAAAATTAAATTAAAAGTATAATAGAAATTTTAAAAATAAACAGGATAAAGATGTTTTTAAATTTAAAGAAAAAATAATAGGGACTTCATAAAGTACTGGAAGGTTATAAAATAGGACTGATATATATATATATATATATATATATATATATATATATATATATATATATATAATTCTCAAAATGTGTGGCGGGGATCGCATGTTGTTTAATCGTTTCCACAGTTTTCATCTGAACACTTCTGTGCGCGGTGAGTAGATTTGCTATTTGTTTCTTTTGAAGGGTTTCACCATAAACAAGGCAATAAAGCCACTAAGATGCAAGGGGTTACTGAATGTTAGAGAATATGAGAAAAATATATGATTAAGGAGAAAGGACAATAAAAGAACAAGAATTAAGAAGACAGAAGATGACGATTGACATTGCATTTAAATTTTTGAAGATCAAACTTGGCTCGGAAGCAAGAAACTGGAAGAGAGTTCCACAAGTGAGAAATGCAATGAAAGAAACTACTAGCATAGAACTTATGGTTACATCTAACCATTCCAACTGTAAAACGATGAGACCTTTCTGCCAATCTAGTACTGCGCTTAAATACAAAGTCTAGGTACCATAGAGGGAAATGCATCAGAACAAGAATAGTGAAAGTATTTATAGAAAAGGCACAAAAAGAAAAGGGAAGCTATGTTATGGTGGTGGGAAAGTGACTGAAGCCGAGATGTCAGATCAGGAATAGTAATATTGCAGAATCTTTGGATTTTATCAAGAATCTCTAAATATATAGCAGGAGCAAGAGACCATATGTGGCAGCAATATTCAAAGCAAAGATGAATGGTAGACTTATAAACATGTAAGATAGCGAGAAAAACTGTCTAGCTCAACCCAAGAAGCAAGAAGCTGGAAGAGAGTTCCACAAGTGAAAAATGCTTTCAGAGGTGATATTTATGGAGCAGGATTAGGCAATTATCTTCTTTTTAAATTAGGGTGACATTTGTAAAATCGATGTTATGGCCAACCTTGTGTCTGTGAATTACGATCAAGTTTGAAGGTTTGGTGTAGACGGAATAAAATTCCAATAAGCAAAAACACTATTCTTAAAAGAGTGCTCAATGCAGAGTAGAGCAAATATTATAAAATAAGATAAAATAGAATTAAGAGCTGTTTTGTCCTTGTACCACATTTTTGTATTATTCCAAATTTTCCTGGTCGTTATGAAAATCGTGAAAATCTGTAGTTAATTAGCTTTTCGAAGTTTGGGAAGCTTATATATATATATATATATATATATATATATATATAAAAGTGAACATAGAAGTCAACACTTAGAGGCGACAGTCTGTTTCATGCTAGTGCAATCGTCAGGCAACTAGTTGCAATCGTCAGACAACTAGTTGCCTGACGATTGCACTAGCATGAAACAGACTGTCGCCTCTAAGTGTTGACTTCTATGTTCACTTTTATATTTACACTTTTATATTTACACACGCTCTATCTCTGATATTGGGCACTTTATCCCATAAATATAGCACACTTTAAGACTATATTTCTTCATATATATATATATATATATATATATATATATATATATATATAAGTATGTATGTATGTATTATTATTATTATTATTATTATTAATGCAAAAATAGCAAAATCCACTACTCAGATTCTAACTAATATATATATATATACATATATATATAGAGAGAGAGAGCGAGAGAGAGAGAGAGAGACAGACAGACAGACAGACAGAGACAGACAGACAGATTTTGCTATTTTTGTATTAATAATAATACTAATATATATATATATATATATATATATATATATATATATATATATCGAAAATGAGAGAGAAAGAGAGATAGAATCTGAGTAGTGTATTTTACTATTTTTGTATTAATAATATTATTATACTATAGTATGTGTAAAAATTTCAGATAGAATGTATCTGTTAAACGGTAATGTGAATATAGACAAAAGGAAAACTTATCTTAGCCGCCGAGTTTCGTCCTTTGATGAAGTCTTTCGAAACGCGACGGTTAAGGTCAGTTTTCCTTTCGTCTTTTGGCATTCAAGTCTGACCCGGTTACTTGCAGAGTAAATGCATTCCCTACTATTGATAAGACCGCCTCAAATGGATTTAGATTTTATACCCGATTTCACAAAGTTTCACAAACATCGTCGGTAGTCCAGCTCCTGCCAAACACGCTGTAGCATGTATTGCGTAACATTCCCAGCTCATCAGTGACAGTCTACCAGGAAGAAGGATTGGGTGTGATAATGGCAATGTGCTGTCGAAATGGCCACCATGTTCACCTAACTTGACATCATGTGGGGTTTTTTTTCTATGTGGCTATATGAGAGGTTAGGTCTATATCCGCCTTCTTCCTACAAGTCTAGAGGAACTCCAACAGAGAATCACTGAAATACTGGAGAATGTTACGCAAGACACGCTACAGCGCGTTTGGCCGGAGCTGGACGACCGACTCGACGTGTTTCTTGTCACAAGTGAAGCTTTGTGCAATCGGTTATAAAAATCTAAATCGTTTTGCATAGCTTCTTCAAATTTTGAGAAATAAATCTTTTATTATTCAACATGCAGCCATTTAGATATTCACATTTTAAATGATGTCAATTTTTTTGTGGGGGGGGGTGCATCAAGCATGATTGGTTAAATAATTTAGACGTATTATGTCTTTTTATTTTTTTAATCCTTTCAGGTCCACGAATTAATTTCTGGGTGGCTGCAGAAAACTGAACAAAAAAAATTCTAAAATTTGAAATAATTTATATCTTTTCAAGTACTTTCGAACTTATCTGAGACCTTCTTCAGGAGTTGCTTATCTATGGATGTGTTAAGTGTTAATACCGTAAATTCGAAATATTTCTTCACCTCTGTGCAAGGGAGGTAACTTATGTGATTTTTAAAACATTTTTTTTTAATTTTAGTATTTTACTTTAGTAATTTTTTATATAACATTTTGCTGCAACAAATATTAAGGAACTTTGTTGCTATATTCGTAGTTGACTTTATTTATTTTGAGTCGAAATTCTATTCGTCTATATTTCTGAGATGAGGTATTATATACATTATTTACATTATTCGGACTATTGTTCTCATCTTTGTCGCCATATTTATTACAACGTTTCGGCCTTTCAGTATCTGTCTATATTTCTGAGATGAGGTATTATGTACATTATTTACATTATTCGGACTATTGTTCTCATCTTTGTCGCCATATTTATTACAACGTTTCGGCCTTTCAGTATCTGTCTATATTTCTGAGATGAGGTATTATGTACATTATTTACATTATTCGGACTATTGTCCTCATCTTTGTCGCCATATTTATTACAACTTTTCGGCCGTTGTACGCTCCGGCCTTCTTCAGGTGGTTGGAATGTCGAACTGAACCCTTTATTTCGCTCACTAGGGTAGACTGGTTTTGTTCCACGTACCATGTTTAATGGATTACAACGGCCGAAACGAAATGTGGCGACAAAGATGAGGACAATAGTCCGAATAATGTAAATAACGAAATTCTATTATATGAACAGCTTCCAGAATTTTAAGTTTTTGCTTATTATCTTGATGAAATACTGATGTATTTTCGACTAATATCTGTTTAAACTGTGAATGTGGACATGACTTTTTCTTTAAATTGAGATCGAACTATGATCATTCATGTGAAACGTAAGCCTTCTTGTCATGGTCGTTATTGTAAAACCAACATACGTTTTAACATTTTTTTATCAGAGATTCAATCTCCCAAAGGACATTTAAATTGAAATACAATGTTGGTCTTTTGTAAGACACTAGTTGATTTAGATAGTTGTTACGGATGTGTAAGTTGGTTGTATTAAATTTGGTATAGTAGATAATTAATTTTATTTTTTACTTAGATCAGTGGGGGATATTTCTGTGTCTATGAAACTTTGTAGAATATTTTCCTCATGCTTATATTTAGAATGCATTTATGCAAATATATAGAAAAATAGGAAAGAACACGTTAGGTAAATAATCCGGTTCTTTAGTATTTTTGTTCTTATTTTTTAAAAACAGTGCTCCGATACAGAAGTAGAGCTTAAATTATAATTAATTTTAAAAAACTATGATTCCTTCTCATGTTTCAAAATCAAGAGCCGAAAACCTCAATATAATTATTAAGATTAAATTGAATTAAAGTATCTAGCCCTGTTTCATCCTCAAGCGAAAATTTAGGAATATATATATATATATATATATATATATATATATATATATATATATATATATATATATATATATCCGATGCGATGAGAACGAAAGTAATACATACATTCCAACGTACACAGCATTAATGCAAAAGAGAGCTCGAAAAAAAATACATAAAAAAAGGTGACGGGGTGAAACAATAGATCTTATTGATTCCATTCATCGCCAAATTGCTATCAACAAAGACTAGTGCAGTTGAAATGCACTGAAACGAAGTTGCATCTTTGTAGTGAGTAAAATGGTTTTGTCTATATGATAAAATTATAATAAATAAATTATATATATATATATATATATATATATATATAACGTACGGTAGTTTCTCGATCTGTTTATTGATGAACCTTCGTTAGAAGCGTTTCTTGAAGTTGTCAGTTCTCATTTGAACACACCACGCAGCACACATACAGAATTTTCTTCGTATTTTTAAGATGCCGCAAGCAAGAATCTTCACTGAAGAAGAAAAGACGGGCGTTTTGGTTTATTAGGAAGAGGATAATAGTGTCAGTGTTTCTGCAACAAATTGGACAGATCTGGAAGCGCCTTTAGCCTTTTTGGGGAAGAATCCAGAAACGTATAACACGAAGAAACGAAAAGGAAGGCCACCCAAATTGGCCGCTTCAGGCCCTTTTCGTCATCTTTGAGAGCTATCAGAAGGTGAATCGTGTACTAAAGGCCTTCCAAATAAATTTGATTTTAACATCAGCACAAGAAGTTACAGGAATGAATTCGAGCAATTTTGCAGCTCGCTCCAGAAAGAGGACTCCCAATTTGAGTAACCTTACCTAGGATAATAAAACCTTAGCACCCACCACAAATTCTTAATACTTCATTGGCGTTCCTTTTGCTTTTCAAAACAATATGCAAAGAGTCAAAATGTCGGGCGAGTTTTAGAATGATTTGAATTTTTTTAAAATATACATTCATTTTTATATCCTTTTTTTTCTCTCCTTGCGGTAATAAGTGGTATGTGGCAATTTAACCTCGAGCTATGAAAACAAAAAATGAGAGGTTAAAGACAAAATGAACGGAGTACACAGGGGAGATTAACTCTTTTTTGATTATGCAGAAAATTATATCATTTTCAGACGATTGATTGATGTTATGTCTTGTCATCCGCTTTCACATCTGAATATCTTGGGGTCGGTGTTATCATTAATTATATTAGGTACCTCCACAGTTTCGTTATACTTCAGGTTTAAAATGATTTTTAAAAATGAAAAATCTTTCTTGAAGCTTTTATTTTAGCTTTAACTAGCAGCATGGCCCGGCGTTTCCCGTGCTTGATTCAAAAGTCGTACGACTCATAGAGCAATCGCTATCACTTAACTTAAAATATTTTTGCCCTTCCTTGCCTTTAAAGGAGTGCCCTTTGCTGTGCTGATGTTGCTACATGTCTTACTTCTTGCCTATCTCACACTGCGAATTTTTCTAAGCTCTATACTAAACATTAAATCTGTTATGAAAAAAATAACTAAACAAAATGAACACAAAACGATCAGCTTTAAAAAAGGACTCGTAACTGGAAAAACCGAATGAAAAAAGAATGTTAACAACCCAGTTCTGTGGAATCAGAATTAACGCTGAGTTTAAGCAAGCGAATGAGCCAATTGGAGTAAAGTGTCATGCAGATTTAAATTTTTCCCACTTGTGACGAATGCAGCTATTGACTTTTTTGCATGCTAGCATGCTAGTTAACATTCGTGTCAGTCAGCTGTTGGCTCTCACGCTGGCCAATAGAATCTTCCTGCCTATTCGTGGCAGCCAGCTATAGGCTCTCACTCTGGCCAGTAGAAAATGGCCGCAAACTACATGAAAACTGCCGCAGAAGCATGAAAAAATCGATTATTTCGACTATCGATGGGAGTTGGGAAATGCAAAATCGGTCTTGTGCTTCTCGCTAACTTGGAGCATGTGTATGTAGATTTTGGTGCAAATCCGTCGAAAATTGCGGCCGTGCATTCGTTACACACACACAGACACACACACACACACACACACAAACACACACACACACACATCCTGTCTTTTATAGATAGAGATTTCAAGTTAATAGATTCAATTTAATATTTCCAAGGAGCAAAATAATTTTCTGTATTATTTAAATTCTGTAAATTTAAATTAGTCTTGAAGACTAATTTAAATTTATTGGAAGGAGTTTTCTCTTACTATTTGTATTTTTTCTGATAAAAAAACGGATCTTAGCGCTATTTTTAGCCCCTGTTTATCGCAATGTAATTCTCTTTATTAAAAATCTTCCAAGAATAAAATATACTTTTCAGAAACTTTATTTGAGGAATATTACCTGATTTAAAGTATAATTAAATCTATATATAAAATCTCAATATAATTAATGTAAGCGATATGGGATTGCAAACGAATTATTTGTCGCAGATTACTTCCCCAACGCAGAGAATAAATCACTAGGCTCACATTTGAACCCCGGAGGCAGAAAGAAACGCCGAAAACTCGATTCACAGGTACTATCTCACAAATCCCAATGCACGTAACCAGTCAGAAAAATAAGTCACTCTCCAACAAACACGGTAGCCAAAATACCTAAATTCTCCCGATTCGAGAACACCAACTGCTTTTATCCGCCGAGCATTTTTTCCATTCGTCGACAGCTGGGAGGGGACGTTCAATTTTTGAATATCAAAATATTTTTATAGCGACTCCTGCGACGGACTTGTTTTTTAATTTAAATATTCCGTCTTCAGCATGTCATCCAGAATACGTGCCCCCCTTTTTTTCGGTAAGTAATTTTCTTTATCGCCAAATTTTCCGTCGTAGGATACACGCGTCGCGCTGTCGCTTGGTTTGACGGGGTAAGTCGTCGTTTTCTTTGCTATAATTAATCTTATTTGAAACAAATATTATTTACTTTAAGTTTGAAATATCGCAGAAATGTATTTTTTTTCAACACAGCAGTAGCTGTTTACTTGAGCTTTTGACGTGTTGATAGCTTTATTACAGATGAATATTTATCTAATGTTGTTCTAAGGAGGCTTTATATGTAAAAAAAATAAATGAAGAATATAACATAAGCGCCTTTTATATATCATTTTTAAGTACTCAGTAAGACAGTTGGTTGATTGACTTTACATGTTTCAACTGTTTTTACATATATAAAACATCTTCATTTCTCAGTACGAGGCCCCGCTATTTGAGTTTTAGGGGCATACAATCAAGGATTTGGCTCCTGGCGTCACCAAACATCACCAAAACACTGCATGTTACTGCTTGCACCTTAGGGACATTATCGCCTTGCATTGGGTGAAGTGATTAAAAAATAATAATAATAATAATAATGAGTAAAGAGAGGTGAGAGACAAGAGTAATGGGGTAGAAAGGGGAGACAACTCTTTTTGGATTACGCAGAAAATTATATAATTTTCAGAGAGTTGGCTAGGTGATTTTACATTTCGTCATCCCTACCCCCCATCTGAATTTCTCGGGGGGGGTCATCATTAATTAGATTAAGTACCTCCACATTTTCGCTATACTTATGGTTTATGATTATTTTTTACAAATGACAAATCTTTCTTGAAGATTTTATTTTAGATTTAATCTCAAGCGAATAGATTAAATTTTATATTTCCTACGAGCAAAATAATTTCCTATATTTCAAAACTATTTTAAATTGATTGGAGCGCGTTTTCCTTTTCTTTCTGTTTTTTTCTACTAATAATTTTGATTTTAGCCCCATTTTTAGCCCCCTTATATCGCAATGTGATTCTCTTTATTAAAAAAAATCTTCCAAAAATAAAATATAGTTTTCTGAAACTTTAGATAAGTAATATTAGTTGATTTAAAGTATAACTAATCTGATTTGAAACAAATATGATTTACTTTAAGTTTAAAATATCGTAGAAATGTATTTTTTTAACACAGCAGAAGCTGTTTATTTAAGCTGTTGACATGTTGATTGCTTAATAACCGATGAATATTTATCTGATGTTGTTCTAAGGGGGCTTTATCCGTAACAAAATAAATGAAGAATATAACATGAGCTCCTTTTATATATAGTTTTTAAGTACTCAGTAAAAATTTTGAAATATTCTCCGTACTCTAATGTTTTATTGAATTTTATGTACTGTAGATTTAAATTCACTACAGTCATCTCTGTTAATTTTTGATTATATCATGTATGACCATCAGTACCTACAAAAATCAGCACATTTATATGCATAAAAAAATCAAAATATTGATGTTTGCTTTTCAATTTATGATTAGGAAATATATTTTTTACTGAATAATATTATCTAAAAGGATGAAATTAGTACAAAATTTTAAAAGATTTAAAATTGAATAAATTATTCTCATTAAAATGTAAAAAAAAAAATGAAAGTACTTCTTGTAAACATTAATCATACATAAAAAATATATTTATCTTAAGGCAATAGTGTTCTTAATATATCTTATTTATAAAAGCAATTAAAAGTGTTTTTTCTAATTAAATAATGTCTTAGTTGTATTGCATTATTTATTTCACGATTCTGAGCTGATTTTCGATAAACGGTGTTTCTGTTTTACAAAAAAAAAATGATTTTACTTCTCCAATCCCCCCCCTTAATAAATATTAAGGTGGGTGAAAATTTAATTTCTCGAAATTAAGTAAAAAAAAAAAAAAAATGTAAAAATGATTTTACCAAGATTTTCGGAAAAAAAATTTATAAAAGAATTTATTTCATTTTTTTAATCAGTTCTGAAAGTTTCATTAAAATCTGACAGTTATTTCGTATTTGCAAGAATTTCCAAATCTTTGTGTTTTTGCCGCAAAAATGCCGCTAAAATGTCCTTTAATCCCCACTCCCCACTGATGCAAGAAAAAACAGATTCTTTACCAAAATTTCGAACGTGCTAGAAAGGACTAAAACATGCACACCCTTGTGCAAATTAATTAAAACAAAACGAATAATTCCGTTTTTGTTTGCTTTTTCCGTATTTTTCCAATGAAACATGACCCAGTGTACACGTTAGTACTTCATATGTCCATTCCACGAAGTCGTTCCTTGAAGACTGACCACAGGTTCTCGATTGGATTTAAATCAGGAGAGTTTCCGAGCCAGTCGATAGTACTTTGATTTTCTCATTGGTAAGGCTTGCCAGTGTGTTCGTGCAGCGTTGCAATTTTCCTACGCTTCCTTGGAGTAACGTCCATCGCAGACAATGGCCGTAGGACAACTAATTGACAGTCGAGACAATAGTGTCTGAGAGTGATAAAAATCTGATGCAAACACGGGTGACGCAGTTTTTTTCAATACCAAACAAATTTCATTATACACCCCGAAAATAGATTCATATTACTGCACACCACTGCAAATGATCCAATCTGGGGAAAAAGTAGAAATCGATTACACCCTGTGACTCTAGTGGGTCTAAAATTGACTGTATGGTGAAAGAAAAGAAACTAAAGGGTGTAATTAAATGTTCAAAAATACTTTGGTCTTTCCTCTTATTACTAGCATGGTATGCTCTTTTTCGGCGAATTAGTGGAGTTACCTCATTTAGTTTATTTACAATCGGACTAATATCACTATCTCTGTTGTTATTAACACAATCACAATGTTTCGGCCGAATGAAGAAGAGCCCAGAAGACCAAAATCAAGCAAGTATGAAAATTTAAATATCTGGGAAAGGTTTTCAAAGAGAACACAACATATGACACCGAAATTCGAAGACGGGGTGGAAATCTTGGTGGCCAGAACCCAGCAGCTGATCGTCCGTGCATTCAATATTGTTGCCATATCTAGCCAGGTTCTCTTGGTATATAGCTCGAGATTCTCGACCAAATCCAAAAAGGATCTGCAATATTATCGGTCCTGACCTGGCATCTCGACTTCAGTCACATTCCCACCGCCGTGACGTGGCTTCCATCTTTCTTTTCGATAAATGTTTTCATGACAGTTGTTCTAATGAGTTCTCCTCCTTGGTGTCTCGACAGCTTGAATTCAAGCGTACTAATACAAAAAGAAGATGAAGAAGAAAAAGAAGATGAAGAGGAAAAAGAAGATGAAGAAAAAGATGATGTTGAAGAAAAAGAAGATGAAGAAGAAAAAGAAGATGATGAAGAAAAAGAAGATGAAGAAAAAGAGGATGATGAAGAAAAAGATGAAGAAAAAGAAGATGAAGAAAAAGATGAAGAAAGAAGATGAAGAAGACAAAGAAGATGAAGAAGAACAAGAAGATGAAGAGGAAAAAGAAGATGAAGAAGAAAAAGATGATGATGAAGAAAAAGATGAAGAAAGAAGATTAAGAAAAAGAAGATGAAGAAAAAGATGATGAAGAAAAAGAAGATGAAGAAAGAAGATGAAGACAAAGAAGATGATGAAGAAAAAGAAGATGAAGAAAAAGAAGAAATGAAGAAAAAGAGGAAGAAAAAAGATGAGGAAGAAAAAGATGAAGAAGAAAAAGATGAAGAAAAAGAAGATGAAGAAAAAGAAAAAGAAGATGCTGATGAAGAAAACGAAGATGAAGAAAAAGAAGATGAAGAAAAAGAAAAAGAAGATGCTGATGAAGAAAAAGAAGATGAGGAAGAAAAAGAAGATGAGGAAGAAAAAGAAGATGAAGAAACCTCTGTCGAAATACCTAGATGAAACCGTAAGTGAGATGTGCAAGAAAAGAAACTAATAGTTTCCTCTCTCGCACTTACCACCTCTGAAAATTCGCTTGCTTTTCTGCCACCAACAATTTTCAAACATTTAAATGCAACGTCAATCGTCATCTTCTGTCTTCCTGAAAGCTGTCCTTTTATCGTCCTACCTCCCCAATAACGTTATCTCAGTTTCTTTTGATAATTAACTCAACTGATTCTATCAGCGTTGACTATGGTTATCTAAATTTTCAAAACTCTTGTCGGCGATGAAATATGAAAATAGGTTTAGTTCGGATAATTGGAAAAATGTTTGGATGATTTCAATTTTACACTATATTTCATGTCCGGATAATCGACGTCTGGAAAATCGAATATTCGAATATACCTGGCCACTCGTATTCGAGGATACCCGTCTACAAGTTCGGCTAGTAAATCCCTATTGCAGACGCTCGCTCAGGCACATTTGTGTTTTCTCAACTCCCAGAGAGCCCACATTTGGTTTATACTGCAACTATGCTAAGCAGACCTTAGTTACAGTTTCTGGGAGATAAGCGTGTTATATAGCGTGATCAACAATCTGAATAAGACAAGCACGCTCAAACCCTCGGTCACGATGACTTGTGACTTCGTGCGAGCACATCTTTCGACAGCACCCAATTTCGAACTAAAAATGTTAAAGTAACACAGCCTTCTCGCTCATGCGTGCTTATAGTTGGTACTATTGTAGTCATGTGATCTAAGTTTGATCTTGATTGCGCTAGTTTTCTTGTTGCCGTTACAGTGTAAACATGACCGCTCCGCTAGCAGTGTGCACCAAGGAGGAACAAAGAACAGTGATTCTCAACGGTGATAACTCGCCGGTTCGCCATTACCATCTCTCGGGCTTGCTGAATCTTCTCGACCGTGGTAGAGGTTGACGGGCGTCCTGCTCCTTCTTCGTGCGTCACACTAGTCCGGCCACTTCTTAAACTTCTCTATCCACTCGTACACACTTCTACGCGGTAGTGCTCTGTCACCGTATTGTGTTAAAAGCCTCCGATGAATTTCAGCCCCTGACACACCTTCCGACCAGAGAAATCGGATCACTTCTCTGTATTCTTCCTTGGTGCACACTTCTAACGGAGCGTCCATGTTTACACTGTAACAGCAGCGAGAAAACTGGCGCGATCAACCTCAAACTTCGATCACGGGATCACGATAGTACCAACTATAAGCACGCAGGAACAAAAGGCAGTGTGACAAACCCAAAGATATGTTATGGCGAAACTGCTGATACTTTTTTGAGTTATACTCGGATAGATAGATAGATAGATAGATAGATAGATAGATAGATAGATAGATAGATAGATACGGAGAGACTAAGATAGATAGATAGATAGATAGATAGATAGATAGATAGATAGATAGATAGATAGATAGATAGATAGTGTTGTGGACTGTTAGGGGCCACAAAGAAATTCACGGAAAAGAACAAGGTAGTAGTGTATTGAAATAACAGATATATACTAAGTTCAAACTGTCAGGTTACACTGCGTCTCGACTTCTATATTTAACAGTCCCCCCATGAGGAATGTATGTGGCACAAGGCCGAGTTTAACGTGGGTTTCTCTGAACCCGTAGGCTCGGCCAAAAATATTCCCTTAGAACACGTACAAGCGGGTTTTGGGATCTGTCTACCTCCCCGGACGAAACTTTGTCCTTCTGCCAAAGCCGAGAGTTCGACAGAAGTTGCACACAGTCAGAAGACTGCGTGCCGACTGCCTCATGGAAGTCTCGCAGGTTGGTATTTATGAAAGGAGGAAGAGTTCATTCCCATGTAGGTAGGTCACCATAACAGATAGATAGATTTCCCAAGCTTAGCTTAGATGTGGCACAAGGCCGAAAGTATGGGGCACCCAGTGAGGATCAAACTCACTACTCAGTCGTAATCGTTCTAGCGAGACAAGCTTGCTAACCATTACACCACCTCGCGGTACCCATAACAGATAGATAGATAGATAGATAGATATGCATATATATATATATATATATATATATATATATATATATGTGTGTGTGTGTGTGTAATTTGGTAGCAACTTTTCTTTTAAATATGTTGTGTTAAATGGCAAAGACAACATAGTTCTTCATATTCTCTTTTGAGAGTATATGTAGAACTATGTTGACTTCAACACAACATGTGTATATATATATATATATATATATATATATATATATATACATACACATATATATACGCATATATATATGTATGTATATATATATGTATATATATATATATGTATATATATATATATATATATATATATATATATATATATATATATATATATGTTTGTTTGTCTGTGTATGTGTATGTGTCTGTGCGTATTATCCAAATAGGTTTTGCTAAATTCAACCGACAAGCACTGATTAAATTTTTATTGATTTTTATTTCCAATTTTCCAATGAGATATTGTACAACAGTTTCAAAATTGTCTATAAACTGTTCAAATTATTTTCCTTCTTCTTCTTATATTATGTATCTTTTATTTACATTTTTATTTTCTACATGAATGCCGAAACTGAAACAGACACAAACATGTCGGCTGTATTTAACAAGACTTGTTCGGTTGAATCCTTACTGTCTAAATATACTTTATTAAAGTTACATGATACTGTAGCGAACAAGAATACTAACCCCACATAATTTCGACGAACTCTTGAAGAAAGCGAAGTTACATTACCCAGTGATAAGCTTATAAGTCCCCACAAGGAACTCAAAATATAACCAACCATCAACTTCGGACAGATTATCCACAATTTCCAACCTAATGTAGAACGTATAGTTTAAAACGTATGGAAATTGAACTTTCCCGGCTTTTAGTTTATGGACAAGGAGACGCTTTTAGGACTTATAAATAGAATATTTATTTTCTTTTTTAATAAAAGCTTAAGTTTCAAAAAAATTTGGTGGGGGTTAGATTTTAATATATTCCAATTTTAATATATATGTTTAAATAGGTCCCTTTCATGATGGCTACATCTCTCTATGGCTTATAGTCAAAGTATTGCCACTGTTTGTTTGAATTCGGAAATTTCTATCTCTCAGATTTGTTGCTGTCCAAGGCTAGAAAACACCTTCTGCCTTGTTAATCAATCTCCTCCCCTCCTATAGCTGGGAGTCAGGGAGGGGATTGATTCATGCTGTATCTGAAGATATTAGTACAAAGTGAATGTCACAAAATCAGGTAGAATATGTTATACCGTAGAGTTAACCCCACTTACTTTCCTAACTAAAAAAAAAACTGCCACTAGAGGACGCTTTCTGGATCTCTAAATACACTCTAATATTTTCTATCATTTTCTTTTCCCTATTTTCCTTAGACACGCTAGGATGTAGGTCTATCTTGAAAACACGTTTCTCATTAGGAAACACACACACGCATACACACACATACACACAAATACACACACATACATGCACAACTTCATTCTGTCTAGGACTTCTACACATATTTTACATACACAAACAATTCACTAGTCTAAAAGGTTTTCATGCATCATCATTGTCTTTAGTGCTCTCAACAAAGTTACTTTTTGTCTTGTTAATAATGCATTATCGTTTTTTGCGGGGGTTGTATATACGCCCCCGTGCAAATTAATTGAAACAACCGCTCTAGTTTCCTTTTTTTCACCATGCGGTCAGTTTTTGACCCACTGTTGTGACAGGGTGTAATCGAGTCTTTCTTTTCCTCAGATTAGGTCATTTGCAATGGTGTGCAGTAATATGAATCTATTTTCTGGGTGTATTATGAAATTTGTTTGGCCTTGAAAAATATTGCATCATCCGTGATTACATCAGATTTTTATCACATCCGGACACTATTGTCTCGACTGTCGATTAGTTGTCTTACGGCTTTTGCTTGCGATGGGCGTTACTCCAAGAAAGCGTACGAAAATTGCAACGCTGCACGAACACGCTGGCAAGCCTCATAAAGTGAGCAACTCAAAGTCGCTCAGAAACTTTCCTTATTTAAATCCAGTCGAGAATCGGTGGTCAGTCTGCAAGGAACGACTTCGTGGAATGGACATTCGAAGTACTAACATGTGCACTGGGTCATGTTTCATTGAAAGAAAAGAAATCCAAACTGCTATGTAATATCTAATCTTCTAGATGGCAGTAAATGTTGGGCAGTCTCTCCACAGATAAAGAAGGAATTTGAAACAACAGAAATGTGGTTTTAATGACAATTGCTAAACATACCATGGATAAAGCATGAGAGTAACTAGGAAGTTTTAAGTAAAATAGTGTTAAGAAAAGAGAAGAGGAAGAGAGGGGGGTACTTACGGACGGGTTGCCTCAGTCTCGGGGGAATTGTGCCGGCTAAACAGGAAGCAAGTTATCTATTGATATTTATGGCCTTGGTAAGGGGGATTGTGGGAAGCGTTAGCCTCCTTATAAAAATCGTCCTCCGTACTCTTCTTACGGTTTTTTCCGGCCGACGCGTGACTGGTTAATTGTCGTGCTAAAAAATATTACTTTATTTTCTTTACACTGTTACTAGACCTAGTTGGAGCGGGTCGCAATAGGACTCCTCCTTTTGCAACCATTATCAGGCTGTTGCTGATCTCTTCTGGGTCCCCCCAACCATTTTTTTTTCTACGTCAAAGGTCATTTTTTTTCGACAATAGGAACAGCAAGAAAATTCATATTTACACTCAGAAAGAACCGGATAAAATTTCTGGGATAAATAATAAGGGAATGGTGTCAAGAGAATTTAATTCTCACAGGATTGGAAAGCAAGATTGGAAAACTGAGTAATTTAATGAGTTTATGAGAATGTTTGGCAAAACAAGGACAAAGCTGAATGGTAAAGAGTCAAATGTTACTTCAGAGCAACAAAGGAGAGGAAGTTATCAACAGGCATGAACACGCACATTCTGAAATGACACTGCGCGTAAAATAATTTGATTGATTCTTTTTCTACAGCTTATTAACACTTTGCAGGTTATTTAAAGCCAGAAAATATGTCCGTTTTGTTTCGGTTAATTTGCACAGGGGGGTATATTGGTTTTAGTTGTTTCTTTGCATTTTATTGCCCGGACACACATGCAAGTCCGCCATTTTTGTTGTCGGATAAACGTTCCAGAAGACAGGTGTTTCCAAACTCAAACAGCAACGTACACTTTCCCCATGTAGATTAAATAAATGTTTCAGTTCGAAGTTCCTTGAAAGTCACATGGTTGAGAAGACGCCTGAAGAAGACAGCGGACGAAAAGTTGTGACAATAAAGAAGATGGGGACATTAGTCCGAATGTGATTAACGTTTAATATTATTATTTCCCTACGCCGTTATCGTCACTAAAAACAACCGTCATCACAAAAAGGGTCATTTCTTGTTTGTCCTCACTGTCTCTCAATATATAATTGTTATTAAATTATGTTAACCCCAGCTGTAAAAAGGGGTTATTTCTTGTTCGTCTTCTCTTTCTCCTTGTCTTATCTTCGTTATTATATCATGTTAGCCTCATCTAAAAAAGGGTCTTATTTCTTGTTCGTCTTCTCTTTCCCCTTGTCTTATCTTCGTTATTATATCATGTTAGCCTCATCTGAAAAAGGGTCTTATTTCTTGTTCGTCTTCTCTTTCTCCTTGTCTTATCTTCGTTATTATATCATGTTAGCCTCGTCTGAAAAAGGGTCTTATTTCTTGTTCGTCTTCCCTTTCCCCTTGTCTTATCTTCGTCATTATATCTTGTTAGCCTCATCTGAAAAAGGGTCTTATTTCTTGGTCGTCCTCTCTTTCTCCTTGTCTATCTTCGTTATTATATCATGTTAGCCTCATCTGAAAAAGGGTCTTATTTCTTGGTCGTCCTCTCTTTCTCCTTGTCTTATCTTCGTCATTATATCATGTTAGCCTCATCTGAAAAAGGGTCTTATTTCTTGTTCGTCCTCTCTTCCTCTTTGTTTATCTTCGTTATAAAATCCAGTTAGCCTCAACTGAAAAAGGGCCTTATTTCTTGTTCGTCCTTACATTCGCCCTCTATCTTCATGATTCAATTCTGTTAACCGTATCAGAAAAAGGGTCATTTATTGTTCGTCTTCTCTTTCTATTTGTATATATTCGTAATTAAATCAAAGTAACTTGTCTGTCGTATTCAATGATATATTTATATATATATATATATATATATATATATATATTGGTTTTATATATTGGTTATTTTATTACCCGGACACACATGCAAGTCCGCCATTTTTTTGTGGGATAAACGTTCCAGGAGAAACGCGTTTAAACTCCCGACCAGCATACTCCCGGAACAAGTTTCTTTCATTCCGCCTTCAAAGAGTTTGATAATAATAATATTCGTTTCTATACCCCAGTCTTCTTCCTTTATTCTTTTTCTTGCGTTTTTCATTTTAGCTATACCAAAAGATTCCTACTGGCTTACCGTCATTTTACATTGAAACTATGGCTCACGTCCGATCACCGAAATTAAACATGGGGCACCCAGTTAGGATCGAACTCTCACTATTCAGTCGTAACTGTTTTATCGAGACAAGCTTGCTAATCGTTACACCACGCCGAGGTGCCCAAAATTTCCCAAGCACAACTTAGATGTGGCACAAGGCCGAAAGTATGGGGCACCAAGTGAGGATCGAACTCACGACTCTGTCGTAATTGTTCTAGCGAGACAAGCTTGCTAAGCATTACATCACCTCGAGATGCCCAATAGTGATTTTCCAAGCGTAGCTCAGATGTGGCACAAGGCCGAAAGTATGGGGCACCCACTGAAGATCGAACTCACGACTCTGTCGTAATTGTTCTAGCGAGACAAGCTTGCTAACCATTACACCGCCTCGAGGTGCCCTAGACGGGTTCGTTATATTCACGTATCGCGCAAATACCCTTGGGCGATCATGAATTCAAAAAAGACAGGTTCGCCAAAGTGTGCCACACACATTGGGGTCAACGCG
>OZ038518.1:13120756-13128256 GCA_964036315.1 Acanthosepion esculentum
CGAAGATGAAAAAGAGGGACAGATGAAGAATGAAGAGGAGGAGGAATCTAAGAAGAATAAGGAGTAGGAGGAAAAGTAAACGAGGAGGAGGAGAGGGAGAAAACGATGAAAAGGAGAAGGAGAGAAAATGAAAGACGGAAGAAGGAGGAGGGGAGGAGGAGGAAACGAAGAAGAAAGAGGAGGAATAGGTAGAGGAGGATGAGAAGAAAAAGGAAGAAGAGGAGAAGAATGAGGGAAAGAAGGAGGAAGAGGAAAAGAAGAAGGGTATGAAGAGGAGGAGAGGAGAGGAGAGGAGAAGAAGAAAAATAAGGAGGAGCAGACGAAAAAGGAGAAGAGTGGGAGAGGAGTAACAGAAGAAGGAAGAGGAGCAAGAGGAGAAAATGAAGAACAAAATGAAGAAGAAGAAGAAGAAGAAGAAATTTATTCTTCTAGGTAAATACATAGTGTTGAAACCTCTCATCTAAGTAAATGTTTATGTGTTAGGTAGATATGGATAGGTATTACTCAAGTTTGGTATAAGGCACAAATAATTTAGTAGATAACGAACGGAAGAATACCAATAAACAAATACAGTACTAGACAGAGGGAAAATGAGATTTTTTTCAGACATCATTTGGAATTTTAAAACTGGGTTTAATGAAAGGCCCTTTCTTATAGCCATTTCGCCCCAAGGAAGTCGATAAGGCCAATAAAACGCAAAAGGTCGAAAGAGTGAAAGAGAATATGAAGACTTTAAGAGATAGAACAGGAAACCTATTCCTAAACATAAAACAGGGTATAAACTATTACTCCTGTTCAAATAACTGGGAAAAAGTTTAAACCGGGCGACAGGCGAACTTAACACCTAGACGCTTGGAATGCAAGCCGAGACCGCTCAGTTTTCTGTTCTACGCTTTTACCACTGAACTATGCGATATTGGAAATAAAGTTAAGGTCCAAAGAATTTACAATTGATGAAACAAACGCCCCCGTAGCAGTAGAACTTAAAAGGTAAGAGCGATTCCTGAACATTTCACTGCTTATCGATTACCTTTTCGCCAATTTCAAAGAAAACAGGAGTGTTCCCAATGTAACCCGAGGTGACATATTCTAAAAGATTAACTTATCCTAAATATCGACCATGCCACTGGTTCCACATGACGATCGAAGAAAGATTGCAAGAAAGCTCAAGTAACTTCGAGCGCCAAACTAAACTAAGATCAGATAAAATTCTTGGGAGGAAAATATTGTTTTCGGAAACGTTAAACAAGTGTTGTACTAAGGAAAGTAATGAAAACCTCTCGACACTACCTACTTTCTAAAATCTTAGAAAATTAACAAACATCTTAATGTTTTTTGTAGGTGGGGAATTTTCCGGGATGGGACATCTCATCGCCGCCGACTCAGTACCGCTGACTCAACACCGGCCAACTCATCTCCATAACAACGCAACGCCAGGATAACTCACCACCGACTTACTTAGCGAGACGACAACTCAATGATGGCGTCGAATTCATAGCTTCAGACTGGTGTTGGATGTCATAATGTGCCGATCTCTTAGACTGGCTTTGAGTCGTAGAGATTCTGAAAGTTTGGCTGTTTGTTTTAGTGATTTATTAATTACAACAGCCAATTTCGCTGACTGGTGTTTCATTTTAAGTACTTGGAGGTCATCTCCTTCCCCTAAATTGAAGAAATACTGTAATTCCCTGTGTATAATACGCCTTCATCTATAATACGCAAACTTAAAATTGTGCTGAAAGTGTAGGAAAATGCTTCTACTCATGCATAATACGCACCCCTTGTTTGGTAATCAAACCCTATAAATTGTACCTTTCTAATTTCATTACAGCCAGCGTTTCCTACTCTTATTTTTAAATGGTCTTAAACATAGAATAATATTATTCTAATTTAGTTTTATGATAATTCTTATTTTACAGCAATTTTTTAAAGATTTTTTGTAGCTGTGCATAATACGAATCCCTGATTTCGCTTATTATTTTTTTAGAAAAAATGCGTATTATACATGGGGTATTATTAGACAGATGAAAGAATTTTGCAGATTGTTTCTACATTTTTCACAACAATCTCCAACTGAATATTTGAGGGGAATTGCATACAATTTTCAATAAGTTTTTAAATTAAAAAAATGTCATGTATTAAAAACATTACTTAATAAATTACTTTTATTTATTTTTAACAAGTCGACGAAAAAATTTAATAGTTTACATGTTGTTGAGTTGTTCTCGCACTAAGTAGCTCGGTGATGAGTTGTCCTGGAGTGGAGTTGCTACAGAGATGAATTGCCCGGTGTTGAGTCGGCGGTGTTGAGTCGGCGGTGTTGAGCCGATGTCGTTGAGTTTGCGGTGAAGTGTCGTCATGCAACCTAAATTTTCAGCACCCCTCTTACAAACGGTTGGAAAGTCTCTTACGTGATGTTGTCATTAGAAGACTATGACACATTTTCGAAAAACGAAGACTTCTTCGGAAAAAATGTATTCTCCCACCCAGTGGCCTGTTTCCCATTGATGCAACGTTGCACACCAATCGCTGCTATGTCGCTTTTTCCATGTCAAATGTGCAGACGACATTCGGCCTTTGGTTCCAGCAGATTGGACTTTCACAGTTTAGGACACGACACAACTTCTTCAATGGGGTCGAATCGGCCTCATTTTCCAAACGTAAGAATGAAAGAACTGCTATTTTGTGGACTAGTCTCCTGCGGAGATGAATCTTGACTTCTTCAATTCAAAAGTCGAGCGTTATCTATCCTATTTATTCTCATCATCGTCACTTGATACCACCTTCTTTTCCAGTCATATCGTTCACTAAATTTTATTTTAATTGTAATCTTCTTGTGACTTGTATTGGTGAAGGTTATTATAATAATGTCCGACCATTGCGAAAAGCGCCTTTTCCCGTTTTAAGTATTTGACAGTTAATATTCTCACGTTTAACAATTCGGGTTAAGACGATGCCATATTCGTCGAATTGGGATGGAATCTTTTCTGATGTCGTTTGCATTCCAAGACGGCAAGACATCCCATGCTTATAGTCTATTTATTAGCGTCCATCGGATGCAATCGGTTCCATTTCCAACGCCTAATCCACGGATTCTTAACCGTTCTGCTGTTCATGTAGAAAAAGAAAGAAATCTAACCTACGGGATGCATTCTAATGTGTATAGTGAAATCTGTGACCAAAAATGTACGAATTTTAGCCTTTTAGCAATTGTATACCTTCAAGGCACGGTGAATAATGGCATGCGGCTCAGATTGAGGAATTCCACTCAAGTCCATTACATTCACTTACGTGCTAATACTCTTGGGAAAGGTAGGAATCCTCTTCTTCTACCACCCAGTGATGGGTAAATAGCAGGACAGACCGGGTTCTATAGACTTTCATGGAAATTGGTCTACCGCAGAAATAAATGGCAACCTACTGCGGGAAAAAAATCTGTCTCGTCAGTAATGTAACGAAAGATACATGATCGCCTAAGCGTGTATCACGCATGGCATATAACTACCTGACTGACGTGCTAATACCCTTGGGAAGGTATGAATCATCTTCTTCTCCCTCGCAGCTATAGGTAAATAGCAGGACAGACCGGGTTATATAGACCTGGGTGGCAACTGGTCTACCGCAGAAAAAAAATGGCAACCTACTGCGGGAAAAATCTGCCTCGTCAGTCATGTATCGAGAGATACATGATCGCCCACGCGTGTATCACGCATGACACATAACTGACTGACTAACGTGGTATAAATTCTCTCCTCCGGCAGCTATGGGAGAATATCAGAAGAAATCGGGTTCCATACACTTGGTTGGCAACTGGTCTATCGTAGAAAGAAATGGCAACCTACTGAAGGAAAAAATCTGCCTCGTCAGTCATGTAGCGAAAGATACATGATCGCCTAAGCGTGTATCACGCATGGAATGTAACTAACTGACTGACATGCTAATAACATTTAGAAGGAATGAATCCTCTTCTTCTCCCTCCCAGCTATGGGTAAATACCAGGACATACCAGGTTCTATAGACTTGTATGGCAATTGGTCTACTGCAGAGAGAAATTGCAACCTACTGCGGGAAAAATTCTGCCTCGTCAGTCATGTATCGAGAGATACATGATCGCCTAAGCGTGTATCACGCATGGCACATAACTGACTGACTGACGTGCTAATACCCGATGGAAAAGTTATGAATTCTATTATCTCCCAACCTAGCTATAGGTAAATAGCAGGACAGACTAGGATCTATAGCTTTCTATGACAATTTTACTATAGAAATTTATTTTCATACTTTTCTCGTATTTAGATTTTTGCTTTGTGGGGATTCATATTTGCCCATGGCTAGTACCCAAACAGGTGCTACCACCGCGGGTCAGGTTGGACCTGGGAACAACAGCAATTAAGTTGTGGTCCCACGCTTCTCGTAACATCCAATCTCCTGATCAGAGACCTTGATATCGGACGGCGATAAGTTTGAAAAAGAAATGTTGATATATATATATATATATATATATATATATATATATATATATCATCCGCATGGGTGAGTCCAGGATCCCCCCGGCAGCTCTTCTACGGTGTGCTGGAGCGTGGCATGCGCAACCAGGGACGCCCAAAGAAGAGGTATAAGGACAATCTCAAAGCCAACCTCAAATGGGCTGACCTACCCACCAGGCAACTGGAGGCTGCTGCTGTTGACAGAGTGGGCTGGCGTGCGCTAACGAAGTCAGCGTCATCCACCTTCGAGGCTGATCGCTGCCACCGCCTCTCTGAAGCCCGAGACCGGCGCCACAGAGGAGCGCCGGTTCCTGACCTGATGGACGGTGTTTCATGCCCTGTCTGCAACCGCAAGTGCGCATCCCACTTCGGTCTGAGAAGTCATCTGCGCGCCCACAGACGATGAAAATTATGCACAGCGCTACGTCTTCCTCGGTCTACGAGTGACAACCATGATATGATGATATATATATATATATATATATATATATATATATATAAATTAGAGCTGTTGTATTTTAAATCAGCCCTCTGAAGCCTGAAAGTGATTTTATCCTTATTTTTCCTACAAACGCAGACAAATGCACACATATATGCGAACCACAGTGTAATCGTGAAATTGAATGAAAAATTCGGAACATACCAGGACCTTGCCCAGTATTTTTGAAAAATATGGGATATGAAGGCATTCCTATAATAGTAAGTGGCTTTCGAACTCTACCCAAAATATTAGAGGCAAGACTGGGTTAGTTGGTATGTCTATTTATTTGATTGATTCCTTTCTACGTTTTATCAATCCTTGCTGGTTATTTAAAGCCAGAAAATATTTTTTGTAAGACTTCGTCTTCTTTTTACTTAACTGATACAAGTCTTACTAATTAACCCATAGCAGGGGAAAGAAGAGATGGATTCATACCTTTCCCAAGAGTATTTGCGCGTAATTGAATATAACGAACCCAACTGGAATTGGAACTTGGCTCTGCGATTAACAATTCAAGACATTATCTATTAAACCAGACGCACATCTGCCACCCATCTAAGTACTGATCAGGTTCGGCGTTGCTTAACTTCGAAGATCGTAGGGAAACCGACGCTTCTACGAATTTCGATTAATAATTTGGGCACTATTTTCATATATTACGGACTATTTTCTTCATCTTTGTTGCCATATTTATCAGTTATCTCCTGTTAATTCCCCTCTCCAAGGACACATGGCACAGTGGATATAGGCGTTAGTCAGATCCAGTGACAGGACCCGAAGAGTGTGAGTTCAATACCTGGTTAAGGCGGTGGAGAAGCGGAGATAACTGATAACTGACATCCATTAGACGTGGCACGTGGAACTAGGACATTCTACCCCAGCGAGCGAAGTAAAGGGCTCAGTTCGACATTCCAACCACCTGAAGAAGGCCGGAGCGTACAACGGATGAAACGTTGTGATAAATATGGCGACAAAGATGAAGACAATAGTCCGAATAATGTAAATGGTGTACATAATATACGCAGAAATATAGACAGATAACAATTTGAGACAATTTATTTGATTGGTTCGTTTTCTACGAATTATCAGCATGTTTCTGCTTATTTTAAGCCAGAAATTATTTTAAGATTTTCTTTTCTAGATAATAATGATTTCATGATACAATTCTTACTAATTAACCCATAGCGGAGGGAGAGAAATGGTGGACACATACCTTTCCGAATGGGTATTTACGCGTAAATGCATTTCACGAACGAACCGGTCTACAATTGGAAATCGGCTCTCCGATTACATCACCCACACATCCAAGCTTACAGCACTTGGCATACCCAGGTATTGACCAGACTCAACGTTGCTTAACTTCAGTGATCATACAAGAACCGCCGTTTCAATGTGATATTGCCATAAGCTCGCACATCCAAGCTTACAGCACCTGGTATTCGCAAGCGGTCACCCATCTAGGTACTGACCAGACTCAACGTTGCTTAACTTCAGTGATCATACAAGAACCGGTGTTTCAATGTGATATGGCCATAAACCTTTTATAACACCCGCACGTCCAAGCTTACAGTGCCTGGTATGGTATTCAAAAGAGGTCCCTCATATAGGTACTGACCAGACTCAACGTTGCTTAACTTCAGTGATCATACGGAAACCGGTGTTTCAACGAGATGTAGCCGTAAATTAAGATATTTATGCTCAGAATGATACCTGGAACAGCAATGCAAACGCAAAGAACTATTTGAACTGTTAGGGAAGCTCAATTTATAAGGCAGGATATTGAAATCATCTTTTAATATTCGAATAATCCAGAATAGCCTGAATACAGATAACGATCATACAGGTATCACCCATCTAGGTACAGACCAGGCTCGACGTTGCTTAACTTCGGTGATCATACGGGGACCGGTGTTTCCACATGATATGGCCGTAAGCCCTGATACTGTTTAGGCTTTGCTGGGGTTTGCAATGATACTGAGTAAGGTGCTGGAGATAAGAGGAGGCTTGATGGGACTCCGTCTCCAAAGACATAGTTATTCTTTGGCAGAAGTTCTTTGAAGTTTCTTTTCTGATTCTTTGTAGTTTGTTTGCGGTAACAATCCACATGGCAATATATTTCGTCTTTTTTTAAGTAGCTTATTGCTGTTAAAAAAGATAGATTTTATGACGTCTGAGTTGAGATTATCGGATTACCGTGTGTTAGGCTGTATGTGCGGAGCGTCGGGTTTTGAGGCTCGTTTCGCCTCGTGGCAAGATTAAGCGATGGATCTTTTGAAACAGAAAAAGCTAGAAAAGACGCACGCAAAAAACGACGATGAGAAATCCAAGATAAGTACAAGAAAAAAAAAAGAGAGAAAAAGTGATATATATATATGTGTGTATGTGTGTGTGTGTGTGTGTGTGCGTGTGTGTATAGATAGATAGATAGATAGATAGATAGATAGAAACAGACATACATAAAGAATGAGATAGATATATAGATAGATAGATAGATAGATAGATAGATAGAAACATACATACATAAAGAATGAG
>OZ038518.1:13138256-13175756 GCA_964036315.1 Acanthosepion esculentum
TGCACATATATATATATATATATATATATAGAGAGAGAGAGAGAGAGAGAGAGAGAGAATTAAGAGAGTAAGTAATATATTATCTTCACTTTCGCCATAACCTATCTTTATTTTTATCCAACTGCTCCTTCTGCGCATGCGTGCTTATAGTTGGTACTGTTGTGGTCACGTGATCCAAGTTTGAAGGTGATCACGCCTGACATTTTTCACGGGTATTATTCGGGATATAAAATAATAGTGTTCATTTTTTCTTGTTTTTTTTCCAGTTTATTTTCTTAGCTATTTATTTATTTTTTTATTTATTTATATACTTTTTTGAGTGAGGGTTTTCGCTCACAATTACGTTAACTCTCAGTTCACTCTCTGATTGACTTTCTAGCAGAAATGTTTGTTCTTTTTAAGCAACACGGGATTATTCTTTCGGTAAATTCATGTAATCGAGTTTTGAAATGTTATTCTGGGGCGTTTCTGCTGAAAGGTCAATAAGAAACTCGAAGTGTCAACTGGCAATGTTCTTTTGTTCGCCAAGGGAATACAGTATTAAGATACACCTGCATCTGGCACAAAGAAAATTCACAAACTATGGCTCGATTGTAATTATCAGGATTTAACTGCGAGAATAGCTTGGCATGCAGAACTCATTCCTTGTGTAGCTTAGGGCGTTACTATATCATTACGGCCGATACATTCTATGGTCTTCTTCACGTGTGCAATATGCAAGTAAGATACATTTTTAAAAACATTATCATTTCAACAGTTTTGAGGACTACCGAACACAATTTTTGAGTTGTTTTTTTAAATTTCGGCCGATACATTCTATGGCCTTCTTCAAGTCAACATGATTCTTTCATATTTTCTTTATCGTAACTTTTCAGCCGATTTATTCTACGGCTTTCTGCACGTGCAGTGTGTAAGGAAGAAACTTTTTAATTTAAAAATAATTTAAAACAAATCGAATGCTATCAATTTATTTGCTTATTTTACACTTTTATTTTTTGTTTTTAGTTTTTTGATATTTTTATTATTTTCTATTATTATATTTTAGTAATTATATTTTATTTTCATTTTTTCTTAGATTTTACTTTCTTATTTTTTTTCATTCTTAAAATTTATTTTTATTTTTTAGTTTTTTGTTTTATATTTGATTTTGATTTTTCATTTTTATTTTTGTTTTTATACCTAGAATTTATTTTTATTTTTCGTTTTTATTCTTAGATTTTATTTTTATTTTTTATTTTTTCGATTTTATTCTTTTCGATTTTATTTTTATTTTTCAATTTTGCTTATTCGTTATTTATTTTTCTTTTAGTTTATTTTTAATTTATTTTATTTTCATTTTTTACTTTTGATTTAATTTTATTCTTCATTTTATTATTTATTTCTATTTAATTAATTTGTATATTATTTTATTTGCTTTATTTTTAATGATTTTCTTATATTGAAACTGCTGCCAATCCCATCTATTCTGTTACACCTGTGTAATTCTAATTTTTATTTTTAAAAGTAATGAGTTTTTATTTTATTTAAATGATTTTAACTCTTAAATGTTATTCCTAGTATTTACCCGTATTTGAATAAACGCTCCGGTTTTGGGCGGAGTAATGGATAGCGGCTCGGATTGAGGAATCGGAGAGTCGAGTTCGAATTCCAGTCAAATCCATTACATTCACTTACGTGCTAATACCTTTGGGAAAGGTATGAATCCTCTTCTTCTCCCCTCTCAGCTATGGGTAAATAGCAGCACAGACCGAGTTCTATAGCCTTGAATGGCAACTGATCTACCGCATAAAGTAATGGCAAACTACTGCGGGAAAAAGAATCTTCCTCGTCAGTCATGTATCGAAAGATACATGATCGCCTAAGCGTGAATCACGCATGGCACATAACTTGACTGACTGACATGGTAATACCCTTGGGAAAGGTATGAATCCTCTTCTTCTCCCCCCAGCTATGGGTAAATAGCAGCACAGACCGAGTTCTATAGCCTTGGATGGCAACTGGTCTAACACAGAAAGAAATGGCAACCTACCGCGGGAAAAAATCTGCCTCGTCAGTCATATAGCGAAAGATACATGATTACCTAAGTGTGTATCACGCACGGCATATAACTAACTGATTGACGTGCTAATACCCTTAGGAAGGTATGAATCCTCTTCTTCTCCCTCCCAGCTATGGGTAAATAGCAGGACAGACCGGGTTCTTTAGACTTGGATGGCAACTGGTCTTCTGTAAAAAGAAATGGCAACCTACTTCAGAAGAAATCTGCCTCGTCAGTCATGTACCGAAAGATACATGATTACCTAAGTGTGTATCACGCATGGTACATAACTGACTTAACTGATGCCTTCAACTGCAGATAAAAAATCTTTTGGTAATTATGATAAATACAGTTTATATATATATATATATATATATATATATATATATATATATATATATATATATATATATATATATAATAAAAAGACTTAAACACTAATATTCCATGGTCATAATTTATTCCATTGGAATCGTAAGAACGATCCAATTCATCAGACCTACAGATTCAAAAAGTTTTGAATCTGTAGGTCTGATGGAATAAATTATGACCATGGAATATGAGTGTTTAAGTCTTTTTATTATATCCTTACTCTGTCCTGGACATTGAGTTCTACCTGGACCATATCCTCTTGGAATTATTTATATATATATATATGTATGTCTATATATAATTGCATATGTATGTGTATATTCACCACTAATATTGTCTATATATATATATATATATATATATATTTATATATATATATAAACAGAACGTCTACTCAAATATGGCATCAATTAAAAATAACGTTTAAGTGCTAAATATCTTTATCTCTATCTACATTTCTATTTTGATCAAAACATCTCCGAGGCCCAAGGGATCAACGCAGGCGTCTCCAAATCTCGCTTCTCGGTTCAAACATCTTTTTACTTTACATAAATGGGTTGTGACCAAGTAAAAAGGTTGAAGAAATAACAAAACAAGTGTTACAGATATAACATATATTAAACAGGAAGTACAACAGAAGAGTATTACACGACTAGTAAGTGTGTATCGGTTGACCCAGCGTTCGATCTATTCGGCTGTTAATATTTAACAGTCCCCCCACGGGGGTGAACGTGGCACAAGGCCGAGTTTACTACGGATTCTCCGAGCCCGCAGGCTCGGTCAAATATATTCCCTTAGAACTCGCCTAGACGGGTTCAGGGCCTCTCTACCTCCCCGGACGAAACTTTGGCCTGCGGAAAAGCCTCGTCCGAGTCCCTCTCCGTTCGTGACAGAGAGTTCGGCAGAAATGAACAGTCTGTTCGACTGTTAATATTTAACATTCCCCCCAACGAGGGTGTATGTGGCACAAGGCCGGTTTATTATGGGTACTCCGAGCCCATAGACTCGGCCAAAAAATATTCCCTTTGAACTCGCCTAAACGGGTTCAGAGCCTGTCTATTTCCACGGACGAAACTTTGCTCTGTGGCAAAGCCTTGTCCGAGTGTCTCTCCGCTCGTGGCAGAGTGTCTATTTATATAGACACAAACACACACACACACATAGCCAAGCAAGCACACATATGTGCTTGTGTGTGTGTGTAAATGCATTCTAAGATACCCGTGTTCATCGTCTTATCTGTATAAGTCTGCACATCTTTCTCTCTCTCTCTCTCTCTCTGTATATATATATATATATATATATATATATATATATATATATATATATATATAGAGAGAGAGAGAGAGAGAGAGAGAGAGAGAGAGAGAGAAATGCATTGAAACGTGACTGTAATTTTCACGCTTCAAATCACTCTTCGAACCAATTATCTACAAGCATTCTTTCTCGGATACTGAGTTCTCTTTCCTTCCCAATAATGCAAATATTTAATTATATATATATATATATATATATATATATATATATATATATATATATTCCAGTATTTGTCTAGAAATACGAAGCTGATAGTGATCTTTACACACACACACACACACATATATATATATATATATAAATATATATATATATATATATATATATAAATATATATATATATATATATAAATATATATATATATATATATAAATATATATATATATATTTATATATATATACATATATTTATATATATATATACATATATATATACATATATATATATGTATATATATATAAATATATATATATATATAAATATATAAATATATATATGCAAATATATATATATGTATATATATATATATAAATATATATATATATAAATATATATATATATAAATATATATATATAAATATATATATATATAAATATATATATATATATATATATATATTTATATATATATATGTATATATATATGTGTGTTTGTGTGTGTGTAAAGATCACTATCAGCTTCGTATTTCATGACAAATACTGGAATAAACACACAATGAAAAACAATAACTACATCAGTAATATACAGGAAGCCACATAAAAATTCAATTGAAATTTCATTACGGGAAGCCGTCACGTCCGTTGCTTCATTTTGAAATAGAAAGTAAAGAAAACTTTGCATTCTCAGTCTAATTTGCATAACTGTGTTTAATAATCTGATTTATCTAATCCCACTGAGGATTAAGAAAATCCATGTAATCACATTGGATTGATCATATTTGGACGCTGGACGTACTGAAATGATTACTTGATGTCTTTGATCGGAGATGAAAGGCTGGGAGATTGTGGACGCAACCCACACACATTCGGTTTTCTCTTTGGCGCTCACGTTCCCTCTTCTGGCGTGCTGGTGTACTAAAAGATGGAAACAACAGCCGTATACACATGGGATAGTAAGTCGGCATATCTAAATGCTCTCTATAAAGCCGAAACAGATGATAAAAAACAAAGAAATTTACTAATCTACTAATCGACTGAGAGTTATTTCCTATTCTTCGTCTTGCTGATGGAAACAGAGGCAAAGCGGATGGAGAGAAAAGAGGAAATGCTAATTAAAAAAAAAGAAGAATATATTTGCGTAGGAGATCTTAACTCGCAGGCTGTTGAAAGTCAGATCTTGTCTGACGCGATGATCCGTGATTAGAGGCTTGCGTATTTATCTGAATTGATCTTATAAATAATTATACTTTTTCATAAATACCTACTAAGTAAAATTCAGTGAGTTCGTGTTCTCATTCTTTCCTACAACATGATGATTAGACTGTCAGAATTAACCTTACTATCCACCGATCCATTAATCGCCATATAGTAAACGTAAAACTATTTATCTGCCATTCCATAAAAATGAATAAACCCTAGAATCCGATTTTCTAAACCGTAGGAATGCATATACCCAAAATAATTTTAGTAATACACTATAAAAATTAGATAATAATTTGTATTTAATAATAGATAGATAGATAGATAGATAGATAGAGATATTTAAATAAACTGCAGATAGATAGATAGATAGATAGATATGAATATGCTTAAATAGATAGATAGAGAGAGAGAGAGATAGAGAGAGAGATATATTTAAATAGACTGCAGATAGATAGATAGATATGAATATACTTAGATAGATAGATAGATAGATAGATAGATAGATATGAATATACTTAGATAGATAGATAGATAGATAGATAGATAGATATGAATATACTTAAATACACAGATAGATAGATAGATAGATAGACATGAATATGCTTAAATAGATAGATAGATATTAATATGCTTAAATAGATAGATAGATAGATAGATAGATAGATAGATAGATATGAACAGACTTAGATATGAACAGATTTAGATAGATATGACCAGATTTAGATAGATAGATAGATAGATAGATAGATAGATAGATAGATAGATAGATAGATAGATAGATAGATAGATAGATAGATAGATAGATAGATGCAGTAATCCGTACCATATGGTGAAAGTCAGTTTCACGACTTAAGTGTTCTCTCAGGTCATTTATTACTACACCCTGCGTGGATTTAATATGTAGATTTCTGGAGCTCTTCTGGAAAATGTAAGGAATATCCGGATTTTACCAGTTTTTTAATTAATTAATTGTTTTAGTTTTATTTTATTTATATATTTGTTTATTTAATTATGTATTTTTGTGTAAATATTTCGGCTCTTTTGATATTTCAAACAAAGTTCATTAGATTTAAGTTGTAGATTATTGTTCAGTCTTTTGAGTTATGAATTGATTGTAGGTAGCGTAGTAGGAATTAACATATGTTAAGAACTATCTTTGTCATCTTGAGACTTTTGCGCTCCTTTTTGGATGCTTAGTTTGCATCCAATTATTAAATCTTCTAATTAAAGAATAACGGGCGTTTCTCTTTGACCAACAATCCTACAATGATTGAGGCATCAAAGATGACGAGTAAATTCATAATCATGAGACGATTTTTCTACCATTAAATTTGATGTATCAATGAACAGCGACTATATATATATATATATATATATATATATATATATATATATATATATATATATATATATATATATATATATGCAGAAAAATAGGAAAGAACACGTTAGGTAAATAATCCGGAGTTCTTTAGTATTTTTGTTTTTATTTTTAAAAAGACAGTGCTCCATACAGAAGTAGAGCTTATATTATAATATTTTTTAAAAATACGATTCCTTCGCTACATAAGAGTTCTCATGTTTCAAAAGCGAGAGCCGAGACCCTCAGTATAATTTTTGAAATTAAGTTGAATTAAGGTGTCTGGTCTCGTTTCATCGTCAAGCGAAAATTTCTCGGCTCTCGCTTTTGAAACATGAGAACTCTTATGTAGCGAAGGAATCATATTTTTTTTAAATATTATAATATATATATATATATATATAATTATAGATAGATAGATAGATAGATAGATAGATAGATAGATAGATAGATAGATAGATAGATAGATAGAAGGAAACAGACTGTGATAGATATATAGATATATAAATAGATAGAAACAGATTGAAATAGATAGATAGGTATTAGGTAGATAGGTAAATAGATAGGGACACACAGAAATAGATAGATAGATAGATAGATAGATAGATAGATAGATAGATAGATAATGTCCAAGCTGAGATAGATAGATAGATAGATAGATAGATAGATAGATAGATAGATAGATAGATAGATAGATATGAACTAAATTAGAGACATACATATATGCATATATATGAATAGTCTGAGATAGACAGATAGATTATTGCCGCAAACTGGTACTCTTGTATTAACATCGCTTGATCAATTTAAACATGTCTTGCCATGTTTTATGGATGTCAGTTATCACTTATCTCCTGTTAATGTCCCTCTGAAAGTTCTCTACGACCTTAGACGGGTATTGAACTCACACACTTTGGGTCCTGTCACTGGATCTAACTAACGTCTTTATCCACTGTTCCATGTGTCCTAAATCAGTGGAGAACTTGGAGAGGGGAATTAACAGGAGGTAACTGATAACTGATATCCATTAAACATGGCACGTGGAACTAGAACAGTCTACCCCAGTGAGCGAAATAAAGGTTTCAGTTCGACATTCCAACCACCTGAAGAAGGCCGGAGAGTACAACGGCCGAAACGTTGTAATAAATATGGCGACAAAGATATGGACGGTAGTCCGAATAAGGTAAATAGTGTACATAATACCTCATCTCAGAAATATAGACAGATACTGAAAGGCCGAAACGTTGTAATAAATATGGCGACAAAGATGAGGGCAATAGTCCGAATAATGTAAATAATGTACATAATACCTCATCTCAGAAATATAGACAGATACTGAAAGGCCGAAACGTTGTAATAAATATGGCGACAAAGATGAGGGCAATAGTCCGAATAATGTAAATAATGTACATAATACCTCATCTCAGAAATATAGACAGATACTGAAAGGCCGAAACGTTGTAATAAATATGGCGACAAAGATGAGGACAATAGTCCGAATAATGTAAATAATGTACATAATACATCATCTCAGAAATATAGACAGATGCTGTAGGATGGTTTTATACCTTTCACAAGATTTTTTTTCTGTGCCAAAAGGGATTGTATAACGATCTTGACCTGAATTTCGAACTCGGCTCCCCGATTTCTCGTTCGAAGTCTCGAAATAGCCCTGATATCAAGAGTTCAACCTGAAGGCAATAACAAGTGCGTTTCAGGGTAACTTCCTTTTTTTCTGCGGACTTGTTTTTTTTATGATCCGATTAAGAGTGAAAATCGACCTGATAGCACCCCACACACACACTAAGTGACGCAGAAAAGAGGCGATAATAACAAAAAAAAATACATCGACATAAGACGCGACACTTGCAAAACAACCAAGAACGATGACGCATGCAAATGCATACAATCATATCAAGACGAAAATAAAACTCTTTGATGATGGATTATGTAAAGCCGAAAGCGATCAGAAAACACGAGAGAATTTATTTTCAAACTCAAGCTGGAAAGCAGATAAAATTAGTTAAAAATACTTCAAATAATAGAACTTTATATATATATATATATATATATATATATATATATATATATATATTAAACTACAATCTATATATATATATATATATTAAACTACAATCTTCCTTGAATCTCTCACATACATTCGTATCAAATGTAAACAAATGACGTCACACATTGTGAAATAGACAAAGTCCGACAATTATTTTGATACAATTTTATGTTTATATTTGTATCTTTAAAATAATGTATAAAAATAAAAATGTCTTTCTCTCTCTCTCTCTCTCTATATATATATATATATATATATATATATATATATATATATATATATATATATATATAAAGATGACGCACCCATAGAAAGTCGATTTTGCATTTTTACCAAGACAAGTTAGTATTTAGCATTTTGTTGGGGAACCTTTTGCTTGATTATCGGCCTTAATTCTTCGTGGCATGCAATAGAATAAATTCTTTAGTAAGCCAACATCCTTCGTCATATTTTTCCAGCATTTCTTTAATTCGCGAAAAAGCTCATCTCCTGTGTTAAGCTTCATATTATGAGCTCGCTTGCCCAAAGATTTTCAGTTGACTTAAGGTCAGGACTCTGACTAGGCCTCTGGAAGAGTTAAAGGAATGTTGGAAAAATCTGTCGAAGGACGTTGACTTACTAAAGAATTTAGTCTATAGCATACCACGAAGAATTAAGGCCGTTATGAAAGCATAAGGTTACCCAACAAAATACTAAATCAGTTTTTGACTTGTATAATGTACACCTGTATTAATACCCTGTATTAATAAACGAATTCGATTACTCACTTGTCTTTGTAAAAATACACAAATCGACGTTCTGTGGGTGCGTCCATTTTTTTTTTTTTTGTCACGATTCGTGTCAGTTGCAACGCTTCCAGTGGCCTAGTCAGAGTCCTAACCATAACACAATTGAAATCCTTTAAGCGATCATGGACAAGTGTGCTGGTAATAGAAAATTTAACACAGAAGATGAGCTTTTTCTCGAATTAAAGGAATGCTGAAAAAATCTGGCGAAGAACGTTGACTTACTAAAGAATTTAGTCTATAGCATACCACGAAGAATTAAGGCCGTTATGAAAGCATAAGGTTACCCAACAAAATACTAAATCAGTTTTTGACTTGTATAATGTACACCTGTATTAATACCCTGTATTAATAAACGAATTCGATTACTCACTTGTCTTTGTAAAAATACAAAAATCGACGTTCTGTGGGTGCGTCCATTTTTTTTTTTTTTGTCACGATTCGTGTCAGTTGCAACGCTTCCAGTGGCCTAGTCAGAGTCCTAACCATAACACAATTGAAATCCTTTAAGCGATCATGGACAAGTGTGCTGGTAATAGAAAATTTAACACAGAAGATGAGCTTTTTCTCGAATTAAAGGAATGCTGAAAAAAATCTGGCGAAGAACGTTGACTTACTAAAGAATTTAGTCTATAGTATACCACGAAGAATTAAGGCCGTTATGAAAGCATAAGGTTACCCAACAAAATACTAAATCAGTTTTTGACTTGTATAATGTACACCTGTATTAATACCCTGTATTAATAAACGAATTCGATTACTCACTTGTCTTTGTAAAAATACAAAAATCGACGTTCTGTGGGTGCGTCCATTTTTTTTTTTTTGTCACGATTCGTGTCAGTTGCAACGCTTCCAGTGGCCTAGTCAGAGTCCTAACCATAACACAATTGAAATCCTTTAAGCGATCATGGACAAGTGTGCTGGTAATAGAAAATTTAACACAGAAGATGAGCTTTTTCTCGAATTAAAGGAATGCTGGAAAAATCTGGCGAAGGACGTTGACTTACTAAAGAATTCAGTCTATAGCATACCACGAAGAATTAAGGCCGTTATGAAAGCATAAGGTTACCCAACGAAATACTAAATCAGTTTTTGACTTGTATAATGTACATATGTACACCCGTATACGCTGTATTAATAAACGAATTTTATTACTCACTTGTAAAAATATACAAAAAAAAAAAATACAAAAAATCGACTTTCTATGGGTGCGTCAGTTTTTTGTTTTATTTTTTTGGTGAGGGTACCTTGTACTATAAGTTGTTTGAACTTTTCTTCGTCTGTTAACTGTATATATATATATATATATATATATGCGCTCGTGTACTTTCTGTTGTATTACAAGCATATAAAAATGACTAGAAAAAAAAAAACGAACAATAAGTTATGATTAAGGCTACAGTCCGACTGAATGGCAACTGTCCAACCCCAGAATATAACATGTAATGCAAAATAAATGACGGAAAGATAATTAAAAAAAGAAACACCGTTTGTTTGTACGTATGTGTGTGGTGGGTGGGTGACAAATTCTTTGTATGTATATTCATATCTACTTATACAGAGGCACACCTCAGGTTTATGACATTTCTCGTAGATTGAATTGTGCCTTGCCGCGCTGCAGATCACCTGCTGGCCTACCTTTACAGGTGAATATTAATTCAGAAGTTTTCCTTATTTCATAAGCGGTGCATTGATGAATTAAGATTAAATAGAAGAAGACAAAATCTCTGCCAGGCAGTAACGAACAGATAATAAGGAAAAAGTGGGCCAGAAAACGTGTCGATGGTTCGCTCTCTCAGTAGAACGTCTCGACGTTCATTTCTACTGATTCATTTGCAGAAACACGAAACACAACCTCTGTTATCCTTCATCAGAATAGGTTTATTCTTTTAAAGTTCCTATTAATCCACGGGGTGGATACAGAGAGAAAGAGCGAGAGAGAGAGTGAGAGAGAGAGAAACAGATTAGATACTTACATACATACAGACATACATACATGCATGCATACTAACAAACTGAGATAGATAGATAGATAGAGAGATAGATAGAGAGATAGAGAGATAAAGAGATAATGCCCAACATGAGATACATACATACATATATACATACATACATACGAACAGACTGAGATAGATAGATAGATAGATAGATAGATAGATAGATAGGAATAGATATAGATAGATAGATAGATAGATAGATAGATAGATAGATAGATAGATAATGACAAACTGAGATAGATAGATAGATAGATAGATAGATAGATAGATAATGAAAAGCTGAGATAGATAGATAGATAGATAGATAGATAGATAGATAGATAGATAGATAGATAGATAATGGCAAACTGAGATAGATATATAGATAGATAGATAATGGCAAACTGAGATAGATAGATAGATAGATAGATAGATAGATAGATAGATAGATAGATAAATAGATAGATAGATAGATAGATAGATAATGACAAACTGAGATAGATAGATAGATAGATAGATAGATAGATAGGAACAGACATAGATAGATAGATAGATAGATAGATAGATAGATAGATAGATAGATAGATAGATAGATAATGACAAACTGAGATAGATAGATAGATAGATAGATAGATAGATAGATAGATAGATAATGGAAAACTGAGATAGATAGATAGATAGATAGATAGATAGATAGATAGATAGATAGATAGATAGATAGATAGATAGATAGATAGATAATGACAAACTGAGATAGATAGATAGATAGATAGATAGATAGATAGATAGATAGATAGATAATGACAAACTGAGATAGATAGATAGATAGATAGGAACATAGATAGATAGATAGATAGATAGATAGATAGATAGATAGATAGATAGATAGAAGGATATGAACTAAATTAGAGACATACATATATGCATACATACGAATAGTCTGAGACAGACAGATCATTGCCGCCAACTGGTACTCGAGTATTAACCTGTCTTGCTCTTATGTGGCTCTTTAAGCCAACCAATGACTGACATTGTTTTCCACAAAAGCTGCAGCTGAAAAGACGCACGCCGTGTTGCTGTTGCTGCTTTGTTGGTTATTGTTATGCATTTTCTTGCGCCGTTGGAGTGCACCCTTTTGCACAGCGTCTAAACATTTGCAGAGAATCCTCAATGTAGTAACGTTGCGGTTCATGTCGCTGGTGACTTTTGGAGCCTGCTTTCTTTTTTACCATTATTCAATGCCGATATACGCTGCGAGTTCAATATTTTTGCCTTTTCTGAGATCTCTTTTCAAGTGCTGATGCTTCCTTCTCTGATTTTCAAATGCACTTGCACCTGCTTTCAAGGGAAGCCTCCGGCTGCCGACATACAAAGCCGCATTCTCCAAGTCCTCAAATGGAATTTGTGCATTTGTCAGTGATTGTTTCAGGCAATGTTTAAACCTCATTTTAGGTTTGTGTTGTGGCTAGATACATACACACGAACAGACTGAGATAGATAGATAGATAGATAGATAGATAGATAGATAGATAGATAGATAATGGCAAACTGAGATAGATAGATAGATAGATAGATAGATAGATAGATAGATAGATAGATAGATAGATAGATAATGACAAACTGAGATAGATAGATAGATAGATAGATAGGAACAGACATAGATAGATAGATAGATAGATAGATAGATAGATAGATAGATAGATAGATAGATAATGACAAACTGAGATACATAGATAGATAGATAGGAACAGACATAGATAGATAGATAGATAGATAGATAGATAGATAGATAGATAGATAATGGCAAACTGAGATAGATAGATATATAGATAGATAGATAGATAATGACAAACTGAGATAGATATATAGATAGATAGATAGATAGATAGATAGATAGATAGGAACAGACATAGATAGATAGATAATGACAAACTGAGATAGATAGATAGATAGATAGATAGATAGGAACAGACATAGATAGATAGATAGAGAGAGAGAGATATATATATATATATATAGATAGATAGATAGATAGATAGATAGATAGATAGATAGATAGAGTTAGATAGATAGATAGATAGATAGGTAGATAGGTATGAACATATTGAAATAGATGCATACAGACAGAATAATAATAGCTGGTCACTCGTATTCAATCATACCCGTCTACGAGGGCAGTTAGCTAATCCCTATTTTGTATTTGTTCAACACCCACATAGCCACGTGGTTTATACTGCAACCATGCTGAGCAGGCCTTAGTTAAAGTTTCTGTGCGAAAGAGCGTCATCTAGCATGATCAAACATTTGAACAACACCAGCATATACATATATATATATATAGAGAGAGAGAGAGAGAGAGAGACAGAGAGAGAGACAGAGAGACATTTATATTATGTTTAACGTTCTTTTTATAGATACAAGTATTTAAGCAAATGCTCTGTTTATAATAAACAGTATTAAATAACATTTACCGGCCTGAATGTCCGAGAAATTTTCATAGAAAATTTTCGTTCTCCGACAGGAATCGAACCTGTATCCTATACAGAACCATCATTTATGGTTCCGTATAGGATACAGGTTCGATTCCTGTCGGAGAACGAAAATTTTCTATGAAAATTTCTCGGACATTCAGGCCGGTAAATGTTATTTAATACTGTTTATTATAAAAACAGAGCATTTGCTTAAATACTTGTATCTATAAAAAGAACGTTAAACATAATATAAATGTCTTTAAATAAATTGTCGGACTATGTCCAATTCAAATATATATATATATATATATATATATATATATATATATATATATATATATATATATATATATATATATATATATATATATATATATGAATAAATATTGTCTTCAGATGTGCTATAATTATGGGATAAAGTGCTCAATATCAAAGATAGAGCGTGTGTAAATATAAAAGTGAACATTAGGTCCATTTCATCCTCAAGCGAATTTTGGAGTAACTTTTTTTTTTTTTAATTTACTGACTTTTAAAAGCACAGATATATATACGAACAGATTGAGATAGATAAATACATATATACATACATACATACTAACTGACTGAGATAGATACATACATACATAGACGCAGTCTGTGATAGATAGATAGATAGATAGATAGATAGATAGATAGATAGATAGATAGATAGATAGATAGATAGATAGATATTCACCAGACTGTGATAGATGTATGACTGTAAACAGATCCAGATAGATAGATAGATAGATTTAAGTAAAATGTACTTAGATATGAATAGACTGAGATAGATAGATAGATAGATATATAGATAGATAGACAGATATGAACAGAGACTGACAGACAGAGACAGATATAAAAAGACTGATAGATAGATAGATAGATAGATAGATAGATAGATAGATAGATAGATAGATAGATAGATAGATAGATAGATAGATCACCCTCCCTATTCTCCTGATTTGACTATCTTCTGTTCCCCAACACCAAAAAACACTTGGCTAGAACCAATATCGCAGTGATGTTAACATCATATCCGTTGTTGATGACTTTTTGGACCAACAGGAGGGCCAGCATTCTTTGAAGAGTCTCTGGAAAGAAACAATACAGTTTTTCATAAGACGAGTTGAAATTAATGCCTGCACCATTTTGAGTTGCAGCGTCACTTCTCCATATTCAGACAATGACCTATTACGCCTACCCTCGTCAGTATCTATGGCATTATTGAATAGTAATCTATTTATTTTCTAAAATCTGCTAGCATCGATATGCACTACCATCTTACCAATTCCTATTCATGCATCAATTTTACTCCATCCAAATTAATATACGCATCTGTCTGTCATAACTTTACGTATCAATTAATCGAACTAGCAACATATCAATCATATGTTGGCATTTCAATTTTAGTTTCCACTTTTGCTAATCACTTTCACGTTTCCTAGACAGAGAGGGCGGATTTCAGGATTTGTACTACAACGGTTTTGTTTGAAATACTGGAATAATACGGCGCGGTATGGCTTGTATCTTCGCTCGCGTATTTCCTCGGCTGGGGTCGCGAAATGTTTTGGGTGTAAAGATAAAAGACATCAAACACGGAGAATTTTAGTTTAACTATTTTTATTAATGTCGACGTGTATTAACTATCAAGGGGGCGCATCGTCCTCTACCCCACACTCACTGGGGAGCCGTTTCAAACACGAAAGATTACACGTCTACATTGGTTGACGGTCAAGAAACAACTAGCTCGAAAAAAAAAAATCTCAATCTATGATTCCCACGCTGGCTCAGCCAATCAAAATCGACTCCCTTTTTATGGCTTCCATCTGACCGCGGAGGTCAACCTCCGGAAGTCGGAACCAAGAGACATTTCCTCTAAAAAAACAAATAATAGTCTTCTAAATTTCACGTGCTTTGTATGCTTTATTTAATCATTTCACCACAAGCAAGGGGATAAAGCCACGAAGACGCATGTGGGTTCCTGGGAGAGAAGGAACATGTGAAAATGTTACTGAGCGAAAAAAGAGTATTCAAGGAGTCAGATGATGGTGATAATTGTGATGATGATTGACGTTGCATTTAATTTTTTGATAAACGCAGATATAAGATTCTGTGAGTTAGTTCTAAGGAGGTTTGGTTTGGCTTGGTTTCCGGCATATCAACCTCAGTCGGTTATTTAATGCCAAGAAATGTTCATTGTTGGTAATTTTTTTTTTTCAAAAAATCTATTTCTGTACATATTTTTTCCTTCAAAAAATCTATTTCTGGTAATAATTTTCCTTCGCTGGTAATATTTTTTTTTTTTGAAAATGTATAGCTGGTAATAACTTTTTTTACAAAGTATTTCTGATATTAAAACCTATTTTTACACTTTCATAGTGTTTTGACCCAGTTTAGGGGTAAACTATTTGCCCATAGCTGGGACCCTAACAGGTGCTACCACCCTGGGTGAGGGTGGACCTAGGAACACCAGCAATTGAGAGGTGGTTCCACACTCCTCAAAACCTCCTGTTCAGCGGCCTTACTGTTGGATGTAGTTTATCGTCTTACCCAGGACGCGGATGTAGTTTATCGTCATACCGAGGACGGGTTCTAAAAAGAAGAAGTAGATGAAACTCTTGAAATAGAACTTACTGTTACAGTTAGCAGTTTCAACAGTAAAATGATGAGACCTAACCGCCAATCTAGTACTTCGCTTAAATTCAGGGAGTGCAGGTACCAAAGGAGAAAACTCATCAGGACAATTGCCATGAATATATTTATAGAAAAGACAAGAGCTTGGGATTTACACAGGTAAGAAGATTGAAGACGAGATGCCAGATCAAGACCGATAATATTGTAAATTTGGAGATTAAGCCGCGAAAACCAATTGTAATGAAAATTTCCATTCTGGTGTGAAATTGCCTGATTAATCCCAAAATAACAATAAAAGATTGCGAAAGAATATCGTTTAGGAGTTTTCGACAATATAAGTTCGGCCTTATTCGCGTCTAGCCCGGCTGCCATTACTGGCGTTGCTTACATACGTTTGCCTCGGGCAGTAATGCGCGGAAGCTTACTTAGTTAACGGCCTTTTTACTGATCTTCTTATCTTCTTACCCGTCTTGATTACCTCGGAAATCGCGAAATTTAAAGTTCGCACATTGCGCAGTAATCAAAACATGTGAAGCGCCCGCGGGTTACTATTCTAGACAAACGTATGTAAATAAAGTTAGTAATGGCGGCCGAGCTGTAAGCTTGACGCGAAAGAGGCCGAACTTATATTGTCGATAACTCCTAAACTGTTTTCTTCCGAAAACTTTTATTACTATTTTTGAAATAAGCATACAAATTTACACCAGAATGGAAATTTTCACATTTTTCCGGAGCTTAATCTACATATTTACGTCAGCTTCTTCTTTGAATTTCTCTCAAGAATGTTTTGATGCCCAGCAGTGCCAATAGGCCAGACGTGGCGAGAATATTCAATTCATAGATTTATAAATGCTCAAGACGTGTCCCGGTGAGAAAAACCATATCGCATGACACATTAAACCAACTACTTGAGACCCCACTATTGATTCGATATAATCATTCCAATTCATTCTGTGGGAAAAACGTTAGACCAAGAAGGCGAAATGACTTACTCTAGTATAGGTTATCATCGGCCACGTTGATAGAAGGCAAAAAAATGGTTCGCTAAGACGATTAAAAAGAGCACTCTATTTTTCGAAGCATTAAAAGTAACAATCTATTTGTTGCCCCCAGTTAACAACAGACGGATGGTCATTTTAGAGGTTAGATGCCAATTTGAATTTATCCACACTATCTTAATATTAAGATAAGAATAAATAGTCGTGTTATCGGCATAAATACCAAGTTAAGAGTTTTTTGTTTCTTACTATTTAAGCAGAATTGTGGGGCACTCTCAACGGCATCCGGAACTATTCTGCCATGTGGGTATGTTGCTATGACTTAAAGTAAGTCTTCTTCGATTTAAGCCATATTTTTTTCAAATTGGCGCTACAACATCCTAAAAAATATCAAAACAATCAAAACTGAACAATATTACCTGATGCAACGTTGTGTTTGGGTTAGCACTAGGTTCGTTGATTTGGATTGATTCATTCGTTTTCTACGGCTTATCAGCCGATTGCCAGTTATTTTTGTTAGCTTGTAAGATTGTTTAGCGGCATATCAACTTTTTTATAATTTTCTTAGGAGCATTAGTAATTTTCTTTACAAAAATGTACATCATTGTTTCAAAAACGTATAGCTGGTAACATCATTGTTTCAAAAACGTATAGTGGGCAACATCATTGTTTCAAAAACGTATGGCTGGGAACATCTTTGTTTCAAAAACGTATAGCTGGCAACATCATTGTTTCAAAAACGTATAGCGGGCAACATCATTGTTTCAAAAACGTATAGCTGGCAACATCTTTGTTTCAAAAACGTATACCTGGCAACATCATTGTTTCAAAAACGTATAGCGGGCAACGTCATTGTTTCAAAAACTGGCAACATCATTGTTTCAAAAACGTATAGCTGGCAACATCATTGTTTCAAAAACGTATAGCGGGCAACATCATTGTTTCAAAAACGTATAGCGGGCAACATCATTGTTTCAAAAACGTATAGCTGGCAACATCATTGTTTCAAAAACGTATAGCGGGCAACATCATTGTTTCAAAAACGTATAGCTGGCAACATCATTGTTTCAAAAACGTATAGCGGGCAACATCATTGTTTCAAAAACCTATAGCTTGGAACATCTTTGTTTCAAAAACGTATAGCTGGCAACATCATTGTTTCAAAAACGTATAGCGGGCAACATCATTGTTTCAAAAACGTATAGCGGGCAACATCATTGTTTCAAAAACCTATAGCTTGGAACATCTTTGTTTCAAAAACGTATAGCTGGCAACATCATTGTTTCAAAAACGTATAGCGGGCAACATCATTGTTTCAAAAACTGGCGACATCATTGTTTCAAAAACGTATAGCTGGCAACATCATTGTTTCAAAAACTGGCAACATCATTGTTTCAAAAACGTATAGTTGGCAACATCATTGTTTCAAAAAAGTGTAGTTGGCAACATCATTGTTTCAAAAAAGTGTAGTTGGCAGCATCATTGTTTCAAAAAAGTGTAGTTGGCAACATCATTGTTTCAAAAACGTATAGCTGGTAACATCATTGTTTCAAAAACGTTTAGCTGGCAACATCGTTGTTTCGTTTTCTACGGCTTATCAGCCGATTGCCAGTTATTTTTGTTAGCTTGTAAGATTGTTTAGCGGCATATCAACTTTTTTATAATTTTCTTAGGAGCATTAGTAATTTTCTTTACAAAAATGTATTGCTGGTAATTTTAATTTTTTTTTTACAATAATGTATTTTTTAATTTATTGCTGGTAATTATTTCTTCTTCATGAATGTATTAAACATTTTTTTCTTCAAACTGTATTAGTAATATTTTTTTACTATAAAAATATATTGCTGGTATTTTCCCTATAAAAAATATATCTTATGCTTGCATAGTGTTTTGGCCCCAGTTTGGGGATTAACTATTTGTCCATGTCTGGGGTCATTAACAGGTGCTACCACCCCGGGTCAGGGTGGAGCTGGGAACAACAGCAATTAAGTGGTGGTTCCGCGTTCCTCAATACTTCCCGATCAGGGGCCTTGCTGCTGGAGGCAGTTAATCGTCATACCCAGGACAACAGATTGTAAGATTTTTCATTAAATAATAATGATTTAGTTATAAAAGTCTTACTAATTAACCCATAGCCGGTTATATAAAGACAGAATTGTTTTAAGATTGTTTGTTTAGCGGCACATCAACTCCTTATGGGTCATTTAATGCCGAAATTAAATTTTTTTAGGGAAATTAGTAATTTCTTTTACAAAAATGGATTGCTGGTAATTTGTTTAATATGAAAATGTATTCCTTGTTTTTTTTCACTATAAAAATGGTTATACGTTCATAGCGTTTTGACACACCCGAGTTTAGCTAGAAATCTAACAGGTGCTACCACCCCGGGTCTGAGCGGGTCTGGGAACAACAGCAATTAAGTGGTTGTTCCACGTTCCTCAAAACTTCCCAATCAGAGACCCTGCTGCCGGATGTGGTTTATCGTCATACCCAGGACGATAGATTGCAAGATGTTTCTTTACATAATAGTGATTTAGTGATAAAAGACTTACTAAGTGACCAATAGCTGGCAGAAGAAGGAATGAATTCGTACCTTTCCCCCAAGTGAATAAATCAAACCCAACTTGAATTGGAACTCGACACTGCGATGAACAATTCCGAGACATTATCCATTACACCACGCACTTGCCTCTCAGATTTAAAATTAAGACAGGAATAAATTATTGTTGGTTGGTTGGTTGTTTGGGATTTTGTGGCATATCAACCACTATGGGTTATTTAATGCCAGATCCAGTATTTACTAAATATATCAAAAACGTATAGCTGGCAACATCATTGTTTCAAAAACGTATAGCTGGCAACATCATTGTTTCAAAAACGTATAGCTGGCAACATCATTGTTTCAAAAACGTATAGCTGGCAACATCATTGTTTCAAAAACGTATAGCTGGCAACATCATTGTTTCAAAAAAGTGTAGTTGGCAACATCATTGTTTCAATGTGCTGGAAAAGACCTGGAAGTTCACTATTTTCCCATAACTGGGACCCCAACAGGTGCTACCAGCCCGGGTCAGGATGGACCTGGGAACACCAGCAATTAAGAGGTGGTTAAACGCTTCCTCAAAACCTCCTGATCAGAGGCCTTGCTGTTGGATGCAGTTTAACGTCGTACCCAGGACGAATCAATTATTGTGTGATCGGCAAAAATACCATGACAATAACTGATGTCTTACTAATTAATTTGTTGTAATCAATAAACAAATGTCACTTGTATCGACAAAGGCAGTCATACATTTAGACATTATGCCCAATGCCATTAATTCTGACTCCTACATGTGCACATTGTCATGAATTAAAGCAAAACTTCTTCGATTTAAGCTACATGTGAAGCTTTTTAAAATGCTTTTGAAATTTGAAATTGATAGATAGATAGATAGATAGATAGATATGAACAGATGCAGATAGATAGATACATAGATAGATATATATATAGATAGATAGATAGATAGATAGATAGATAGATAGATAGATAGATAGATATGAACAGATTCAGATAGATAGATAGATAGATAGATAGATAGATAGATAGATAGATAGATAGATATGAACAGATTCAGATAGATAGATAGATAGATAGATAGATAGATAGATAGATAGATAGATAGATATGAAAAGGGTCACATACATATGAACAGAATGAGATAGATAGATAGATAGATAGATAGATAGATAGATAGATAGATAGATAGATTACAAACGTAATCTACAGCTTGTCGATCTTTCTGCCTTCAGGCGGGAGGAACCCAGAACTGGAGCGGTAGACAGCTATTCGACCTAGCGTATACGGGGTCTACGGGCAATTTCAGCCTGAGCCTACGGGCTCGGAATCGCCTCACATAAAAAACTGGCTGTGTGCCACATCCCGCCTTTGTGGAGAATTCTGGGTAAATACCTAGTTAAATAGATATGAACAGACTGAAATAGATAGATAGATAGATAGATAGATAGATAGATAGATAGATAATGAACAGACTGGGATAGATAGATAGATAGATAGATAGATAGATAGATAGATAGATAGATAGATATGAACAGACTGATAAATAAATATATATATATATATATATATATATATAGAGAGAGAGAGAGAGAGAGAGAGAGAGATAGATAGATAGATAATGAACAGAGTGGGATAGATAGATAGATAGATAGATAGATAGATAGATAGATAGATAGATAGATAGATTACAAACGTAATCTACAGCTTGTCGATCTTTCTGCCTTCAGGCGGGAGGAACCCAGAACTGGAGCGGTAGACAGCTATTCGACCTAGCGTATACGGGGTCTACGGGCAATTTCAGCCTGAGCCTACGGGTTCGGAATCGCCTCACATAAAAAACGGCTGTGTGCCACATCCCGCCTTTGTGGGGGGTTCAGGGTAAATACCTAGTTAAATAGATATGAACAGACTGAAATAGATAGATAGATAGATAGATAGATAGATAGATAGATAGATAGATAATGAACAGACTGGGATAGATAGATAGATAGATAGATAGATAGATAGATAGATAGATATGAACAGACTGATAAATATATATATACATATATATACATATATATATATATAGATAGATATGAACAGACTGATATATATAGATAGATATATATATATATATATATATATATATATATATATATATATATATATATATATATATAGATAGATAGATAGATAGATAGATAGATAGATAGATAGATAATTAACATACTAAATTGGAACTGAATTCTATTCCTTTATCTACTTATATTTACCACTTAAAGAAATTTGACATTTTCTCCTAGAAATGCAAAACACCATCAATTTTTACACTTTAAAATTTCTGCTATTGCGTGGCGGTGGTGTCGGCGGCGGTGTCGGTGTGGAGTTGGGGAGGACTCATAGCCATTCTAAAGCTAAGAAAAGTAAAGCCCTGACCTGGTGATATCTGAAAAATACAATACAATCTCAAACGAACAGATTGGTTGCCTTTGAAGTTTTATCTGAAATCAAATTGAAATCCTTTCCTTTCCTATTTACCAATTTAACTTCGATTAGAAATCAGCACTTGAGGGTAACCTTTCACATTTCGTAAATGCAATTTTGAATTTAATTTGGCTTTAAGTAAGGTCAGATGCCCTTCGACTCATTTCCTCAGCTTGATACTTCGATAAAGAACGCGTAAAAAAATGTTTCTGCTGGGTTTTTCTGGCATAAGGAGCGTTTAGTCTTAACAAACTTCATTCAAGAAAGATCGCTATCGATTCGTGTTGTCACAAATGTCATAGCGCCGATTTTTTCTTAATTATAAAAATAATTTATAAATAACGTTTCCGATAATTTGAGGCTCTTCTGGCTACAGGTCTCATCAGTACGTCTGGGCGCACCGTTTGAGAAACACTAAACCATCTCACCACAAATGACACACAGATATACATCAGATATATATATATATATATATATATATATATATATATATATATATATATATATGTGTGTGTGTGTGTGTGTGTGTGTGTGTGCGTGTGTGTGTATGTATATATATACACACACACACACATATATATATATATTTTTTCCCGCAGTACGTTGGCATTTTCTCTGCAGAGACCAGTTGCCATCTAAGACTATAGAACCCGATCTGCTGGGTATATATATATATATATATATATATATATATATATATATATATATATATATATATATATATATATATATATATATGGTACAATATATCCAATAAAATTCAAAATCGTAATACAAAATCGTAATACAAAATCATATGTCGAAATCACGATACGAAATCCGTCTATACCGGTGTTGAATAAGACCGACGTATAATCCAAGTAGATCCTAGTAAAATATTATATTAAAACTGATCTACAAATAGAGCTCAATGTATTTATTATAACAGAGCCAAGATTAACCATCAACATTAAAACATTTACAATAGCAGAAATAAATTCATTTACAAAACGTCACCTAAGCCCCTGATTCTTTCCTTCTCTAATAATCGTGATATTCGTACTGTTCTCGCGTTTAGACTCTTCTCTCTTAAATCGCTCTCCAGAATGCAAAACCGAATTCCAGTCGTGTTCGTTAGCTTCTCTCAAGCGCATATATCCTTGGAAATTTGATGAATCCATCTGTTTCCCCCCAGCTATGGTTTAAATAGTAAAGTAGACTGTTGGCAAGCAGTGTAGTTAAAGAACAATTCTGAAATATATTCAGACTCTTTGGAACCAATACTGTATGTATCCAATAAAAGGATCATGAATTTCACAATGATCCCGAACTGGGGTCGACCTTCTCATTATAATTATCATTATTATTAATAATAATATTAAATATCAGGGTGTATTAAAAGTATTTTCTTTGTTAAAAGCAGGGCCAGAATAAAATACACACCCGTACGCGACGTTGCCTCGCTCTGTCTTTTTTACAAATACTTTCACGGTAATTTCTCCGATGAGTTGCTTTCGCTGGTTCCTAGGCCTCATGGATTTAAACGTCCTACGAGGCTGGCATCCCGTTCTCACCCCTTCACCGTTGAAACTGTTAGATGTAGACGTCTCTTCTACTCCAATAGCTTCATGTCTCGCACATCTCTCCTGTGGAACTCCCTTCCTTATTCCTGTTTCCCTGACAAATACAATCTCCAACTATTTAAGTGTAACGTCAATCGACATCTCCAGTTGCCTTGATCTATCCACTTCCCTTCTCCACATCCTTTCACCTTTCATTCCTATCTGCTCTCGCTCCAAATCTTCTGTAACCCCCTTGCCTTGATCGATCCACTATCTTTCTCCACATCCTCTCCTTTACCACTCCTATTTGCTCTTCCTCCAAACCTTCTGTAACCCCTTGCGTGCTAGTGGCCCCCAGCCTTGCTTGGGGTGATAAGCTTAAAAAAAAAGTTGTAATTAAGTGCCGTGGCAAGGAGCTGACCACACAGGCAGCCACCCTGTCCTAGTCGATCAAATCATAAATACTGCTCTTCCAACTTAATTTTAAGTGTCGTAATTCCTCGTCCTTTTTAAAAACCCTTTTTAACATATTTTTTATCTTTTTTTTTATATGCCATGTCCTTTCAGGACGTAGCCGACCATAGCTCTCCACCTGCCTCTTAACAAGTTCCTTCCCTCTGCCATTTCCCGCGGACCACGTTCTGTCATCCACTTGCTCAAGCCCGCTAGGTATGTCATGCGTTGTTTTCCCTTCTCTATCTTTCCTTCTATTCGGTCCGTATCAGATTCTGCAAGACCTCCCTTCTCATTATGTGCCCCAGAAACTTCACATTGTTTGCATCCTCTGTAAGACTTTATCGTTTTTCACACACTCGGTCCATGATATCCTTAGCATCCTTCTGTAGGAAAAAAAAAGGCAACCTCGACAGGATCTTAAGTTTTACGAAGTCCAGAGGGAACCAGAATCTATGTGAGTTACCAGGCGTTACGCTAACAACAAAGAATGGTCTCATTTTGTAAACCAATTAGTTGTCATTTTGAGGGGCTGGACAAGGCTTTGTGAGGAAAATAAATGGCTAACTTTTTATTTTTTATTGCCACCATTGAACGAGTAACTATGATCTCCCATTTGACCGATTGAGCTGCTTGACCAGCTGACACTACGTTTGCAGAATTCTTCAGTGATTACAAGTGATAAATCTTTATACCAGGGTTAATCAGCTCAGATCACTCTTCGAGACCGGAAGCAGATTGCAGTATATGGATCTCCCTTCGTTCAAGACAGATGATGGAATCACCGCAACAATGGACAGTGCATATAAAGAATGTCCATATCACGCACAGATAAGATGATTACCTTTATTTCTGCATACACTTTATTCATACACACACACACACATACTCACACACACACACACACACACACATATATATATATATATATATATATATATATATATATATATATATATTACAGTGAATCATTCATACAAAAAGTAGATTAGTAAAGTTAATGATATAAAATGGCGAAATCCCTTCGCTAACAAAATTTTAAAGATGCATTAACCTACCTATCACATGATGAATGTTATGATCCGTTTTTTGTTGTTTTTTTAATTATAAGCTGTATAAGGTCTTTCTTAAATACGCAAGTACTTTCGGCTGTACATTCATTCATCTTCAGGCATAGAAATTATTTTGTTTTTGGCAAAATTCAGGTAGCATCCAAGACGAAACAATGTTGCCCGTGCTTGATTCAAAAAGCGTACGACTCATACAGCAATCTCTATCACTTGACTTAAAATATTTTTGCCCTTTAAAGTAGTGCCCTTTGCCGTGCTGATGTTGCTACATGCCTTACGTCTTGCCTATCTCACACTGCGAATTGTTTCTAAGCTCTATACTAAACATTAAATCTGTTACGAAAAAAGAACTAAACAAAATGAACACAAAACGATCAGCTTTAAAAAAGGACTCGTAACTGGAAAAACCGAATGAAAAAAGAATGTTAACGACAAATACTTTTTCACACCCAACGCAGTTCTGCGGAATCAGAATCAACGTTGAGTTTAAGCAAGCGAATGAGCAAATTGGAGTAAAGTGCCATGCAGATTTAAATTTTTCGCACTCGTGAGGAATACAGCTATCGATTTTTTTGCATGCTAGTTAACATTCATCAGCTGTTGGCTCTCACGCTGGCCAATAGAATCTTCCTGCCTATTCGTGGCAGCCAGCTATAGGCTCTCACTCTGGCCAGTAGAAAATGGCCGCAAACTACATGAAAACTGCCGTAGAAGTCAACATGAAGAGACGATAGACACAAGACTAATCAGTTGTTCTGTTTCTGATTAGTCTTGTGTCTATCGTCTCTTCATGTTGACATAAATATCGTCTAATCCTAAGTATGTTTCTAATAACCATGTCCTGAAGATGGTCTACTAGACCGAAACGTCTGACGTCGACAGTAAAACAACATTAAAACAGTAAACTTGCATATTCGGATTTTGTTTTGTATTTTCCATATTTTTCATCATATATATATATATATATATATATATATATATATATATATATATATATATATATATATATAAGTGAACATTGAAGTAAACACTCAGAGACGACAGGCAGTTTCACGCTAGACGCAATTGTCAGGCCGCCTGACGATTGCGTCTAGCATGAAACAGCCTGTCGACTACTTTTTTCGATGATTTGAAGAAAACAGAACTGGGTTTTAGTCTGACGCAGCCGTTTAAAGACCCAATTAGAGAAGATTAGAAGGAAAGGTTGGTTAACGAGGAAAGTTATTCAGGCTTCAATAATCGTATACCGAAAACACAGCTCCGACTAATGAGGTGACAATATCTCCCCGCCCCGCCGGTTTTTGGATTATTATTATTTGAGTGTAAACAGTGTATATGCTTACAGAATTTATTTAATAAATTTAAAACAACACATTTTTAAAATACAATTTGCGCGGAATTGTGTTGCCCGGCGACTATAGCCCGAAAGCTATATTTAAACTTGGGGTCGTCTCATACGCCAATCACCTTGTACGGCAACATATATATATATATATATATATATATATATATATATATATATATATATATATATATATATATATAAAAATCGTATATGTATGTATGTATCTATGTATATATATATACATACATATATATATATATATATATATATATATATATATGGTAAATATTTATATCTGTGTGTATATATAGATAATATATATATATATATATATATTTATATATACATATATATATATATATATATATATATATATATACATATATATACCGTACATGTATAACATATATATATATATATACCGTATATATATATATATATATATATATATATATATATATATATATATATATATATATAAAAGTTAATATATGTCTCATTGAATAATTTAGACAAGTTTTGTCTCCTTATTTTCAATAGGATCCTCTCATAATCACGGAAAAACTTCTTCGTATCTTCGTAAGGAAGAGAAAAAATTACTATGTTGATACACATTCATTTATTCCGACGACTTTCAACATTAGCACAATACTATCATCAGAGTATTGTGTTGTATATATATACACAGATATACACATGTACCATATATATATACATATATATACATACATATACGATTTATATATATATATATATATATATATATATATATGCACTGTTACATTAGAACTTGTACATACCCACTACAAAACTGTACATCTTGTTTCCACGTTAAAAATTGACGTTTCTTCAGGTAGGAGATAAGGATGCCACAAAAATATTTTATTCCGAAATACAGTTAACGAACCACATTTTCCATTTCCGTCTTTGGAAAATTTCCTATAAAAGGTAAAAAAGATTTTTATATGAAGAAAGAAAGAAAACTAAGTGAGTAATAACAAGACAGATAAATAAGAGGAATAAGGCCCCAAAAAATGGAAATGGAGGTTTATGCAAATATTCAATATTCTTCTATTTGTAAGAAGAAGAAAGTTGAGGACGAAGAAGAAAATGTCTACAAATATCAATGCATTTCAGTTTTAAGGAAAAATAAAAGGAGTGGGGTGAGTGAAAGAAAGAAGCAACAAATTCAACCAATGAAATGCCGTCGAATCAGAGAATTCAAATTTAAACGGTAACATAGCGTTGCTAAGTTAATGTTTCTATGCCAAAACCTTCCTGTACTCGGAGAAAGTAATTTATGGAACGTAAAAGAGTACTACAGTATTTAATGAAACGCAATTTATAATATAAATTAGAATACAAAACCAATTTTTAATCTTTATGTAGTTATATTAATTATACTTAACAAAATTTACTTTACAGTATGAATTAGAATACAACATACATTTTAAAATTTCGTATTATTTTTTTAACATAAAGCTTTATTAAAGATTAAAGATAAAAGATTAAATTTTAAAAATATAAGTCGGGTGCGAAATCGAGATAGAAAGAGAGGTAAAATAAAATTAACCTACAAATTGCAATAAATTCGGTTGGAAATGAGAATTGATGTTATTGCACATAGAAGGTTAAAAATGAAAAGGATGAGTTCGAATCGAAACCCGACCGAATCGGTGTCACACAGAGTTCCTACCCCTAAGCTACCAACACTCAGCAGAGAGGGCCCGTTAATTTTATTTTTAATGTTTTTACAAATGTGAACGAACGTTTGAACATTTTAAATTTTCATATTATTATATTAATTATAAAGTATTACTAAAGAGGCCAACTAAGAAAAATGTCTAAAACAAATTAATGGATAAATAATAAAAGTAAGAAAACTGAAATTAAGATTATGATATTAACTTAGAAGAAGAAGAAGAAGAAGAAGAAGAAGAAGAAGAAGAAGAAGAAGAAGAAGAAGAAGAAGAAGAAGAAGAAGAAGAGGAGGAGGAGGAGGAAGAAAAATAAGGAGGAGGAGGAAGAAGAAGAAGCAGGAGGAGGAGGAAGAAGAAGGAGGAGGGAGAGAAGGAAGAAGAAGGCGGAGGAGGAAGAATGAGGAGGATGAGGAAGAATGAGGAGGATGAGGAAGAAGAAGGGTGAGGGAGGAGGAGGCGGAAGGAGAAGGCGGAAGGAAGAGGAGGAAGAAGAAGAAGGAGGAGGAGGAGGAAGAAGAAGAAGGAGGAGGAGGTGGTGGAAGGAGGACGAGGAGGAAGAAGAAGGAGGAGGAGAAGAAGAAGAAGGAGGAGGAGAAGAAGAAGAAGAAGAAGGAGGAGGAGGAGGAGGAGGAAGAAGAAGAAGAAGAAGAAGGAGGAGGAGAAGAAGGAGAAGAAGAAGAAAAAGAAGAAGTGTATTGAGCCCTATTTTAAATTAATGTTTTCAACGCTGAAATCTGACTCTTCTTATATATATATGGTATAGGTGATTTGGGGGACACTCTGCATTTCTTATTTTAAGCTCTAAGTTGACATGATGATCCCTCGTGCTGTTGTGACCTCCCGATCCAGTTTTCCTCTCTACTGTTCCATCTTTTTTAAAGATTATTCATCGTTCTCTTGATGCTTCTTGAATGGGTTTTGAAGATGGAAGCCAGTGTATGAATGTTGGCACCGTTACTGAAGGCCTTAATGATCTATTTCCTCTCACCATTTCTCAATTAGGAACACATAGTGGGGCTGACAGAAAACAATTTTAACCTGTTCTTTTTCTAGCTAAATAACTCAAAGAGATGTTCAGTGATTCTTACGACAAATGGTGTCAAGATGGCTAAACGTCTTATCTGAAAACCTGGAAAAAATCAGTTTAGTGGTTTTGTAGATATTAAACATTGTGTGGAATGGACAATTATCCCATGCTCTTACACGATTTGGACAATTTTGCTGTTACACTCGATATATATATATATATATATATATATATATATATATATATATATATATATATATATATATATATATGTATATTACAATGAATCATTCATACAAAAAATGCATTAGTAAAGTTAATTATATAAAATGGCGAAATCCCTTCGCTAACAAAATTTTAAAGGTGCATTAACCTACCAATCACTCAATGAATGTTATGATCCTTTTTTTTAATTATAAGCTGTATTTGGTCTTTCTTAAATACGCAAGTACTTTCGACTGTACATTCAGTCATCTTCAGGCATGGAAATTATTTTGTTTTTGGTAAAATTCAGGTAGCATCCGAGACGAAAAAAACTTGGCCTCCAGATGACTTTGGAATCTCCTGCATCTCTACTGGAAGATCTCCTCGTTCAAGTTGGTGAATGCTGCCATAATCCTTGCATTCAGTTCATCTTTGGTGTTGCAAGAAGTTTTGTTGGCATCTCGCTCTATTACGGCCCACACATAATAATCAAGGGGTTTGCAGTCTGGAGAGTTAGGTGGCCAGATGTAACGGGTGATGTGACCGGAAAAAATTCTCTGACAGCCATGACTGGGTTCTCGTGCTTGTGTGGCATGGTGCATAGCCTTATTGCCAGACACAGGATCTTTCAGTAGCCACCATCTTAACCGAGGGCTATACTACTTCCTCAAGGCACTTGACATTGGCCCCCGTGTTGAGTCTGAGTCTCTGTGGGGAGATGAATGGAGGTATAACGCCGCCATCACTAGTGATCACTCCAAACACTTTAGTAATCACCATTAGACTCATCCAACTCTTTCTGAATTCTTTGCACTCTACTCAGATTGACAATCAAAGACTTTGAAATATTGGTACTTGAGCTTCTGGTCCGAATGCCAAGCAGCATAGCATGCTGTTTCCAAATTTCTGTCGGACTTAATTTTGTCATGGTGCTCTTTTTCTCACAGATGGTGCCCAACTGACCCTACTTTACTGTGCTGTCGACAAAATAAAAAAGAAACAACACGCATGAGCGAAATGAAAAATATAAAATGACTACAATTTACTCATACAACTATACACACACACACACACACATATATATATATATATATATATATATATATATATATATATATATATATATATATATATATATAAACATAAAAGTGAACGTAGAAGTCAGCACTTAGAGGCGACAGTCTGTTTCATGCTAGATGCAATCGTCGGGCCACCTATGCATCTAGCATGAAACAGACTGTCGCCTCTAAGTGTTGACTTCTATGTTCACTGTTATATTTACACACGCTCAATCTCTGATATTGAGCACTTTATCCCATAAATATAGCACACTTTAAGACTATATTTCTTCATATATATATATGTGTGTGTGTGTGTGTGTGTGTGTGTGTGTGTGTGTGTGTGTGTGTGTGTGTGTGAGCATATATATATATATATATATATAAGTTTTTTATGGTACAAAATTTAACAATAGCTAGGAAAAAGCTAAATTTATATGGTATTTTTTTTTTAAAGCTAAAAAAGAACAACAGGTTTCGTCCCAGGATTTATCAAGTTTATTTTTCTGGGAGATAAAAAATATATAAGTGTGTAAATTAAATTAACGAATGGAATGGGAAAAAAATGATTTTCCAGAAACTAGAATTCAATAACATTCAGACCCAGAAAAGCAACTGTTAGCATAGAACTTACGGTTACATCTAGCCATCTCAACTGTAAATTGACGAGACCTCGCCATCAGTCTAGTGCTGCACTTAAAATCATAAAGTCTAGGCGCCATAGCAAAAAATTGATCCGAGCAATTACCATGAAAGTGTTTATAGAAAAGGCACAGAAAGGCAACTTTACGGTGGTGGGAAAGTGACTGGGACCGAGATGCCAGATCAGGACCAGTAATAACGCAGATTCTTCTTTGGATTTTATCATGTATCTCTACTACCGGTTCATGTGCGGCAGCAAAATTCTAATTATCGCTGAATGGTAAGACTTCGATATAGGTATGATAGATTCTGGATAGGAATGTTGTCTAGCCCAACAGAGTGAACCTTCTTTCTTTGTAGTTGACCTTAGCAATGGTTTCAATATAATCTTTCCACTTGATATCAGCCGAGAACAGCCAATGTGCAGTAAGAGATTTGGGGGAATTAAAGAGGCCAGAGTTGACTCTCGTCTTTATCTGCTGTTCGAAATAAGCCAGCATCATTCACGACAATATTGATTGTATGGGAAGAAGAAGCAAAGAGACTTGTTAATTGTATGTTGCGTTAGACTATTTTATTGGTTAGATACGTGTCACGTGAATTGAAGTAACACACACACATACACACACACATATATATATATATATATATATATATATATATACACACTTTAAAAATCAGAAGGTCAGTTGTATCCGCTACCTTAGTTTCAACCTGACGGTATCCTCAGGCGATTTTTATCAAATGACCACCGAACGCTTTTTTTACTTCTTTAAACAAAAAAAACCTAAAGAATGCTACATTATTATTTTCAAAAATAGATCGACAAACGCACGACGTTGAGCGTAACAGAACGGAAGAAGAAGAAGAAGAAGAAGAAGAAGAAGAAGAAGAAGAAGAAGAAGAAGAAGAAGAAGAAGAAGAAGGAGGAGGAGGAGGAGAATTATATTAAGAAGACGAAGGAGAAGAAGAATAGAAGAAGAAAAAGGGAAAAGAAGAAGAAGAAGAAGAAGAAAAAGAAGAAGAAGAAGGAGAAGAAGAAAGAAGAAGATGAAGAAAAAGAAGAAGAAAGAATAAGAACAATAATAAGAAAAGAATAAGAAGAAAAAGAAGAAGAAGAAGAATATTGTTGTGATTGTTGTAATCGCTGAGTACCCTATACTTTCAGCCTTTTACCATATTTAACTACTCTTAATAAATCACCATATGTAGGCAAATCGAGGAAAAAACAGACGATACAATGCTTCCAAAAGAATATATATATATATATATATATATATATATATATATATATATATATATATATATATATATATATATATATATATATATATATATGGCAATATCTAACAATGTTCAGTGATGATTATGCAGGGTTATGCGAGAACAGAGTTTGCAACCAATTTTACACCAAGTGAGCCAGACATGTGTTCCAGCTGAAGTGATCACTCGGCTGCAGAAGGCAGAATCTCAGCTGCTCCCGGTTTTGCAAGCGCCGGCAAGAATCGTAATGCATGCATCTATAAAAGCTCCTACCTCGGTTAAGAGATAGGCAGTCTCTCAGATATCGCAGACGTAAATGTAAGGTCAACGTTCGGATGTGGCCGCTGCAGAGCCTCTCACACGCACACGACACTGGCTGACAGTAACTGATAAATTATTGGATTAAAACAAAATGTAATGTTCAATGTGTGAAAGATTCAAGTTCCATGTTACTCATTTAAAAGTCACGAGCTATTTCATTACAATCTGGACAACGCCAGGCTGTCTTCCGATTCTATAACTAACGACAAGTACGAGCAAGTGTCGTTCTTGAAAATATCGACGTGTATTCATTCAATTGATTATCGACGGACGAACGAACTGACAAGCAAAAAAGAGATAAAATGAAATCAAGAAAGTAAGTAAAAGCTAAATGAATGTATGTCCGATGACCGGTAAAATGTAATGAAATAAAAGATCCAGAAAAAATAGTACAACGAGAAAACAATGTAAGCTAAACGGAATAGGTAAAAAAAAAATGTCAGCCATATTGCAAGGCGACAAATGGCGGCCAATGTTTCGTTCTTTAGTGACTACTTAATTTGTATTGTTCGACAATGGAAATCAGTGAAACAAAATGCCGGGGAAAAATGGAGAAAATACAAGAGAAAAGAACTGGAGCCAGAAGAGAATATCAGGAAAAAGTGTAAAGATTGCTACGAGTAATCGACAAGGGCGATGCAAAAGGTGTGGCGAGCATGCGCAGAACGTTAGAGGCGAGATCATTTCATAAGACAACAGATATGAGTAAAAAACAAAAAAAAAAACAAACAAAAAAACAAAAGCATCGACAAGAAGGAAATCGAAAAACAGTTGAGAGGCCGAAAAGATTGAATGAAAATTTATAAGCAGGAGAGAAAAAGAAAATATCTACGTGCATGTTTTTCGAGATACCGAGATTTGAAACGCGAACAGGGAAGAGAACAGACGTGTGAATGATAGAGAGAAAATTTAGAAGACTGAGTAGAGAAATTAATGATGGAAACGCAAGAGCACACACACACACATACACACACTGATACATATATATATATATATATATATATATATATATATATATATGTATATATATATATATATATATATATATATATATATATATATATATATATATGTAGGGGTGTAAAGAAATATTTCAAACGCGAACTGTGAAAAGAAGCCGGAAGGTGACGGGAAGACAACTGAAAGAAGCTACAACTGAAGCAAAATGATGGTTGAAGGAAGAAAATTAAAATGGAGGTCAAAAAGAGAACAGAAAAATGGAAGCACAAGTGACGTGAATTGCGGCGGTGGTGGGACGAGGGCTGGCGGTTAAGAGCGGAAAATGCTTTCGCCATTTCTACGCCTTTTATTGAACATGTGCTGTATTGTATGGGCGAGGCCCGGATCGAGGATTACAGAAATGTTCTACCTTTCTGCTTGACGCACACACACAAAGAAAGAGGAAAGAAATACAGAGTCGCACAGGAAGATACCTCACGATTCGTATGTACATCAATAAACCTCATGATGGAAAAATTATTTATCTTACACAATATACATATAATCCCCACCTTCGTCAATGCGCTTAACCCAGCGCTTCTTTATTATATAATGGGGGGGGGGAATCGGCTTTCTAACCCCCTGTTGCAGACGCCTACACAGGCACGAATGTCTTTCTTCGGCACCCAAAGAGTTAAACTGTAGTTGCAAGCATAATGAGCAGACTTTAGTTACCGTTTCTGGAAGAAAAGGTATAATTTGCTGTGATCAGGTGTTGCACAAGGCCAGTACGCTCAAAGCCTCGATCACGATGACTTGTAACTTTGTGTTAGCACAACTATCGCTTGGCTTCAAACTTAGGAAGGGATTAAACTTAGAAATATTAAGATTACCTCCTCGGTTATCCATTGAAGCTGCTATCCACCAAGAAAAAAAATGCCAGTCCCCAATGCGGGCCATTTAAAAGATAGTTCGCGCACCTGATTGGCTGTACAAACAGCCAATCGGAAGTGCGGAATACGTGGTCTTTCTTCGTCTAATTCTTTAAAAAGGCCAGAGTAGCTGTTAGCGTTTCACTGTGAGGGGGAATCAGGGTTTGATCTCCCCGGATTGGGTCGATTTGGTGAGGGGGAGTATGATGTTGAAAGACCCGAAACTCCCTGATGAACCAAGTCAAAACATCACTGACGACCCCCTCGGGCGCCTACTTAAAAGCGTATTTTTGAATTGAATTACTGAGAAGACTTTAGTTACGGTTTCTGGAAGAAAAGGTATAATTTGCTGTGATCAGTTGTTGCACAAGGCCAGCACGCTCAAAGCCTCGGTCACGATGACTTGTAACTTTTTGTTAGCACAACTATCGCTTGGCTTCAAACACGTTTGTCGACAGGGTTTCACTCACGGCGACTGAGTTAATATACGCCATTGTTTCCAGGAACTTCCCAAAGGTATTGGTTTCATATGCTGGGATCATATCCGCAAAATTATATATACTTCCTTCACAAATCGACCATGGTGAAATTTGAATCCCGATCTCATATATTTTCCTTCTTTTTCTCTTCACCCCCTTAAATTATGTAAACCCACCAGAAATATATTTTTTTAGGTCATGTTAACTCTGCTACATTTGTCTGTTTTATTTTAAATTTCTTTCTTCTTCTTTTTTCTTTTCTTTTTATCCCTCTTTTTCTTTTTCTTTCTCTTTTCCTTTTCCTGTCCACCTCATTTTCTCTTTTCTTTCTTTGTTTCTTATCCAGGTTTGTCTGGTTTAGTTTATTTTTGAATAATGTAGCTGAATTTATTTATTAAAATGTAAGGGTCTAAAGAGACAGCTAACAATTATATGTCGAAATAAATTTATTAACATTTTTTAATATTTTTAATTTTTAATATTTCTATATTAAAAAGGCCTCCTTGGGATGATTCCTACTACTTGTGGATTTGGGATGTTATATATATATATATATATATATATATATATAATTATTTATTTAAAAATTATAACATAAATATGTTATAAAATCACTACAAAAATAGCCATTTTGTTTCAACACCACCGGTGTCTTATCAAGTGATGATGTTGAATGTAGAATATATGATTTTTCCATTTATTCTACATTCATCATCATCACTTGATAAGACACCGGAGGTGTTGAAACAAAATGGCTATTTTTGTAGTGATTTTATAACATATTTATGTTATAATTTTTAAATAAATAATTATATCTGCTCTACTCTGTATTGAGCACTCTTTAAAGAATATTAATTGTTGGTTATTGGAATTTATTCCCTATATACCAATCCTATACTTATATATATATATATATGCTAGCAGTATAACCTGTATTCAACCGGGTGTTTCATTACTGGGAATTTTTGCCGTTCACTTGGATCAGTTTAATTTTAAAGTCAGCCCACCTGAAAATCAATATTTGTAACAACATTTGGGCGAAACTGAGGCATTCTGCAAATGGTCGGTGGCCCTGAAAAGGGCCGCTTATGCATCCTCAATCTTGCAAGGAAGGGAACTCTTCCATGGACCGTCATAATAATAATATACGATATTTTTTTATTTATATATATATATTTTTATAATTCTAATAATCTTTTGAGCCAGATTTCAACTCTCTAAATTGATTGGACGTTGTTTTTTAAAGACATTAAATTTTGACCTTGATTTTTTGCGCAAAGTTTAAAAAATCAGTTTTTTTTTTTCGATTTTTTTACATTCATGGTTTTAATTTTTTTTCTGTCAGTTTGGGCTCAAAACCGACACTGAAGAATTATCTATTTCAACAAAAAGTTTTCATCGAATTCGGATGAAAACGGTGGAAACGCATAAACAACATCCGATCATGCACACATACATACATACACACATTCTGAGAATTATATATATATATATATATAGAGAGAGAGAGAGAGACAGAGAGAGAGACAGACAGAGAGACAGAGAGACAGACAGACTGACAGATAGACAGACAGACAGACTGACAGATAGTCATACAGAAAGAAATTACTCTTTGGAATAAACCCTACCGATCATAATTTGGCATTATATATATATATATATATATATATATATATATATATATATATATATAACATTTTTTTAAACAACATTTAAAATATTACTACAGTTAGATTTACGTTAGAAATATTTATAGTTGCATATAGTTGCATATAGTTGCATTCCATATCACGTGACGTCCGCGTCTCGCGACGGACGCTACTTAATGTAAACAAACTTCTGAAAACAGCCATTTCTGATGAAGGATCAGGGCCGATCTGAAATATCAAAAAAATATAAATAAATACTTTCACAAAAAAAACATTCAATTTTTTTTTAATTTGCATAAAATAATAACATAAACACCAAATAGGAAACGTGAATGAGATAGATAGATAGATAGATAGATAGATAGATAGATAGATAGATAGATAGATAGATAGAAACAGACATACATAAAGAATGAGATAGATAGATAGATAGAAACAGACATACATAAAGAA
>OZ038518.1:13180756-13183256 GCA_964036315.1 Acanthosepion esculentum
GAATGAGATAGATAGATAGATAGATAGATAGATAGATAGATAGAAAGTTGTCAGAATGAGATAGATAGATAGATAGATAGATAGAAAGTTGTCAGAATGAGATAGATAGATAGATAGATAGATACATAGATAGAAAGTTGTCAGAATGAGATAGATAGATAGATAGATAGATAGATAGATAGAAAGTTGTCAGAATGAGATAGATAGATAGATAGATAGATAGATAGATAGATAGATAGATAGATAGATAGAAAGTTGTCAGAATGAGATAGATATATAGATAGATAGAAAGTTGTCAGAATGAGATAGATAGATAGATAGATAGATAGATAGATAGAAAGTTGTCAGAATGAGATAGATAGATAGATAGATAGATAGATAGAAAGTTGTCAGAATGAGATAGATAGATAGATAGATAGATAGATAGATAGATAGATAGATAGATAGAAAGTTGTCAGAATGAGATAGATAGATAGATAGATAGATAGAAAGTTGTCAGAATGAGATAGATAGATAGATAGATAGATAGATAGATAGATAGATAGATAGAAAGTTGTCAGAATGAGATAGATAGATAGATAGATAGATAGATAGATAGATAGATAGAAAGTTGTCAGAATGAGATAGATAGATAGATAGATAGATAGATAGAAAGTTGTCAGAATGATATTGATAGATAGATAGATAGATAGATAGATAGATAGATAGAAAGTTGTCAGAATGAGATAGATAGATAGATAGATAGATAGATAGATAGATAGATAGATAGAAAGTTGTCAGAATGAGATAGATAGTTAGATAGATAGATAGATAGATAGAAAGTTGTCAGAATGAGATAGATAGATAGATAGATAGATAGAAAGTTGTCAGAATGAGATAGATAGATAGATAGATAGATAGATAGATAGATAGATAGATAGAAAGTTGTCAGAATGAGATTGATAGATAGATAGAAAGTTGACAGAATGAGATAGATAGATAGATAGATAGATAGAAAGTTGTCAGAATGAGATAGATAGATAGATAGATAGATAGATAGATAGATAGATAGATAGATAGATAGATAGATAGAAAGTTGTCAGAATGAGATAGATAGATAGATAGAAAGTTGACAGAATGAGATAGATAGATAGATAGATAGATAGATAGATAGATAGAAAGTTGTCAGTATGAGATAGATAGATAGATAGATAGATAGATAGATAGATAGATAGATAGATAGATAGATAGATAGATAGATAGATAGAAAGTTGTCAGAATGAGATAGATAGATAGATAGAAAGTTGACAGAATGAGATAGATAGATAGATAGATAGATAGATAGAAAGTTGTCAGAATGAGATAGATAGATAGATAGATAGATAGATAGATAGATAGATAGATAGAAAGTTGTCAGAATGAGATAGATAGATAGATAGATAGATAGAAAGTTGTCAGAATGAGATAGATAGATAGATAGATACATAGATAGAAAGTTGTCAGAATGAGATAGATAGATAGATAGATAGATAGATAGATAGATAGATAGATAGAAAGTTGTCAGAATGAGATAGATAGATAGATAGATAGATAGATAGATAGAAAGTTGTCAGAATGAGATAGATATATAGATAGATAGAAAGTTGTCAGAATGAGATAGATAGATAGATAGATAGATAGATAGATAGATAGAAAGTTGTCAGAATGAGATAGATAGATAGATAGATAGATAGATAGATACATAGATAGATAGATAGATAGATAGATAGAAAGTTGTCAGAATGAGATAGATAGATAGATAGATAGATAGATAGATAGATAGATAGATAGATAGATAGATAGATAGATAGATAGAAAGTTGTCAGAATGAGATAGATAGATAGATAGATAGAAAGTTGTCAGAATGAGATAGATAGATAGATAGATAGATAGATAGATAGATAGATAGATAGATAGATAGATAGATAGATAGAAAGTTGTCAGAATGAGATAGATAGATAGATAGATAGATAGATAGATAGATAGATAGATAGAAAGTTGTCAGAATGAGATAGATAGATAGATAGATAGATAGATAGATAGATAGATAGATAGATAGAAAGTTGTCAGAATGATATTGATAGATAGATAGATAGATAGATAGATAGATAGATAGATAGAAAGTTGTCAGAATGAGATAGATAGATAGATAGATAGATAGATAGATAGATAGATAGATAGATAGAAAGTTGTCAGAATGAGATAGATAGTTAGATAGATAGATAGATAGATAGAAAGTTGTCAGAATGAGATAGATAGATAGATAGATAGATAGAAAGTTGTCAGAATGAGATAGATAGATAGATAGATAGATAGATAGATAGATAGATAGATAGATAGATAGATAGAAAGTTGTCAGAATGAGATTGATAGATAGATAGAAAGTTGACAGAATGAGATAGATAGATAGATAGATAGATAGAAAGTTGTCAGAATGAGATAGATAGATAGATAGATAGATAGATAGATAGATAGATAGATA
>OZ038518.1:13193256-13200756 GCA_964036315.1 Acanthosepion esculentum
AATTAGCGCATCCGTAATTCTGTTTCATTGAAAATGATTCCGCATTTCTCGAAAGACCAAGAAAGAAAAAGCAAAATTAGAAAAAGGGAAGATTTAATGAACGCATATGATAACAATTTTACCGCAGCACGAAAAGAAATGGGCTCTGTATAAACATTATGTATATGCGCATGCGTCAAATAGCGCGGAAACTCAAGGGATATAACTTTCCAGAAGAGACCAATTAGCGACATCAGAGAAGAGAAGAGATATTTAAAGAATGTACAAAACAATTTTTTTTCTAGTCTTGCTAATCGTATGTATAGGGCGTGCGTGATTCAACTATTTTCGATACTATATTCTTGTGCTAAACAGATCGCCTTTGAAGTAAATCAAGTCCAATTGAAAGATAGAAGAATATCTGTTGAATTGAACCAAGTTCGGCACAAGGCACAATTCATGGCACACCGAAGTCATAACGTTGAGGGAAATTAGAATAATTATAGCTAAGAATATTTGTGGATTAAGAAAATTAGTCTGGCAAAAAGGCATAATACTGCTTATTTCACTGCGACTGTTGAAATTAGCAAGTGTCATCCGCTGTTAAAAAATATTTGTACGTATTAAGATTGGATTTGTCTGGCACAAGTCTATAGTAGTGTGGCGCTCGATAAGGATCAAACAAACAGCGAACATCGTTAAAAGATGGGTGAGAGATAAAACGAAAAACGTCGTTTACGCCAGGTCGGGGAGAATGAGGTCTTTCACTCTGCGGCCTCTACCCAACAATATCGCACACACGCCGCTACTCAGTCGGGACTTTTTGTTTGTTTGTTTGTTTGGGGTTTTATGGCATATCAACCACTATGGGTCATTTAATGCCAGATCCAATATTTACTAAATATATCAAAAACGTATAGCTGGCAACATCATTGTTTCAAAAACGTATAGCGGGCAACATCATTGTTTCAAAAACGTATAGCTGGCAACATCATTGTTTCAAAAACGTATAGTTGGCAACATCATTGTTTCAAAAACGTATAGCTGGCAACATCATTGTTTCAAAAACGTATAGTTGGCAACATCATTGTTTCAAAAACGTATAGTTGGCAACATCATTGTTTCAAAAACTTATAGATGGCAACTTCATTGTTTCAAAAACGTATAGCTGGCAACATCATTGTTTCAAAAACTTATAGCTGGCAACATCATTGTTTCAAAAACTTATAGATGGCAACATCATTGTTTCAAAAACTTATAGATGGCAACATCATTGTTTCAAAAACTTATAGATGGCAACATCATTGTTTCAAAAACGTATAGTTGGCAACATCATTGTTTCAAAAACGTATAGTTGGCAACATCATTGTTTCAAAAACGTATAGTTGGCAACATCATTGTTTCAAAAACGTATAGTTGGCAACATCATTGTTTCAAAAACGTATAGCTGGCAACATCATTGTTTCAAAAACTTATAGATGGCAACATCATTGTTTCAAAAACTTATAGATGGCAACATCATTGTTTCAAAAACGTATAGATGGCAACATCATTGTTTCAAAAACGTATAGTTGGCAACATCATTGTTTCAAAAACGTATAGTTGGCAACATCATTGTTTCAAAAACTGGCAACATCATTGTTTCAAAAACGTATAGCTGGCAACATCATTGTTTCAAAAACGTATAGTTGGCAACATCATTGTTTCAAAAAAGTATAGTTGGCAACATCATTGTTTCAAAAAAGTATAGTTAGCAACATCATTGTTTCAAAAAAGTATAGTTAGCAACATCATTGTTTCAAAAAAGTGTAGTTGGCAACATCATTGTTTCAAAAACGTATAGCTGGCAACATCATTGTTTCAAAAAAGTGTAGCTGGCAACATCATTGTTTCAAAAAAGTGTAGTTAGCAACATCATTGTTTCAAAAAAGTGTAGTTGGCAACATCATTGTTTCAATGTGCTGGAAAAGACCTGGAAGTTGACTATTTTCCCATAGCTGGGACCCCAATAGGCGCCACCACCCCGGGTCAGGGTTGACCCGGGAACACCAGCAACCAAGGGGAGGTTCCACGCTTCCTCAAGGCCTCCTGATCAGAGGCCTTGCTGTTGGATGCAGTTTAACGTCGTACTCGCTACTTTTTAACGGCTGAAGTTCCCATTAGCTCCAGTCTTTATTCCCATCCGTTTAGACTTTCACAGCTAGGACTCGTCTTGCCGCTTCCACAGAAGTGAATCCTCCCAATTACCCCCCCCCCGGGCAAAAAAAAAAGAAATTTACACCCAAACAGCTTTTCCTCCAAGAACGACCACTTTGTGTTTGCCCTCCTGAACATTTATAACTTGACCTCTTCAAGTCAAGGGTTAATTACTATCTATCCGACATCTTCATAGTCATCACTTCCTGTCACCCCCTCTTCCACACATATCACGTACCAACTTTAGTAGTACCATTCAGCTGACTCTACATAGAATGACTATCGGGCCTTATATTCGGCGAACTTTAGTATTCAAAAATTATAGCCAGCTGTCGAAATTAGTATAATATAAATCTTAGCATGTAAAATATGTACATATTTCTATGCAATAGGCTTAACTGAGGATACCTTTTTGGTGTGATGGTTAACAAGCTAGTCTCTCAGATGAATTACTATTTATTAATGAGTTCGATCCACACTAGGTGCCACGTATTTTTTTTACCTTGTTTCAAATCTAAGCTGAACTTAATAGATTGGGATGCACTCACAGTCAAAAGAAGTTCAATGAGAATTAAAAATATCCACAAAGATTATAATCAGCATTTATGTGCCGTGAGCGAACATGGCTCTCCACAGCTTTCTGTCCCTTACAGCTCTGAGCAACATGTGATTCTAGAACGTCGTCCTTGTCCCTGCTCTGTTAACCATTCACTTCTTTTATATTGCATGGCTTTTCATGACTTGAGCGATCATGGCTCTCCACAGCTTCCTGCCTTTTATAGCTCTGAGCAACATGTGATTCTTGTCCCTGCTCTGCTAACCATTCACTTCTTCTTTCAGGTGGCATGGCTTTTCATGATTTGAGTGATCGTGGCCTTCCACAGCTTCCTATTCCTTGTAGCTCTGAGCAATATTTGACTTTTTTTACCATTTTTCTTTATCCCTACTCTACTATTTAGTATTATGCGTCTAGGCGTTGCACGACGTGGGGGGTCGTGGCTCTCCACAGCTTCTTTTCCTTTTGTACCTCTGAGCAACATGTGATTCCTTACTATCGCTCCTTGTCCCTACTCTGCTAACCATTCACTTCTTTTATGTGACTTAGTCCTTCATGACGTGATGGATCATGGCTCTCCACAGCTTCTTATCATTTGTATATCTGAGCAATATTTGATTCTTTACGTGCGTTCTTTGTCTTTGCTCTGCTCTCCATTGAATTCTTTTATGCTATTTGGTCCTTCAAGACAGGCGTTTATGACTCTCCTCAACTTCCTTTATCGTGTAACTTTGAGCAACATTTGATTCTTTACTATCACCCCTTGTCCTTGCGCTGCGATCCATTCACTTCTGTTATGTGACTTGGCTCTTCAGAACGTGAACGATCATGGCTCTCCACAGCTTCTTATCATCTGTCGCTCTGAAAATCATTTAATTCCTTACCGTCGTTCCTTGTCTCTGCTCTGCTATCCCTTCACTTTTATGTGACTTGACCCTTCAGGACGTGAGCGATTATGTTTCTCCACAGCCCCCTCTCTCTTGTAGCTCTGAGCAACATTTGTTTCTTTACATACATCCTTTTCTCTGCTTTAATATCCATTCATTTGTTTTATGCGAGTTGGTCCTTCAGGACGTAGGTGATTATGGCTCTCCACGGCTTCTTTTCCTTTGTAGCTCCCAACAATATGTGACTGTTTACCCTCCATTTATTGTTCCTGCTCTGCTATCCATTCGCTTCTTTTATGTGACTTGGTCGTTCAGGATCAGAGCGATCATGGCTTTCTACAACTTCCCTTCCCTTGTAGCTCTGAGCAACATTCGATTTTTTTTAGTCTTACGAAAATAAAAATGTCGTGGCTTTGTTAGAGACATAAATAAAGACACAAGAGAGGAATTGAGTTAAACAAATATATTAACAGAAACAATAATACAAATATATACAAACGGAGTGTTAGAGCAAGAATGATTCGGCCCGACTCTCAGAGCTGACTGCTGGAAACTTCCCTCTCCAAAAGGCAGTACCTGCTCCTATTTATAGCTAGGAGAGTCCATGCGTGCGTGGGTAAATTACCATAACGTATAGTAAAATCATTTTCAATGCATTCTTATAGTAAAATCATTTCCAATGCATTCTTATAATAAAATCATTTCCAGTGCAATTTTATAATAAAATCATTTCCAATGCAATTTTATAATAAAATCATTTTCAATCCATTCTTATAGTAAAATCATTTCCAATGAATTCTTATAATAAAATCATTTCCAATGCAATTTTATAATAAAATCATTTCCAGTGCATTCTTATAATAAAATCATTTCCAATGCATTCTTATAGTAAAATCATTTCTAATGGATTCTTATACTAAAATCATTTCCAATGCATTCTTATAGTAAAATCATTTCCAATGCATACTTATAGTAAAATCTTTTCCAATGCATTCTTATAGTAAATTCATTTCCAATGAATTCTTATAATAAAATCATTTCCAATGCATTCTTATACTAAAGTTATTTCTAATGCATTCTTATACTAAAATCATTTCTAATGCATTCTTATAGTAAAATTGATTCCAATGCATTCTTATAGTAGAATAATTTCCAATGCATTCTTATAGTAAAATCATTTTCAATGCCTTCTTATAATAAAATCATTTCCAATGCTTTCCCATAATTTTGTGGCCTTGTTAGGGCCAGAAATAAAGACATAAAGAGAGGAATTGAGTTAAACAAATATATTAACAGAAACAGTAATACAAACATATATAAACAAGAGAGTTACAGCAAGAATGTTCGATCCGACTATTAGGGGTGACTGCTGGAAACTTCCATCTCCAAAAGGCAGTACCTGCTCCTATTTATAGCTGGAAGAGTCCATGCGTGTGTGGATAAATTACAATAACAAAAAAGTAGGACGAAACGTATTACAATCAGAAAGAGACAGCTGAAATTTCTGGGACACATAATGAGGATGGAGGGCTAGAGAACTTAACACTCACATGACATACTGGTTGCAAGAGAGAGGAAAACAGAGGGAAACATACTGAAACGGAATTGGGGGCGTTGGGCTAGGATAGCAAACTACAGGTTAGGAAACCTTTGTCTGACTTGTGAGATAAGACCAAGACAGCGCGAAGAGATCAAAACTAAAAATAATGGACACTGTGGAGCGCCATGAACTCCCAAAATATGGTATATAAAAAAAAGAAGCGTCGTCTAATACAACGTTCGGTAATGATAATCGTACTCACATGACAAATCTTATTAAGAGCGGCGCCATGATCTCCAAAAAATATATCTTATAAAAAGGAAGCATAATCAGATACAAATTTCGGCAATCGAGCTCAGAAGCCAAGATTTACTAAGAACTACAAATAATGATGTGGAGAATCATGATCAGAAGGGACCCAGCACATAGAAGCATAATTTTTAGGTAAATAAGAACTAGAGGCTTGGAGAATTTAACACTCAGAAGGCATAATGAAGGAAGGAGGCACGGTGGAGTAATGGATAACGGCTCGGATTGAGGAATCGTAGAGCCGAGTTCGAATTCCAGTCGAATCCGTTACATTCACTTACACTTCTTCTCCCTCCAACTATGGGTAAATAGCAGGACAGACTAGGTTCTATAGCCTTGGATGGCAACTGGTCTAGGAGAAGGTCAACTCTGAATTCAAAACCAATCGGCGTCCGGTGGCCTCTTGGTTTCTGTGGAAATTCTGCGGCAAGTAAGAGCATATTCCTCCAGGGAGGAATATGCTCTTACTTAGCACGCGAGGTGTGGGGACCGCGTGTGAAGTTCAAACTCCCTTGTCACTCCGTTTCAAGAATTCGCCGCCGTTGTCGCTTGTTTCAGCATTGCTTGGTCGGCCTTCGACCGGTTGATCGCCGTGCTTGGTCGACGCGGTGGATTCTTTGGAAGGAGATGGCTTAACCGATCCAGGGTGAATGCCGCAACATATACATAAGGAAGGCAAGAGAAGCAGGAGGAATCAGCGGGTAAACTACTTACGACAGAACAAACCCAGTTTGATCTTAAATTTCCAAATGTTACTTACTACAAAGACAGGAAGTTGTCTTCAGCCACAATCTCCCAAATCCTGAAATGACATGGCACATTCAAAAATTAGTCTGATACTAATGGGAATAATCGAACTGACAAGGGATGTAACTAAAAATGTAGGGTATGAGGAAAGGAATAAAGTGTCGTTGCCAACACTGGAGTTTGAACACAGATCACCAGAGAGCAAGCAAAGGCGATCCCATTTTGAATGAGTAGAATACATGATGGTAAAGGAAATGTATATATAGGAATTAGCCTGGTGTCTAAGTGATCACTATTTCTACACTATCTTCTATTCCTATGCCATTCCTCTATACTGATCACTATACGGATCACTATTCAATGGTTACTTTTCAAGCGAGTATTATCGAGCAAGTACTATTAGTGCGAGTGGTATTCGAAGGCGTCTGAAACCAGTATTGTTAAACGGCGTTACTATAGTTATATCTGCGATTACAAAGTCTCTACTACCACGAGCATTACGAAAGTGACAACGAGTATTCTTTGACATTACAAAAGTGGCAATGAGTGTTCGTTGACATCACAAAATTTATTTAAACATTTCTTTGTTAATGGGCATTTGACATATGGGAATTAGCGTGGCGGCTAAGAGATCACTATACATATTACTATTCAGATCCCTATTCGGTGGTTACTTTTCGAGCCAGTATTATCGAGCAAGTGCTATTCAGTCAGATATGTGCCATGCATGATACACCCGTAGGCGATCATGTATCTTTCGATACATGAATGACAAGTCAGTTTTTTTCCCGCAGTAGGTTGCCATTTCTTTCTGTGGTAGACCAATTGCCATCCAAATCTACAGAACCCGGTCTGTTCTGCTATTTACCCATAGATAGAGGGAGAAGAAGAGTATTCATACCTTTCTCAAGGGTATTAGCACGTAAGTGAATGTAATGGATTCGACTGCAATTCGAACTCGACTCTCCGATTCCTCAATCCTAGCCGCCATCTATTACTCCACCGTGCCTCCAAAGTACTATTAGTACGAGAGATTATTCGAAGGCGTCTGACACCAGTATTGTTCAACGGCGTTACTATAGTTTTATCTGCGATTACAAAGTCTCTACTACAACGAGCATTACGAAAGAGACAATGAGTATTCGTTGACATCACAAAAGAAAGGAAAACAGCGAAGAGAAATTATAAATTGCAAAAGAGATAAAGGCGGGAACCATTACATCTAACAGGAAAAACTAATGAAGAAGCTATTCGTTTATTCGTGCAGTTGGAGAAAATGAAAGTGA
>OZ038518.1:13203256-13210756 GCA_964036315.1 Acanthosepion esculentum
TATTTTTTTAAATATTCACATTTCTTTTAATTTATCACATCTTCTTCCGCTTCCTCATTTGTCTCAATTTTTTCTTCCTCTTCTTCTTCATTTGTCTCAATTTCATCTTCGCCTTCATTTTTCTCAACTTCTTCTTGCCCTTCTTCATCATTTATCTCAATTTCTTCTTCCCCTTCTTCTTCATTTGTCTCAATTTCTCCTTCCCATTCTTCTTCATTTGTCTGAATTACTTCTTCCTCTTTTTTTTCATTTGCCTCAATTTCTTCCTCCACTTCTTCAACTGTCTCAAATTATTCTTCCTCTTCTTCGTCTAATGTCTCATTTTATTCATCCCCTTCTTCTTCATTTGTCTCAATTTCTTCTTCCTCTTCTTCTTCTTCATTTGTCTCAATTTCTTCTTCTTCTTCTTCTTCTTCATTTGCCTCATTTACTTCTTCCCCTTCTTCATTTGTCTCAATTCCTTCTTCTTCTTCTTCATTTGTCTCAATTTTTTCTTCTTCTTCTTCTTCCCCTTCTCCTTCATTTGTCTTATTTTCTTCTTCCCCTTACTCTTCATTTGTCTCAATTTCTCCTTCCTCATCTTCTTCATTTGTGTCAATTTCTTCCTCCACTTCATCTTCATTTCTCTCATTTTCTTCTTCCTCTTCTTCTTCATTTGCCTCAATTACTTCTTTTTCTACTTCTTTTGTCTCAATTACTTATTCTTCTTCTTCTTCTTCTTTTGTCTCAATTACTTCTTCTTTTTCTTATTTTATCTCAATTTCTTCTTCATTTGTCTCAATTACTTCTTCCTCTTCTTCTTCTTTTGTCTCAATTTTTTCTTCTTCTTCTTCATTTGTCTCAATTACTTCTTCCTCTTCTTCATTTGTCTCACTTACTTCTTCCTCTTCTTCTTCATTTGTCTCAATTACTTCTTCTTCTTCTTCTTCTTCTACTTCTTCATTTGTCTCAATTACTTCTTCCTCTTCTTCTTCTTTTGTCTCAATTTTTTCTTCTTCTTCTTCATTTGTCTCACCTACTTCTTTCTCTTCTTCTTCATTTGTCTCAATTACTTCTTCTTCTTCTTTTGTCTCAATTTCTTCTTCCTCTTCTTCATTTTTCACAATTTCTTTTTCTTTTCCATTAAGAACCGAAATTGAGAACCTGCTGCGGTATCAAACGTACTACGCTTCCATTGTACGAAAGTAGGCGTAGAATTTTACATCTAATCCAGGTAGCACCTGTTAGGGTCTCAACTATGGGCAAGTAGTTAACCACCTAACTGGCATCAAAACACTATCAAATTATAAAAAATTGATTTTTATAGTAATAGCAATACATTTTGCGGAAAACATATTAATTGCCATACTTTTGATTCTCGACAAAACCCTCTTTACAACAATACGTCAATGAAACCTGATCTCCTACAAACTGTTTTCATGCAAAGAATACATATTCTATTCATACGAACCTATCCTAAAATCTTGTCAGCATTAAATAACCCATAGAGGTCTTGATATGCCGCTAAACAAAATCAACAATCAATAGCCTAATGCATCTTTCTCTACAAAAATACGCCAAATGAAACCTCCTTTCTTACAAAGAATATATATTTTACTTACACGAATCTATCGTAAACATGTTGTTGGCATTAAATAACCCATAGATATCTTGATATGCTAAGCAAAATCAACAATCAACAAACTAATGCAACCCTCTTTACAAAAATACGTCAATGAAACCTGGTCTACAAACTGATTTCTTACAAAGAATATATATTCTATTCATAGGGACATATCTTAAAAATCTTGTCCGCATTAAATAACACATTGAGGTTGATTTTTTTACAAGATTCGGGGGCCACTCGAGGTAGATGATTAATTTAGGAGGCCATTTGTGTGTATAGAAGTGGAAGATTACGGTTAACCCTAGACTTGAACAGGTTAAGATTGTTGTTTTTTTGGGGAAACATCTTGTTGGCAGTCGGTTCCACAGGGCTGCGGTTCACGAGCTGTTCGAGTGGAACTTACCGATGGAATACGAATGGAATGTGGATGGGTTGCTACTATGTAAGTGGCATGGCGTGTTCTTGTCGTGAAGGTTTGACTTAGCGGGACCAGGAAATGTAGTTCGCCCGAGCACTTTCTGTTGTAGATCAGTGAAAGTCTCGCCACGTCCCGCCTGTGGGAGAGCGGTTGAAGGGTGGAGAATGCCGTAAATCAAAATAAACCAAACCAAACCTAACTTGCTTCAGGAAAACCTTGTAGAAGGCACCAGCTATTTTTAACGACTAAGCCATGAGAGCCTAACGAATCGAAAGTGTAGTGAATTAGATTCACACAAGGTGCCAGACTATGCCATTGTGACTGAGTCCGTTTATATTAGCAGAAATTGAAGTCGTTTCACTTATGCAAAAGTAACCTTATTAAACAATGTCTTCCGGAGCAAGATAAATTGTTGTAGTGAGTTCGATCCTCACTGGAAGTTCCATTCTTATGGCCTACCCAAGCTAATCTAAGTTTATTAGATAATAAATGCAATTTGTAAACCTGGCTATGATTCTCGGCTGACATAAAAAGGAAAGATTATATTGAATCCATTGCTAGATCTGCTAGGAAAGTTGATTCACTCTGTCGTGTTAGACAATTTTTATCCCCAGAATCTATCTTACAGATGCCTTAAATATTACTACCTCATATGGTCCGGTTTTCCTGCTATACGGGGTGATTGAAATGTAACTCCCCATTTCAAAATACAAATAAACGTCTCATCTACGGACCCGACATCAACGAACTTCGGAAAACATCTGCAGCCCAAATAAATTTTTAAAATCTGCCAGAAAAAAAAAAAACTTCCAAATCGTTAGCGATTTATTTCAAAATTTGCAGGCTTATTACGAGTCGAATTAGTTCTCAAAGTGACTGCTTGGCGACGCTGGCGGACCATTCTATTGTAAACAAGGACGAGTGCACAGTATATAAAGTACGATACATTATTGCGTGCGTTTGAAAGTAGTTGTGAGAAATGTACTATCTTAGACATTTTACTTTATGTGGAAAAGAGGAATTCTATTTGAATCTTTGTTCTATGCTAACAGATTCCTTTCTCGCGCGTCTCGGTTGTGGAACTCCCTTCTGGCTCCATGCTTTCCAGCAAACTTTAAAGAAACAAATATTACTTAGAGCTGTAAAGTATAGGAAGTTGAGGAGAGTCATGACCACCCTACTTAACGAGCATATGTAAATGAATGACAGAATAGGGTTGGGGGATGGTAAGAAGGCAAATAATTGTTAAAGCTACAGAATAAAGGAAGTTATAGAGAGTCATGATCGACCTAATTAACGTGCTTGTGTAAATGAATGGCAGCGCAAGCTTTGAGAAGAGAAAAATATTATTTAGAGCTACAAAGTGTATGAACTTGTGGAGAGCCAAAATCAACCTACATAATCTTGTGAGGAGAAAATATTACTTAGAGACACAAAGTATAGGAAGTTGTGGAGAGACATGATCAACCTACATAAGCTTGTGAGGAGAAAAATAATACTTCGAGACACAAAGTATAGGAAGTTGTGGAGAGACATGATCTACCTACTTAAGAAGTTGAAGGGACACTACACAAAGAAGAAGAAAAAGAAGAAGAAGGCGGAGGAGAAGGAGAAGATGAAGTAGAAAAGGTGGAAGAAGAGTAAGTATAAAATGAAGAAGAAGAGATGGAAGAAGAAGAAGAAGAAGAAGAAGAAGAAGAAGAAGAAGAAGAAGAAGAAGAAGAAGAAGAAGAAGAAGAAATATAGGAAGTTGTGGAGAGACATGATCTACCTACTTAAGAAGTTGAAGGGACACTACACAAAGAAGAAGAAGAAGAAGAAGAAGAAGAAGAAGAAGAAGAAGAAGAAGAAGAAGAAGAAGAAGAATAAGGCGGAGGAGAAGAAGAAGATGAAGTAGAAAAGGTTGAAGAAGAGTAAGTATAAGATGAAGAAGAAGAGATGGAAGAAGAAGAAGAAGAAGAAGAAGAAGAAGTATAGGAAGATGTGGAGAGACATGATCTACCTACTTAAGAAGTTGAAGGGACACTACACAAAGAAGAAGAAGAAGGCGGAGGAGAAGAAGAAGATGAAATAGAAAAGGTGGAAGAAGAGTAAGTATAAGATGAAGAAGAAGAGATCGAAAAAGAAGAAGAAGAAGAAGAAGAAGAAGAAGAGGAAGAAGAAGTATAGGAAGTTGTGGAGAGACATGATCTACCTACATAAGCTTGTGAGGAGAAAAATATTACTTCGAGACACAAAGTATAGGAAGTTGTGGAGAGACATGATCTACCTACTTAAGAAGTTGAAGGGACACTACACAAAGAAGAAGAAAAAGAAGAAGAAGGCGGAGGAGAAGAAGAAGATGAAGTAGAAAAGGTGGAAGAAGAGTAAGTATAAGATGAAGAAGAAGAGATGGAAGAAGAAGAAGAAGAAGAAGAAGAAGAAGAAGAAGAAGAAGAAGAAGAAGAAGTATAGGAAGTTGTGGAGAGACATGATCTACCTACTTAAGAAGTTGAAGAGACACTACACAGAGAAGAAAAAGAAGAAGACGACGGTGGAAGAAGAAGAAGAAGAAGACGGTGGAAGAAGAAGAAGAAGAAGAAGAAGAAGAAGAAGAAGAAGAAGAAGAAGAAGAAGAAGAAGAAGAAGAAGTATAGGAAGTTGTGGAGAGACATGATCTACCTACTTAAGAAGTTGAAGGGACACTACACAAAGAAGAAGAAGAAGAAGAAGAAGAAGAAGAAGAAGAAGAAGAAGGCGGAGGGGAAGAAGAAGATGAAGAAGAAAAGGTGGAAGAAGAGTAAGTTTAAGATGAAGAAGAAGAGATAGAAGAAGAAGAAGAAGAAGAAGAAGAAGAAGAAGAAGAAGAAGAAGAAGAAGAAGAAGAAGAAGTATAGGAATATGTGGAGAGACATGATCTACCTACTTAAGAAGTTGAAGGGACACTACACAAAGAAGAAGAAGAAGAAGAAGGCGGAGGAGAAGAAGATGAAGTAGAAAAGGTGGAAGAAGAGTAAGTATAAGATGAAGAAGAAGAGATGGAAGAAGAAGAAGAAGAAGAAGAAGAAGAAGAAGAAGAAGAAGAAGAAGAAGAAGAAGTATAGGAAGTTGTGGAGAGACATGATCTACCTACTTAAGAAGTTGAAGGGACACTACACAAAGAAGAAGAAGAAGAAGGCGGAGGAGAAGAAGAAGATGAAATAGAAAAGGTGGAAGAGGAGTAAGTATAAGATGAAGAAGAGATGGAAGAAGAAGAAGAAGAAGAAGAAGAAGAAGAAGAAGAAGTATAGGAAGTTGTGGAGAGACATGATCTACCTACTTAAGAAGTTGAAGGGACACTACACAAAGAAGAAGAAGATGAAGAAGAAGAAGAAGAAGGCGGAGGAGAAGAAGAAGATGAAGTAGAAAAGGTGGAAGAAGAGTAAGTATAAGATGAAGAAGAGTTGGAAGAAGAAGAAGAAGAAGAAGAAGAAGAAGAAGAAGAAGAAGAAGAAGAAGAAGAAGAATAGGAAGTTGTGGAGAGACATGATCTACCTACTTAAGAAGTTGAAGGGACACTACACAAAGAAGAAGAAGTAGAAGAAGAAGAAGAAGAAGGCGGAGGAGAGGAAGAAGATGAAGTAGAAAAGGTGGAAGAAGAGTAAGTTTAAGATGAAGAAGAAGAGATAGAAGAAGAAGAAGAAGAAGAAGAAGAAGAAGAAGAAGAAGAAGAAGAAGAAGAAGAAGTATAGGAAGTTGTGGAGAGACATGATCTACCTACTTAAGAAGTTGAAGGGACAAAACACAAAGAAGAAGAAGAAGAAGAAGGCGGAGGAGAAGAAGAAGATGAAGTAGAAAAGGTGGAAGAAGGGTAAGTATAAGATGAAGAAGAAGAGATGGAAGAAGAAGATGAAGAAGAAGAAGAAGAAGAAGAAGAAGAAGAAGAAGAAGAAGAAGAAGAAGAAGTATAGGAACATGTGGAGAGACAGGATCTACCTACTTAAGAAGTTGAAGGGACACTACACAAAGAAGAAGAAGAAGAAGAAGTCGGAGGAGAAGAAGATGAAGTAGAAAAGGTGGAAGAAGAGTAAGTATAAGATGAAGAAGAAAAGATGGAAGAAGAAGAAGAAGAAGAAGAAGAAGAAGAAGAAGAAGAAGAAGAAGAAGAAGAAGTTGTGGAGAGACATGATCTACCTACTTAAGAAGTTGAAGGGACACTACACAAAGAAGAAGAAGAAGAAGAAGGCGGAAGAGAAGAAGATGAAGTAGAAAAGGTGGAAGAAGAGTAAATATAAGATGAAGAAGAAGAGATGGAAAAAGAAGAAGAAGAAGAAGAAGAAGAAGAAGAAGAAGTATAGGAAGTTGTGGAGAGACATGATCTACCTACTTAAGAAGTTGAAGGGACACTACACAAAGAAGAAGAAGAAGAAGAAGAAGAAGAAGAAGAAGAAGAAGAAGAAGAAGAAGAAGGCGGAGGAGAAGAAGAAGATGAAGCAGAAAAGGTGGAAGAAGAGTAAGTATAAGATGAAGAAGAGTTGGAAGAAGAAGAAGAAGAAGAAGAAGAAGAAGAAGAAGAAGAAGAAGAAGAAGAAGAAGAAGAAGAAGAAGTATAGGAAGTTGTGGAGAGACAAGGTCTACCTACTTAAGAAGTTGAAGGGACACTACACAAAGAAGAAGAAGAAGAAGAAGAAGAAGAAGGCGGAGGAGAAGAAGAAGATGAAGTAGAAAAGGTGGAAGAAGAGTAAGTTTAAGATGAAGAAGAAGAGATAGAAGAAGAAGAAGAAGAAGAAGAAGAAGAAGAAGAAGAAGAAGAAGAAGTATAGGAAGATGTGGAGAGACATGATCTACCTACTTAAGAAGTTGAAGGGACACAACACAAAGAAGAAGAAGAAGGCGGAGGAGAAGAAGAAGATGAAGTAGAAAAGGTGGAAGAAGAGTAAGTATAAGATGAAGAAAAAGAGATGGAAGAAGAAGAAGAAGAAGAAGAAGAAGAAGAAGAAGAAGAAGAAGAAGAAGAAGTATAGGAAGATGTGGAGAGACATGATCTACCTACTTAAGAAGTTGAAGGGACACTACACAAAGAAGAAGAAGAAGAAGAAGGCGGAGGAGAAGAAGAAGATGAAATAGAAAAGGTGGAAGAGGAGTAAGTATAAGATGAAGAAGAGATGGAAGAAGAAGAAGAAGAAGAAGAAGAAGAAGAAGAAGAAGAAGAAGAAGAAGAAGAAGAAGTATAGGAAGTTGTGGAGAGACATGATCTACCTACTTAAGAAGTTGAAGGGACAAAACACAAAGAAGAAGAAGAAGAAGAAGAGGTATAGGAAGATATGGAGAGACATGATCTACCTACTTAAGAAGTTGAAGAGACACTACACAAAGAAGAAGAAGAAGAAGAAGAAGAAGAAGTATAGGAAGTTGTGGAGAGACATGATCTACCTACTTAAGAAGTTGAAGGGACACTACACAAAGAAGAAGAAGAAGAAGAAGGCGGAGGAGAAGAAGAAGATGAAGTAGAAAAGGT
>OZ038518.1:13215756-13223256 GCA_964036315.1 Acanthosepion esculentum
AGAAGAAGTATAGGAAGTTGTGGAGAGACATGATCTACCTACTTAAGAAGTTGAAGAGACACTACACAGAGAAGAAGAAGAAGAAGAAGAAGAAGAAGAAGAAGAAGAAGAAGAAGAAGGTGGAAGAAGAAGAAGAAGAAGAAGAAGAAGAAGAAGAAGAAGAAGTATAGGAATTTGTGGAGAGCCATGATCTACCTACTTAAGAAGGTGAAGGGACACTACACAAAGAAGAAGAAGAAGAAGAAGAAGAAGAAGAAGAAGAAGAAGAAGAAGAAGAAGAAGAAGAAGAAAAGGAGGAAGAAGAAGTATAAGATGAAGAAGAGGAGGTTTAAGAAGAAGTAGAATAAGAATAAGAAGAAGAAGAAGAAGAAGAAGAAGAAGAAGAAGAAGAAGAAGAAGAAGAAAATTGTAGACTCAGTGTGGTTTTTGATTACAAACATTCAGCAAATGCGGATTGCCTTTGTCGTCGACAAATAAGTTCCACACTAAAGAATCTCTACAATATTGAAAGCAAACAAACAATAAACCTATTTTATTTCCAACCAACGCGCCCCAAACTATAAATATGCTGATGCCGTCATTAAACGAATTTTACGCTAGTAAACCACTCCGGTTGAAGGCGATAAATGTATTAAATTGACGATTTACTATCAAAAATATTAGCTTACCTGTTCCATGCCCGCAACATTATTCTATGAGGTATTTTAGCCGCATCATGTTTGATAAGCATGAGAAAGGCGACACGCCTATAAACACCGGCATCTTGAAATTATCCAAAAGATGTTGAAAGCACTCGATCGCAAACATGCTAATAATATTTATATGTATTGAACTGAAACGTACGCCATCTTGTAAGGAGACAAAAATCCTTTTGCGCCGCACATATACCCTTCCTTTTGGGCCTTTTTTTCCAAATCTGTACAATTTTGCATTGCCGTTGTTGCATTTTCAGCGAATGCTACTATAAATGCAAGCTGCACAAGTCTTGGTGGACTGTGCTCGAGCAAACACCAAAAACACCTTTTCTTTTCAGGCTATATATAGATATAGATATATATATATATATATATATATATATATATATATATATATATAAGATGGAGAAAACAAAAAAAAGAAGTTTGTTTACAAATAGCGTCCGTCGTGAGAGGCGGACGTCACGTGATGTGGAATGCAATTGTGTTTGAATATTTCTAACGTCAATCTAACGATAATATTTTAGATGTTTAAAAAGATTTTTTAACTATATCTAAAAAAAATTTTTTTTAAACTATTGAAATATTTATACAGATTTAAATTTCTCAAGTCTTTGTTTAACCCTAGTTAACGCTACTTGTAAACAAACTTCTGAATACAGTTATTTAATTTATTTCTGACGTAAGATCGGGGCAGATCTGAAATATAAAATATATATATATATAAATAAATACTTTCACAAAAAAAAATTCCATTTTGTTTTTATTTTGCAACTTTTCAGTTGTTTTCTCCATATTATATACATATCAAGAAAGTATACGTGGCTTCTCATTATGCTGTATATATATATATATATATATATATATATATATATATATATATATATATATATATATATATATATTTGTATTGGTCATAGTCCGACAATTTATTAAAGACATTTTTGATATGTTTAAAAAACAAAAAGAACGTTAAACATATCAAAAATGTCTTTAATATATATATATATATATGTGTAATTTGGCAGCAACTTTTCTTTCAAACATGTAGTGTTGAATGTTAAAGACAACATAGTCTTACATATTTTCTTTTGAATTTTCTCATATTCTCTAATGAGACTTTTTATTTGAAAATAGTTCCGAAATATGTATTTTCCATACGATGACCTAGCGCTTTCGAACATCATTGTTCATCTTCAGGGTCAATATTTTAGTCAAAAAAATTTTTTTTTTTTTTTTTTTTTTTTTTTTTTAAACAAACATTTGCCAATTATCTTGTAGCGTAATCATGTTGCTACTTTTTTACAAACTAAAAACGTTAAATTCCTTTTAAATTCAAAAGACGCGATGATGTTATATCACGTGCATGGCGTAGATTTTTATCATGTGACAGCGTGAAAAAGATTTCCAATACATATATATATATGGAATAGTGGATTACATTCACTTAATGGGAAAGGTAGTAATTCTCTTCTTTTCCCTCCATTTTTTCCATATTATGTATTCTAATTATGTAAGGTTGGTTTTGGTAAGAAATGTATTGCTTCTCAAAGTGTCGTTTATTTACGTCCTAAATTTTGTTTGAATATGTGAAATTCATTAAAATGTCATCAAATTTAGGAAGCGACATTATAGCTAATGTGTTCATATCTGGTGGTGTTTCATTTCCGTTCAAATTTGAATTCTCTTTTTCAGCCTAATTTCATTGGCTTAACTCGAATCAACAACGTCTCTTATATGTTATTTTCTCAACTTTCCTCTTCCTTTGTATTTGTGTCATTTTCATATCTTCCTCTCTTTCTTTTGCCTTTCTCTTCTTTCTATTCTCTTGGTAGTAGGATTAATTTCTTATGCTTTCTTTTGCCTTTCTTTTCTTTCCTTTTCTTTTTATTGATTTCTTAATTTTTTTTCTTTATAAAAATCCTTTTTACCTTTTACAGAAAATTTCCCAAAAACGGAAAATGAAGTGATGTTTCATAGATTGCAATTTTAAATAAAATCGTTTATTACCATCATTGTTAACTACCTGATATGAGTCGTTGTTTATTAAACGTCGAAACAAAATGTACACTTTTGTAGTAGTAACTTACATGTTCTAATTTAACAGTTTATTACATATATATATATATATATATATATATATATATATATATATATATATATATATATATATATATATGTTTATATTATAAATTAATAGATTTAAAATATGGTTTGACCGCTACACAGTGATAACTATGTTTCAGAAATATATATATATATATATATATATATATATATATATATATATATATATATAAAGTTGCAAATTATATAAAAAAAATATAAATAAATACTTTCACAAAAAAAACATTCCATATTATATACATATCAAGAAAGTATACGTGGCTTCTCATTATGCTATATATATATATATATATATATATATATATATATATATGTGTGTGTGTGTGTGTGTGTGTGTGTGTGTGTGTGTGTGTGTGTGTGTTTCGTTAGAGACGTTTGATAAGGTACTGCTATTAACGGTTTTATTTATTAATTTATTTTATCGCAGCACCTTGTCAGTTGTCAAAACATGTATCAAATAGGGATTCTTGTCTAAATACACAACGCATATATACATACATATATATATTTGTGGGCATCTCGAGGCCGTGTAATAGTTTGGAAGTTTGTCTCGCTAGAACAATTACAACTGAGTAGTGAGTTCGATCATCACTGGCTGCCCCATACTTTCGGCCTTGTGCCACATCCGAGCTACGCTTGGAAAATCGCTACATGTGTGTGTGTGTGTGTGTGTGTGTGTGTGTGTGTGTGTGTGTGTGTGTGTGTGTGTGTGACGTGCGTGCCTGCGTGAGTGTGTGAAACAAAGTGATTTTTTTTTCAAAGACGCGTTTCGCCAGCGGAGAAAATGTATGTTCTCTTTGGCTTCTTCAGTTTGATAATAACTTTATCTCATCATCTTCCTATATATATATATATATATATATATATATATATATATATATACATATATATATATAATTATTTATTAGAATATTACAACATAAATATGTTATAAAATCACGACAAAAGTAGCCATTTTGTTTCAACACTTCTCGTGTCTTTTCAATATATATATATATATAGATTATGAAATGGAACGTATAAAGATAAAAAATGTCATATATATATATATATATATATATATATATATATATATATATATATATATATATATATATATATGTATTTAAACTTTGTCTCATCAACATATGTCCGAAATCATTCGTTTTTGAGTTATTATGTTTAAAGAAAGTTTGTGAGTGGTTCTGTGTTGTAATTGAGACTAAGTTACATTTGTCATTCGTGTACATTTGGGTCTAGACTTCTCTTTAACGTTAAACCTGTGTAATAGTGAATTAACTTACAAGTGTTCCGTTTAACAATGGCAGGATGTTCATATCTTGAGGCGAGATGATTTTCACATAAGGCCGCTTGTATGGCAAAGAGTGCGAGGTTGCACGGCTGTATCAGATTGCATTTCAAGATCGAAGGCAGCCGATTCATCCAATCTTTGCTGCTCTTTATCGTCGCGTTTCTGCCACAGGATCCGTGCCACCACAAAATATATATGTGCAAAATGTGCAAAATACATATATATATGCAATTTTTAAATGCATTTTTCATGCATTATATATGGGCGGTACTTATTGGAAAGCGGCCAATATCAGTGATAGAGCTAACATATTTAGTTGGAGTGATGTGAGTTTGTGACCCTGGGTTTCACGCTCTCTGCGATCGTCAGACAAACTGAAATCGGTTGTTTTTCAGACGGGCTCATAAAATACTCAGGATCTTAAAGAAAGAATTAAATATGGAAGTAGTAGGGCTTTTCCAAGCGTAGCTTAGATGTGGCACAAGGCCGAAAGTTGGAGGCACCTAGTGAGGACTGTATTCACTACTCTGTAGTAATTGTTCTAGCGAGACAAGCTTGTTAACCATTACACCGTCTCGATGTGCCCAAATATGAATGTAGTAAAATTACAGCGGAAACACTCCGACGTGTTACTGATTGGTTTAGCTTGAATTGTTTAACGACACATCAACCACCCATGGGTCACCCAGTGCCGAATTCTAACTTCCTTGAGAGCTTTGTTTCTTTTGTTTTTTGTTTTTTGTTTTTGTTTTTCAGGTTCTTTTTGGGGGGGGGTTGTTTTGGGTTTTTTTTTAAATTAAAATCTATTGTTGGAAATCTTTATTTTAAAAATGTATTTTTCTACTCTCATATTTTGATCCCAGTTTGGAGGTTCACCATTTACCCATAGCTGGGGCCCTAACAGGTACTACTACTCCGGGTCTTGGTGAACCTGATTAAAAGCAGCAATTAAGTGGTGTTTCCACGCTCCTCAAAAACTCCCGCTCAGAAGCCATGCTGCAGGACGTAGTTGATCGTCATACCAAGGATGTAAGTGTTAATGAATCGTACAGACACAGAATTGGAATATATTTTGATAAATTTTGAATAACACATATAACAGTTAAATAACTAATAGATAAAATTTCTGTAATTATACTATTAAGTCACCCTGTATATATTTCCACTTCCTACATTTGATTAATAATTTACATCTGATAGGGTAATTCAGATATCCGAGCGATATAGTTTTATGCTGCATTGCAAACACTCCTTAATGATTACAGTGTGTACATATTAAAATAACCGAAGAACACCCGTGCCAAAATCTGATAAAAGAAAAGCACAAACCTAAATATGTTTCTCTGGATAATTCAAGCAATAAAATTCAGGAAAAGATTCCTGATAGACGAATTTCTGTAGAAATCTCGAAGATAATGTTAACTACGTACAATGCGCTTCACAACGTAAATGATAGAATTTTATTGTCTTTAACTTTTAGCAAAAACTCATTAACATGCCCAGCATTCTTTAGAAATTCGAAAGGCTCTTTGCTACTTTGGACTAAAGATAACTAGCACACAATACAACTGCTGAGGGAAATTAACGACAGGTTGATATTTCCGTTGATTTCTCGGAAATAAAACTATAAATATTCCTGCATATGAATCTTCCTTTGAGATAGTGGCAGATATGTGTTTGCCAGATGTATATTGGTATTTGGGAAAAAAAAGTGATGGTGATGGGACAAAAAGTTTCATAGGTTGGCCTCGGCTTCTTCAGGTCAGAATGTTTAAGGAATATGATATTTTGAGGAGGGATAAGACAGGTCATAAATTAAATTACCTTATCAGTTACGACGACCAGAAAACAAGAAAGTGTTTCTTTGTCATATATATATACCGGGGGTAACAGCAAAATTGTCCAGATCCTGTAACAGCTTGGGATAATTGTCCGTCCCACAAAGTGTTTAATATCTACAAAACGACTAAACGAATTGGGTTTCATTTTACAAAGTAAACAGATAAAGCGTTTAGCCATCTTGACGCCATTTGTCGCAAGAATCACTGAAAAAACCCTTTGAGCTATTCAGCGAAAAAGAGAACTGGCTAAATTCGTTTTGTTTCAGCCTCATTATGCCCCACAAGGGAGCAATGGTGAGAGGAAAATGATCATTCAGGCTTTCAGCAACAGTGACAACACTCATACTCTGGATTCATCTTCAACGTCCATTCAAGAACCATCAAGAGAACGGTGAATAAGTTTAAAAAAGAGGGAACACTACAGAGAAAAACTAAATAAATTGCCCAAAGTAGAGTCCAATAGTATTATAAAAACCACGGAGAATTCCAGTAAGATATCTTTAAAAGTTTTGCTCTAACACTATATATATATATATATATATATATATATATATATATATATATATATATATATATATATATAATTTAGACAAGATTTATCTACTTATTTTCAATACGACCATAATTACACAATCACGGATAAGTTTCTTAGTATCATATATATATATATATATATATATATATATTCATCTAGCATGAAACACACTTTCGCCTCTAAGTGTTGACTTCTATGTTCACTTTTTATATTTTCACACGCTCTATTGCTGATATTGAGCACTTTATCCCATAAATATAGCACATTTTAAGACTATATTTCTCCATATATATATATATATATATATATATGTTCACTTTTATATTTACACACGCTCTGTCTTTGATATTGAGCACTTTATCCCATAAATATAGCACATTTTATATATATATATATATATATACATATATATATGTTCACTTATATTTACACACGCTCTGTCTTTGATATTGAGCACTTTATCCCATAAATATAGCACATTTTAAGACAATATTTCTTCGTATATATATATATATATATATATATATATATATATATATATATATATATATATATATATATATATATATATAGTTTTAAAATGACTAGTGAGTGTAAAACAAAAGAAAAATTAATCACGACCCAGCCATTCAACACAGAGAACGGAGAAATGTCTCCTTCTAAAATCCATCAATGTTTAATCCCCGGGGCCCTGCGCAGCACCCTGAACTCATCAAGACTAAAAACAAAAAATCTGTTTTGCCCTCACTAGGAGCTTATTTACACCGATATGTTCATTTAATAATAAATTTGTTTTAGAGATGCTTCCTTATTTCGCGCCAGCCCTGCACCCGTTTTCACATTTTTTTTCCGTTTCTCCGTTTTGATTATTGCTCTTCCAACAAATGTTTCTGAAAATGTGCTGAGCGAAAAATGTTCTTTTGCAAGAGAGAGAGAGAGAGCACCACATAAATTCTGTGGTATAATATGTTTAGAAAACTCACTCATCATTCTGATCAGAAAAGAACTCCT
>OZ038518.1:13228256-13265756 GCA_964036315.1 Acanthosepion esculentum
CCCTCTTCCCCTACCTCTCTTTCTCTCTTTCTCTCTCTCTCTCTCTCTCTCTTTCTCTCTATCTATCTATCTCCCTCTTTCTTTCTCTTTCCATTATTACTCACATTTGTACCTTCTCTTTCTGTTACCCTCGCACTGTTTTCTCCGTACTTACGCATCACAAGCATTCGGTGGCCAACATGGTGGCTTCGCCTAAGTGATTCTCTTTCAAAAATCGTTCCGAACATTCAATAAAGACAATACAATAATGTCCGGGCAACAAACATTAATCCACGTTGGACGCTCTTAAGCAAACACGTTCGACATAAAACGGCATCGTGTGCGTGGGTGGCTGGGACAGACGATCACCGGGCTGGTTCCCGTGCCAGCAAAGTCCGGACAGGACAGGACAAAACCCCATCAACAACTGCCCAAACCTCAGCTAAACACACGAGTCTAACACTGGTCAACTGTTCCAGATATTGGATATGTAAGCAAATAAGAGGAAGACCGAGAAAGAACTTGGTCAGAAAATTGATACGCACGTCCCTTTCGTCTGTCTCTGCGAGCGACGACGACGACACGCTGACTTCACAGGTCGATCGATCTTGTCGGGTCTCTGATCAATCAATCACATTGCTAGTGTGTCAGATTTAGTAAAGGGCTTGTAGCGAAATGTGACGTCGTAATGGATGTTTCCGTGACCCTTGCAGGCCAAGTTGTCCACTGAGATGAGATACGGAGGGAAGGAATAATTTTAGGTAAAATGTTATATTTTTCCAACTCGGTAATTGGATCAAACCCGAGATAACCACGCGTCTCTTTCATAGTAATTGAGTAACTCTTCAATTTACACTTTATTAAATAGATAGCCCGTGTGCATCGCGGATATTACAAGCATGCAAATGTACTGACAGCGATGATTTCCCGAGATCTATCGCGCCAAGTATAGATTATAAACAGTTACATCCGATTTGATGACAAAAAATCAGATTTGAAATTATCTGTACCCATATCTGTTTACATTGTTCGGACTGTTGTCCTCATCATTATTGTCATATTCACGACGTTTCAGTCGTTGTGCGTTCCGGCCTTCTTCAGGTGATATACGTTGGACTTTCGAACAGAACCCTTTATTTCGTCCACGGGGCTTGATTGTTCCAGTTTCATGTGTCATACCTTTTCTGGATATCTCAGTTTCAGCTATTTCCCTTGAGTAACTCAAATCTCCAGGTTGTTGCCCTCCTCTGGTGTGGCCAGGTATTGAACTCACAACTCTTTGGGACAAGTCACTGGACTACTTCAACCAACGCTTTTATCTACTGAGTCAGGTGTCCTTGGAAAATTCCAAAGTCTATCACCTGAAGAAATCCAGAGTGTACAACAACCGAAACGTCGCAAATATGACAATAAAGATGAGGACAAGAGTCCAAACAATGTAAATAGTGTAAATAGTGAGAATACCTCATCTGTGAAATATAGACATATCCTGAAGAAGGCTGCGGTGTACAACGACTGAAACGTCGCAAATATGACAATAAAGATGAGAACAAGAGTCCAAACAATGTAAATAGTGAGAATACCTCATCTGAGAAATAGAGACAGATCCTGAAGAAGGCTGCGGTGTACAACGAGTGAAACGTCGCAAATATGACAATAAAGATGAGGACAAGAGTTCAAACAATGTAAATAGTGTAAATAGTGAGAATACCTCATCTGAGAAATAGAGACAGATCCTGAAGAAGGCTGCGGTGTACAACGAGTGAAACGTCGCAAATATGACAATAAAGATGAGGACAACGGTCCAAACAATGTAAATAGTGTAAATAGTGAGAATACCTTTTCTTAGAAATATAGACAGATCCTGGCGAAGGCTGGGGCGTACAACGACTGAAACGTCGCGAATATGACAATAAAGATGGGGACAAGAGTCCAAACAATGTAAATAGTGTAAATAGTGAGAATACCTCATCTGAGAAATGTAGACAGATCCTGAAGAAGGGTGGAGCGTACAACGGCCGAAATGTGAATATGAAAACAAAGACAAGGACAACAGTCCAAAGAAAGTATATAGTGTAAATAGTTATATTATCTGATCTCAGAAATAGAGATAGAATCTGAAGAAGGCCGAGCGTGCAACGGACGAAACGTCAACAATATGAAAACAAACATGACGACAATAGTCCGAATAATGTATATAGTGTAAATACTTAAAATACCTCATCTAAGAAATATAGACAGTCCGAACAATGTATATAGTATAAATAATTACAATTCATGTCTGAAATATAGACAGATCCTGAAGAATGCCGGGGGGCGTGCAACGGTCGAAACGTCGAGAATATGGCAATAAAGATGAGGACAACAGTCTGAACAATGTAAATAATGTAAATAGTTAAAATGTGTCATGTGAGAAATATAGACAGATCCTGAAGAAGGCCGGGGCGTACGACAGCCGAAACGTCGTAAATAGGACAATAAAGATTAGGACAATAGTCCGAACAATGTAAATAATTGCAATACCTCATCTCAGAAATATATCATATCTGTTTTTAAAACTACTGCTCACACACTACAAGGCCCAAACGCCACTCAAGGTAGAGGGTTGCCGCATGACATTTTTGTAAGGGCGTAAAATGAAGAGTAAGAGGTTCATATCCGTATAAGTACACTAGAGATCGGTTGACCCTAGAGTTGAGGGCACCAGTTAGCTTGATACTGGAACTGTGAAGGAAAGATTAGCAAAGTAACGCCGCACACAATTATTATTATAAATACGGATAGGTATGAGACGTTACACCTGCGGGGAAAGAGGCTGTAGAGTGGAAAATAAATCTCTTCCCCACCACAAGTGTAACGACATTCCTTTGTTCCGCCAGGGTCTAACCTTCACGGCTAGGACCCGCCATGCCATTCACATTGTAACAAACCACCCACATTTCCTCCATATTCCATCGGCAAGAAACAAGTTCAACTCGAACAGCTTCTTCCCGCGAACAACTGCAAGAGGATGTTTCGCCGATACTACAACCTTAACCTGTTCAAGACGAGTGTTAACCGTTATCTTCCCATCCTATTTGTATAAATTACACATTAACGGAACACTCTACCTCGAGGTGTCCACGGCCGTTCTATAGAGTGAACCTTACTGTAAGAAAAAAAAAGATTTTGAACTCTATCAAGGCTGGAAAGGGAAGATTTAGAAGCTCCAGTACAGATCTGGCAGTAATACACCGTTTTTGTTCAAATCTGGCTCTTGTAAAAATTTAAAATAATGGTGTCAGGGTACTTCTGGGAGCGATAGAAATACCTGGCCATTTACCCAGTATCTTTAGCAACGAGTTGTATATATGAGGTTCATTTGAAGTGAATATTGTGTAATTACAGGCCAGACATGATAGCAATACTCCATTGTTGGTCTGACTCTTATAAAGAGTTCAAAGAACTTAGGAATGCCTCAAAAAGAAAACTGCTCTCTTTTTAACCACCACAGAGAACCCTCCCTGCGTCCCATTCGAATCTCTAATGCTCAACTCCACGAGAGCGCCTCTCTGCGCCTCTCTGCGCCTCTCTGCGCCTGCTTGGTCCCACACTGTCCGCTTACCGGAGATGGAACCCATACATTGAATCAATAGCTTCATCCACCGCAAGGAACGTTGGTTCTCTGTGTCACGCCAGAAAGTTTTTCTCGCCTGAGTCCATCCTTCAAATCTATCAATCAACCATTCGCCCTTGCATGGAATACTGTTGCCATAGATGGTCTGGAGCCCCTACTGTTCGTCTTAAGGTCCTCGACAAAATCCAGAGACGGATATGCAATGTGATTGGTCCTGATCTGGCATCTCGTCTTCAGTCGCTCTATCACAGACTTGGCGTCGCTTCCCTCTGTCCTTGCTACACATACTTTCACGGTAACTGCTCCAACGAATTACTTTCGCTAGTTCTAAGACGGCATGAATTTAAACGTGCTACTAGGCTGGCATCTCAGTCCCACTCTTTTACTTGTCGAAACGGTTAAATGTAGCCGTCTCTTCTACTCCAATAGCTTCATATCTCTAACTTCCCGAGCTGTGGAACTCCCTTCCTCTTACTTGCTTCCCTGATAGCTATAATCTCCAACTATTCAAATACAATGTCAATCGACATCTCCAGATGCCTTGATCTAATTCCTCGTCCTTCTCTTCGTCCTTTACCCTGTCAGACCTCTTTACTCTTGCTCCCACTCTCTGTAACCCCTTGTGTGCTATTGGCACTCCCGCCTTGCTTGGGGTGAAATGCTTAAAAAGATAAATAAAATAATCCCAGTTTAAAAATTATCCCTGAACGTAATTTCTTTTTTAATCATTTCACCCCAAGGAAGGCAATAAAGCCTCTAAGGAGCCAGGGGGTTATTGAGCGTGAAAGAATATAAGAAAAAGAAAAGCATTATTAACGAGAGAGAAGAATAAAAAAGCAGGAATTAAGAAGGCAGAAGATAACGATTGATATTGTGTTTAATTTTTTGTAGATCAAAGATGGCTGGAAAAGAAAATGCCGGAATGGAGTTTTATAAGCGAGAACTGCGAGAGAGAAAGAAACTGTTAGCATAGAACTTTCGGCTAAATCTAAACATTTCAACTGTAAAATGATGAGACCTAACTGCCAATCTAGTACTGTACTTAAATCTGTAAAGTCAAATATTTGAATCTGAATTGTAGCTTCAAACAAAATCTTGTAGGGAATGTAATAAACAATGGCAATTTTTTTTCTTCTCTTTTTTTTTTTAATCATTTCACTCCAAGCAAGGCAATAAAGCCACTAAGACGCAAGGATTTCTGAGACTGAAAGAATATTCCTTCTTACAATTAAGTGCCATTCGTGATACACGCTTGGGCGATCATATCTCTTTCAATTCATGACTGACTCGGCAGATTTTACCACAGTATGTTGCCATTTCTTTCCGCGGTAGAGTTCTAAATGTTTTCAAACAAAAAAACATTTTTAAATTAACGTTGTTTTATTTAGGAAACATATGGGGGGTCGGCGTAAAATGTCGTCTCCAGACATTTTCCAAGTATTCATAAGTTTTTGAAAACCAATTTTCTTTTTAATTTAACTTTGTGTAAGCTGTCAAAACATGGTTTTCGATCAGAAGATTATTTCAAGTTTTTAAGGGGAATAAATCCAAAATAATCATCCCTGTCCATTGTCTATAGAAGCTGCACTTTTCAGGCATCGTTTATATGATTGTAGCAAACCCATGTGAAAAAACCTCTAGTCATTTCCCCGTAGCATCGCGATCGACTTTTTGTCAACTTTTACTATACACCAAAAAATAGTTCATTTACTGTTTCCCAGGATAATAATAAATTGTACATCGATGACATTAATTTAATTCCAATATTATTTAAGAGGTACATCATATTAAAATATTACACGTTAATAACGAATCTCTTTTTGTGCGGAACCTAAACCTCAAACTTATTATACCCATCTCGGTTTGCATCCCGTCACTTCAGTGCCAGCTTCAGTCATTACTTTGAACCCTCTTTCGACCGCCTGAGTACTGATTGGTCACTTGAGTACTACTAACGGTGTCTCAAGAATGTCATTAGCCTGTTTATCTGAAAGAGAAGCAATGTAAGGAGACCCAGTGTTGAGGTCATTCATCCAATTAATTATGAAATGATAGTTTTTGCTTGCCACTTTAGTTTGGGAGTCACCAATTTTCTCATGTTGACTACAGGAGGCGCATCCTCATTCCCATCACCACCTTCATTGTTCTCCTCCTCATCAGTGTAGTTTAACAAATCCTCGTCGTCATCAGCAGCAAAATCTTCTTCCTCCTCGTCAGATCCCCATTCTCCCATCTGCAATTTCTCCTCTCTATTTTTTTCTTATCATTGAGACGGTTTTTTTCTCTAAGAGTCACGTTTGCACACATACCTAGAAGAAGTTGATCTGTGTGGGCGAAGTCTGCATTTCTCTGTACAGTCTTCTTCGCGAACGTCTTCTCTTTACTATTCAGGTCTTTTCATATATGGAAGGGATTGGAATACTTATCTTGGGCCATGTGTTACGTAAGGGTGTAGAACCACATTAGAGCACTGAAGTTTATAATATTAATGATGATTCTTTTCAGCCCTTGGCTGGGTCTTGAAGTTGGTACACACAGGCTGAGAATTCTACACCATAAAGTATTCCAACTTGACGCGTAGGGAAGACCTGGTCCAATAGCACCCAAGTCATCATCAACAACACTACAGGTATTTCTGATTCCAGGACAGATCTTTACTTCTTCATTCAGGAAAGGAAAGTCAGTGAAACTAACTGGCTGGAAAGCAACAACTGGAAGCTCAGACAAAGGCTCCTTGATTTGCTTTACAATGAGACCACGCCAATCTGAGCATAAACGTGGTCCATTGGAAAGCAAATGAAGGTGCCATCATAATGATACAAAACAGCACGGAAAGGCAACTCATTTCCGTGAAGCTGACAGATGAAATAATGAAGCGGGTGACCAAGTAACATTTCAAGATGGTGAATGGCTCCATTTTCTGAGCCTATACTTACATTGGTTCCATCACTACCAACACATATAAGGGGCTGCTGGGTTAGATTTTTCTCCTCCGGAAATTCGTGAATCTGCTTTCTGTGTCCAGTCTTGGGAGTCACGTGTGTGAGATATTCATTGCCAGGTGCAGCCATGTTGACATAATGATCTTGCACCATCAAACTCAAACTCCATTTATTGGTCTTCTCGTTCTTCCTCATCAAACAAGTGGCGGTCGTCTTACATCATATACAGTGACGTCGTATTTTCAAAACTAACCATCTAAATTTCTTGCCGCTTCAATCCCTATTTTTGTCTCGTATCTCGTACACTATCTGGTCCAATTACTTGAGTCTTTTAATCCTTTATGATAATACCATAATCAGTTAAGGCAGAATTAACAATGGCAGCTTCATCATAAGCACTGATCAAATATAATATACAAGCGGCTGTTAGTATTAAGGGATTCTTGTCCTGTTTTGTGAGCTGGTTTCAGTCAGAGATTTTGGATCGGGAACAACAGCAGCATTGACAGGATGGATATGTCTTGAATCATCTGAATTATCTTCAACTTAAGGAATATTTCCAGCTACCAGATCTCTATGTCTTTGATGAAGATGGCTGCTGGCTCTGTTTTCATCATGCTTAACGTCAATCTGTCTCACATTATCGTCACTTTTATGTCAGTCCCTACAATTTTCATTTTCCTATCATCTCGCTTTCGCTGCACTTCACGTTTGGGAACTTTTATATCACAATTACAGGCCAGGAGATATCCGTCACACTTCTTAACTTTACACTTCATATCCTGACAGGAGCCAAGGGGACAGTAACAGCTGCAGATATAAAAAAAAAACTCCTTCATTTCTTCCTGAATTGCATCTTTTGGGCCCACATTCTTGTTCTTATTAACTTCAATTCGTCTACTGTACAAGTTTCTCAATCTTGGCTCAATAGATTTCTGGATAAGATGAACCGTCTGTCTATCTCCAATTGCTTTTTTTCCATATTTCTGGGCAGACATCTTGATAATCCTTGAGACATCTGCAAACTTTCCTTCATCATATTTATATCACCAGCAGTTCTTTAACATCTCGTCTTTAGAGGGAAGTTTTCCCACTGGAAGAAAACTTGCAGAGCCAAACAGCGCATGAGCTGGGCTGCTGTTGTTAATACAGTATCCATCTCAATAGCAAATCCATCGGTAAACCTGCTAAGAAAAGAGAAAGAGTTAGTGAACTTAATATGTATAATGTATTATATTACACAACACAAACACAACACAATTAAATTTTTAAATTTCAGTAGCAAATGCTGCAGACTAAACCTTGACTTATCAGCTTCAAAATTGGCATGGAGTCTTAAATATGGAGAAGGTACAATCCCTGAAGAGTGCAGCTTTTAAAATATTGCAGAAATGCATTTTTAATCCAAACAGGAGCTGCGTATTTAATCGACAATTCCCATGTTTACGTGTTTGACGAGTGATAACAAGTACTAAAAATGTGTTCACAGCTTTATTGTTGTTCTACGGAGACTCTATCTGTTAAAACATAATTGAAGAAAATGATAAGAGTGCCTATTTTATATAATATTTAAGTACCATAATCTAATTTTAGGAATGTCGATAATATTTTTCTAATTAAATTTTTTTTTAAATGAAAACAATTCTTGTAAAATTTTATCTAAATATTTTCTTAATACAATAGTGTCCTTAACATATCTTATTTATACAAGCAATTAAAAGCTAATTAAATAATGTCGTAACTTTATTTCAATTTTTATCTTAGCATACGTAGCAGATTTTCGGTAAATGGTGTTGTTTGACAAAAACAAATTGATGATTTAAATTCTCCAATGAGTCCTGTTTTCAACTAATATAAATATGAAGAGGCTGAAATTTTAATTTTTCAAAATTTCATAAAATTAAATATTTTTACCATGATTTTCTTACAAACTTTTTAAAAATAATTTCATTAAAATCCGTCCATTATTTGATTTTTGAAAGAATTTTCAAAACAATGTGTTTTTATAAAAATAAAAAAAAAGCGCTAAAACTCCCATATTAATTTTTGGCCCATCGCTGACGAAAAACAAAGAAAGATATTTAAGTAAACTTTCGAATGTGCGAGAAAGGATATTAAAAATTTAATAAAATAATCAAAACTATTTTGGTCTTTCTTCTTAATAATAACAGAAATATTTTGACCATAAAACTTGTTTTTTGACAAGTCTGGAGAATTTTTTAATCATGGCGTGCTCTTTTTTAGTGAAAAAGTGGAGGTACATACTTTAGAATCAACAACTGAAACCCGATTTAAAGACACCGTCCTGGGTATGACAATAAACTACATTCCGTTTACTTAGTAGCTAACAACCCGCATTCCCACTGTATCCCATTGGTGAGAAGTTCCACTCGAGCAGCTTCACCCCGCGAACCGCTGCCCTGTGTAACCGACACCCAACAGGATGTTTCCTCGGTCACAACAATCTTAACCTGTTCAAGATCCACATCCCGACTGTGAGAGAGAGGTTAGAGGGTGGAGAATAATTCGTCACCAAGAAGGTCTCGGAGATCGCCTCCTAACCGTCTACCTTGAGTGGCCACCGAACCTTCTATCTATCTATCTATCTATCTATCTATCTATCTATCTATCTATCTATCTATCTATCTATCCACATACACACACGAACACATATCTATCTCAGTCTGTTCGTCGTATCTCTCTCTCTTTCTCTCTCTCTCTCTCTCTCTCTCTCTCTATATATATATATATATATATATATATATATATATATATATATATATCTTAACCTGTTCAAGGCTATGGTTTAGTTCAAGACTAGAGTTAACCGTTGTCTTCCACTCCTATACACACAGATGGCTTCCTAACCGTCTACCTCGAGTGGCCACCGAGACTTGTAAAGGCTGAAACTCGCTGTAAAAATCTATCTATCTATCTATCCACATACACACACGCACATATATCTATCTATCTCAGTCTGTTCGTATCTATCTATCTATCTATCTATATATATATATATATATATATATATATATATATATATATCTTAACCTGTTCAGGGCTAGGTTTTAACCTTAGTTCAAGGTTCGGGTTAACCGTTGTCTTCCACAGCTATACCATTCTCGGTATGTTGATAAACTGTATCCGAGTCCTGGGTAAGATGATAAACTACATCCAACAGCAAGGCTTCTGTTTAGAAGGTTTTGAGGAGCGTGGAACCACCTCTTAATTGCTGGTGTTCCCAGGTCCAACCTGACCCGCAGTGGTAGCACCTGTTAGGGTCCCAGCTATGGGCAAATAGTTAACCACGAAACTGAGGTAAAAAGCATTATGAAAGTGTAAAACTAGGTTTTAATACCAGAAATACTTTGTAAAACATTATTACCAGAAATAATTTTTTAAGAAAAAAAACTATTACCAGCAATACGTTTTTTGAAATAAAATATTACCAGCAATACATTTTTTTAAATTATATTACCAGCTATATATTTTCGAGGAAAAAAATATTACCAGAAATAGATTTTTGACAAAACAAAAATATTACGAGGAAAAAAAGGTTGTCGGCATTAAATGACACATTGAGGTTGATATGCCGTAAAACAAACCAAACGAAACCACACCGATTGAAAGACGGATAATTACAATAAAGAAGATGGAATCTTTTGATTGATCTTTTTTGTGGGGTAGGAGAAATATTGGCTATCGGATATATTTAAACACTGATAACACTGAATAACACTATCTCTATCCTTAGACAGTAACTTTTATTTCGTATTTGCCTACAGCCAGTAAGTATGAAAAAGTCGGAAGGACACGACATCTGTATCTGTCTATTTTTCTGAGATGAGGTATTATGAACACTATTTAGATTATTCGGACTATTGTCCTTATCATTCTCGCCATATTTATTACAACGTTTCGGCCGTTGTACGCTCCGGCTTTCTTCAGGTGGTTGGAATGTCGAACTGAACCCTTTATTTCGCTCACTGGGTTAGACTGTTCTACTTCCATGTGCCATGTTTAATGGATGTCAGTTATCAGTTATCTCCTGGTAATTCCCCTCGCCAAGTTCTCCGCCACCATAACCAGGTATTGAACTCACACTGTTTGGGTCCTGTCACTGGATCTAACTAACGCCTTTATCCACTGTGCCATGTGACCTCAAGTGGATAAAGGCGAAATAAAGGGTTCAGTTCGAAATTCCAACCACCTGAAGAAGGCCAGAGCGTACAACGGCCGAAACGTTGTAATAAATATGGCTACAAATGTACACGAATGACAAATGCAACCGAATCCATACAGTAACACTGCGCCATCTACCGTAAACATTCTTGAAACTTAATAACTCAAAAACGAACGATTTTCGGACAAATGTATGTATGCGCCACCTTTGAAAACTGCCTGAAAACCATACCACGTGTTGGCCCAAGCCTTGTAAGTGGAATTGGGTAGACGGTACGCTTGGAGACCGTTGATACCTGTGCTAGCATAAAGTCACAAGTCATCGTGGCCGAGGGCTTGAGTGTGCTGACCTTGTTCAAATAGTTAATCACGCTAGATAACACGCACTTTCCCACAAATTGTAATTAAGGTTTGCTCAGCATAGTTGCAGCATAAACCACAGGTGGGTGTTGAATAAACACAAATGTGCCTGAATAAGCGCCCGCAACAGGGATTGGCTAATCGCCCTAGTAGGCGGGTATCTTCGAAAACGAGTGGCCAGCTATAGATAGAGAAAACAAGCAACATTGTCAAGCTTTAGATAAGAATGGTAAATTTCGAGTTGTACTTTTAGAAATAAGACGTTTGACAGGGTTTGGAATCTTGGTCTTCACAAGTCGGAAGGTTATGGCCGAATTTTTTATTTGATTATTTTTTCTATCAAATTACAAAATTAAGGTTTTCTTGAATGGCCACTCCTCTAGATCTTTCAACAAAAATACAGTTTTCTATGAAGGGCTCTATTATCAGACCTGCTTTGTGGCTTATTTTCATCAACGAACAACCCGATGTCATGAATTCTTGACTTAGTATCTATGTTGATAACAATTATTTACTTCTGTCTCAATCGTAGGTCTGATCGGTTCGACAAATCAAATTGGCACCTTATCTTAAAATGGCCTCCAGTCTGTTACTAAGTGGGACAAGAAATGGCATATTAATTTCAACGCTTCCAAAATATAACTGCTATCTTTTATATGCCTTAGAAAACCTTTTCTTGTCTATGTGGATGCTGAATAAACACAAATGCGCCTGAGCAAGCATCTGCAATAAGGATTGGCTATCCGCTCTAGTAAATGTGTATTCTCGAATACGTTTGGCTAGCTATACTATTATTAATATTATCATTCCTTCAGTAGCTGCATTTAATGAATTGGTATCTAACGGGTCACGTTCATTTTTGAAGACTGGCGAATCTTTAAAGTGAGATGATTATTTTGGGGTATCTACATTTTAAGGAAAGAAAACGAAACAAAAAGAAAAAAAGATAGACATTGCTACTTCATCCTGTCTGTAAGTTGATTGTAAATATTTCTTTCTTTCCTTATTTGCTTGACCGCCTAACCGTCACCTAGTGAAGATGGTCTTTATCATAAAAAAATGAACTAGAGTCTCAGTTTTAGAAACGCCAATCTAAACAAAAAAAAACGACACATTTCACCAAAGAGCTGGGCTCCGTACACTTGTGCATGTGTGTGTACCACATCCGTACGTCTGTATATCCTTTTCTTATCTCAAATTGGTGAGACCCTGTCATTTGCATAAGATACAAAAAACTTCCTTATGTCATAATAATGGTAATCTTAATTCTCTCCACGATTTTCTGCTGTGAGAACTGATGGTTACATCTAACAATTTTAGCTGTAAATTAATGAGATCTAACAGCCAATCTAGTACTACGCTTAAATTAACAAATTTAATATATCCTTTGATAATATATTTTAAGCATAGTTGTGTATAGAGGAGCTAGTATCTGTCGATGTTTGTATGCTTGTAGAAATATGAACATTGCCTCAAATGCGCATGTCTGCATAGAGCCTCACTTTCATTCAAGAACAGCGTCAAGCACAAGCGTTCTTCAGCCATTACTCGTTGGCGTCGCCTCTTTATTAAATAAGGAATAAAAACGCGCAAGAAATAATTTTCTCAGCCATTCTTTCTCGAATCAGAAGTCATTGTAATTGAATATAATAGACATTCCCTTGGGTTCATATGTTGTTTAACATACTAGATAAAATAAAAAATTTTAATCAGTTATTCTTTTCTTCTTCATCTTATATATAAACCGAGAAAGCGCTCTTGGTAGAAGGAACAATAAATAAAAAACAGAAGATTGACGTTGAATTTAAGTTTTAGAAGTTCGTAATTCACAGGACGGCTTGAGGCCAGGAGTATGTTCCACCAGCAAGAAGTGCGAGAGAATAAATTTCCAGCTAAGCAGACCTTAGTTACAGTTTCTAGGAGAGAGCGTATTATTTATCGCGATCAAAAATCTGAACACGGCCAGCACGCTCAAAACCTCAGTCACGATGGCTTCTGACTTTTGGGCTAGTACAGCTGTCGACGAAACTCCAAGGGTTTCGTCTACGCAATTTCACTCACAAGGCTTAGGCCAACATCTGGTATGGTTTTCAGGCACTTTCCAAAGTTACTGCACGCTGGCATTGCCTTCTCCAGACAGATAACATCAAGCAGATATATATATATATATATATATATATATATATATATATATATATATATATATATATGTATATATAAGTAGCGAAATATATATATATATATATATATATATATATATATATATATATATATATATATATATATATCAGTAGCGAAAATCTTTGTATTCCGTATAGATAATTCCAAGGAGGATGAAATCCTGAGAGCTCAATGTTAAGTCAGAGCGAATAATTTAATTTAAAGAAAAACAGACCACTTTAGGGCTCCATTTGTAATAATTTATTTCACCAGAGAATTTTATTTTTCTCTGGATCTTCAGACTTCACTTTCAAAGGGTAAAACGAAAAATGAATTTAAAATTTACACTTTTGATGGGCAGTATTAAGCTTATATAAATTGACATAGAAGGTGGTGAGGAATAGTGTGAGAGACATGGTTGTGTTTATAGAGGGAAGGGAGAGTTTTAAAATTTATTTTTATTTTTATTACAATACTTAATATTAAGGAAGGAGGGAGTAAGGATCAGACATTGACCTATTTAATCTGTCAGCTCAACGGAAATGATATGATAAAAAAGAAAAAAGGAAAAAACAGCAAAACGAAAAAATATATATACATATATATTATCATTTCATTCCAAGCAGGACGATAAAACAACTAAGACGCAATGAAGGTTACTGGGTGTAAAATAAAACGTTATTGAGTAGAAAGAGCAATAAAAAGACAGGTTTTAAAAAGACAAAAGATTGACGTTGAATTTAAGCATTTGAAGATAGAAATTCACAGGGCGGTAAAAAGCCAGGAGAATCTTGCACAAGCGAGAAGTGCGAGAGAATAAATTTCCAGCTAAGCAGACCTTAGTTACAGTTTCTAGGAGAGAGAGTGTTATTTATCGTGATCAACAATCTGAACACGGTCAGCAGGCTCAAAACCTCCGTCACGATGACTTGTAACTTTGGGTTAGTACAGCTATCGACGAGACCCCCAAGGGTTTCGTCTACCCAATTTCACTCACAAGGCTTGGGCTAACATCTGGTATGGTTTTCAGGCACTTTCCAAATGTGCTGCACGCTGGGATTGCCCCCTCCATACAGATAACATCAAGAATATATATATATATATATATATATATATATATATATATATATATATATATAGATAGATAGATAGATAGATAGATAGATAGATAGATAATCATTTCATTTTCCAGCAAGGAAACCACTAAGACGCAATGAAGGTTACTGAGTGTGAAATAAACTGAGAAAACGTTCTTGAGTAGAAAGGGCAATAAAAAGACAGGTTTAAAAAAGACAGAAGATTGACGTTGAATTTAAGTCTTTGAAGATCGTAATTCACAGGACGGTAGGAAGCCAAGAGAATGTTCCACCAGCGAGAAGTGCGAAATTTTCAGCATAAAACTGATGGTTACATCAATCAATTTCAGCAGTTACTTAATTAATACTAGCCGCCAATCTGGTACTACGCTTAAATTCATGAATTAAATTTATCCTTTGACAATAAATTTTAAGAACATTTGAGCATATAGGAGATAATATCTATCGATGTTTTGTATGCTTGTACAAATAGGAACATTGCATCAAATGCGCATGTCTGCTGCGTAGAGCCTCAATTTAATTTAATTTCTGCCAAGGACAGCGTCAAGTACATGCGTTTTTCAGCCATGACTCGTTGGCGCCGGCGTTTTATTAAATATAAGGTTGGCCCGAAAGTCGTGACTCACTTAGGAAGCGGAAAGGAAACACCCAAATGTTATGGCGCAACACCAACATTTCTTCTTGAAAATAAAGTCCTCTGCCAGCATCCGAATCTGTCCCAGATAAACGCTTCCTTCACTTCATCAAAAGTGTTGAATCGCTGGTCGCGAAGAAAGTGTGCCATTGAGCGGAATAGGCCATAGTCACCCGGAGCAGCATCGGGACTGAATGGTGGATGTGGAAGAATCTCAACACCGTCCATCTGTTTGGACTTCTCCTTAGTCAACCTGGCAGTGTGTAGCCTCGGTGAAACGAAACCCAACCTCCAATGACCAAAGCAGGATAATCCTCCTTTAGTTTGTCGGACACGCGGTCTAGCTACTGGCAATACTGTTTAGCGTTGATGGCGCGACTGTGTGGAATAAAAGCTCGAAATGCAGTACTTCTCGGAATTTTCACCAGACAGAGATCAAGATTGAGTGAATAAGGACTTTCTGGCCAAACTAGTACATTGTTTAGTTCTCAATTATTGTGCAAATTTTTGACTTGAGTGTCTTTCTTTTTCTTTTTCATAGCAAGTAAAATGAACTAACATAGGTCACCCTGAGGATGTCTGAGAAGAGATGCACTTCATCTGATAAACTATTATTTAACAGTAAGACTGACATCACTGAAACCATTACGATCTAAAACAAAAATAATTGGGTCCTCATTATTTTGATTTCGACATTAAATAACCCATATGCTGCTAAACAATAAAATCCAACTAACTAACCAAGTTTAATAACTCTATTTTTGGTGCTGTGCGGGTTGTCAGAGCATTAGTAGTTTGTTTGTTTGTTTGTTTGTTTGTTTGTTTGTTTGTTTGTTTGTTTGGGGTTTTATGGCATATCAACCATTATGGGTTATTTAATGCCAGATCCAGTATTTACTAGATATATCAAAAACGTATAGTTGGCAACATCATTGTTTCAAAAACGTATAGCTGGCAACATCATTGTTTCAAAAAAGTGTAGTTGGCAACATCATTGTTTCAAAAACGTATAGCTGGAAACTGTTTCAAAAACGTATAGCTGGCAACATAATTGTTTCAAAGATGTATCACTGGCAACATCATTGTTTCAAAAACGTATAGCTGGCAACTGTTTCAAAAACGTATAGCTGGCAACATCATTGTTTCAAAAACGTATAGCTGGAAACTGTTTCAAAAACGTATAGCTGGCAACATAATTGTTTCAAAAAATGTATCACTGGCAACATCATTGTTTCAAAAACGTATAGCTGGCAACTGTTTCAAAAACGTATAGCTGGCAACATAATTGTTTCAAAAAATGTATCACTGGCAACATCATTGTTTCAAAAACGTATAGCTGGCAACTGTTTCAAAAACGTATAGCTGGCAACATCATTGTTTCAAAAAAATATCCCTGGCAACATCATTGTTTCAAAAACGTATCCCTGGCAACATCATTGTTTCAAAAACGTATAGCTGGCAATATCACCGTTTCAAAAACGTACAGCTGGCAACATCATCGTTTCAAAAACGTATAGCTGGCAACATCATTGTTTCCCATCACATTTTAGGGGTAAGGTGTTAGTATATTTAGTGTAGGGTTTGGGAGGGAAAGTTAATTGTAAGTTGTAGTTGTTTTGGGATGAGTTAGATGTGATGGGGCATGATATGACCAGGCGATTGATCGGATCGACGGCCTTTTGGTTGGACGTAGTTTATCGTCATACCCAGGACGCGGACGTAGTTTATCGTCATACCCAAGACGCGGATGTAGTTTATCGTCATACCCAGGACGCGGATGTAGTTTATCGTCATACCCAGGACGCGGACGTAGTTTATCGTCATACCTAAGACGCGGATGTAGTTTATCGTCATACCCAGGACGCGGATGTAGTTTATCGTCATACCCAGGACGCGGACGTAGTTTATCGTCATACCCAAGACGCGGATGTAGTTTATCGTCATACCCAGGACGCGGATGTAGTTTATCGTCATACCCAGGACGCAGCATTAGTAGTGTTTAAAACAATAAAAGCCAACCAACCAATTGTATTAACCTTATTTTTGGTGTGGTAGTTTGTAAGATCATTAGTAGTATTTAAAACAATAAATGCCAAACAACACAACAAACGACCAATTTTATTAACCCTATTTATAGGGGGGGTATTTGTTAGCGCATTAGTAGTATTTAAAACAATACAAACGATACAACTAACCAATCAACCATCTTTATTCGCCCTATTTTTGGTGTGCAGGTGTTGTCAGAGCATTAGTTGTATTTAAAACAATAAAAGCCAACCAACTAACCAATTTTATTAACCCTATTTTTGGTGTGGAGATTTGTCAGAGCATTATTAGTATTTAAAACAATAAAAGCAAGCCAACTAACGAACCTACCAATTATATTATTTTTGTTGTGGGTGAGTTGTCAGAGCATTAGAAATATTTAAAACAATAAAAGCCGACCAACTAACCAACCAACCAATTTTATTAACCCTATTTTTGCTGTGCGGGGTGTTGTCAGAGCATCAGTAGTATTTAAAAAAATAAAACCCAACCCACTAGCCAACTAACCAATTTTATTAACCCTATTTTTGGTGTGGGGATTTCTCAGAGCATTAGTAGTACTTAAAATACATTGTTCAGTTCTCAATTGTTGTACTATTTTTTGGTCTTGTGTTTCTTTTCTTTTTTTTCATAAAAACGAACAAACATGTTTTGTTTTGGAATATCGAATTAAAAGGCCAATATTAAAAAAATTGATTTTTTAGATTCAAAAATTAAAATACGCAAAAATAAGTTTCATTTTATCTTTAATATGACCTTTTGAAATAATTTCTGATCAGTTCGACATCTCTCTTCAATTATTATTTCACATTCCAATATACGAAAAAGAAGGTTACTCTGATCTTTGCATGTCTTTCTATAGCAACTTCCGCATATACTCGTGCAAAAGTCGACTTTCCTTATAGTGCGACCCCTGAATTTTTTTTGTGGAAAGCCTGTTTTTTTCCTCCAGCTCGTGTGTAATGTGACCCCAGCTTCCGAGCGAGACCAGTAGGCCTGCCATCGTCAAATATGGCGTGTGAGCATCAGGTTGACCATTTCCATATACATGTGCGTGCGAAGTTTATATAAAACAGTGAGAGAGATACACGTTTTGAAAAGTTTTCTCTGTTGGTTTGGCCGTCCTCGGTATGACGATAAACTACATCCGCGTCCTGGCTATGACGAGAAACTACATCCGCGTCCTGGGTAAGACGATAAACTACATCCGCGTCCTGGGTAAGACGATAAACTACATCCGCGTCCTGGGTATGACGATAAACTACATCCGCGTCCTGGGTAAGACAATAAACTACATCCGCGGCCTGGGTATGACGAGAAACTACATCCGCGTCCTGGGTAAGACGATAAACTACATCCGCGTCCTGGGTAAGACGATAAACTACATCCGCGGCCTGGGTATGACGAGAAACTACATCCGCGTCCTGGGTAAGACGATAAACTACATCCGCGTCCTGGGTAAGACGATAAACTACATCCGCGTCCTGGGTATGACGATAAACTACATCCGCGTCCTGGGTAAGACGATAAACTACATCCAACAGTAAGGCCTCTGATCAGGAGGTTTTATCTTTTCGTATTTCAAGATATTTTTGTGCAATTTTGGCAAATATATCTGTTAAAAAGAAATGTCAGTGTTATTTTCATTTTTGCCTCATTTAGACGACAATTTATCTATCGTGTATATGAAAATGATAAACTATTTAACATTGCGCGTTTGTTTCATTTTACTTTTCATCCCTCTTTATACCTCAAGAAGATGACTTCAGAAGGTTCAATATCTTTTAGATGAAAGCCTGAGACAAAGACGTTGTAACGCAATAATTTCGACACGCGTTCTAAAATTGATTATATGTTATCATACTAGGCTAAGCTTACTAAAGTTTTCGAACCATATCCCGATTGACCCCTAGCGATTCAAAACGGCCCCGCCTTTTCCACGTTCTTTTTTTGCTTAGCATTAATATTCATGCTTTTTTTTTTAACAAACAAACCGCCATGTGTTTCCATAGCAACTACTCGTGCTTAGTATACTTCCCGTATTGTGCGACTCCTGAATTTCTTTTGTGGAAAACTTGATTTTATTTTATATAGCTCTTGTATAATGCGACCCCAGCTTCTGAGCAAAGCCAGTTGGTTGATCTTTTCCCTATGCACGTTCATGCGAAATTTATATGAAATATTGCGAGAGAGACACGTTTTGAAAAGTGTTCTCTGTTGGTTTGGTAACATTATTTGACATGCCTGTGTGTTGACAAGGTTTATGGCATTTGTATACTGCGTCCTTTCTGTTTTGTTTTCAATGCGACATAACGTTCACTGGTGACCAAGAGGCCTCCCAGAACGGAAACGAGAGGCGCCTTATCTCAACGGCATCCCGTGGCTAAAAGAGAAAACTGTTCTGCCATTTTCTTATACCTGGTGTAACAGTAAAATTGTCCAAATCGTGTAACTGCAAAATTGTCCAATTGTTTAATTAAGCTTTGAACCATTGTAACTTAGAAATGATTAAAGATATCTTACTGGAATTCTCCGATGTTTATATAACACTATTGAACTCTACTTAGAGCAATAAGAATGTATAATTACACCCAAAGCTTAACAGAAAAATCATGATGAAATTGATCATAAACAAAAATGACATATTCATCATTAATTAAGGATGGGAAGCTCATCAAGTATTCAAATAAAGTTCAAATATATATATATATATATATATATATATATATATATATATATATATATATATATCATTCACAGACAGTACTGTTTCGCTGTATCACAGCTCCTCAGTGCGACTAGACTTCTGAATGCCTCAAGGCAGGATTGAAACACAACTAATTTGGTGTCAGCCAGAGCTATCTTCACTCGGTAGAGTTACACAACTAAATCTAGCATATTGTTTTTACAAATATAAACAAATGCCAATCAGCCAAAGTGCTCCATTCCTTTTACTGACGAGCTTTGCATTAGTGCAGGTAGCTGTTGTTTATAGAATTAGTTTATCACTCAACAGTGCTCAATTGAAATGTATTTTCAAGAGCTAAATTAGGTCATTCACAGACAGTACTGTTTCGCTGTATCACAGCTCCTCAGTGCGACTAGACTTTCATTTTCCAACTTATTCAAGATGATCTTCACCCTCTCTAACTTTCTAAATTTCTGTTCTCGAGTAACAAGTTGCCTCACAGGTTTCACGTACGATTTCATTTTAATGTCTATTTTCTGTTTGCACTGTCATAGGTGAAACTCCTCTCTTATAGACTAAGTTGAATCTTTTCTAATTGATCGCTTTAACTCTAAGATGGTATGATGATCCCTCTTCCTGTTGTTACATCCCGATCCAGTGTTCCTCTCTACTGCTCCTTCTTTTTAAAACTTATTTACCGTTTTCTTGATGGTTCTTGAATGGACTTTGAAGATGGAAATCAGTGTATGAATGCTCGCACCATTAATGAAGACCTGAATGATATTTTCCATTGGTCAGTTGAGAAGACAGTGAGGCTGACACAAAACGATTTTAACTTGTTCTCATTCTAGCTGAATATCTAAAAGGGTTTTTTCAGGGATTCTTACGACAAATGGTATCAAGCTTGGTAAACGCGTCTCATCTGAAAATCTGTGGTACAAAGCTATATGTTGTTCATTAGGATAAGTATTTATACAAAGATGCGCGTCGTTTTCCATATAGTTTTGTATCACTTGCACCGCTGAAGATGATCTTGAAAGAAGATCGAAAGTACTTAGGAAATGAAAATAAAAGAAATTTAAACAGCGATAGCACATTTCTCTCATCATTTAACACCAATACACGGAAGGTTATTCGTGAGTGTGAACGGATTTTATTAAAAATTAGCAGACATAATGTCTGTAATTTATTCAATCAGACATGTCTAAAAGAGAATTTACTGCCTAAATACACAAAATTTAATATATATATATATATATATATATATATATATATATATTAAATTTTGTGTATTTAGGCATTTATTTATATATATATAAAAGAGAATTTACTGCCTAAATACACAAAATGTAATATATATATATATATATATATATATATATATATATATATATTAAATTTTGTGTATTTAGGCAGTAAATTCTCTTTTACATATATATATATATATATATATATATATATATATATAACTACTTTATCCAGGCCATAAAATAATTGGTAAGTAATTCTTTAAGCATTTCGCCCCAAGCAAGGTGCGAGTGCGACTAGCTCGCAAGGGGTTACAGAGTGTGAGAACAAGAGTAAAGAGGGTTTTTCGAGGAAAGGATATAGAGAAGGACGGAGATCGCGATCAAGTTATCAGAAAATGTCGATTGACATTACATTTGAACTTTTTAAGATTATAGCTATCAGGGAAGCAAGTAAGAGGCATAAAGATCTATTGTCGGGAAGTGCGAGATAAGAAGCTGTGGGAGTAGAAGACACGACTACGTTTCGACAGTGAAACAGTGGGACCGAGATGCCAACCTAGTGTCACGCTTAAATTCACGCAAATGGGGTGCCAGCGAAAGTAGCTTATCAGAGCAGTTGCATCTAAAGCTTGACACTGTTGCTTGTTTTCTCTATCTATAGCTCGTATTCGAGGATACCCTCCTACTAGGGCGATTAGCCAATCCCTATTGCAGACGCTTGCTCAGGCACATTTGTGTTTGTTCAACAGACACAGAGCCTGTCTGTCGTTTATACTGCAACTATGTTGAACAGGCCTTAGTTACATTTTCTGGGAAAGAGCGTGTTATCTAGCGTGATGAACAATTTGAATAAGGCCTGCACTCTCAAGCCCTCGGCCACGGATCACCCCGCGGCATGGCTTTCAGGCACGTTCCAAATGTGCCGCACGCTGGGGTCGCAACTCAAGACCAATAACATGATGAGATTCGAACCCGGGTCTCATGGTTATAAAGCGAACGTTCTTACCACTCGGCCCATTTGTTTATATACTTGTTAATCCTACTAATTTTCATATATATATATATACTCAAGGCTGGATGTGACACGAGGTCTTTTTTTAACGCGCTGAGCCTGTATACACATCCTTATGCATATAGGCAAGGACAAAAGTTGGTTTTTACCCAGCCCCCGCGACCACTGTCACGCTGGTATTGATATTACGCCGACCAAACCTCTTTAGTGCAATGGGGAAGATGCTGCTGCTGGGTCGGAACCCCCGGGGATGAACAACTTCTCCCATCAAAAATAAGGAGAATCTTAGCTCTACTTACAGCACGGGGTGGTGGTGGGACGTTAACTACATCTCAATAAGCGCTCATTTGTTGATGATTTACTCCTGTGCCAAGTAAGTAATTTTGTATCTATGAGTGTGTTTGTATGTTTTCGTTTTTGTATTTTTTCAGATGTAGTTGATAGCATCGGCTCTCGCGACTTGCTGACTGATGGTGACCTGAAATTCTTGGACGAACTACTCCCGGCCCGGTCCAGTCCGCACCGGCCCTACCAACGACATCCGAAATCTGACAGTTTAGAATGTTTCCTACTATCGGTTACGTTTTCGGCCGGAGCTCCCCAGCTCGATGCTAATATTTAATTTTAGAGAACTGGCCCCATTCATCAAAGCTCGCTATCTCCGAGTAACTATCGTTGGCGGCTGGTGCCAAAAGCTCGGCGTGCCTTTTCATTTACTGTGTCAGACTAGATACATCTTGAAAGGGATATGAGAGTGTTGAAATTTGGCGCATGTCGCGTAACATTACGTTACGGTGTCTTATATTTTTGGCCCGATTAAATATATTTTCAAATTCCTCCTGGAAGATATATAAGAATAGTCCACGAAAAATACGAAAGGCCCTGCCTTTTTTTCAAAGTAAGATAAATAGATAAATGATATAAACCAATATTTCTACATAAACACTGTCTTTTAGAAGGAACGCTGTCTGGTTTTCTAATCAGTTTGGACAAGAGTAAATTTTGTCTGATACATTATGTCAATAGAATCATTCGACAAGTTGTTCGGACAAATATTCTGATCTTACCAACCGTTGTTGGAACTATTGATCGTTTTTTATTGCTTTTACATCAGATCTATCTCGGCTAAGATTCCTATCATAGTTTGTCTATCTATCTCAGTTTGTTCATATCTATTTCACTTTATCTAGCTAGCTAACTCAGTTTCTTCTTATTTATTTTGTACATATCTTTCTATCCTTCTATCTATCTATCTATCTATCTCATTTTATCTAGCTAGCTCAGTCTGTTCCTATTTATTTTGTTCATATCTTTGTTTCTATCGATCGCAGTCCGTTCATATCTATCTATCTATCTATCTATCTATCTATCACAGTCCATTCATATCTATCTATCTATCTATCAGTCTATCTATCTATCAATTTATCTATCTCAGTCCATTCATATTTATCTATCTATGTATCACTCGCAGTTTATCTAGGTACCTACCTCAGTCTGCTTCTATTTTGTTCATATGTTTCTATCGATCTAAGTCCGTTCATATCTATCTATCTATCTATCTATCTATCTCAATCCATTCATATCTATCTATCTATTTATCTATCTATCCCAGTATATCTAGGTAGCTAGCTCAGTCTGTTTCTATCTATTTTGTTCATAACTATGTTTCTATCGATCTCAGCCCGTTCATATCTATCTATCTATCTATCTATCTATCTATCTATCTATCTATCTATCTATCTACCCCAGTCCATTCATATCTATCTATCTATCTATCTCTCAGCCTACTGATCTATATATATCTATCTCAGCATATTCATTATCTATCTATCTTTCTTTCTATCAATTTATCTATCTATCTATCTCAGTCCATTCATATCTATCTATCTAAGTCCGTTCATATCTATCTATCTCTGTATCTCTTGCGGTTTATCTAAGTACCTAGCTCAGTCTGCTTCTATCTATTTTGTTCATATGTTTCTATCGATCTCAGCCCGTTCATATCTATCTATCTATCTATCTATCTATCTATCTATCTATCTATCTATCTATCTATCTATGTCAGTATATTCCTGTACATTTTGTACATTTCCGTTCTATGTATCTGTCTATCTCGATCTATCTATCTTAATCCGTTTCTATCATCGTTTATCCTTATCTACCTATCTCTTTATCTATATCATTCCTTTGTTTAAAATAATTTTAACTTTATAAATTCCAAGTAGAGCGTTATTTGAAAAATAACGTTTGCGTCAAGACTTGAACTCGAGAAATTCCCAGAAGATAATGCCATCATGACAACAAAATAAAATACCTACTAATTCAATCACATTTATAATCGAAAACAATCTATCTAAATTCAACATAAACTTTGTTACTACTACATATAAACAATAAAAGACTTAGTCAATACTAAACAAAACAATATGGTAAAACCTGAAGGAGCAGTTTGCTCCATCGCCTGTAATAACTGTCACAAAAATACATAGGAGAAACCTCAAGGAATCTAAATAAAAGATTATATGAAAATTTTACAAAATAATACGTCAAGTACCTTGGTTGCCCACCGTAGCGAGACTAACCACAATTTTGTCATAAAAATACTACTCTGATCAAAGGAGGAAATAATTCACTACATGTCAAGAGAGTTCTTTAATCGAAAGTTCATCTACACTCTGCACCCTGGATCTTACAACATTTCATCATTCCTGGCAGATCTTCTAATGTCACAGTGTGGAAGACCTACTTACAAATGTGATGGAAAGAAAAAGAAAAATCTCTAAATGAATTCGGCGGGATAAAAACAAATTTCCCAAACTCCAAGCATGTGTAGTCCTAAAGGATGAAACCCATTACAAGTGAACTTTTTCCATTTTGTCATACAATTTCCCCAACACTGTTCTTGATATATAAAATATATATCGTTATCTCATATATATATATATATATATATATATATATATATATATATCCAGCTAAGATGAGACCGAATAGAGTACACTTCCAACGTTAATTTAAAAGAGGGCTCAATACATACATAGTAGAGCAATATGTAGATCCTTATATGAACCCTGTTTTCTGTGTTTACATGAAATATTGGAAATTGTCAGGTTCTTTGATCAAAGATCTGAGTTAACGGTAAATTGTAAACACAATCTACCTTTTACCTTACAATTCAGTTAGACTTTGGAATTTGACAATGTTTTTTGTTAGATTATAGTTTAACTGTGTTGCACCATATATGGCTTATCTTTCCATTTTTATAATTCATTTTGAGTTTTATCAAAAGAATCTTTGTTTTTTTTAACATTTTATTACTATTTTTTTCTCTTAAAGGTTATAGGAATATATTGTAAGGCAAATCTTTCCCCCTTTTTTTTCATAAGTTAACTTATTTCAAGAGTATTTCGTAGTTTATTGTATGCTAACCGATTCCATAATTTGTAAATACAGTATATTTTAAATCAATTTTAATGAATATTGTTTTATCTTTTATATTATTTGTGTACAGATAAAACACTCGCCATGTTTATGGACAATCATTTCAGATTTGAGAATACGTCCATTTAGAAGTTAGTTGACCAGTATTAATGTTAAGAATCAGGTTAAACGATAAAATGTAACAGTAGGGTTGAGTTTAAGTCCCCCTCTAACTACAAATAAAAATAAAACCATAAATATTTAGTGTAAGGCATCAAACTATACATAGGAAATAACAAAAAGGGTTACATTTAAGAACGTTAAATTACCTCCTCGGTTATCCATTGAGGTTGTTATCCACCGAAAAAGAAAGAAAAGATGCTAGTCCCTACCGTGGACCATTTAAAAGACACTTCGCGAAGTGGATTGGTTGTTACAAACATCCAATCACGTGTGCGGAAAATGTGGTCTATTTTCGTCTAATTCATTAAAAAGGCCAGAGCATCTGCTAGCGTTTGATTGTGGGGGTGGGACTCATGGATTGGTGATGGGGTGTATGATGTTGAAAGACCCGAAACCCCCTGACGAGCCAAGTCAATTTACATCACTGACGATTCCCTCCGGCGCCTACTTAAGAGCGTATATTTGAATTAATTTAGTTCTTTATTGATCTTCTTGTAGTATTATTAACATCTTATACCAATGTATTGGTATTTAGTTAGTATGTTTGACATTTTACATTGATTGGTTGATATTATTAACATCTTATATCGATTATATTTATTTAACGATTACGTATTATTTACCAAATAATTCTATATATTTAGATTATTTACTTGTTTCTTAAAGAGGCCTCTTATTTATTAACTACAAAAATAATATACATACATATATATATATATATATATAGAGAGAGAGAGAGAGAGAGAGAGAGGAGGGGGAGAGTAAAGCATAAAACCATACTTAGGAAATAACAAAAAGGTTTGAATTTAAGAACGTTAAATTACCTCCTCGGTTATCCATTGAAACTGCTATCCACTTAGATTGAAAGAAAAGATGCCAGTCTTATTTATCAACCACAAAAAAAATGATGTATAAAATCCACAAAGCATATAACTGTTAGCATATTCGGTTAAATTACCTCTCTACCCACCCGCCGCTTTTATTTCTTAAGAGAGCTGACTGCCTGACATGTGTGCAGTTAGTGTAACCATTTGTATCAGTCTTTAAGTTAATGTCTGGATGCTGAATTTTTGCCTTTACACATTTGTAAAATAATAATTTCTATTTTTTCTTTCTTTCTTTGACATGTTCCATTCTTTCTTTTTTTCTTTTCTTTCTTTTCTTTTCCAATTTAGAACGTTTTCCGACTTCTGATCCGCTCACTAAAGTCAATGCCAGAGGTCAGTGCTGATTAGTTAGTCTCCATCAATCGGATTGAGAGGTTTATTATTCGCGCCTTCGTAGCAACTTTCTCATGCTATATGTAAGTGCCCTTCTCGTTTCCATTTTGTTTGAAAACCTCTCGTCGTTGCTTACATATGATATTCTCAGCTGTAGAACCATATTTCTGTTTCTCCAAGTCTCTGCTTCATCTGTGAGGAGATTGTCAAGCATTCACTGCCGTATAGGAGGTCTGATGTTACGCAACCTTTAACGTAGGTTATATTTGATTGGCTGATCGGGTAAAGACATCAAGCCTTTTTCTTTTTTTTTCTTCAAAAATGAGGATGTATTTTGCATTTTAAACCAAATTAATAGTTCACCTACCAGTAATTTACAATCGCCTGAAGAGACGCATCGTTGTATTTTGAAAGACGACTGCAACTGTGTGGCGATTCTTACATCTTTTTATTACAATATCCTAATACACACACACACAGAGACACAGACACACACACACACATATATATATATATATATATATATATATATATATATATATATATATAACAGTTCGTCTCCATCTACAGCGTATGTGAGCGAGGGTGGGGCGAAGGAAGACGTTTGGCTGAACATCGTACAAGTGCAATTCACCCCTGGGTGATGAAAAATATTTTTGGACAATGTGTCAGAGAGGTTGTCAATGGGCATCGGCCGAATTGAAGGCGCGAATAATAAACATCTCACACCGATTGATGGAGGCTAACTAATCAGCACTGACCTCTGCCATTGACTTTAGCGAGCGGATCAGGAGTCGGAAAACGTTCTAAGTTGGGCTACTCGCGATAAGCAAGTGCCCAAAACCAACAAAAACAACTCTTTCGCTAGCAAAACGAAAAAAAATCAATCGATGAACGTTGTCGATGTTACAGTTCAGTGATTATCATACAAGCTATAGTGGCACGGATTTGTCTATAAAAACTAATCTGTTCATAGATAGATAGATAGATAGATAGATAGATAGATAGATAGATAGATAGATAGATAGATAGATAGATAGATATGAATATGCTGAGATAGATATATATAGATCAGTGGGCTGATAGATAGATAGATAGATAGATAGATAGATAGATAGATAGATAGATAGATAGATAGATAGATATGAATATGCAAGAGATAGATATATATAGATCAGTAGGCTGATAGATAGATAGATAGATAGATAGATAGATAGATAGATAGATAGATAGATAGATAGATATGAATATGCTGAGATATATATATATAGATCAGTGGGCTGATAGATAGATAGATAGATAGATAGATAGATAGATAGATAGATAGATAGATAGATATGAATATGCTGAGATATATATATATAGATCAGTGGGCTGATAGATAGATAGATAGATAGATAGATAGATAGATAGATAGATAGATAGATAGATAGATAGATAGATATGAATATGCTGAGATACATATATATATAGATCAGTGGGCTGATAGATAGATAGATAGATAGATAGATAGATAGATAGATAGATAGATAGATAGATATTAATATACTGAGATAGATATATATAGATCAGTAGGCTGATAGATAGATAGATAGATAGATAGATAGATAGATAGATAGATAGATAGATAGATATGAATATGCTGAGATAGGTATATATAGATCAGTGGACTGATAGATAGATAGATAGATAAAAAGATACCAATGGAGGCCCACTTTTGGCATTTGGCTAGAAGTTTATTTGACGCTAAGAACGTGGTGAGAATTTTACACAAAACGTAAGTAATGGAAAAGAAAGAAAGAAAGAAAATTCTTCTTCTATGTACCATGTCCCTTCAAAACGTTAGCGATCATGGCTCTCTCCATTTCCTCCTGCCCTTTGTAACTTTGTCTTTTTATCTTCCTTACGCTGGCTAGATTAGTTATGCCTTGTTTTCTTCTGTCCCTCTTGCTTTCATTCTGCCCCGTGAGTATCAAATTTTCCAGTCCCACTTTCCTCAGTATGTTTTGTAGGTATTTAAACCCTTTCTGATGCTATGTTTAAATGTCCTTCTGGTTTCCATTTTGTTTGGAACCTCTCGTCGTTGCTTACATATGATATTCTCAGCATCCTTCTGCATCCTTCTTCATCTGTGAGGAGATTGTCAAGCATTCACTGCCATATAGGAGGGCTGATGTTACGTAACAATTCAGTAGCTTTTTCTTTGTTTCTAAGACAATTTTCCTGTTTCATAATACTTTGCTTAGCTTTTGGAAGGCACCTTTTGCTATTCCAATTCGCCTTCGGATGCCGGTGTTGCATTTTCCTTGCTCTGTTAAAACACTTCCCGATATTCAGATTGTTTTACTGGTTCTAATTCGGTATCTCCGATTTCTAATTTGCACGCAAGGCTGTTGATTTTGCTAAAAATCAGGCATTCTGTTTTCCTGCAATTCTGGTTTAGTCCTTTCTTCTCGCTTTTCTTCTCTACCTTCTATAGGAGATCTTGTAGTTCTCTTTCTGTGTCTGCTATTAAGACTGCATCATCTGCACATCTTATTTTTGTGCCCGCCAATAGTAGGACTTCTCACTTTCTCAGAATTCGCCGCCTAGCTGCACAGGTTGAATAAGACCGGAGAGAAAATGTATCTTTGTCTTACACCCGCCTTTCTAGTTTTGTATATTCACAGAATTCCTTTTCTATCCGTATGCATGTAGATTGCTGCCAGAGTAAGTTCTGGATTATTCCTTTCTAAATATGTCAAGGGCACCAAGCTGTAATAAAGGTCCCTTGTGCTACTGTTTATCAACCGCTTTTGAATAATCTATAAAGAAACGGGTAGGCAATGAATAAACATGTATGGTGAAAGGACATTTTAAAGGAAGACTGAAGAAAGCAGTTATTAAAAAGAAAAAAAAACAAAATAGAAAAGTTTATTAAGAAAGAAAGAAAGAAAGAAAGAAAGACGGAAAGAAAAAAATTTAGAGGATTAAAAAAAGAAAGAAAGGAACAAACAAAGAAAAAAAGAAACAATCAAAGAAAGGAATCAGATGATTCGAAACAGAAAAAAAGTAAAAACAGAGAGAAAATTATAGGATTAGAAAAGAAGGAAAGAACAGAAGGAACAAATCAGGTGAATTAAAGAAAAAAAGAAAGAAAGAAAGAAAGAAAGAAAGAAGGATGGGAACATAACGAAAAAAAGAAAGAAATATACGAATCATAAGAAAGAAACTAATAAAGAAAGCAAGAACGGAACAAAAGAAAGAAAGAAAGAAAGAAAGAAAGAAAGAAAGAAAGAAAATCAGAGGATTAAAAACAGAAAAGGAAGGGACAAATCAGAATGATTAAAGGAAGGAAGGAAGGAAGGAAGGAAGGAAGGAAGGAAGGAAATCAGAGGAATCGGAAAAGAAAGAAAAAAGAAAGAATGGAACATGTCAAAGAAAGAAAGAAAGAAAGAAAGAAAAAAAATCGTAGAATTCATAAAATAAAGAAAGAAAGGAAATCGTAGAATTCATAAAGAAAGAAAGAAAAAAAGGAAATCGTAGAATTGATAAAAGAATGAAAGAAAGAAAGAAAATCGTAGAATTCATAAAAGAAAGAAAGAAAGGAAATCGTAGAATTCATAAAAGAAAGAAAGAAAGGAAATCGTAGAATTCATAAAGAAAGAAAGAAAAAAAGGAAATCGTAGAATTGATAAAAGAATGAAAGAAAGAAAGAAAATTGTAGAATTCATAAAAGAAAGAAAGAAAGAAAATCGTAGAATTCATAAAAGAAAGAAAGAAAGGAAATCGTAGAATTCATAAAAGAAAGAAAGAAAGAAAGAAAGAAAGGAAATCGTAGATTTGATAAAAGAATGAAAGAAAGAAAGAAAGAAAGAAAGGAAATCGTAGAATTCATAAAAGAAAGAAAGAAAGGAAATCGTAGAATTCATAAAAGAAAGAAAGAAAGAAAGAAAGAAAGGAAATCGTAGATTTGATAAAAGAATGAAAGAAAGAAAGAAAGAAAGAAAGGAAATCGTAGAATTCATAAAAGAAAGAAAGAAAGGAAATCGTAGAATTCATAAAAGAAAGAAAGAAAGAAAGAAAGAAAGGAAATCGTAGATTTGATAAAAGAATGAAAGAAAGAAAGAAAGAAAGAAAGGAAATCGTAGAATTCATAAAAGAAAGAAAGAAAGGAAATCGTAGAATTCATAAAAGAAAGAAAGAAAGGAAATCGTAGAATTCATAAAGAAAGAAAGAAAAAAGGAAATCGTAGAATTGATAAAAGAATGAAAGAAAGAAAGAAAATCGTAGAATTCATAAAAGAAAGAAAGAAAATCGTAGAATTCATAAAAGAAAGAAAGAAAGGAAATCGTAGAATTCATAAAAGAAAGAAAGAAAGGAAATCGTAGAATTCATAAAGAAAGAAAGAAAAAAAGGAAATCGTAGAATTGATAAAAGAATGAAAGAAAGAAAGAAAATCGTAGAATTCATAAAAGAAAGAAAGAAAGAAAATCGTAGAATTCATAAAAGAAAGAAAGAAAGGAAATCGTAGAATTCATAAAAGAAAGAAAAAAAGAAAGAAAGAAAGAAAGGAAATCGTAGATTTGATAAAAGAATGAAAGAAAGAAAGAAAGAAAGAAAGGAAATCGTAGAATTCATAAAAGAAAGAAAGAAAGGAAATCGTAGAATTCATAAAAGAAAGAAAGAAAGAAAGAAAGGAAATCGTAGAATTCATAAAAGAAAGAAAGGAAATCGTAGAATTCATAAAGAAAGAAAGAAAAAAGGAAATCGTAGAATTGATAAAAGAATGAAAGAAAGAAAGAAAATCGTAGAATTCATAAAAGAAAGAAAGAAAATCGTAGAATTCATAAAAGAAAGAAAGAAAGGAAATCGTAGAATTCATAAAAGAAAGAAAGAAAGAAAGAAAGGAAATCGTAGAATTGATAAAAGAATGAAAGAAAGAAAGAAAGAAAGAAAGAAAGAAAGGAAATCGTAGAATTCATAAAAGAAAGAAAGAAAGAAAAAAAGGAAAAGAAACCCTATAATTCACAAAAGAAAGAAAGCCAGAAAGTGAGACAAATAAAATGTTTAACTAGCATGAAAGAAAGTTGTGGAGCAAGAAAGAAGGAATAGCAAAGACTGGTTTCAAAGAAAAAAAGAAATACCTATGAGATTCACACAAAGACATACACGCACACATATATATAAACGTGTGTGGGGGGAGGGACATCTGTAAGTAGTCAGTTTATTCAAGACATCTTCCTGTCTTTAAGTCATTTTAAAGCACCACTGATGTAATATTTTCTGGTTTTCTACTTCAGTCATTTACTTCTTTCTCTTCTTCTCAATCTCTCGTTTTCCCACCCAAAAACCCTTTCCCCCCTATTACATTAATTCTCTCTACAACACCTTATCTTCAACAAAATATTTGAACTCACTCCCCACGCTCTCTCTCACTCTCTCTCTCTCTCTCTCTCTCTCTCTCTCTCTCTCTCTCTCTCTCTCTCTCCTCACCAGAATGTGAATTCTTCTTCTTCTTCTCCTTCTTCTTTACGTCGTGTCCTTTCAGAGCTTCGTCGATCATGGCTCTCCACAATTTCCTGTTCTTTGAAATTTGTAAATTGTGTCTTTTTGCTATCTATCCTCACCGCTGTTCTACCAACAAGTTACACGAACTTCTTCTTTGTTCTCTGTTTACTGTGTCCCTTCGGAACGTAGACGATGACGGCTCTCCAAAATTTCCCGTCTTTTGTAGCCCTTAGTAAAGTTTGTCTTTTTGCTATATCGCCTCACCCCCGATCTACTGGCCAGTTACACACACTCATTAGGTAGGTTATGCGTTCTTTTCCTCTGTCCCTCTTGCCTCTGAGGGTGTCAAATTCTCCCAGCCTTCATTCCTCATTGTGTGCCGAAGAAGTTCCAACTCGCTCTTTCTGTTGCCATTTTCTCCAAAACTTCACCGTTACTCACATGCTCCGTCCACTGGATTATGTAGAACCATATTTCAGTTACCTCGAATCATTTCTTCATCTGTGAGGAGGCTGTCCAGCACTCACTGCCATATAGGAAGATTAATATTATATAACAGTCCAGCACTCTTTTCTTTGTTTCTATTGCCTCCAGGCTCTTCTTCATCTGTGAGGAGATTGTCCAGCATTCACTGCCATATAGGAGGACTGATATTATATAACCATTCAGCACCCTTTTCTTTGTTTCTCTTGCCTCAAGTCTCTTCTTCATCTGTGAGGAGATTGTCCAGCATTCACTGCCATATAGGAGGACTGATATTATATAACCGTTAAGCACTCTTTTCTTTCTTTTTATTGCCTCCTGTCTCTTCTTCATCTGTGAGGAGATTGTCCATCATTCACTGCCATATAGGAGGACTGATATTATATAACCGTTCAGCACCCTTTTCCTTGTTTCTGTTGCCTCAAGTCTCTTCTTCATCTGTGTGGAGATTGTCCAGCATTCACAGCCATATAGGAGGCCTGATATAAGATAACCATTCAGCACCCAAATATGGCGTTAACACCCACGGAGCATTTTTCCCCTTTGTTTTCAGCTTGAGTAGCTAATAAAAAGAACAGTGGAGTTTCCTCACCTTCGGGATAGTATTTCTGGAAAGCTGGTATTCGATGTGTGCCGAGAACAAAATGAAGACAAGACGCGACTTTCAAACCCGGGAGGTTAATTAAAGTGATTTGACATTTATATTATGATTGAAAATTTGTAATCGTTTTTTGATTTTTTTTTATCGTTCTTAAGCTAGATACTACGGAATGATCCCCCAGTACAAAACTAAGGGAACCTCTGGTTCAGCTTAGAAAACAGCAATGATAATTTTAATAATATAACTTCGAATTCTTCAAATCACTCCATGGAACTTCAAAAACCTCATTTTAACTCTGATTCGGGCTACAACTCCATTTCCGCCCCCCCCCCCCAAATTTAGGCCGAAACTCTGATTTGGTCAAAAGTCCGATTTGATCTGCAATTCTAATTGAGTCCGAGAATTGATTTCTTCAAATCACAAATTCTACTGAACTCCAAAACCTCACGCCATAAAACCTCTCACTTTAACCCTACTTCCTTGGCATTTTGAAGAAATAAAACTGATTTTCTCAATTCACTAAGTTTTTGATACATTTTTAAATTGAATTTAAAACAAAAAAATTAAATTCACAAAGTTTTATAAATTATATATAAATATATATATATATATATATATAAATTAAAAAATTATAAAAATAAAAATAAATATATATATATATATATATATATATATATATATATATATATATATATATTAAAAACTTTTAAAATCATTTTTTTCTCACTGATTTTAAAATTTGAATTTCTAACTGTTTCATCTTCAGCTGGACACGAATCTCAAGCACCAGATGAAGGGCAGATTTTCAATCCCGGGATCATCCTGATTCCAAAAATATATAATATGTCTATGTAAAGCAGGTGTGTCTCGGTGGGTTTCAGACACATGGAAGGACAGAAAGAATTTGTCGTTTATTTAGATATAGATTTCGTTTTCTCTGTCATATCACTTATAGGAGGTCGAATTTGTCTTAATTGTCAGTGAATCTCTTTACCTGCAGCGATTGTGGTGTTTCCTTTTCTTACACTATCTAGTCGTCTTACAAAGTCTCTACTCTTCCCACGATTATTAGCGTGAATTATGATCTCAAACAGAATTGAACGCGCTCCAGTTTCAGTTTCTCGACAACACAGTACGCAATTCCGAACAGTGCTGAGATATATTTTACTACAGAAAATTAGCAAATAGGAGAAACCGCATCACTTGTGGACTTCCAAAAGCAGCAACAGCAAAAATTAATATCGCATATAATTCAAAGAAGAAAATGATTATATAATCAAAATGATGACATTTCACACCACTTCAAACAAAAGGTTAGAAAGGAAACTCCCATAAACACTGGAAAGAGCAATAACAGTTACTGGACTTGAGAAACCTATTTTCCTGAAAAATTGTTTTAGGAGAATGATTTTATAAATTTCAAAAGAAAGAGAAAATAATAACATAATCAACATGTTGACATTCCACACGACTTCAAATAAAAAGTTAGGAAGGAAATACACATCAGTACTGCAAAAGAGCGATAACAGCTACTTGACTTGAGAAACCTACTTTCCTGAAATATTGTTCTAAGTGAAATTGTTACTTAATATGGATTCTCCTGTATGGCACTGAATGCAGGACAATCTTCTAACAGATGAAGGAAAGGCAGCTGAAATGTCTTTCTGCAAAAGAATGCAGGGAATGTCATAAGTTGTGCATATAAGCAATGAGGAAGTTTTAAGGAGGAATTGGTTTGTTTTACGGTATATCAGCCAAAATGGGTTATTTAATGCCGAAAAATTTTTTTGCTAGTAACATTTTTCAAAAATATTTTGCTGGTATCAAAACCTATTTTTACACTTTCATGGTGTTTTGATTCGGATTGAGGAATAGGAGAGCCGAGTTCGAATTCCAGTCTAATCCATTACTTTCACTTACGTGTTAATACCCTTAGGAAGGGTATGAATCCTCTTCTTCTCCCTCCTTGCTATGGGTAAATGGCAGAACAGAGCGTGTTCTATAGCCTTGGATGGCAACTGGTCTACCGCAGAAAGAAATGGCAACCTACTGCGGGAAAAAAATCTGCCTCGTCAGTCATGTATCGAAAGATACATGATCGCCTAAGCGTGTCTCACGCAGGGCACATAATTGACTGTAGTAGACAAATATTTTTTGACTCCGTACAAATATTTTTACTCTGTACAGTGTCGAAATATATTTTAAAGTGTAAATTTTGCTTTGGAGGTTTCTCCTTTCAAACCATGACTAATAATGCTCTCCGCATATTTGCTGAGAGTTTTTCTCTTCTTTTCAATTTAAAGAATTGCAAGAAAAAAGTGCCAACACACTATCATGAAGTTAAGTTTTAAAGACTGAATTACAGGGTCTGATGAAACCACCCACGGAATCTTGCAACAGTACAAAGAACCGAAAAAGCAGACTTTTCTTTTTAGGCATGAAAAAAAAAAGCATTTTTGATGGATATAATCCTCTCTTCACATAAGACTTTACAAACATTAATCAAGTTAGGTTTGGCTTTTGTTTGTTGCGAATAGAGTTTGGTACGTCTCTATGTATACTAAAATGTGCGTCTGTAAAATGAGAATATTCCTATAACTCTCTCTCTCTCTCTCTCTCTCTCTCTCTCTCTCTCTCTCTCTGTACATATATATATATATATATATATATATATATGAAGAAATATAGTCTTAAAGTGTCCTATATTTATGGAATAAAGTGCTCAATATCAGAGATAGGGCGTGTGTAAATATAAAAGTGAACATAGAAGTCAACACTTAGAGGCGACAGTCTGTTTCATGCTAGATGCAATCGTCGGGCCACGAACTTCTATGTTCACTTTTATATATATATATATATATATATATATATATATATATATATATATATGCATATATATATATATATATATATATATATATATATATATATATATATATATATGCATATATATATATATATATATTGTATTGTAATAAAAAGAAAAGAAATTTTAAAACTTTCCCTTCCCTCTCTAAACTCGACCTTGTCTCTCACACTATTCCTCGCCACCTTCTATGTCAATTTATATAAGCTTAATACTGGCCGTTCAGTATTGTAAATTTTAAATTCATTTTTCGTTTCACCTTTACAAGTGAAGTCTTAAAATCCAGAGAAAAATAAAATTCTCTGGTGAAATAAATTATAACAAATGGAGCCTTAAAGTGGTCTGTTTTTCTTTAAATTTAATTATTTGCTCTGACTTAACACTGAGCTCTCAGAATTTCATCCACCTTTTCGTTATTTAATTATATATATATATATATATATATATATATGCAGAAATATAGTTTTAAAGTCTGCTATATTTATGAGATAAAGTGCTCAATATCAGAGATAGAGCGTATGTAAATATAAATATAAAAATAAAAAAAATAAAAATACATTAAATGTATTAGGAGTAGATATTCAAAATGGCGGAGAAGGAAGCAAGAAACCATAGCACTATTTACCTAAGAAGTAATGTTAAATCACACATAAAAAAGAAAGTGTGCTAAGTCATAATTGCCTACGTCCTGAAGGGATACAGCATTTTTTTTAAATGTTGAGTTTTAGGAAATCGTTGTTTGCTTTTTATGACCTTGTCGATGCATTATTTCCAAGTTATAGCTTCCAAAATATATGATCTCTCCCTGACCCAGTTTTTGCAACGCCCCTTCACGCACAAACAGACACGTATGTCATAGAATTCAAAGGCCAGTGTTAGAATGATCAGCGATTGGCCGATGTGCTTCGTGGGCGTGGTATTCTGACAGTGATGGATTGACTTTGTCTGGGTTTTGGATATAAGGCAAATTCAAGAGAAAGCTACAAGAATTTAGGAGCGTCGATATGCTTCCCACACCCAGGTTTGAGAGACCTACTAAAATCACATACGGAGGGACCCTGAGCCAACGTGCGACATGCGTGCCTATGACGTCATCCCTCCCGCTGCCTCTTCGAATCCAAGCTGCCACCACTCTCTCCTAATAAAACGAATAAGAAAAATTCCTTTTGGTTGATTCCATTTTATGTAGTCGCCTGGGGACCCAGAGATGGCAGAGAACGCAACACACACTGTGTGTGAGTGTGTTAAAATATTCTCTAACAAAGGAACT
>OZ038518.1:13270756-13300756 GCA_964036315.1 Acanthosepion esculentum
GACAGGACATTAATAAAATATGTGTTACTGACTTGCAATATCAAATATTGATGACCTTTTCGAGGCGATATTGGGTGTCTTGACTGAGAATGTCATACATCGTTCGCGCTTCTTGGGGTAGCACACGATTCGTCAGAATGAGATGGTGTTTGATCTGATATCAAATCCTCAATAAATATCACGTCTATATAAGGACTATCGCTCCATATCTCTCTCTCTTTATTTCTCTTTATTTCTCTCTGTCTTTCTTTCTTTCGGTCCCCCTTTCCTCTCTTTTTTCTCTCTTTTCCTCTATCTTTCTTTCTTTCTCGCTTTCGCACTATCTCTCTATTTCTTTCTTCTTTCTCTCTCTCTCTCTCTCGTTCTCTCTCCGTCCCCCTCTCTCTTTCATACACTCTCCCTTTGTTTCGCTTTCTCTCTCTCCCTCGCTTTCTTCTTCTTTATTTATTTATTTCCTTCTTTCTTTCTTTCTTTCTTTCTCGCACTTCTTCTCTCTCTTTTTCTTTCTCTCTCTCTCTCTTTCTCTCTCTCCCTCACTCTTTCATACTCTCTCACTTTCTTTCGCTTTCTCTCTCTCCCTCGCTTTCTTCCTCTTTCTTTCTTTCTTTCTCTCTCTTTATCTCTCTTTATCTCTCTCTCTCTCTCTCTCTCTCTCTCTGGTAATATCGAAGTAATGTTGTTCTTAACTTGCAACATCATTTGTAACTTTGCAAATACCCTGCAGGGTCGTCTCGACATCGTGTAATAGTTCAGAATGCATTTTTTCAAATTATAATGATATATAAATATAATATAATTAGACTTTCACTGAATACCCAACACATGCTCTTTTTATCATATTATTGAGAAACCTTGCATTTCAGAGCATGGCAGTTAGTATGACACCGAAATCCGAAGCCGCATTGAAACAGCTAAAAATGCCTTCCAAAAGCTAAGCACAGTATTAAAAAAACACGAAAATTTCGTTAGAAACAAACACAAAAAATGTAATAACAAGTAACATCAGTCCTCCTGAATTCTGGACAATTTCCTCACAGATGAAGAGGAGAGTTGCGGCAACAGAAACAAGGCTCTACAAAAGGATGTTGAGAATATCATGGACTGAACATGTAAGTAACGAAAATTTCTAAGGTTCTAAATCGATACAAAAGAGGGGCGTGTACTTAGAATCTGAAAGAGACAGTTATAAATTTCTGCAACACATCATGAGGAAAGAGGGCTTGAAGTATTTGACACTCACAAGCCTTAGTGTAGGCAGGGAGACAGCAACAAAGCAACGAATAACGTACCTAACGAGCTAATGGCAGAACACGGACTGGGACGAGGGAGAAAGGATCACCAATGCCCTGAATAGACACACAAAAGAAGCTCTGGAACCCGTGACTGCATGCACCCTGGGGAAACTTTACAATACAGTGATTATACGAGGATCATTCAATAAATAAGGTGAATTTTTCGGTATAAGGTTTCTAATACAGATAGAAGCTTACTCTTTTTATTTTTTTTGTTTTACTTCTTTTTCACATGGATTTAATTTCTTTTGCAGATTAAAAAAAAACTTTTAGACTTTTGGCGATTAACAAAGATGGCCGACCAAGAAGCATGCTCCAGGATTGAACAGCGGTCAGTTATCAAGTTTTTGGTTGCTGAAGGGTGCAAACCAGTTGAAATTCATAGGAGAATGTCAACTGAGTATGGTGCCACATGTTTCAGCCAAAAAATGTCTACAAGTGGGTTAAATTGTTTAAAGAAGGACGGAGTAGTGTTAAGGATGAAGACAGGCCTGGGAGGCCTACAGAAGTGAGGTCTCCCGAGGGGATCGAATCAGTCAATGACCTCATTCAGTCTGACAGAAGGGGGACAGTGGATGACATTGCAAGGACTTTGAAAGACATAAAGAACAAACGCAGGGGTCATCAGCCAGAAGGAGTCATCTTGCATCATGACAACGCAAGGCCTCACACAGCAGCCCAAACGGCACAGACCATCAACGAGCTGGGCTGGGAACTGCTCCCTCATCCCCCTTACAGTCCAGACCTTGCCCCTTCAGACTTTCACCTGTTCGGTCCCTTGAATGCGTTCACGAGAGGCACGAAGTTTAAAAGTGACAATGAAGTCAAAAGTGTTGTGAGCGACTGGCTGAGACATCAGTCCAAAGATTTTTACGCTGAGGGAATACGGAAGCTTGTGCACAGATGGGGAAAGTGTGTGACAGTGCTGGGAGACTACGTTGAAAAATTTAAAAAAAAAGTAAACTTCTATCTGTATTAGAAGTCCTTATACCGAAAGATTCACCTTATTTATTGAATGACCCTCGTATTAAAGACAGTTGTATGGTTGTAACAATGTATTTGTCTGGCTTTCTAAAATATTATAAGTATCAGTGTATCATAAAATACATTAAGCGCGTTGATTATCGCCTGCCTAAAATTGTATTGTACGGTCGTGTTCAGATTCTTGATCACGATAAATAACACGCTATCGTGTCACCAAAAAAGCGATTCAAAAATATCCTTTGGTGCTTATCACATTAACCATTACCAATAGTTTACCCTAGCTGAGAACCGTGACGCCTGGCGTCTCAACAACACCAATCATGCTACTCTCTTCTTTGAAAATACCTGCAGGGCCGCTCTCAGGGACAAGAGGCAGAAGAGGTATTATTGAAACGCTATACCATCGATCCCAGGTCTGACTTTCAGCTGCAACTACTGCAACAGTGTATGCCTGTACCGCTACAGGGCACTAAATGATGGACAATTTACTCACAGGAGAAGAAGAGATTAGAGGTAAGAGAAACAAGGCTCTACAGAAGGATGCTGAGAATGTAAGTAACGAGAAAGTTCTAAGGAAAATGGAAGCAAAAAGAGGACGTGTAGTTAGAATCTGTAAGAGACAGTTATAAATTTCTAGGACACTGTGGTGAACATTTCCCATAGAAGCAAACGATCCAGAGTGGCTTGCATCTGGTGCAAAGGAAAATAAGGGTCTTACCTGAACATGCAGCTTGTGGCATCGGCAATTTTGCTCCTTGGAAATGGCATTACTCTTGCGTCTAGCCATTCCAGCAGTATGTGCAGTAACTAGGGGTTTTGTACAGGTTGGCATGCTTCGACCAGTAGCATACAGTCGTGTGCTGATTGGTCGAACTGGAGGAGGCTATTTATTTGGGTAACTGAGAATAAACGCGAAGAACGCTGATTGGTTGGTCGACCGCGGTGTTGGCCTGATAAAAGAGGGCTGAAGCAGTGAAAACGAGAGAAAAGACGGGTTTGCATTTTGAAGTGTGCGGAAAGCAGGAACACCGGATTGAACCAGCGGTATCGTGAATTGTACGAGCAACGTCTGAGTTATACAGATTCATTTAAGCTACAGACACATAATGAGGACAGAGGGATTGAAGAATTTAACACTCACAAGACTTATTATAGGCAGGGGGTCAGTCCGAAGCAATGAATAACGTATGTAATGTCAAAAGGCAACACGCACTGGGAGGAGGGACAAAAGATCGCCCATGCCCTGAACAGACGTAAAGAAGAAGCTCTGGCACCCGTGATTGCATACGTCCTGGAGAGTCTTTACAGTGTTTATATTAAAGAGTGTTTTGATTGTTTGTAAAAATGCACTAGTTCGACTTTCTTAAACATAAGAATCAGTGTATCATAAAATCCATTAAATGCGTTGATTTTCGCCTGCCTAAAATTTTATTGTACTTCGAGCTCGCAACTAACTATCACGGCAGATGGGCATTAAAGAAGCGATTCAGAGATTGCCTAAAAATATCCTTTGTGCCTATCACATCAACCATTACCAACGGTCAACCCTAGCTGAGAACCATGACGCCTGGTGTCTCACCACCAACCACGACGTTCCCTCCTTTGAAAATACCTACATGGCGGCTCTCAGGGACAAGACGCAAAATAGGGAGTACTGCGATCTACTGCCATCAAGCCCAGGCCAGACTTACAGCTGCAACTACTGCGTCTTATATTGGAGTTGTCAGTCACAAACGTGCCTGCAAGCGACTTTCGTTTTGCGAAGACAAGCCATGATGGTAATTAGTCTATATATTAGCCATTAGAACAATCTACCCCCACCGTGGACTAAATAAAGGGTTCGGGTTGAAATTCCAGCATATGTCACCTGAAGAGAGCCGGAGGGTAAAACCGAAACCTCGTGAATATGGCAATAAAGATGAGCACAACAATCCGAACAATGTAAATAGTGTAAACAATTGGACATTCCCTCTCCTTCAAAGTCGTCCCCTTCTGAAACCACACATTTTTCTCAGCGTCGTTTTTTTTATTCAGAGAAGCATTCACGGATTTCTTTTTTGGGGAATAGAAAACAGTTGCTTCTTCGCTTTCAGGAACGTCTTGAAATTTTGTTCCGTTTAAATGGGTTTTTATTTTTGGAAAATGGGGAAAAAGCTAGCAAAGGAATAACATCCGACAGATATTAGAAAGTATTTGGTCTCTATATCTTGTTCGTTCCATCGTACACGTATGAACACCACCCCCGGACCCTTATCTTAAAAAAACAATTATTTCTTGACCAGTTTACAATTTTCTGCTTTTCGATAAGTGGAATAAATCAGTTCTCAAGTATTATTTTTTTATTAAATATAGCCTTAAAACTACATTTACCATACATATATATATATATATATATATATATATATATATATATATATATATATATATATATATATATATATATAAACAACTGAAAAGTTGCAAATTAAAAAAATTGAATGCTTTTTGTGAAAGTATTTATTTATATTTTTATATATATATATATATATATTTGATATTTCAGATCGGCCCCGATCTTTCTTCAGAAATGGCTGTTTTCAGAAGATGCGGACGTCACGTGATATGGAATGCAACTGTGTTTGAATATTTCTAACGTAAATCTAACTGTAGTAATATTTTAGATGTTGTTTTTAAAAGAATTTAACTATATCTAAAAAAAAACTTACGAGGATTTTTTAACCGCTGTTGCATGATGATTCTTTCTCTTCTAATGTCATTCTCAATTTTTTCTGTATTTCGTTTTGCTTTTGATCTTGAAATGTTTTAATCGAAAGACACTTTTTAACTCTGCGTGCGTTATTGCAATCGTCATAGCTGAATGCTTGCTTTCTTTCCATAAAACTGACAACCTTTTCAATAGCTTTCTCAATTTCAGTCCAGGTTTCATGCATCTCGTCGCTATCTTGATGCAGATGTGTCTCGTTGACATCCTTTCCTCTTATTCCCATCATCTTTTGCGCCGAGACAAGCCATTAGGGTGAAATAAGCATAAGCAATTAATTATCCAAAGTAAATTTCCTGAAACACAGAAATTTCAAATCAGTTACATATCCCCCAAATAATTCAAATATACACATCACAATCAGTGTCCGGATATGCGGGGTTCCGGATATCAGGTACTTCCTTTCCAGAGAAGCTTTTGTAACTGACGCTTTTAGCAATCAGTCATTAATTAGTTTCTACAATTCTGTTTCGATTGCAAATTCTCAACTCTTTCTGAATATATTTTCACTATTCCTCTCCAATCTCTCCAGATGGCTTCTCGGCAATATCTTTCCCAAAAGCAACAATGTCACATCCTTCAAGTCGCCTCTTCTTTAAAAAAAAAAACTTTAAAAAGTAAGAACAATTTCGCTTCTTAGTTTATCTATCGTTCAATTCTTTAATCCTTTTCGTCTTGTTCCAAGTTATATTTTAACCCTTTCTTCCCATTTACCAGTGTCCCATAATGTCACATCCTCAGATGCAGCTGGGACAACAGATACTAGAACGCCATGGGTAAGAGGATAAGCTGCATTCGCGTCCAGGGTAAAACGATAAACTACGTCCGCGTCCAGGGTAAAACGATAAACTACGTCCGCGTCCATGGTAAAACGATAAACTACGTCCGCGTCCAGGATAAGACGATAAACTGCATCCGCGTCCAGGGTAAAACGATAAACTGCATCCGCGTCCAGGGTAAAACGATAAACTACGTCCGTGTCCAAGGTAAAACGATAAAGTACGTCCGCGTCCTGAGTAAGACGATAAACTACATCCGCGTCCTGGGTAAAACGATAAACTGCATCCGCGTCCAGAGTAAAACGATAAACTGCATCCGCGTCCAGGGTAAAACAATAAACTACGTCCGCGTCCCAGGTAAAACGATAAACTACGTCCGACAACAAGGCCTCTGGTCAGGAGGTTTTGAGGAGCGTGGAACCACCTTTTAATTGCTAGTGTTCCCATGTCCACCAGGACTCGAGGTGGTAGCACCTGTTCGGGTCCCAACTATGGGCAAATAGTTAACCCCCAAACTGGGGTCAAAACACTATGAAAGGGGAAAAATAGGTTTTTAATACCAACAACACATTTTTGAAGAAAAAATATTACCTGCAATAAAAATCTAACAAAATAACCCATTGAGGTTGATAAGCCGTAAAATAAAACAAACCAGACCAAAACTAACTGATACGAGGAACACGAAAATATTATAAATATTATTGCTGTATTTGGTTTCCTGAGAGGGACAATATATATGGCGGCTGAGTGTGTGAACGAGGAAGTATGGAAGGAAAGATCTCTTTGCAGAAAAGCAACGAAAACTGTCTCACTTGTCAACAGGTAGAAAATGTTCGGTTCGTCTGATAAGGAAAATGGATTGTCAACAAGATTAAGACACAAAACGGAGAAGCGGAAATAACAACGTTGATGGGATTAGAAATCGTAAAACTGAGGCATGATGCTCCAATAAGGCTAATATCACGACAAGATTAAATTCTCTGCGAGGTACGGCGATCGTGTTCTTGGCTAGATTAGAAATCCTTGCATCGCATTCTTACGCAACCCACGCATACCATTTTTCTCCCAATCTATACTTCCGCAATTTCATCTTCCGAAGTAACGCCATTCTCTCTCCATCCTTCCGTCTCTAAAATCTAAATATGCCTTTGAGTTTGGTTTTGGCTTTGGAGACTTTTTTTTTTTTCTGTAATATAAATCTCTTCCAAAATTCCTGAGAATATTCAAACGGTCTTTTCTCATTCAAAAGCTTTCTTACCTCGTTCTCTGTAATTCTCTTTCTTTCTTTCATTCTTCTGTTCTTATTCTCGCTCTTTTCCGCTTGTCGTCTCTGGCATTTTCCTTCTTTATTTCGTTTTTTATTCATCTTTCATTTTCTCGCTTTTTCCTTCTTGCCTTCTTTCATTGTCTTTCATTCTTTCTTTCTTATTTTCATCTTTCCTTACGTTAGCTTTTTCCTTCTTTCTTTCTTTCTTTCTTTCTTACCCTTTTTTTATTCTTTCTTTCATTCTCTCGCTCTTTCCTTCTTGCCTCCTTTCGTTCTTACTTTCTTTCCTTTTTATTCTCATTCTTTCTTTATTGTCCTCGTTCGCTTTTTCCTTCTTTCTTTCTTTTTTCTTTCTTTCTCTCGTTTTTTTCTTTCTTGTTCTCTTTTATCCTTTGTTTGTTATCTTCGCTCTTTCTTTCTTGTCCTCTTTGGCCTTTTTTTTTCTTTTTTCTTTCTTTCTCCCTTTCTTTCTTTATTTCTTTCTTTCTTTCGTTTTTCTTTCTTGTCCGCTTCTATTCTTTCTTTCATTTTTCTCGCTCTTTCTTTCTTGCCGTCTTTCGTATTTTCTTTTTTTTCTTTCTTTCTTATTCTCACTATTTCCTTATTGTCCTCGTTCGTTTTTCCTTCTTTATTTCTTTCCTTCTTGCCCTCTTTTATACTTTCTTTCATTCTGTCACTCTTTCCTTCTTTTCATTATTTCTTTCTTTTTCGCGTTCTTTCCTTGTGGCTCGTTTTAATTCTTTCTTTATTTAGGTTTCTTCTTGCTCTCTTTCATTCATTCTTTCTTATTTTCAATCTTTCCTTCTGGCTGTCTTTCTTTTTTGCCTTCGTTCTTTTTCGTCTTTTATTCTTTTTTTTAAAATTTTCCCGCTCTTTCGTTCTTCACGTCATTCGTTCGTTCTTTCTCTCGTACATTCCTTCTTGTCCTCTTTCATATTTTTTCTTATTCTCGCTATTTCTTTCTTTTCTTCTTTCACGTTTTCCTTCCTTCCTTCTTTCTTTCTTTCTCTCATTCTTTCTTTCTTGTCCTCTTTTATTCTTCCTTTCATTCTCTCGCTCTTTCCTTCTTGACTTGTTTTGTTTTGTCATTCGTGCGCTCTTTCATTCTTTCCTTCTTTCATTATTTCTTTCTCAAAATCTTTCTTTCTTGCTTCCATTGTTTCTTTCTCTCGCTCTTTCTTTTTTGTCCTCTTTCGTTCATTCATTCATTCTTTCTTTCTCTCACTTTTTCTTTCTTGTCTTCTTTTTCTCTTTCATTCTTTCCTTCTCTCGCTCCTTCTTTATGGCCCATTTCATTCTTTTTTTTCCTTCTATCACTCTTTCCATCATTCCTCTTTTCATTCTTTCTCTCTTTCTTTCTTTCTTTTTCTTTCTCTCCCTCTTCACTTTTTGTCTTCTATTATTCTTTCTTTCTTTCGCTATTTCCTTCTTTCTCTCTTTTTCTTTTTCTCTTTCTCTCTTTCTTTCTTTCTTTCTTGCCTCCTTTCATTCATTTTCTTTCTCTCACTCTTCACTTTTTGTCTTCTATTATTCTTTCTTTCTTTCGCTATTTCCTTCTTTCCCTCTTTTTTCTTTTTCTCTTTCTCTCTTTCTTTCTTTTTTCTATCTTTCTTTCTTACCTCCTTTCATCCTCCCTGTCTTCCTTCTGCTGCTGCTCTATTAAACTTATCTCTGCCCGTTTTTTCAACAGTGGATGTCTACGAGGTATGATCAAAAATGTTCACTACTGATATTATAAAAAGAAAACTACTATACATACCAATTCTACATTTAATTTCCTTCGAAGTATTCCACATACTGAAGCCACACACTTTCTGCAATACCTTTTTAGAGATAGCGATTTGATTTTTGAAAAGGAGAAAAGCGGCCGAGATTTTGGGAATATGAAAGTTGTCGGACCTAGGGATTGTTGTAATTGGCCCAAAATTCTGCACAAAACATGGCCACTGATAGAACCTCTGGAGAGTGATGTGGTGTGATTAGAGGACCACACTCTACACACTTTTCTACCAAGCACTAGAAGCAAAAGAGAACTCTATAACTTACTGTGCATACGCGACAGAATCGAACGCCATTCTGTGCCAAGCTGCTTCACTCTACGTACTTTAGATCCAGAATACGCACGTTCGAATCTTACCAGAGAGCGCATATTTTTTCTTTCACAAGATCTCTCGAATATTCAGGCCGGTAGACGAAAGTAAATATACTGTTTAATAAATAAACACAGCGTTCACTCAAATATGAGTATGCACTAAAAATAACGTTTAAGGTGATAAAATCTGTCGAATTGATAAATGATGATTTGGGTACGCAATTATATATATATATATATATATATATATATATAATTTAAGTTAATTTAGTTAATATATAAATTAATATATATAATATATATCTATAATATATATATATATATATATATATAAGTTAAGTTATATATATATATGTTATATATAAGTTCATATAATATATAAGTTAATAAGTTTAATCTCTATAAAACGCAGGATGTGTGTGTATGTGTGTAACGAATTCACGGCCGCAATTTTCGACGGATTTCCTACAAAATTTACATGCACATGCTCCAAGTTAGTGAGAAGCCCAAGATCGACTTTGTATTTCCCAACTCCCACCTATAATGGAAATAATCGAATTTTCATGCTTCTACGGAAGTTTTCATGTAGTTTGCGGCCATTTTCTACTGGCCAGAGTGAGACACTATAGCTGGCTGCCACGAATAGGCAGGAAGATTCTATTGGCCTGCGTGAGAGCCAACAGCAGACTGACACAAATGTTAACTAGCATGCTAGCATGCAAAAAAATTCGATAGCTGCATTCGTCATAAGTGGGAAAAATTTTAATCTGCATGGCCCTTTACTCCAATTTGCTCATTCGCTTCCTTAAACTCAACGTTGATTCTGATTCCGGAGAACTGGGTTGGGTGTGAAAAAGTATTTGTTGTTAACATTCCTTTAACATTCGCTTTTTCCAGTTACGAGTCCTTTTTTCAAGCTGATCGTTTTGTGTTCATTTTGTTTAGTTCTTTTTCATAACAGATTTAATGTTTAGTATAGAGTTTAGAAAAAATTCGCAGTGTGAGATAGGCAAGAAGTAAGGCATATAGCAACATCAGCACGGCAAAGGGCACTCCTTTAAAGGCAAGGAAGGGCAAACATATTTTAAGTCAAGTGATAGCGATTGCTGTATGAGTCGTACGATTTTTGAATCAAGCACGGTCAACGCCGGTCCATGCTGCTAGTATATATATATATATAAGTTAATATAAATAAGTTAATAAGTTTATATATATATATATATATATATATATATATATATATATATATATATATATATATATATATATATATTTTAGAATTGGACATAGTCCGACAATTTATTTAAAGACATTTATATATATTATGTTTAACGTTCTTTTTATAGATACAAGTATTTAAGCAAATGCTCTGTTTTATAATAAACAGTATTAAATAACATTTACCGGCCTGAATGTCCGAGAAATTTTCATAGAAAATTTTCGCTCTATGAAAATTTCTCGGACATTCAGGCCGTTAGTTAATGGTCGCAATTATATACAGTAGCGGCCATAATATAAGGAACGGAAACAACAAAGACATAAATAAATGTATTACTTAAAAATTAATGCATGATTAGCAATTAAATTTTTCCGAATAAAGATTAGGGTGTAATGCATAAATATTATACAAAGTTACAAAAATTTATATAATGGATTTTTTTAGTACATCCTATGTGTATTTTTCTGGCCATTTATATCAATTACTTCTGATTTGTAAATTATTGCTGCAGTTTTGCAAATTCCATTTAATGCACATCTACTTTTGTTTCTACATTTGCATATATCACTATTAACGATGTTTTGCTGCACGTTACTTTTGGAACTTCTGGTGTTTTGTCTTTTTATTGTTTGTTTATAAATTACTATTACAGCTGTAACTTTATTTAAATGTGATTTTATTAAATATTTTATGAAATTCCGATATTTTGTGACGTGTTTCGTAAATAATTTGAATATATATATATATATGCATATATATGTGTGTGTATATATATACATATATATATATATATATATATATATATATATATATACATACATGTATGTGTGTATATATGAACGTGCGTGTGTGTTTTACGAGCGAGCGATAAAGTGTATTTAATTCAATCTTTGTTGTAATTCTAACGTTTCGATGAATGCCTTCTACGACCTTCTTCAGAAGGAAAATACACGACGATAGAAGTTTCTCGGTTCTGCAGAACAGAAAATAGAAAAATGATACCCAGAAAAAACAATAAAATAAAAGACTTCAGCATGTTTTCGTATGATAATCATTCTTCTCATATTTAAAAAAAAATAGATAGATTAGAACAGACTTAGATAGATAGATAGATAGATAGATAGATAGATAGATGTTTTAATCATTTCAATCCCAAGCAAGGCAATAAAGCCACTACGACAGATGGTGTTGAAGTAAAACATTATCAAGGAGCGAGAACAATAAACGAGCAGGAATTAGATAACGATTCATATTGAATTTAAATTTTGGAATATATAAGTTGGCTAGAAAGCATGGAACCGGAAGACAATTTTACAATCGTAAAGAGCAAGAATATAAATTAACAGCAAAGTATTTATGGTTACATCTAATCAAATCAACTGTAAAATAATGAGACCTAACAGCCAATCTAGAACTGCGCTTAAATTCATAAAATCAGTGTACCATAGCGAAGAATTCATCCGAACAATTACCATGAAAGTGTTTATAGACAAGACACAGGGTAGCTACGTTAGGGTGGCAGGAAAGTGATTGAAGCCGAGATGCCAAACGTCTTTCTCCATAATTGTTCTTGATGTATATAAATATATATATCGTTATCCCATAGATAGATAGATAGATAGATAGATAGATAGATAGATAGATAGATAGATAGATAGATAGATAGATATGAACAGACTGGAATAGATAGATAGATATTAACAGACAGATAGATAGATAGATAGATAGATAGATAGATAGATAGATAGATAGATATTAACAGATTGAAAGAGATAGATAGATAGATAGATAGATAGATAGATAGATAGATAGATAGATATTAACAGATAGATAGATAGATAGATAGATAGATAGATAGATAGATAGATAGATAGATAGATATGAACAGACTGGAATAGATAGATAGATAGATAGATAGATAGATAGATAGATAGATAGATAGATAGATAGATAATGAACAGACTGGAATAGATAGATAGATAGATAGATAGATAGATAGATAGATAGATAGATAGATAGATAGATAGATAGATAGATATGAACAGACTGGGATAGATAGATAGATAGATAGATAGATAGATAGATAGATAGATAGATAGATAGATAGATAGATATGAACAGACTGGGATAGATAGATAGATAGATAGATAGATAGATAGATAGATAGATAGATAGATTGCCAACGTATGTATTTGGTATTCAAGTTTTAAGAAGTGGGTGTACCGACCAAATGATCACAAGAGACTTGTATGTTCATTAATTAACCTGGTATTTCATGCAATTTAATATTTCTTCACTCATTCTCTGCTAGTTGGTGGTACGAACGGCCGCATCTCACCCTGGCCATACACTCGGACCCTACATTCTTCCTTCATGTTGCCCTAGCGAGGCTGTCTCTTCTTCTCTGAAGCGGATATTTATATAACAATCTGTCCCGCTGTTTTCTCTCCCCGGAGCACATATCAGATGATCTTTTGCCACAAGTATTCATCTCTCGAGGTCATTACTGAAAACAAGTGAATCGGTGATTTCCAATTCTGCCCAGAGGTCATTCAGGCCAACTACATAAAATCCAAGATAAGTATCTGTCATATTGTACCTTTGAATAAGGTCCTAGAAATGATCAGCTTTATTATTTTAATACAAAAAATAAAAAACAGAAAAAAAGATACCTAGAGTTTATAATGAATTTTAAAAAATGAAAGATCATTCTTGAAACTTTTATTGTAGTTTTAATTTCAAGCTAATCGATTTAATTTAATATTTCCAATGAGAAAAATACATTGCTCTATTTCAAAAATTAATTTCCACCGCTAGGAAAGTTGGCTCCCTGTGCCGCGTCAGGAAATGTTTCTCGCTGGAGTCGATCCTTCAAAATCTACAAATCAACCATTCGCCCTTGCATGGAGTATTGCTGTCATATATGGTCTGGAGCCCCTTCTAATTGTCTCAAGGTCCTTGATAAAGTCCAAAGACGGATATGCAATGTAATTGGCCCTGATCTGGCATCTCGTCTGCAGCCGCTCTCTCCCACTGTTTTTTTTTTTTTTTTACAAATACTTTCACGCTAACTGCTCCGATGAGTTGCTTTCACTGGTTCCCAGACTTCAAGAATTTAAGCGTTCAACTAGGCTGACATCTCGCTCTCACCCTTTCACTGTCGAAACTGTTAAATGTAGCCGTCTCCTCTATTCCAATAGCTTCATGTCTCGCACTTCTCGCCTGTGGAACTCCCTCCCCATTTCTTGTTTTCCTGATAGCTATAATCTCCAACTATTCAAATGTAATGTCAATCGACGTCTCCAGATGCCCTGATCTATCCCCTAACCTTCTCTTCGTCCGTTCCTCTATCACTCCTCTTTGCTCTCGCTCCAACTCTCTGTAAACCCTTGCATGCTAGTGGCTTCCCGCCTTGCTTGGGGTTGAATGCTTAAAAAAGAAATTAAATTGACTAGAAGGGCTTTTTTTCTTTCTTTTCTTGTTGCTAAAATAACTGGTTAGCACCTTTTTTTAGTCGTATTTCATCGCAATATAATTCTCTTTATTAAAAAAAAAACTTCCCAAAATAAAATATAGTTTTCTGAAACATTATGTGATGAAATTTACTTGATTTAAAGTATAACTGCTTCTCCTTATGTTTTCTTGAGCAATTTTCATCCACTGTCTGCCTGCTAAGCCAGTCACGGCTTCACCAGAGCTCCGTCGGCCAGCGTTACGTGTTTCCACCTCAAACGGCGAGGACGGAGGATTTAACTTTGGGAGGCTGGAGCGACTCAGTGGCATACACTCTCAGAGCCCACGAGATATCTCTCCTCAATACCACTCGCCTTTCCGCTGACAGATGACTGTGTCTCCCCGCGACGCCTAACAGCGCAAGCGGAAGGAAAAAACTAAACTAAAATAACTAAAGTATAATTAAACTGATTTGAAACAAATATTATTTACTTTAAGTTTAAAATATCGCAGAAATGCATTTTTAACCCGACTATAGCTGTGTTTTTAACTGACAGTAGGAAATAGAGAGCCATGATCGACTATGTCCTGAAAGACACTGTACATAAAAGGAAAAGAAGCTATGCGGACGGGTTTGACAAGATGTGACAAGTCTAATGCTACCCTACGTAGATTTTATCTGTAAAAAGAAAATGACCTGAGCGCCTTTTTTAATTTTTAAGTATTCAGTAATCTTAAAAATTAGGAAAATATATTCCGTAATATAATATTTTATTGAATTTTTAAAATATTGGCTTTAAATTTACTATAGTCATCGCTCTTATTTTCTGATAATGTCGTGTATGGTCGCCTGTACTTGAGAAAAATGGCACGTTTATACACTAATAAATATAAAAATATTAGTATTTGATGATTTGTATTAAACTTTTTCATTCATGTTTAGTAAATATAGTTTTCATTTAATAATAATAATAAAATCAAAACCGCTTAAATTAATACAGAATTTTAAAAGATTTAAAACTTTATAAATCTTCTAATTAAAATTAAAATCAATTCTTGTAAAAATAAATTATTCATCGAAAAAATGTGTTTTCTTCAGACAATTGTGTCCATAATATAACTTATTAATAAAAGAAATTAAAAGCTTTTCTAATTGAATAATATCATAGTTTTATTGCATTTTTATTTTACTATTCAGAGCAGATTTTCGGTAAATGGTGGTTCTGTTTGACAAAGATAAATTGATGATTTAAATTCTCCAAGGAGTCCGGCTTTTAACTAATATAAATACGAAGATCCTGAAATTTTAATTTATCGAAATTCCATAAAATTAAGTAAGTAGGGGTAAACAAATATTTTTACTGAAGAAAAACATTTTTAAAATAATTTCCTTCATTTGTGAATTATCCTGAAAATTTCATTAAAATTCGAAAAAATGTGTTTTCTTCAGACAATTGTGTCCTTAATATAAATTATTAATAAAAGAAATTAAAAGCTTTTCTAATTAAATAATATCATAGTTTTATTGCATTTTTATTTTACTATTCAGAGCAGATTTTCGGTAAATGGTGGTTCTGTTTGACAAAGATAAATTGATGACTTAAATTCTCCAAGGAGTCCGGCTTTTAACTAATGTAAATACGAAAATCCTAGAATTTTAATTTCTCGAAATATCATAAATTAATTAAATAGGGTAAAAAGATTTTTACTAAAGAAAAATACTTAAAAAATAATTGCATTTATTTGTGAATAAGTCCTGAAAATTTCATTAAAATCCAACAATTATTTGATTTTTGCAAGAATTTCCAAAACAATGTTTTTTTTTATCGTAAAAAGAAGCTAAATTACATATACTAATTTTTATCCCAGCGCTGACGCAAGAAAAATTAGATTTTTAAAGAAAATTTTAAACGTGCTAGAAATGATTAAAACAAATTATATAAAATAATCAAAAAATACTTTGATCTTTTCTCTCAATAATAACAAATACATTTTGACGATAAAACTTTGTTTTTATCAAATTTGGGACATTTTTTCATCATGGTACGCTCTTTTTGGTGGTACCTACTTAAGGCTGAAAAAGCAATAAATCAAATAACCTGAAATAACGAATTATAAGATGTGACAAAAAAACGAACGATTATTCAAAATCAATCAAGTACAAAACTTTAGATATCTGGTAAGTGTTTTAACAGAGGACAGTAATTACCGCACTGAAATCCTAAGGCGTACTGGCATAACGAAAGATGCCTTCCAAAATCTAAGCAAATGTATGAAGAAACAGGATAGAAACAAAGATAAGAGCACTGAAATGTTACGTAATATGGTAGTGAATGCTGGACAATGTCCACACAGACGAACAAAAAAACATGAGGTGAGAGAATGTGGTTCTACAGAAGGATGCTGAGAATGCCATGGACTGAACATGTGAGCATTTTCAGGGAAAATGGAAATAAAAAGGACACATACTTAATATCTGAAAGGGACAGTTGAAATTTCTAAGGCATATAATGAGGAAAGAGGGCTTAGAAAATTCGACTCTCAAAGGACATATCAAAGGAAAGAGCGACAAAAGAACACAGGGCTAACTAACGATCTTGTCTAAATGGATGTCAGAAAAGGGTTTAGGAGAAAAGACAAAATTTATTGTTTGTTTGTTTGTTTGTTTGGGGTTTTATGGCATATCAACCACTATGGGTTATTTAATGCCAGATCCAGTATTTACTAGATATATCAAAAACGTATAGCTGGCAACATCATTGTTTCAAAAAAATATAGCTGGCAACATCATTGTTTCAAAAAATGTATCTCTGGCAACATCATTGTTTCAAAAACGTATAGCTGGCAACTGTTTCAAAAACGTATAGCTGGCAACATCATTGTTTCAAAAAAATATAGCTGGCAACATCATTGTTTCAAAAAAATGTATCCCTAGCAACATCATTGTTTCAAAAACGTATAGTTGGCAACATCATTGTTTCAAAAACGTATAGCTGGCAACATCATTGTTCAAAAAAACTTATAGCTGGCAACATCATCGTTTCAAAAACGTATAGCTGGCAACATCATCGTTTCAAAAACGTATAGCAGGCAACATCATCGTTTCAAAAGCGTATAGATGGCAACATCATCGTTTCAAAAGCGTATAGCTGGCAACATCATCGTTTTAAAAGCGTATAGCTGGCAACATCATCGTTTCAAAAACGTATAGCTGGCAACATCATCGTTTCAAAAGCGTATGGCTGGCAACATCATCGTTTCCCATTACATTTTAAGGGTAAGGTGTTAGTATATTTAGTGTAGGGTGTGGGATGGAAAGTTAATTGTAAGTTGTAATTGTTTTGGGATGGGTTAGATGTGATGGGGCATGACATGACCAGCCGATTGATCGGATCGACGGCCTTTTGGTTGGACGTAGTTTATCGTCATACCTAGAACGCGGATGTAGTTTATCGTCATACCCAGGACGTGGACACACCTTGGGATTTCACTATTTTCACATAGCTGGGACCCTAACTGGTGCTACCACCCCGGGTCAGGGTGGACCTGGGAACATCAGCAATTAAGAGGTGGTTCCACGCTCCTCAAAACCTCCTGATCAGAGGCCTTGCTGTTGGATGTAGCTTATCGTCTTACCCAGGACTTGGATGCAGTTTAACGTCATACCCAGGACGGGAAAGAATTTACTAAGAACTACAAATCATAGAAAACTATGAATTTATAAAAAGTGTACATTATATTACGTTTATGTTGCTTGCTGAATCTAAAGTCAATTATGGCCACATTTTTGCTGCCATTGTGTACCATTCGATCAGAATTATGTAAATAGGTTTCGAGCTTATTGCTTGCCAGAGGATCAGTCGAAATAGCAAATAAGAGCTTCAAAAGATTTAAAACTTTATAAATTTTTAATTAAAATTTAATAATTGAAAACAATTTTTGCAATAATTAATTATTCATCGAAAAAATGTGTTATCTCCAGAAAGTTATGTCCTTAATATAACTTATTAATAAAAGCAATTAAAAGCTTTTCTAATTAAAGAATATCATAGTTTTATTGCACTCTTATTTTACGATTCAGAGCTGATTTTCGGTAAATGGTGGTTCTGTTTGACAAAGATAAATTGATGATTTCAATTCTCCAAGGAGTCCGGCTTTTAACTAATGTAAATACGAAAATCCTAGAATTTTAATTTCTCGAAATATCATAAACTTTATTAAATAGGGTAAAAAGATTTTTACTAAAGACAAATACTTGAGAATGCCGCGGACTGATCATATGAGCATTTTCAGAGAAAAGAAAAACAAAAAGAAAATACTTATACTTAATATCTGAAAAGGACAGTTGAAATTCCTAGGGCACATAATGAGGAAAGAGGGCTTAGAAAATTCGACACTCAAAGGACATATCAAAGGAAAGTGCGACAAAAGAACACAACTCTACCTAACGATCTTGTCTAAATGGGTGTCAGAACAGGGTTTAGGAGAAACTAAGAACTACAAATCATAGAAAACTGTGAAAGGCCCTGATCACCAATGCCCTCAAGGGATTCGGCGCACTGAAGAATATCAATCGACTTAATCCCTTGTAGTTTTCGGGTGAATAATGTGTGAATTTATAAAAAGTGTACATTGTATTACGTTTATGTTTCTTGCTGAATCTAAAGCCAATTATGGCCACCTTTTCGCTGCCATTGTGTACCATTCGATCAGAATTATGTAAATAGGTTTCGAGCTTATTGAATGCCAGAGGATCAGTCGAAATACCGAATAAGAACTTCAAAAGTTGAAACGGTTGGCTTAAAATGTTACTCCATAGAATTATTGGCGTTTTGATTAGAAAATTATTGATCGCAGCATCAGCGGCATTTACTTTGGAAAACAGCGATCATTTTATAGGTTGGACGAGGAACGGAGCGGGATGAACCCAGCCAAACCCTCCCCACATCAAAGAGAGAGAAAATAATGATTTCAAAAAGAGCAATTTTTTTATTTGTTGATATAGAAATGTTTGGAATCCTGCGAAATGTCCGGCGAGACATGGTTAACTCTAGATAACATGACAGTTGAGCAAATCGACCAATATTTCTATATTGTCAAACTTAGATAGATAGATAGATAGATAGATAGATAGATAGATAGATAGATAGATAGAGAGATAGATTAGGAACAGTCTTGGATAGATAGATAGATAGATAGATAGATAGATAGATAGATAGATAGATAGATAGATAGATAGATAGATAGATAGATAGATTAGGATCAGTCTTGGATAGATAGATAGATAGATAGATAGATAGATAGATAGATAGATAGATAGATAGATAGATAGATAGATTAGGAACAGTCTTAGATAGATAGATAGATAGATAGATAGATAGATAGATAGATAGATAGATAGATAGATAGATAGATAGATTAGGAACAGTCTTGGATGGATAGATAGATAGATAGATAGATAGATAGATAGATAGATAGATAGATAGATAGATAGATAGATAGATTAGGATCAGTCTTGGATAGATAGATAGATAGATAGATAGATAGATAGATAGATAGATAGATAGATAGATAGATAGATAGATTAGGAACAGTCTTAGATAGATAGATAGATAGATAGATAGATAGATAGATAGATAGATAGATAGATAGATAGATAGATAGATAGATTAGGAACAGTCTTAGATAGATAGATAGATAGATAGATAGATAGATAGATAGATAGATAGATAGATAGATAGATAGATTAGGAACAGTCTTAGATAGATAGATAGATAGATAGATAGATAGATAGATAGATAGATAGATAGATAGATAGATTAGGAACAGTCTTGGATAGATAGATAGATAGATAGATAGATAGATAGATAGATAGATAGATAGATAGATAGATAGATAGATTAGGATCAGTCTTGGATAGATAGATAGATAGATAGATAGATAGATAGATAGATAGATAGATAGATAGATAGATAGATAGATAGATTAGGAACAGTCTTAGATAGATAGATAGATAGATAGATAGATAGATAGATAGATAGATAGATAGATAGATAGATAGATAGATTAGGAACAGTCTTAGATAGATAGATAGATAGATAGATAGATAGATAGATAGATAGATAGATAGATAGATAGATAGATAGATAGATTAGGAACAGTCTTAGATAGATAGATAGATAGATAGATAGATAGATAGATAGATAGATAGATAGATAGATAGATTAGGAACAGTCTTAGATAGATAGATAGATAGATAGATAGATAGATAGATAGATAGATAGATAGATAGATAGATAGATAGATAGAAACTGAATGAAAATTAATCAAAAGGACTATTATACTAAATTATAATTCTTCGAAATACCTATGTTTGAAATACGTATCTGGTGCTGCCTTTTGAGTGTCAATCCTGAATTACCTCGAACAAATAACGCCCTTGAAGGATGGCGTAGGTCTTCTTTTTTTGCAAGAGCAGCAGCATGTGCCATCCTCTCATCCCACAATATGGAAATTCTTAGATGCTTTTAAGAGAACAGGACTTGCAAGGAATTCATATTGCAAAAGTAAGAGCCGTTTGCCAAAATATCAAGAGCACCAAGAAATACTGTGACGTAAATGAAAAGCTTTAAATCTTAGTGGCATCCTTTTACAAGTACTCTTCAGTAGTTGACTGTTTGCATGCAGTATAGTATAACTTAAGGTTATAAGGATTTTTTCTTATTAAATTGTTTAATTAACGATATTTATATTTCGAATAATTATCTATAATCGTACTCGTGTGTTTCACCTACAATTTAAAACATATCTTTATGCAAAAAATTTATTTTCATTTTCATGTCAATAAATAATTTTATCTTCAGTTCAAGTATTGATTTAATGTATATTATAATGGAGATTTCCTGCCATGTTATTTGTTTCAGGAGTACGACAATGTTTTATATAATTGTAATACTATAAGCATTTTTTGCATTGGGAGGTCTGACACGGAAATGAAACTACAAATCTCAAAGGTAGCGAAGGAGAGCGATAAGAAGGGACTAAGCATAAACTACAAGAAGACAGAATGCATGGTCACCAGTAAAAGGATGAGCCCGAAATGCTATCTACTTAATAATATAAGATACGCAGATGACACAGTACTGATAGCAGACACGGAAAAGAAACTACAAAACCTCCTACAGAAGGTAGCGAAGGAGAGCGATAAGAAGGGACTAAGCATAAACTACAAGAAGACAGAATGGATGGTCATCAGTAAAAGGATGAGCCCGAAATGCGATTTGCAGGTCGGGAAGACTAGAATCAAGTAGACGCGGAAGTTTAAATATCTGGGAAACGTTTTGACAGAGGACGGTAAGTGCGACACTGAGATCTGTAGACGTATTGGGATGGCCAAGGACGCATATCAAATGCTGGGCAGAGTATTACGAGACAGGGGGATTTCTTTGGTAACAAAGACAAATACTGAGTTGTTACGTGACATTTGTCCTTCTTTACGGCAGCGAATGCTGGACGATTTCCTCAAAGATCAAGAAGAGACTCGAGGCGAATGAGATGTGGTTCTACAGAAGGATGCTAAGGATATCATGGACCGAGCGTGTGAGCAACAATGAAGTCGTACAGAGGATGCAAATAATGTGAAGTTTCTGGGGCACATAATGAGAAGGGAGGTCTTGCAGAATCTGATACGGGTCGAATAGAAGGAAAGAGAGAGAAGGGAAAACAACCCATGACATACCTAGCGGGCTTGAGCAAGTGAATGACAGAACGTAGTCCGGGGGAGATGGCAGATGCAAGGAACTTGTTAAGAGCTGCATGGGACAGAGGCAGGTGGAGAGCTATGGTCGCCTACGTCCTGAAAGGACATGACATATAAAAAAAATTTTAAAAAATGTTAAAAAGGGTTTTTTAAAAGGACGAGGAATTATGACAGTTTTAAAAAATTAAGTTGGAAGAGCAGTATTTATGATTTGATCGACTAGGACAAGGTGGCTGCGTGTGTGGTCAGCTCCTTGCCACGGCACTTAATTACAACTTTTTTTTTTAAGATTATCACCGCAAGCAAGGCTGGAAGCCACTAGCACGCAAGGGGTTACAGAAGGTTTGGAGGAAGAGCAGATAGGAGTGGTAAAGGAGAGGATGTGGAGAAAGATAGTGGATCGATCAAGGCAAGGGGGTTACAGACAATTTGGAGCGAGAGCAGATAGGAATGAAAGGTGAAAGGATGTGGAGAAGGGAAGTGGATAGATCAAGGCAACTGGAGATGTCGATTGACGTTACACTTAAATAGTTGGAGATTGTATTTGTCAGAGAAACAGGAATATGGAAGGGAGTAGTTGGTTTACAGCACTGGATATAACCAGGTTGATCAGGTCATTCGTTAGTGTCAACCGGCTACGTCATGCCAGGGAATAAGTGATACATGACCGGTAGATATCTCTATTCCGAATCACTTGAACAGATATTACGTTTTCCTAGTTCCACTCGTCTGTCTGACGTCGATCGACAGCAGCTGGACCCAAATTCTGTCGTTGAGTCGATCTCCCGCAGAGTGTGGTAATCCATCGTCTGGTCGGTCTGAGTAGGGGATAAAAGTTCGTTGATAAATAAAACAAACACGCTCTGTAAACGCGACATAATTTAATGTGAAGAGAAAAAATAAGTCTGCAGAATTGTAACTTCCGCGCGTTGGGAAGTGTTTTGACAGAGGACGGTAAGAGCCACACTGAGATCCGTAGACGTATTGGGATAGCCTAGGAAGGGTTTCAAATGCTGGGCAAAGTATTGCGAGACAGGAGGATTTCTTTGATAACAAAGAAAAGAATACTGAGCTGTTACGTGATATTTGTCCTTCTTTACGGCAGCGAATGTTGGACGATTTCCTCAAAGATGAAGAAGAGACTCGAGGCGAAAGAGATGTGGTTCTACAGAAGGATGCTAAGGATATCATAGACCGAGCGTGTGAGCAACAATGAAGTCGAACAGAGGTTGCAAACAATGCTTAACAGCTGAAGTTTCTGGGACACATAATGAGAAAGGAAATCCAAAGGTGTATCGGGATAGCCAAGGAAGCGTTCCAAAAGCCAAGCAGCGTGCTAGGATATTGGAAACTTTCGCTAGAAACAAGGAAAAGAATACTGCTATGTGATACCTGTCCTCCTGTAATGGCAGTGAATGCTGGACGATCTCCTCAAAGATGAAGGCGGAGACTTGAAGCAACAGAAATGTGGAGTTACAGAAGAGAAACCGTGGACGAACATGTGACTAACAACGAAGTTTTGCTGATAAAGGAAATCTAATACTTAAAAAAGAAACTACATACTTGACATCAGGAATAGGCAATTAAGGTTTTGCCTGATTTGACATCAGTCAGAGATTCTACACAACTTGGAGTTTCATGCTTATTTTAGATTTCGGATTCTGGATTGGACTGTAAGGCAATTAACATTTTCGCTAATATTATTATTGATAATGATATCAAATACTTAAAAAATAATATAAAATATTTTTGCTAATATTTGTTATATAGGAATAAAGTGTCGCTGCCGACACTTGAGTTTGAACATAGATCGCAAGTGAGCAAACACAGAGGACCCCATTATTGAATTAAGTAAATCAAGTGACCTCAGAGGAAACGCATATATAGGAAGTCGCATGGCGGACCTGGCGGCAGCGGTTTTGCGTCCTAGGCAAATTCTTTTCTTTGGTGGTATGTCTAAGGCAAGTGTGAATTGACAAATGGAATTCGTGGGAAAATACCAGAAGAGAATGCTGTAAAGCTACCGGCATCAATACAACACCCTAACACATAGACACACACGCACGAACATAAATACACACACATACAGTTTGAGAATTATAGATAGAGATAATATTATTGTAATAATTTAAATATTTTTATTAATTTTTTTATGAAAAAACAGATTGTAAATAGTAAAATATTGCTGAAAGTTATAATGGACAGGAAGTAGTGGAGAGCCATTGTCGCCAACAATTCGAACTCAAAACCTGCACTGAAGAATTATCTATCAAACAAAAATAATTTCATTGAAATCGGATAAAAACTGTGGAAACGCATAAACAACATCCGATCACACACACATTTTGAGAATTATATATATATATATATATATATATATATACCATACCTTAAAACTATAATTTTATCAAATATATATATATATATATATATATATAAATATATTAACCATATCTTAAAACTATAATTTTATCAAATATATTTATATATATATATATTAACCATATCTTAAAACTATAATTTTATCAAATATATTTATATATATATATAAACCATATCTTAAAACTATAATGTTATGAAATACATTTATCTCTCTCTCGCTCTCTCTTTCTCTCTCTCTCTCTATCTCTCTATCTATCTATATATATATATATATATATATATATATATATATATATATATATATATATATATATATATTAACCATATCTTAAAACTATTATTTTATCAAATAAATATATATGTATATATATATTAACCATATCTAAAAACTATAATTTTATCAAATATATTTATATATATATATATATATATATATATATATATATATATATATAGATATAGATATATATAGATATATAGATATAGATAGATATAGATATAGATATATATATATTAACCATATCTTAAAACTGTAATTTTATCAACATATATATATATATATATATATATATATATATATATATATATATATATATATATATATATATATATATATAAAGAAAGAACAGTAAGATATAAAATCCGGTGTTCTTATAGATATTTTTATTTTTACACAATAGTGCTCAATGTAAATTTACAGAGCATTAATATTATGAATTAATTGATTTAAAATATGGGTTTTTCAAAAATGTAAGCTAAAGCCTTCTAATTTAATTGTGTTATATATATATATATATATATATATATATATACAGAGAGAGAGAGAGAGGTTTGGCTATCGCCCGGTTCACACACCTCTCGTCAATTTTGAACATACGTAAGGGTTTATAACCTTGTCTCCTGTTTAAGATTAGGTTTCCGGTTCATTCTAAAGACGTTTCATTCTCTTTCATTCCGGGTCCCTACTTGCATCTCATTGGCATTATCGCCTTGATATATATATATATATATATATATATATATATATATATATATATATAATGAAATGGACAAAGTCCGAGAATTATTTTAAGACATTTTAATGTTTATACATTCTTTTTATAGATACAAGTATTTAAGTAAATGCTCTGTTTATAATAAACAGTATTAAACAAATGTTACCGGCCTGAATGTCCGATAAATTGTCATAGAAAATATTCGTCCTCCGGCAGGAATCGAACCTGTAACCTATACGGAACCGTCATATAGCCTGACGTGACATTAACCGATTGGGCCACAGAGGAGCGTTCGGTTTTACTGTCAATTTACTACAATCTTCCATGATTCTCTCACGTACATTCATATCTGCTCATGGCGTATCCAAATGTAAACGAATGACGTCACACATTATGAAATGAACAAAGTCCGCCAATTATTTTTATGAAAATTTCTCGGACATTCAGGCCGGTAAATGTTGTTTAATACTGTTTATTATAAACAGAGCATTTACTTAAATATTTGTATCAATGAAAAGAATGTATATACATAAAAATGTCTTAATGTATATATATATATATATATATATATATATATATATATATATATATATATATATATATATATACATATATATATATATATGGTGGACTCGTATTCGACGTATGAAGATGAAGCATCTCAGATCCTAGGAACCGACAGCAATACACCAGCACATATGATTTGGTTATATTGGTGAAGGCTTTGTGAAGAACCAACCCCACTTTTTGAAGGGCCTAATACAGAGACTTGGTGCAATACATGCAACAAAGTCCCCAAACCACCCTCCGCAGGTTTTGGATTCTGAGTTGTTCTTCTCCTAGACGAGATGCCATCCAAGGCTATAGAACATAGCCTGTCTTGCTATTTTTATTTTTTTATAAAGAACAAATAAAAATAAACAAAATAATATTAAAAAAACAAGTAAAATTAATTAACCCATACAAATAATAAACAAATTAATAAACCACTCCCGTTAGAATAGATGAAATAGAATAAATAAAAAATAAATACATAAAAAACAAGTAAAAACAATCAACCCAAATAAGTAAATAAAGTAAGTAATAAACAAATTAACAAAGCAATCCCGCCAAAATAACCGTTAGAATAGACTACAACAATCAATTCAAAAAGTGGACGAAATAATAGCTATAACTGATATCATAACGATAAAAAAAGTCACTACGTTACTCAAAAATCGAAAACCGTAAATAAAAATATACCAAATAAAAATAAGTAAATAAATAAGAAAAAACAAGTAAAAATTAATCCAAATAAATAAATAAATGAACCAATTAACAATAACCGTTAGAACTAAGAAAAACAATCATAAATACGCAAAAACAAATAATCAATTCCAAGTAAATAAATAAATAAGTAAAATAATAAACAAATTAAAACAGTCCCCTGCCATAATAACAGAATAGACTACTGCAGTTAACGCAATATTTGGACGAATAAATAGCTTTAATTAAGTTTCTAGAGCAAAACAAACTATTAAATAAGCGACCTAAGCAATTTTTACTACGTTAATAAAACATCGAAAATAAAAAATAAAAATAAAAACAAGTAATATGAATTAACACAAATAAATAAATAAACAAACCACTCCCGCCAAATAACTGCCAGAATGGATTACCCACAATGCACCACAGACCCATATATAAAAGTAGTCGAGAAAAATGCAACACTCACGGCCTGGCGATTGCGTCTAGAATGAAACAGCCTCTGAGGGTTGACTTCAATGTTCACTTTTATATTTACATACGCTCTATCTTGGATATTGAGCACTTTATCTCATAAATATAGATTGAATATTCAAGCGATCCTATAAAAAATATATATAGGTTTGCCTGTTGTATTGAATATTCGAGAAATCTTATTAAAGAAAAATAAATATATATATAGGTTCGCCTATCGACCGGTTTATACTCCTCTCCTGTCTTTTGAACATGAGTAACGGTTTATATCTTGTCTCCTGTTTAAGATTAGGTTGCCGGATCATTCTAAAGTTTGCTCATTCTCTTTGATTCGCAATATCTTGCATCTCAGTGGCATTAACGACTTGACTGGGCTGAATTAACTAATATATATCAGAAAATTAGTCTGATGGTCTCCTGAAGGACGAAACGCGTGACAAGTAAACTATTTCCACTCTGATATAAAATTCCCCCCCCCAATATATGTATATATATATATATATATATATATATATATATATATATATATATATATATATGTACACCACTTTTTACACACGTGCGGCGGCACACACGCGCGGACACCCATACATACAACAGCATACACACACACACACACACACATATATATATATATATATATATATATATATATATGTGTGTGTGTGTGTGTGTGCGTGTGTGCGCGCGCGCGTGTGTGTAGGTGTGTGTGTGCCCTTATGTGTATGGGTGTCCGCGAGCGTGCACACATATTACATATTTATATATATATATATATATATTTCCACATCAGAATATATATATATATATATATATATATATACATATATATACACACAAATATATATATATATATATATATATATGTGTGTGTGTGTGTGTGTGTGTGTGTGTGTGTGTGTGTGCCCTTGTGTGTATGGATGTCCGCGCGCCTGTGACGCCGCACGTGTGTAAAAAGTGGTGTACACTTGTTTCGCAAAGGCGTCCCCCCCCCCCTTTGGACAAAAACAACGCTTTTACTCCTGCCGACTCTGCCTTCAAGACTTTGCCATCGTCTCTTTCATCAATCGTGGAATTCAGGATGTTGGAATCTTCTTGGAGTGGCTCTTGGCGGCGTTCCAGTCAAATAATCGGGCTAGAGAGAGAGAGAGAGAGAGAGAGAGAGACAGGGGGAGGAGGAGGAGGAGAGGAGGTCTTTGAGATTGTAAAAAGAAAGTCGATCCATAGCCCAAGAGATAATTTCACCGCCTCCCTTGCCAGCGTCAGATTGATTCCACCTCCCCAAACCTACTACCTCGATATCCCCCGGCCCTCCCCGACCGACACTTGTTTCCTTCGTTGATTCTTCGAGTATACCCACTCTGGTTACCTTGAAGCGAAATTTTGATTACAGGCGCGAACCTGTAAAAGCTTCTCTTGGCTCAAATCTCGGGTAATTGAAAAGTCTCGTGGGGAAGTGGGAGGACGAGAACGAGGGAAGTGGGGAGAGAAAGAGAGTGGAGTGAAATTGAGAGGGAGGGAAAGAGAAAAAGAAAGACTGAGGTAAATAGCTTGGTAGGTAATTAGAATAAGAAGGAATGAATATATATATATATATATATTTAAAGGCATTTTTATATTCAACATTCTTTTTTAGAGATACAAGTATGTAAGCAAATTCTCTGTTTATAATAAACAGTATTAAATAACATTTACCGGCCTGAATGTACGAGAAATTTTCATAGAAAAAATTCGTCCTCAGACAGGATTCGAACCTGTATCCTATACTGAACCGTCATATAGCCTGGCGTGCCTTTTTAAACCATTCGGCCACTGAGGATCGTTCGGTTGGCAAGGTCGAATTTATATATATATATATATATATATACACACACACACGCATATATATATATATATATATATATTTAAAACAATATAATACATATATATATATATATATATATATATATATATATATATATATATGAATACACACACACGCATATATATATATATATATATATATATATATATATATATATATATATATATATATATATATATATATATATATATATTAAAACAATATAAAATATTGCATATTAAGTGCTGGTTCGAATAAATTATTTCTGCGTATATAATAACAGCATTTATATTAAAAATAATTATATGCTTTTTCCTAAGCGATAGCGCAACTCTTAGTATCATGCACATTGCAATTGTCAGGTGCTGATTGAGAACTGCCGGTTGCATAATTTAACTACTGATAATTTTTTACCATACTGTAATGATAGTAGGGTACTCCATTTTATTTACGATGATGTGTAAGAAAACATTATATAAAGTAAATAAATAAAAGTAAAAGTAACCGGAGAACTCGATTCTTCTTAACGAAGAGTCTTGCATCTGCAGCAGTAATAGTCACTGTTTACAAATTCACTTTTCTCCCCGAAGAGCTCAACCGACATAATTTTTTCAGGACCATGTATATATATTGTCATCCACAGATATATATATTGAAATCTTTACAAATATATATATATATATATATATATATATATATATATATATCACTGCAATGTCTTAGAAGATTTCAGTAATATATATATATATCTATATATATATATATATATATATATATATATATATATATATATATATATATATTAGTGAAATCTTCTAAGACATTGTAGTGATTATTGGACCAATAATCTATGTCACGTCAACGGAAAAACACTTACAATAATAGAAATTGTAAATTACTACATTAATACAATATTAAAAAAACTAGCGTCGCATTACTAGACGTTCAAAAAATGCTGTTAATAATACCAAAATTTAATAGAACGACTTTCGATAAGTATCGCATTCATTTTCGTCTTGGAATTTTACCCGAAATTACCTGAAATTGGAGAAGAAAAACATCCATGCTTGAGGATGGTAAAGTACTTGCAAGCAATATGGACCAAACATCTAATCCATTGTACATTTAATAAATATAAGGATCGTGTCATTCAGCGAGTGGTCAGTGAGTTCATGCCTTATTCAGTCTGTTAGCGAAGTGAGTTCGCCTAATTACATTAACTTCATTGATTTATTCTTTGAATGATTATTTACAATATTAATTAGGCTGCATTTCGTAATTTAAATATATATCTATATACATCCGCATTTACTTAGATACCCAAATTTGTATACACAAAGATTTATTGATATCGATCTTCATATGAACATGCTCGCATGGTATTCGTACAGTAATATAAATATATGCACACAGATAAATAAACATTCAAACTTATCTACAAAAAGAATATATATA
>OZ038518.1:13303256-13343256 GCA_964036315.1 Acanthosepion esculentum
GAGAGGAAGAAGAAGAAGAAGAAGAAGAAGAAGAAGAAGAAGAAGAAGAAGAAGAAGAAGAAGAAGAAGAAGATTACAACAACAACAGCAACAACACGCGAATAGAAATATTCCTAATACAAACTACGAAATATCCAATCATACACCACAATCATACAAGTAAATACATGATTTTTTTTAAAGTGATGATCTATGACTTGAACTGAAATCGATCTGGTTCAAGATGTATTTATAATTAGTTCTACATGTGATCATTAATCTATTTTTTTTATTTATTTATTTTTTTTTTTGGTTCAGGAGATTAGGGTTATTAAAATATTTTAGAATAGTTAATTTTTCTCGAAGTCAAAGGTTACATCTTTCGCCTTTACAATTGTAAGGTTTAGTTCAAGCCATTATTTTCCACGTCATTTCTCCTACAGATCCACCATGTTATCTTTACCAGTAATATTTAAAGAAAAGGGTAGTATTATTTCTGTATTTATCGTAACTTAAATTTAGTTTATGACTATAAATTCGATTTTTCCAATGTGTTTCAGTTGAACCAATGTGATAATTATTTGTTTATTAGATTGTATGCTGGCCTTATAAACAATAACATTGCCCGTTTAAGGGACAGTTCAGTTCCATTTTTATTATTATCTGCTCTTGCTTCGTTACAGATGATCTTTTTACAAGTTATATAATTATTTAACAATATATTGTTACGATGAGATATAGATTTTTCTATATTCCTCACGCATCTATAGCTGATCTTTATCTTACTTTTGTTAAAAAATATTCTTTAATGTTGTTGAATTTTTTAAATGATTTTCTATTAGCTTGAGAAAAATTCTACCAACAATAGTTTCTACATTACGGCTTTAAGTGTGCAGGAGGAGGGTAAGCCATAACACGTTGCGGAGTCTAGGATTTATATCTTTATCTTCGATGTTTCCCATGTATTCCGTATTTATCTTTCTTTTCTCCTAGGGATTATAAAGACTTAACTTTAGCTTCATCAAATATTTCCTTATTACTGGATTTACTTGTTAATCTACTGATTCATGTAAATGCTTAAGTATAACAGTGGGGGGTGATTATATACGGTTGATATCTGCCGGTATTCAAATCTATGTCACGTTAAGAAAGTTGATCAATTTAGCAGTCGTTGTAGTAATGGTTTTTAGGTCATGATATTTGAAGAATTTTACCAATTCTTTTATTGAACGGTCTATGTATCTTGGGTTTATTTTCTGTCGGAAGATTATGCCGTCATTTCTATGAAGCCCTGTATTATTGGTATCAAACATGTATCTCAGTCTCCACATTAGGAATACCCCCTCACATGCCTAGGCTGAATCATAAGTCCTCGTGACAATGTTTCGTTTTGTCCACAGACATCCATTATAGGTTTTTTCGCCTGTCTCATTATCTTTAATTTCTTTGTCGCTAATGTTACAATATCTTTTTTTCTGTGACAAAGTTGATGGCATTCATCAGCAGATTTTAGGCAATCGACGGGTAATTTTTTGGTTTATGTCGAATTGGATGAACGTACAAGATTCGTTTTTTTTAAACTTTTATTAAACCAGCTTACGGCTTCTTTTGTACTATGCTACTGGTGAATTCCTTATCCGGAGGATTGGCGCGATTGCGTCTCGATTAAGGAACGAGCCTCGCGAAACAGAATGGCTCTTACTGGCGAGGATAGAAAAATTGTTTATAGTTACGTTGTTCTGGAATTGTCATCATTGGTCGACTGAACTTGCTTTGTTTCAATGACTTTTGTTTTGTTATTATTAGTTACTTTGTTCAATAAATGATTTCTTTTTTTTTTTTAAACTCCTAAAGTATTCCTCGTATATTTTCATGTTCTTTCGAGAACGCATTTGCTAATTTTCCCTGTAACTTGAAAAAGGTAGACATTCTTGTCAATCTGACTGGTTTCAAATAGTGGGAGTAGTTCTTTCTCTAATATTTGACAATATTTTGGACCATTCAACCACTCATCAACAAGAATCAGCTCAGATTTCCCTCCAAACCAGACAGTGCCCCACACCATTACTCCAATCCCTCCATGTTTCACGGTTGCCTGCAGACATTCAGTGTTCCCAGTCTCATTCTGATTTCTCCAAACATAAACCAATCTCGGATTCAAATATTGGCAGAAATTACTTTCATCTGACCAAATTACAGACTGCCAAAATTCACAATCTTTGCTCTCGAATTCTCTCGCCCAGTTCATACGAAAGTTCCTGTTAACCTCTGAAATCAAGGGCTTCTTTCTTGCATCTCTTCTTTGATAGCTTAGCTCTTTCAGAGTCTTTCTCACTGCATATGGCGACATTTCCATGCTGTTGATGGCATCTTTGATGCTCCGACGATGGTTTCTGATGACTTCCATCTTCAGCGCCCTTTTTGTTCACTCAGACACGATGCCTGGTCTTCCTGAATGTTGTTCCACACGACAATTGCCTTCTTCGTTAAATTTCTTGACAATATTATTAACCGTTTGATGATTAACCTGGAAAAACCTAGCAATTTCTTTTCTTCACAATTTAACTTGCCACACTAATGCCATCCTATTATTTGCCCTCGTTGAAATTCACCAATTTCCTTATTTCTGCGAACTTTCATTGCAAAATATAAGTCAACTATCATTCATAGATGAGAGTAGCTTGATACTAACACGGTATTGTCTGAAGAAAAAAAAGAGATGTTATTACACAAGACAAAATTGCTGTAAACAAGGGTGGCTAAAAACTTATCATAGCCCACTGTATATGTTGTACACTCTCGGTGCAGGCGACGAATGAGGTCATCAGTAAAATAAAGAGTTGAGCAACTTTTATGGACACGCATGTGTCTCCCGAGGTCTGCAAGAAAACTTTGAGACAGACGGAACGTGTGGCTGAGCCATTTTGTTGGAGTGGTTGAGGATCAGTTGCCACAGGTTTCCGCGAATGGAGAGCAAGGCCTGTTCTGCTGCTCACGACAAAGCCACAGTGACAGGTAAGGCTAGCGTTGACAAGTGCAGCATGCTGTCAACTTGCTTAAATATTTGCCCGCAGTTGATCCTGATGTTCAAGTCTGCTTCGCTCAAACCTCTGTATAGATGCGTAGCAGGACAGGCGCCAGCTCAATTAACTCTGACGCTTTGTTTTCCCAGGAGAAGGCGGATGCTGCATCGCTTCAGTTTGTCTTTGACTCTATCTTTGAAACGGAATTATGACCTTCTCACTGACCTGCTCTCTCTCTCTCTCTCTCTCTCCCTCTCTCTCCCTCTCCCTCCCTCCCTCCCTCTCTCTTTCTCTCTCTCTCACTCTCTCTCTCTCTCTCTCTCTCTCTCTCTGTGGGCTGATTCTGCTGCGTGCTCTGTTCATTAGAATACGCATGATGAGGTTTGTTACGTGGAACCAAATGTAATGACGGATATATATATATATATATATATATATATATATATATATATATATATTCATATCATCCTTACTGACCGTTCCTAAAATATATCATAAAAAGTGATGGAAAATGGTGTAAATACGACAATGTTCAACGTAAAATGCCTTTAATGTCACATCACGAGTATTCTTTTACTACGCCCGACAAAGGCCCAGTCGCATGCTGTCACTGAGTGGCGCAGCGCATTGCAAAGTTTCTTTAATATTTGCAGGCAGTTGATCCTGGTGCTCAAGTCGGCTTCGCTCAAACCTATCTATAGATGAGTAGCAGGACAGGCACCAGCTCAATTCACCCTGACGCTTTGTTTTCACAGGAAGAGAAGGGTGATGTTGCATCGCTTCAGTTTGTCTTTGACTCTATCTTTGAAACGAAGTTCTGACCTTCTCACTGACATCTCTCTCTCACTCTCTCTCTCTCTATATATATATACATATATATATATAGAGAGAGAGAGAGTACATTTATTATATATATATAGAGAGAGAGAGAGTACATTTATTATATATATATATATGGAGAGAGAGAGAGAGTTACATTTATTATATATATATATATATATATATATATATATATATATATATATATATATATATATATATATATATATATATATAATGTAACTAATCCGTTGCAATATAATCCAAGTGGATCCTAGTAATATAAAATATTAAAACTGATCCACGAAAAGAGCTCAATGTATTTATTATAACGGAAAACCTAAATAGTATTACACAAAAAAATACAAAATTAACTCATATGGGGGATAGATCTATCTCAGCCTACGAAAACTTCGCCAGACTTATTCAACTCCGGTGTATAGACTGAGTTTGTGTCGGAATTAGAAATGTAACTGTGACAGCCGTCTAAAAATGAATACAGAATTTATCCATCTCACTGTTTCAGTCAGACGAAAGGCACAAGGTAGTGGTCAGGCGAGGGTGGAAAGTATTGGCCTTAAAGAGAATATGTTTTATAAAATTAAACCCGGGTATTAACCATATGACATTAAATTGTGATTATATGAAGAACATGGGGTAATTTGGGATTTGTTGTGTAATATATATATATATATATATATATATATATATATATATATATATATATATATATATGCACACACACATGCAAATACACACACACACACACACACACACACACACACATATATATATATATATATATATATATATATATATATATATATATATATATATATATATATGCAAGTTTCATTAAAAACGACAGACAAGGTACGGCGGTTAAGTCTTTTATTTAATTTTTCTTGTGTACGAACAAGAGCTTTCTTTGCTGGACAAAGCGTGTGTAAGAACTGTCCAAATGTTTTATTTTTCCGAGCGCTTTCGGCTATACCTTTAGCCATTATCAAGGATGATTTGACTTTTCAGCTTAATTGAGTGTGTGCATTACGTATATGTCTTAGTGTGTAGTAGTGGTGTTTTAATTTCCAAATACGGTTAGCACGTTGTGGCTTTGTTCGTAGTTAATATTGTTAAGGGTAGGCTTTTTCTTTTTTATTATTAAAGCCTCCATTATTTTTAACCATTTTTTACAGGTGGAAGCGATTAATATATTTGTGTTTTCTACTAGTATATTTCGAATGTAGTCTGGTAAATTTTTGTGTGTGTTTAAATGGTTTCTAATTGAGCTGTGATCGGATAGGTGTAACGTAAGGGAAACTTGCATAAAAGAAGGATTGCTGCCTGAATATACAACTATCAATATATATATATATATATATATATATATATATATATATATATATATATATATATATATTCAAACATGTTTTGATGAATGATATTGACAAGTACTGTCTAAATTTTTATTGCTGTTCAAAATTTCCTAGGCTTACGGACTTATCACGGTGAAAAACTGTTTGCGGTACGATCACCGAAATTAAGCAAGGTTGAGCGTGGCCAGTGCTTAGTTGGGTGAGCGTTTGATTGCCAGTTGCTGTGAGCTTGGATGTGCCAGTGGGGCAATGGCTTCGAATGGTGAATTAGTTAGGTTCGCTATATTCACTTACGCGCAAATATCCTCGTGAAAGATATGAACCCACCTTTTCTCCCCCCCAGCTATGGGTTAATTAGTAAGACTTATATCACTAAATCATCATTATCTAAAAAAAATCCTATAATCTAAAAATATTTTCTGGTTTTAAATAACCTGCAAAGGGCTGATAAGCCGTAAATAATGAATAAATCAATCAAATTTCCGAATTAATTTTTTTATAAAATCGGTAAATTTACCAAAGTTAATTTTTTGCCGAGTACTTTCGAATGTCGCTATATTCATTTTCACGGATTTCGTTTTCTGTGTGTTTATGAAGTTTGTAGTTTAAAAGCAGTAAAATCGACCTTGCTAACCAGACGCTCCTTCGTAGCTAAACTGGTAGAGCACGTCAGGCTGTATGACAGTTCCGTGTAGGTCCGGGTTGGATTCCTGTTGGAGGACGTATATTTTCCATGGAACTTCTCGAACGTTCAGGCCGGTAAATGTTGTTAATGCTGTTTATTATAAACAGAGCATTTACTTAAATGTTTGCGTATATATAAATAACGTATAACGATAAAATATATTAAATTATTTGTCGGACTTAGTCCATTTCATAGATAGATATGTATGACACCACAACTGGTGTGAAGGATTGACTGGCCATCTAATTTATATTTCTAAAGAAAGAAAAATATTTTTCACGTTAAAACAATACGATACCAAGAATTATTTGATTTGTGTCAAGTTAGTGTGAGGTGTGAAATTGTAAGCTTGGTCGTTAGGTACAGTCTTAAGTCTGTTTAACTTAAGTGTTGTTTTCATTTGATGAAGGAATTGTTCATTGGAATTTGTGGCACAAAGCAAATCTTTATATTTTGATCAGGGATATAACACTTTCAGATAGAATTGACAATGACATCTGAAGGTCAAATGAGGGTGAGCTTCTGGAACATGGATAATGGTCCACTGAAGTTGGATATGAGCGATGCAAGGCGACAATTTTGATTGGCCCGCCAGTGAGAGGATGGCTGGGACTGAACTTCTCGCCTCCCCCTCCAACACTTACGATACATGGCCATTATTTCGATTAGGCCAACCAATCATATTCGGTTCCTTCCTCAACTTCAAGGAATACATGAGACAAGACTATTGGTTAATCATTATTAATAACTGTCCAATCAGAGCACTGCGACTGGAGTTTGCACCCCTATAAAAGCAGTTGCTGAAAGATTGATCTGGTCTCGCCGCTAGTAGAGCAACACTCTCCCTGTTGGATGACCATGATGCCTAAATCAGCTGAAGTCATATTTTCTGTGCCGCTTTTTTTAACACCCTTGATCAGCAAGCTTCATTTAAAAAGTTGGGTTATTTAGCCATAACTGCAACCGCTAGTCAATCTCTTCCTCCCAGCTTAAGAATTCCTTATACGGGGAAACCTCTTCAAATCTCTTTTGATTATGTATTCATAATATTAATCATAGTACCATAGATAAAAGTTGTTATTTTTACACCTGTTAATTAGTGTTTTTGAAGTTGTATTGTCTCCCTCTCTTATAATTACAACACGGCCATTATTTTGATTGGACCACCAGTCATATTGAGTTCTTGGGAGCTTTCCTTCCTCTCTTTCAAGGCGCATGACACAAGATCATTGTTCAAACATTTTTATTGGCTAGCCAATCAGAGCAGTACAATTGGGGTTTAACCCCCATAAAAAGCAGTCACCAAAAGAGAAGTAGTAAGATCAAACTGGTCTTACTGCTAGTAGACACTCTCCCTGCTGGATGACTGTGGGGCCTCAATCAGCTAAAGTCCTGTTCTCTATGCCACTCTTTGAACTTCCTTGATCAGCTGCCTTCATTTAAATAGTTGGGCTATTTAGCCATAACTGCAACCGCTAGTCAACCTCTTCCTCCCAGCTTAAGGATTCCTTGTACGGGGAAACTTCTTCAAATCCCTTTTGTTTATGTATTCATAATATTAATCATAGTGCCGTAGATAAAGTTGCTACTTTTACACTTGTTAATGTGTGTTGTTGAAGTTGATTAAGTTTGCCGGTGACACTAGCGATTTTAGTCTTTCACAAGCATAACCAGGACAGAGACGAGTCAAGCCTGATCTTCGACAGTTCTTCACCAATATTCCTGCAGATACTGGAACAAAAACACAATGTGCGGACACAAGATTGGTGCAGAGTGGGCTTTCCAGAGACAGACCAACAGACAAAGTAAGAGTGGCATTCAGTGAAGAACGCAGCAACAGAGTCACAATTGGTGCCATGACTAGGATTTGAGCATAAAAAAATAAGTAAATAGCTGATACCATATGATTGCAAAAAAAAAACAAATTACCCATGAGGGGTTGGTAAGCTGTAAAACTAAACAACCAACCTACCATTTATACCAAAATATATAAACTCAACAGTTAAGAAAACTTATCTAAACCAACCAAAACAGTTGATACCATATGAGTGTGGGGAAAAAAATTGCTGAAGCCATAAGATTGCATTATGACACCATGACTGGTGTCAAAGGTTGACCGGTGATCTAATTTATATTTCTAAAGAAAGAAAAATATTTTTCCTGTTAAAACATTGCAATACTATGAATTTTCTGGTTTGTGTCACTGATAGAGTATAGTGTGAGTGGTGGGATTGGTTGTTACCTACAGTCTTAGATCTGTTTAACTTACCTGTTGTTTTCATTTGATAAAGGAATTGTTTGTTGAAATGAGTGACACAAAGCAAATATTTACAGGTTAGGTTTGTTTTGATCAGGGATATAACGCACTTTCAGATAGAACTGATGATGACACTTATTATAATCAGGTCAAATGAGGGTCAGATTCTGGAACATGAATAATGTTCCACTAAGGTGGATATGAGCAATGCAGGGCCACAATTTTGATTGGCCTGCCAGTGAGAGAAGAGCTGGGATAGAGCTTCTTGTCTCCCTCTCTGATAATTACAACACTGCCATTATTTTGATTGGACCACCAGTCATATTGAGTTCTTGGGAGCTTTGCTTCCTCTCTTTCAAGGCGCATGACACAAGATCATTGTTCAAACATTTTTATTGTCTAGCCAATCAGAGCAGTACTATTGGGGTTTGCCCCTCTATAAAAAGCAGTCACCAAAAGATAAGTAGTAAGATCAAACTGCTAGTAGACACTCTCCCTGCTGGATGACTGTAGTGCCGCAATCAGCTAAAGTCCTGTTCTCTACGCCGTTTTTTGAACTCCCTCGATCAGCTGCCTTCATTTAAATAGTTGGGCTATTTAGCCATAACTGCAACCGCTAGTCAACCTCTTCCTCCCAGCTTAAGAATTCATTATAAGGGGAAACTTCTTCAAATCTCTTTTGTTCGTGTATTCACGATATTAATCATAGTACCATAAATAAAGTTGTTATTTTTACACTTGTTAATGAGTGTTGTTAAGTAATTAAGTTTACCGGCGACACCGATGACTTTAATCTTGCACAAGAATAGCCAGGACAGAAAGGGGTGAAGCCTGATCTTCGACAGTTCCTCACCAATATTCCTGCGGATACTGAAACACAATGTGGGGCACAGGATTGGTGCAGGGCTGTCTCGCCGGACACGGACCAATGAAGACCCAAGTAAGTGTGCCAATCATCGAAAAATACAATAACAAGGTAAAACATTTTTCCTTCACATTTTCTTCCTTTATAATTTTAAAGGAAAAATAACTTTTCTCCCAGCACGGAAAGATATATATATATATATATATATATATATATATATATATATATATATATATTGTGTGTGTGTGTATTTAGGCAGCATTTTTTCATTGAATGATAACTCTAAAATTTTTAGGCATTTAAAACAACATGCCTGGCCGCATACACAATTCCGGAAAATCCTTGTTGAAAACTCAACTATACTTAAACATGAAAACAATAAACAAAAACTAAAAATTCTTGAAGCTATATACATAAAACTGTTGAAACCTAACCTGAACAAAATAAGCTATGAAATCTCCACAAATATTCTTAAATGCCTATAATTGATAACAGAAGCCAACGGCTTCCCATACTTAATAGTTCTCGTTTTCACTCTCGCGTGGTAATGTGTGACGTCATGAGCTGCGGTGCGATTTTCGTTTCCAGCGTCTTTTATGCACGAAATTTGTCGTTCCTTGGAAATCTTCCATGTAAACAGAAACAGGCTATCATTATTGTTTTGTCTATGTATTGCTTAATATATTGTAATGTAATTGTCATCTTTGAAAATGACTTATGTAAGCCGAAAGTTTAGATAGGATTAAAAAAATATGTATCAATATTGTGATTTTCTTTCTTCTTTTAATGATAATGCTATTAAGCTTATCAGACAATATGAAAAGAATTCACATAAAATAAATCGACAAAGCTTGTCTATATTATTTAATGAAACATGTATCAATATATATATATATATATATATAAAGGGTAATTTTAAAAACAGTGGCTCTACCGCTATTAACGCATTGCTGTTTAACGGAATGGATTGAGCTCTCCAAGCCCCTGGCGTATTTCGCATAGAAAACGTTTAAATTCTAGTGGTCTCAAGTTCAATACCATTATTATGCAGAGAGTTATATTGAAGATTTGTTTCTATGTAAATTTCTGTTGTAATCATTGACAGTAGATAGACAGACAGGCGTACAAATCGCTTTTATTTACGCATTCATAATATTAATCATAGTACCATAAATAAAAGCTGTTATTTTTACACTTGTTAATGAGTGCTGTTGAAGTTAATTAAGCTTACCGGTGACACCCGTGATTTTAGTCTTTCACAGGCATAACCAGGACAGAGAGAAGTCAAGACTGATCTTTGACAGTTCTTTACCAATATGGAAGTCATTCGACAGGTCAAGGTTCACTGTTGGAGTGATTTGGATCCAGACTGTCGTCTGAGGCTTTGACCTTGGGTCACGGAAGGTAGTAACCAAAAATGTACAAAGGATTGTCTGTTGTTTTTGTTTGTTTTGTTTTTTTTTTTGTTGTTGTTTTTTTCGGGGGGGGGGGGTTAAAAATGTTTGTGAAGCGTGAAAAACTGGTCACAGTTTTGTTGTTCATATTCATTCTTTTTCAGGAATGGCATGTCGGATTGGTCACGTGACCGAGGCCTATCGAAGAAAAAAATGTAAGGAGCACGCCTTACAGTCACGAAATTTGCAGTCACGAGAGGATTTTTTAGTAATATATTTGAAAAAAAAAATAAATTAATCTTGTGTGTTAAGTAATAGTTTAACAGACTATTATATTTAGGGGGAAGTGTATCACAGCTTCCGGGGTTGACCTTCAGGGTCAGATGTAAGACACAATAAGGAAGTCGATTTTGGTTAGCTGAGCTAGCGTGAGAATGATAGATAGAGAAAGATTTTTCAGCGAGTTGCTTCTTGACCGTCAAACAATATAGACATCTTCTCCTTCATGTCTGAAACGACTCCACAGTGAGGGAGAATGACACACACCCCCCCCCCACTGGATAATACATGTCGATTTAATAAAATAGTTAAGTTAAAATTGTCTGTGTTGAAGTTCTTTCATCTCTGGACCAAAAAAATAAAATGATCCCAGGCCGAGAGGAGGCGATAAAGAAAAAGCAACATTTTATCGAATTGGCGCCGTTGACCTCTCTCGTCATGAGGGGTGTGGGGCTATACAACACCGGTACGATCACCGAAATTTAGCAACGTGGAGCGTGCGGATACTGGGGACGTAGGGTTGGTGCAGTGTGGGCACGCCAAAGACGATGCAACGGACACAGACTAGCCAGCTCAACTGTAAATTGGTGACACCTCGATGCCAGTCTAGTAGTTCGCTTAAATTCAAAGAGTCTAAGTACCATAGCGAAGAGTGATATTTATTCTGCTTATTACAGAAATGTGGCACAAGGCCAAAATGGGGAAAAGGGCGGTCTCTTCTGTCTTAACTTTAAACTTAGCTAGCCTCAAACACTGACACAAACATACAACAATATTCTTTACACCAAAACAACGCATTCTTACCTTACTACATCCAGCATAATACCACAAAGTCTCTATGAAAGTCCTAACTAGACCCTATATGTAGAATTCATAACGAAGAGCGTTATTTATTCTGTTTAAATTACAGAAATGTGGCACACGACCGAAGTGGGTATTGGGGAAAGGACGGTCTTTTTCTGTCGTAACTATAACTTAGCTAGCCGCAAACACTGACCCAATCGTACGAACAATATTCCTTACACCAAAACACCACATTCATACGTACCTTTCTTACTACAACCACCATAATACCTCAAGTCTCTCTGAAAATACTAACTAGTCCCCATATTTACAATTCAGTGTCTATGTTCATAACGAAGAGCTCATCTGAACAATTAGCATGGAATTATTTATAGAGAAGCCAAATCGAGACATCCCTAGGGCGCCAATAATATTGGATTTTATCAAGGAGTTTTAGATAAATAGCAGGAGCGCCGGGCCATCTGTGGCAGCAATATTATAAGCATTGAAGAATGGTAGACTTGTAGATATGTAAAATAGACTGTAGAGGGAAAAATCGTCTATTACTGTAACTGATAAGATAGAGTATTACAGGTACAAATCAAATGGATTGTAAATTATTTCATCTTTCAAAGAGAGGCAACCTTACAGTGAAAAAGAGTTAAATAAGTAGTTAAAATCTAAATAAGTACTTAAGGTTCATTCAGGAACAGCAGTTATATAATTAACTCCCCTTAAACGGATGCATACAATTGAATGACACGTGCTCTTTTTAACTCTACACCTAAACTAATATTTTTTATTTACTATTTTTTAATTTGATCTCTCTAACTTTTTTTTTGTTTGTTTGCTTTTCAATAGGAGTAGACCGGTTTATGGTCTTACCGACATTTCATTTTCAATAGGGGTAGATAGGTACGCCGATCATCCGGCTCACACTCTTTGTTCGTCTATTGAAACGGAGTAGAGATTTATCCCTATATTTGTTTCCTGTTTAGGATTCAGTTGCCGGTTCCTTCTAAAGTCTTTTCACCTACTATCGCTCCCAGTAACCCCCTTGCATCTTAGTAGCATTATCGCCTTGCTCGGGGGTGAAATGATTCAACAAAAATCATAAATATATAAATATAGAATAATTTTTCTATAATGTAAATATGTGATGGCTGCATGCGGATAGGGGCGGTGTCTCTGTCTGCGTTTTCTGTATGCTTAGGTGTGTTTTCACGCTTGCACAAGTTTACCAGTATATAATTCGTATATATATATATATATATATATATATATATATATATATATATATGTATATGTATCGGATCGAATTTTTTAGCTAATCGAAAGCCGAGACAAGCAATGAATCACATGATATGAAATCGGATCTCAAGATTTGTTTATATTGAAAAATATGAACACTTCAAACTCGAATAGAATGGATGAATAAATAAAAAAAAGTTTAAAAGAGAAAAAAAACGAGTAAGAAAATGATAATCGGAAAGCATATTAGAGAATTCCTTTGCGTATCACTGCGATATTTTTTTAAGCATTATTGTGAGTCTGTTTTGATTGGTTGGTTTTTGCAAATTGTTACTGTCTATGAGTCGAGATGCATACTGGGAGCCGTCTATTTATATTCCTCGCAATTTAATCATATTTAAGTCTCTCAATCTTGCAGTCTGCTGATTTCGCCTCTTATTCGTACTAGTGCATCGGAGTAGCGAAAGATGCCTTCCGAAATCTAAACAAAGAATTAAGAAAAAAGAAATTTTCCTTAGAAAGGAAACAAAAAAAAATAGATCATGACGGCTATCAGTCCTCTACGGATTTTCAATTTTTTAATCGATCCACTCCAAGAAAAACGATGATGCCACGAGGACACAAGAAGTGGCTGGGAGTAAAAGAGAATAAAAAAAAGACTTTACAAGGAACCGGAAACCCAATCCTAAACAAGAAAAAAGGGATAAGCCACTCCTGTTGAAAAAAACCTGAAAGGAGTGTGATCCGGGCGATGAGCGAACCTTTCTGCTCTTATTTAGAAAAAAATAATAGACTACTGTGGCCTTGTTAGGGCCAGAAATAAAGACACAAGAGAGGAATTGAGTTAAACAAATATATTAACAGAAACAGTAATACAAACATATACAAACGATAGTGTAACACAAGAATGTTCGGTCCGACTGTCAGAGCTGACTGCGGGAAACATCACTTACAAAAAAGGCAGTACCTGTTCCTATTTATAGCTGGAAGAGTCCATGCGTGCTTGGGTAAATTACCATAACGTATAGTAAAATCATTTCCAATGCATTCTTATAGTAAAATCATTTCCCATGCATTCTTTTAGTAAAATCATTTCCAATGAATTCTTAAAATCATTTCTAATGCATTCTTATACTAAAATCAATTCCAATGCATTCTTATAGTAAAATCATTTCCCATGCATTCTTATAGTAAAATCATTTCCAGTGCATTCTTATAGTAAAATGATTTCCAATGCATTCTTATAGTAAAATCATTTCCAATGCATTCTTATGGTAAAATCATTTCTAATGGATTCTCATAGTACAATCATTTCCAATGCATTCTTATAGTAAAATCATTTCAATGCATTCTTATAGTAAAATCATTTCCAATGCATTCTCATAGTAAAATCATTTCCAATGCATTCTTATAGTAAAATCATTTCCAATGCATTCTTATAGTAAAATCATTTCCAATGCATTCTTATTGTAAAATCATTTCCAATGAATTCTTATAGTAAAATCATTTCCAATGCATTCTCATAGTAAAATCATTTCCAATGCATTCTTATAGTAAAAACATTTCCAATGCATTCTTATAGTAAAATCATTTCCAATGCATTCTTACAGTGTTGTGGCTTTGTTAGGGCCAGAAATAAAGACACAAGAGAGGAATTAAGTTAAACAAATATATTAACAGAAACAGTAACACAAACATATATAAATAAGAGAGTTACAGCAAGAATGTACGGTCCGACTGTCAGAGTTGACTGCTGGAAACTTCACTTGCCAAAAAGGCAGTACCTGCTCCTATTTATACCTGGGAGAGTCCATGCGTGCTTCGGTAAATTGCCATAACATAGACATTAAATAAAATTTCAGACTTTAGGCGGAAAAGTTGGAAATATAAGGTTGAAGTAGACTTTAGAAGGAATCAGAAACCTTATCCTTATCATGGAAAGGAAACAAGGTATAAACCTCTTCTCCTGTCCAAAAGATCTGGGAGGAGTGTGAACCGGACAATAGGCCGGCCTGTCTTCTTCGATTGAGAAAAAATAAATAAATAGTGAATACAATTTCAGACTTTAGGCGGCGACATTAGGAGAGTATAGAGTTGAGGTAGACTTTAGAAGAAGCCGGAACCGGAAACCTAATCCGAAACAGGAGACAAGGGATAACCGTAACCTAATCCTAAATAGGAGTCAAGGGATAACCGGAAACCTAATCCTAAGAATAAACCTCTACTCCTGTTCAAAGGATCAAGGAGGAGTGTGAACCGGGCGATAGCCGAACTAATCTATTTCTATTGAGAAAAATCAATAAATTATCAGTGAATAAACAATACATAATTTAAATTTTAATAAAAAATATCAGCAATATTGGGACAGTCCATACATTATAAAATGATTACTGGTTTCAAAAAACTGTATTTAAAATAGACAGGATTTATATTTTTATTTAAAATAAACGGAGATTGATGGTTTTCTTTGTTTTTTAATGGTTTTTAAAAAATTGTATTAAAATAGATTTACTTATAACTATAAAATATATATGCAATCCCCTCCAAAAGTATTGGAACGGCAAGGCCAATTCCTTTGTTTTTGTTGTTCACTGAAAACATTTTGGTTTCCGATCAAAAGATGAATATGAGACAACCGTAACCCTGACTCTGAAGGGGGACCTGAAAATTTTCTGGCATCATTACTGCGGGTAGAAATTACAGCGTGCTTTCCTACCATTTTTATCAAAATATCTGGAAATAAAATATAGGGTGTTTCATTAAGACGGATCAAAGTCAGCAGTAAATAAGTCAGTGTTATTGGTGAAAATTTATGTATTTCTCTATTGGATCATGTTATTTAAGTCATGGCAATTATGTGTGAAAAATAATATCGCCCAAATATCCGCCAAGGCTTTGGCGTCACAAAACGATGGTCAAAAGTTTTGATGACGTCTCTGCATAGTTGCTCCTCAATCTCCCCAATATGCCTTATTATCTCATCCTTCAGCTGTTGAATTGTTGTTGGCTTGTTGGCATAGACCTTACTTTTGAGATGATCCCAAAGGAAGAAATCTAAAGGCCTCAAGTCACACGATCGTAGTGGCCAATTGACTTCGCTGTTTCGAGAGATGATGCGACCTGGGAACTTCTCATTGCATTTCTGTTTGAACGTCCATTTTCGTAATAGGGGCTTCGATAACGTTAACCCATTGTTTGATTGTTAATCTTTCCATTGTTGAAATTGCCAAAGACGTAAGTTGTTGAATCTGAAAGAAAAAGAAAAAATCATTAGACGCTTAGACTTAATACACATTTAAAATCAGTCCAAGTTATTGGAACACCCTTTCTATAGTATCGTATTGTAATGTTAATATTCATGACTATTTGTAGATGTCTGTTTATTAACAAGACTGTCGCAGTTAGCTCCCCTTCATTTTCTTAACGCTTCACCAGGGGTCTCTCTCTCCCGGGAGTATAAATACGGGCTGACCTTTCGCCTCTGCCTCTCTCTTTCCACAGCTCTTCCCACGGCTGCGCCCACGTGCGGCCAACTTGCCTCGCTTGAGGCCGGCAACCGTCGCACGTGGTGCGAGGTACAAAAACCTTTTCTTAACATCTCCAGTATGTGAACTCTCACACACAACCAGCGTTTCCCATGTTCAGGGAATACGCTAAAACAAAATTCACCAAACCGTACGGACATTTCAATTCAATACACAACACAATAACTTTCCATACAGACACTAAACGTTTTATTCATGTTTTAAAGGTTGTATTTGTAAATTCGTGTATCAATCTGTTTTAACCTGTTTGTTAATAATATATATTTGTTCGCATACATATATATCTGTCTTGTTTGTTTCTTTGGACTCCATTAAAGTCCAACATTTTTATGTGGCTGGACCGGCCATCGAAGTCTTAACCCAGAGATAATTCATCTTCTCTATCTCTTCCATCACCACACTGCCGGTCCACCACAAGACCACAGGATTTATATTTAACGTAAAATACCACAAAATATGAAACACAAGAAGGAACAAAAACAATTTTATAACAACAACATTTATATTTATTTTTGTGTAATGATATACATGCGTAGAGGTTACTATTTTGTTGGTGTTATGTCGCTTTGTCTGAATTAAAGTTTTATCTGAGCTCACAAAAGTTGAATGAATTATAAAGCTGAGAAATACTAAATAAACTTTTAGCTATAGAAGAGTATTTCCAAGAGAAAAGTTCTTGTTTGGAAATGTTTCGTATGTTTGTAATGTAGTTTGGAAAATTTCGTACGTACGTGCATGCGTGAATATATTTTTAACGTCTGACCGCACATGGTCGAGACGGGATCCTTTAAAGTTACATATTCGCAGGAAAAGAGAAGAGAAGAGAGAGTGAGCAAGCTTGTGTCGGCTATTTATAATTAATGTAATCACGTGACAGGCTCCCAGGAATATGGCGGGAAAATCTTGACTTGGTCACGCGCTGGAGAAAATATTTGTACGTGGGCGGATTGCAACGCCCACTTGTATGTTTATTGACCACTTAGAAGCTGGTATTTCCTGAAAATCTGTATGAAGCTGGGTAAGATTTTGATCCCTTTTTTGCACAGATTTGTACAAAATTCAACATTTTGATACGAAAGTGGTAGCGCGATGCTAAAGTATGTTATTATAAGAAATTACACAAATGAATATTTCCAAATCCAAATTGAAAATAAAATTAGGAAAATATGATAAAGGAAATAATGTAAATGTAGTTGCTTACCTAAACGTAAAGAGAATAAATGTGGCTAGATTAGCACGTAAGCAGCCTTGTTAATGAAAAACAATAACTTGGAAAATAAAACCAAATTGCAATGATTATTAAAGTCTTTTTTGAATAATTGAGTCTATTTTAATATAAAATACAATAGATATAATTATTTTGTATTAGTGTGTAGAGGACCGTGGGGTGAATGTGGGGATGATATATGTCTGGGCTAAGATTTCCCGCTGTCCGGTCCAGCTACATAAGAATGTTGGACTTTAATGGAGTCCAAAGAAGATAAAGAAACAAACAAGACCGATATACATGTATGCAAACAAATATATATTAATAACAAATTACAATGACATGAAGGGTTACAGAGTGTTGTATGGAGAAGTTATGGTGAGTGAGTTGAGTGTCCGTACGGACGCGTATATTGTTTTTAGCGTGTTCCCAGAATATGGGAAACACTGTTTGTGTGAGAGGTCACGTATTGGTGTAAGTGAAAAAGAGAAATTTTTTTTTTACCTCGCCTCACGCGCGAGGTTGCGGCCCGAGGCCTGGGTCGAGACAGCTGGCCGCACGTGTACGTAAGCCGTAAAAAGAGGAAGAGGCGAAAGGTCAGCCAGTATTTATACTCGTGGGAGAGAGAGACCCCTGTTGAAGGATTAAGGAAATGAGGAGGAGATAACTGCGACAAGTGAATGAAGCGTATGAGAAAAGCAAATCAAATAAACAAAAATATGAAGGGAGATAATTCGAACCGGTGAACACTGAAAGAAATAACCGGATAAAAATAAGACCGCATTCGTGAGTAGGTATTTGTATTTTACATTAAATATTTTACTGTGTTTTATTTTTTTTAACTTTTATTCAGTTTATCAAGAACAGTATGGATATTACAATTAAAAATACTATTATTAAAAGTACTTTTGTTTTCTTTAAAACCCGGTGTTAATTTGAGCTACGCTTGATTCTCGTAACACTGATATAATGACAGGACTCACGATTAATTTTGTCTTTAAATACAATATCCTCAACGAAAAGAAAAATATTTTTTGAAGAAAAATATTTTCTGTGGTAATTCCTAACGTTAATTTGTAACTTTCTTCAGCTAACACTGGTTACAGTTTCAAAATCGGCTTACCTTGCTGTCTATGGGAGAAAAGCAAAACATTTTGAAAGCTGAGAAAAAATGTAAAAGAAGGAAGAGCCATTGGATAAACACTGGGCATAAGAAACACAACAATTTGGAATGTCCTGAAAAAAAAAAAAGAAACTACTGGCGTAACGAACGGCAGACATAGAACAGGTCGGTCAAGAAAAACAACTGCAGTTGATGACAGAAACACTTGTAGCAGACTGTGCGGGGTGAAGATGTGACGAGATATCAGAAGGTTAAAATTTCCTGCTGACCGGTCCAGCTACATGGGAATGTCGGACTTTAATTAAGTCCAAAGAAGACAAAGAAAACAAACAAGACCGATATACATGGGTAAGCAAATATATATTAATAACAAAACTAGTTAAACAAAGACATGGACTGCTACATAGAGTTTGTATGGAGAAATCATGTGTGTGTGTTCTAAGTGTTCGTACGTACGTGTATTGTTCTCAGAATTTAGGAAACGCTGTACTGTGAGAGGTCACATATTGGTGAAAGTGGAAAAAGAAAGATTTTACCTAGTCTCCGCGCGAGGTAGCGGCCCGAGGCCTAAGTCGGAAAAAAGAGAGAGAGACAGAGAGAAGGGTCAGCCAGTATTTATAGCCAGGGGAGAGAGACCCCTATTGAAGGATTAAAGAACTGAGGAGGAGCTAACTGCGACACATTGTGAGGAAAAAAAAAACTTAAAACAACAGTCAGTGACATCACCGACAACTTCTCGGATGCAGTGACGAACGTTTCACAATTCACCGCCCGAAGCAGACTTTGAGAGCAAAAATATAGAGGCCATACGACAAGATACAAACCACTCAATAGCGGTATGAATATGAAAGCCAGATTGAAAATTGCAAGGAAGTACAGAGATGAGTGACGAAAGTTCTCGAAGAATGTTTTATGGACTGATAAGACCAAGATTAATCGTTAACCAAAGTAATGGTAGGGCTAAACTGTGGAGAAAGAAATTAATGGCAGTAATGCTTTTAGACAAATTATATATGTATATCTACCTGGAGTGCAGATTTTTACAACCGAATATGAGCTGGGATCAAATACAGATCAAATAAGAATCGTATTCCGACAGGATGATAAGATAAAGAACAAATAGGAAATGCCATTAGATAAAAGCGTTGGTTGAATACAGTGATTTGACCCAAAGAGTATTGAGTTTAATATCTGGCAACAGCTGAGGTTAACAATAACTTGGAGAGTGGAGTTAAAGGGAGATAACTGATACTACATTCGAAAGAGTCATGGCACGGGAAACTAGAACAATCTACCCCGGTGGACGAAATAATAGGTTCAGTTCGAAATTCTAATCAACTTAATTGTAATGGGATAGGTTTAGCTAATAGTTAATTAACATAAAGAGATCTATAACCATAGCTCATGGGCAACTTTGAGTCAGTGGACGTAGGATATCTACGACTACTAAGTTTGATCATCATAACAAAATGGCGTCCCCTAACGGAGATATGTTGAACACAGAAGAACCTGAAAATGTAAAGATTTGGATAAAATGCTTGGAGACACGTGCCATAAGAAAGAACTTAAGAGATGATCAAGCACCTGAAGGACAGAAAGAAATCACGGATCTATTTTTGGCCATTACGGGATGCGAAACCATTGGGCAGATTTTGTTAATGTCTTGACATTTAAGGAAAGTCAAAGAAATAATATAGAGAAATATTCAACCAAAGAAAAGGTTGGTCATAACCGAATGAACCAAATTCCTAGCATCGAGACAAAAACTTGGGTTGTCTATAAGGAAATATCTAAGAAGAGATACCAGCAGATATTTTGAATTTCATGAACTTGGACAACAAAGAATAAGTGCAGAGGAAGAATTAATTCAACTCCAATTAGTAGAACACTTAAAAAAATAATAAATTATACAAATTTTAAAGCAGTTACAGACAAACCAAATGACTTTAGAAGCTTGTATTGACTTCATACAACAAGAGGAGTTAATTGAAAAATGAGAGATCTTCCAGCCCAAATAGTCCAATACAAGAACTACCCAGGTGTTCACAGAGAATCTATAAAGAGCCTGGACACCTAAGAGATGTCCTCCCTTATGAATAAATTACGTAGAGGAGAATGTACTGATGAATCATCAGTTACCTCCCTTTAAGGTCTAGGAGGTATAAAAAACACCCTGTTTTATCCGTCAGTAAACAAGTAGTCAGGGTAAAGTGCAATAAACTTTGGTATAAGTTTCTTCACTGGTTCTGTTTTTACTATAATGACCAAACACCTGAAGGAGAGAAAGAAATCATGGATCTATTTTTGGTCACTGTGCTATGCAAAGGCAGATTTTGTTAATGACTTACCCTGCTGAAATTGAAAACTTGACATTTAAAGAAGTCAAAGAAATAATATTGAGAAATATTGAACGAAAGAAAAGATTGGTCATAGCCAAACAAACCAAATTCTTAGCATTGAGACAAAAATTTTGGGTGTCTATAAGGAAATATCTAAGAAAGTTAAGAGATACCAGCAGATATTTTGAATTTCATGAACTTGGACAACAAAGAATAGGCACAGAGGAAGAATTAATTCAACTCCAATTAGTAGAAGGACTGTACAACACTTAAAAAAATAAAAAAATTATACAAATTTTAGAGCAGTTACAGAGAAACCAAATGACTTTAGAAGCTTGTCTTGACTTCATACAACACGGCATCAATATGCACGAATGGTAAAAATATTGTTGTCTATGCAGACCAGCTAAGAGCTAGCTAATATTGCGAGGAAGTACAAAACGAAGCTAGTTTGAATGACTATGTAAATGAACAAGAAAGCAAGGCAGAGGAATCGATGGATGACAAAGGTCCCCCATAATGGGAAATACCCGTGAAATCAGTGAAGCGGGGTGTAGGAGAAACCGTAGAGCCGAGCAAGGCATGAAAACCAAAAGATTCAGGGTGGTGTAATGAGATTGGTTGAACTAATAGGTAATTAGCATAAAGATATCTATAACCGTAGCTCACGGGCAACTTTGAGTCAATGTACGTAAGATATCTATGACTAGTAAGTTCGATCATCATAACATAAATAAATCACAAAACTGCAATTTCAGCTTTCCCTAAAACCGTTTATATGTCTTATATGCGAATATAACTCTTATATACGAAAAATAGTTTCGTTCCAGTAAATAATTAGAAACGAAAATGAAAAAAAATGTTGATTAAAATCAAAGCAAATATTGGGGAAGTAGAGGATCAACTGAAAAAAAACATAAGGATACAGGAATTAAAAAAAAATGAACAACTGATTACGCTACCCACCTCCTTAAAAAAATTATTTCGAATCACCCTCTTTTTATTCTATGGCACCGTACTAGCAGATGTTCCTACCTAGAAACATATTGAAAATGCTATTAAAAAGAAAATCAGTCGGTACATATTACTTAGTACTTGCAATAAATTACCTTAGAGTTATCATTTACAATAAAAAAAAAAGTTTCGAACATCTAAATTATTCATTAGCAATAACTTGAAATCTCAAAATTCCTACCCGCTATGTAAAATGAAGTTTATGAATTCTTATATCGTTTGGTGGAGTGTACCAAAAAAAATTAAATTCTTACATTGGACACAAAAACGCCACACTTTCTCGTAGGTTAACTTTTCACTTGTCGAAATGTAAAACATTTTTGCATATATTTATCCTCACTTCACAAAAAGTACAACTATGAGAAATATTAGTGGGTAATACTATTAGTAGGTAATACTAAGGCGGTAGGAGGCATGGTGGAGTCATGGATTGCGGCTCGGATTGAGGATTCGGAGAACCGGGTTCGAATTCCAATCGAATCCATTACATTCACTTACATTGGAAAAGGTATGAATCCTCTTCTCCCCCAGCTATGGGTAAATAGCAGGATTCCTTGGATGGCAACTGGTCTACGGCAGAAAGAAATGGCAACGTATTTCGGGAAATAAATCTGCCTCGTCAGTCATGTATCGAAAGGTAGATGATCGCCTAACCTTGTATCACGCATGGCACATAACTGACTGACGTGCTAATAACCTTAGGAAAGATATGAATCATCTTCTTCTCCCTCTTAGCTATGGGTAAATAGCAGGACAGACCGGGTTCTATAGCCTAGGATGGCAACTGGTCTACCGCAGAAAGAAATGGCAACCTACTGCGGGAAAAATCTCCCTCGTCAGTCATTTATCACCTAAGCGTGTATCACGCATGGCACATGACTATTAGTAGGTAACATTAAAATACTATAAATGAAAAATTTTAGAGAGATACTCAAAATAATCGTAGCTATTATTAGACTAAAGACACAAACCCATTAAATAAAATATATTTCACCAAAGGAAAAGGCAATTTTAAAATGTGTATAAAATATTTAAAATGCGTGTTAAATTATGAAAATTCGCCTTTCGCAGGAAATAAAACGAAAATAAAAAATGTTGATTAAAGTCAAAACAAAAATTATTTGAAGTAGAAACGTAGAGGATCAGATAAAAAACAACAACATAAGGATACAGGAATTTTTAAAAAATGACAACTCATTACGTTACCCACCTCCTTAAAGATTTATTTCGAATCACCCTCTTTTTATTCTATGGCACCGTACTTACAGATGTTCCTACCTAGAAACATATTGAAAATGCTATTAAAAAGAAAATCAGTCGGTACATATCACTTAATGCTTGCAATAAACAACTTCAGAGTTATTATTTACAAGAAAAAAGTTTCAAACATTGAACCAAATCATTTAATAACAGTTAAAATATCTCAGTGAAAACAATGTTGTCTTTTTTTGTATTCTTACATCCGTCAAGAGATTCCATTTTCCACATTAATAATCGCAAAAGATTTGCGTAAATTATGAAAAAGGAAATAGTGTCAAATAAAGAAACTGAAACAAGAGGCCAGGAATGTCTAAAATGGGAAAAGAGCCAAGCATTGTTTCTTATTTTTTTATCGTATCAATCAGCAGATCATAAAAGAAGCAAATTACAATAATGAACATCAGATAAACAACAGTAGTCAAGAACAAACTGCAAGGGTTAGACTTAAATTACTTGACGCTTTTATTAGACGGAAAAAACAACTGGTATTAAAGAAAATATCTTTCAACGAAGGAAACGGCATGTGTATAAAATATTTAATATGCGTACTGAGCAATAATAATAATATGAAGGATAGATAATAATAATAATAATAATAATAATAATAAGAAGAAGAAGAAGAAGAAGAAGAAGAAGAAGAAGAAGAAGAAGAAGAAGAAGAATACAGGCGTGTGCGTCCGGTACTGAATACCTCCCATAAGCAACGTGGCTGTCTCCGTGGTGCAATACACTTTAACATCCTTAACTGGACCATAGCTGACATTAAGCGAATGGAGGCCAAAACGACAAAGCTTCTCACTTGCTACCGCATGCATCATCCCAAAGCTGATGTTGATCGTCTGTATGTGCCCAGATCTGAAGGAGGCAGAGGATGAGTTCAACTAGAACTGTCCTACAAAACTACAACAATCGGCCTTCAAAGATACCTGGAAACTATAGAAGGCTGGATGATAATATGTGTCAAAGAACATGAAAGTAGTAAGCGTCTTTATTCCGTAATAAAGGAAGCCAAGTTCAAAATGGAGTTTCAAATGGGCGCAGAAATACAAGTAAAGCACAATACACCGACTGCAGCTGCAAAATACTTAAAAAAGAAAGCAAAAGCAAATGCAACCGACCAGATAGAGAAACAATGGCAAGATAAACCGCTTCATGGCCAATACTCTGCCCGTACCAAGCAAGATGTAGACAAAACCCGTACCAATCAGTAGCTACTTAGTGCAGAGTTGAAAGCTGAAACTAAAGGTTTTATCCTTGCTACACAGGACCAATGCTTGTTAACTAGAAATTATCAAGCACACATACTAAAATATTGTGTTAGCCCAAAATGCAGATTCTGTGATAAATATCCAGAAACATCTGATCATCTTGTATCAGGTTGCACGGTATTGGCACCCACTGAATAAAACAAAAATCGGCATGACAGTGTGGACCAATATCTGCACTGGAAAATTTGCAACTTCTACAGAAAGGAAACTGAAAGTAATTGGTATGAACACCACCCAGACGCGGTTACGGAGATATGACCTGTAACAAGTTTATGGGACTTCACAATACACACAGACAGAACAATCAAAGCCACCCCCAGACATTGTTAGTAGAGACCACAATAATAAAAATAAAGTGCCTCCTTATTGATATGGCAGTCCCTGCAGACTGCAATTTATCTTTGAAGATATTCAAAACGCTGTCAAAATACAAGGAACTTGAAATTGAAATCTCAAAAATGTGGCACATGTGAACATCAACAATCCCCGTTGCGGTTGGAGCCCTCGGATTGGTTGGAAAAGATCCCAGTAGACGCACTGAAGGGATTCCTGGAAGTCCATGCCTTAAAGAAATACAAAACATTGTTCTCACGAGTAAAGCCCACACCTTATGAAGAGCTTTATCTATGTAAAATGTGTGTGTGTGTGTGTGTGTGTGTGTGTGTGTGTGTGTGTGTGTGTCTTTTTTAACTGATCGGTGAAAAATGTCATCATAGCATTTCTAACCTTAGGTCTCTGGGCGGGACCCGGAAAGAAATGTGTAGACACCAGAAATCAAAGGATTAATAATAATAAGATGGATTAAATGAAGGGGGCGATTAGAAGGAGGAGATCAATAAGGAGGAGGAGGAGGAAGAGGAGGAAATGGCGAAGTAGGAGAAGAAGGCGATAGATGAGATGGATAAGGAGGAATGAGGATGAGGAAGAGGAAGTGAAGGAGTGGTAGATAGATAAGGATGGAGAGATAGATGGGGAGAAGGCGGCGGAGGAGAAGTAGAAGGCGAAAGAGATGGATGAGGAGACGTAAGAGATGGCGAAGTAGAAGGGAGAAGGAGACAGATAAAGAGATGTATGAGAAAGAAGAGATGGCGCAGTAGAAAAGATAAGGAGATTGAGGAGAAGGAGGGGAAATAGATGGATAGGGAGGCGGAGATGGGTTAAGAAGGTTAAGAGGATATGGTGAAGTAGTAGGAACTGGTTAAGGAGATGGATGAGGAGGAGATGAAGACGTAGAAGGAGATGGGAAAGAGGCGGAGATGGAGGAGGAAAAGGAGATGAATAAGGATAATAAGAAGAGGGCGATGAATAAGGAGATGAGGAGGAGAAGGAGGAGATAGAGAAGTAGAAGGGGGAAGAAGATAAATGAGGAGAAGGAGGAGATAGAGAAGTAGATGGAGATGAATGAGGGAAGGAGGAGATAGAGAAGGAGAAGGGGACGAATGGGGATAATAAGGAGGAGGAGAATAGGGAGGAGAAGAAGAAGGAGGGGATGGATAAGCAAGGTAATAAAGTCACTAGGATTCAAGGAGTTACTGAGTATTAGATCATATGACAAAAACTACTATGAAAGAGAAAAGAATAAAAGAACGAGAATTAAGAAGACAGAAGATAGCGACTGACACTGCATTTAATTTTTGAAGATCAAATTTGACTGGAAAATAAGAAGCCGGAAGAGAGTCCCACAAGCGAAAAGTGCGAGGAAAGAAAATGTTAGCATAGAAAAACATTAAGAAAAACATTAAGGAGAGAGAACAATAAAAGAACCGGAATTAAGAAGACAGAAGATAACGATTGACATTGCATTTTAATTTTTAAAGATCAAAATTGGCTGGTAAGCCAGAATTGATTTCCACAAGCGAAAAGTGCGAGAAAAGAAACTGTTAGCATAGAACTTAGACCCGTTTTTGCATCTTCCGAAAGTTTGGCACGAAAACGTTTTCCGTGTTTCCTTGCTCTATGTGCGTGTAAGTATGTCCCCCACCCCACGAATTGAAAAGAGTCAGATGATGGCAGCCCCGAAAATCCTCCGCTCATAACTGATTTATTTTTATTTATTTCTTTTACCTCCCATGATTGTTTGTTTGTTCACTTTTTCGTTTTCGTTTAGGCAATGCATTTTGGTTCCGTGCATTCACAACTAGCCATCTACAAAATGAATGTAATAAACTGAACCCCGCTTTTTTATCCGTTCGTCATTGTTAAACGCCGCTAGTTGACTCGGTTATTGATTTCGGATCGATAAAAAAAACGGCCGGATCTGACGTAACGCCCTGTGTCGGCCAATGAAAATCGGCGAAAAAAGAATAATGGGTCTGAATATCATTGGCAGGGGGAGAGAGAGAGATCGACGTGAAATATTAAAAAAGTAAATAAAATCGATCCAGCTAGAATAAGCCGATTAATGGCATAGTGCCATTAAACAGATTATTCTCGTAGAGCTTGGAATCATACCAGAATTCTTTTAAAATGATGGGTAAATAGAGAAATACGAAGAAAATAGAAAAATTCATGATTATAAAAAATAACTTCAGCTAAAATATTATTCCATTATGATAATTTTTATGACAGAACAAATTTAAAATATGCATGACATACATAATTACCATTTTATTAAGTAATACCAGGTTAGTCTACGAGTGTTACTGGAACTGTATAATCTATATTAACAGTCACCTTTGGGATCGGAGAAGAGTTCTGGTCCGCCCTTGGCAGGATTTCTATGCTATCTCTTCATATTGCCTGTCACCACGTCGGGATGAGTAGATGAGCGAGAAGTTGGTATGGCGGAAGAGCTGACATTAGCAGAAATTGCTTCAAGTATCACGATGGATCGTATGTACGTGTTCCACTTAAGGCTTGATTGGGTTGCTTTGGTTTGGATTGTTTTACAGCATATCAACACCTCTATAGGTTATTTAATGGCGACAAGATTTTTATAGCTTTAACGATGGATCTTATGTACGAGTTCCAATTAAGGTCTGGTTGGATTGCTTTGCTTTTGTTTGTTTTACGCCATATCAACCCCAATGGGTTATTTAATGTCGACAAGATTTTTATAGCTTTAACGATGGATCGTATGGACGAGTTCCACTTAAGGTCTGGTTGTTTTGCTTTGGTTTGGTTTGTTTTACGGCATATCAACCCCAATGGGTTATTTAATGCCGACAAAATTTTCATTGTTGGTAATATTCTTTTTCGAAAAATCTATTTCTGGTAATAATTTTTCCTTCGCTGGAACTTTTTTTTCAAAAAATGCATAGCTGGTAATACGTTTATCTTGCAGAAATGCATTGCTGGTAATAATTTTTTTCGTTTTTTTTACAAATTATTTCTGGTATTAATAGTGTTTAGACTCCAGTTTGGGGGTTAACTATTTGCGCATATCTGGGACCCTAACAGGTGGTACCACCCCGGGTCAGGGTGGACCTGGGAACATCATCAATTAAGAGGTGGTTCCATGCTCCTCAAAACCTCCTGATCAGAAGCCTTGCTGCTGGACGTAGTTTATCGTCTTACCCAGGACACGGATGTAGTTTATCGTCATACGCAGGACGGGCACTCGGTTTCAAAATTGGGGTTTGATACGATAAGAAGTAAAACCTTAAATTATATGCATACCTATTACTAATTTTTGAGCATTTAGTTTTAAAGGTTGCCTGAAAGAAAGCCAGTGAAGTTAGGGAGGTAACAGTTCAGCGAAAGGAAAACATAGTCGGCTCAGTGAGAAATCGTATAGTTGCTACTTCTCAAACAGAGAGTCTTTAAAAACATTTGTCGTCTTTATTATTATTTGTTGAAAGCGATCACGACCAAGGAGACGAAACTGTGCACATAGCGAGTTGGGTGTATATGCAAATACATTTAGCCTTGGATGTCATCATATGTGCAGTGAAGGGTGAACGTCATCACAAATCTCGTCGCAATTTCACTACGAGTGGTGTCACACACCATAATACGGCTGGACATAAATTATAAGACAAAATGTTTTAAATTTGTATTGTTTATTGAGAATCATTCTAAAACTACTACATTGTATAACATCATAATAGCCAAATTGTTCAGTATAATATCCCTTTGAAGAAAATGAATTTCTTATTTGATGGCACAATGTTTCAGTAATAATATGCTTGTGCAATGCATCTTGTCCTTATAAAATTTGTAAACCTTCAGTAAATTATAAATTTTATACGGCTGTGCTATAAGGCTTTCACTGATCACCGGAATAAAATTCGAACGCTACGATTTTCAAGCTAAACGCATTGTTTAAACTAATTTCCTCAAAAAACGGTAAGAGGTTGGAAGATAATATTTTGTGAGATTATTTAGCATGTCAGACCGCAACTTGGAAATTCAGTGCAATACCAGGCTTCCAAAGTCGACCTGTCCTAATGTAATATGAGAAACAGGGTTCGCGTTGTTAGTCGTCGACCTGCCCTAATGTAATATGAGAAACAGGGTTCGCGTTGTTAGTCGTAGACCTGCACTAATGTAATATGAGAAACAGAGTTCGCATTATTAGTCGTCGACCTGCCCTAATGTAATATGATAAACTGGGTTCGCGTTGTTAGTCGTAGACCTTCCCTAATGTAATATGAGAAACAGGGTTCGCGTTGTTAGTAGTCGACCTGCCCTAATGTAATATGAGAAACAGGGGCGCGTTGTTAGTTGTAGACCTGCCCTAATGTAATATGAGAAACAGGGTTCGCGTTGTTAGTCGTCGACCTGCCCTAATTTAATATGAGAAAAAGGGTGCGTGTTGTTAGTCGTCGACCTGCCCTAATGTAATATGAGAAACAGGTTTCGCGTTGTTAGTCGTAGACCTTCCCTAATGTAATATGAGAAACAGGGTTCGCGTTGTTAGTCGTAGAGCTGCCCTAATGTAATATGAGAAACAGAGTTCGCTTTATTAGTCGTCGACCTGCCCTAATGTAATATGACAAACAGGTTTCGCTTTGTTAGTCGTAGACCTGCCCTAATGTAATATGACAAACAGGTTTCGCGTTGTTAGTCGTGGACCTGCCCTAATGTAATATGACAAACAGGGTTCGCGTTGTTAGTCGTCGACCTGCCCTAATGTAATATGAGAAACAGGTTTCGTGTTGTTAGTCGTAGACCTGCACTAATGTAATATGAGAAACAGGGTTCGCGTTGTTAGTCGTAAACCTGCCCTAATGTAATGAAAACTTTTTAACAATCCAATAAAGCCAAGAGTGATGGAAGAAAAATATTTAATTCATAGTAATTGAAACTTTAAAACATGCCATTTAAGAAACAATGATGGAATTTTCATTTTTTTTTTTAATTACGTCCTGTAGATGGCGTCCTCCTGTACGAATGCATTCTTGAAATCTGCTGTTGAGATTCCTCATTGACTGCTGCAACATCTCAGCTGGGATACTGTGGATTTCATTCTCGTTACTAAAATGGGAAAATGTTCACTTGCTCAAGGTCACTGTCTCGCAGTGTTGCCACTTGCTCATGTCTGGCAATACGCACTTCAAGTAAAGGCTCAGTTTATAATAAACAGTATTAGCAACATTTACCGGCCTGAATATCTGATAAATTTCATAGAAAATATGTGTCCTCCGAGAGGAATCGAACCTGTATCCTACCCGGAGCCGTCATATAGCCTGACGTGCTATATCATTTAGCTACAGAGGAAGCATCTGGTTAGCGAGATATGTGCCGGAGAACAAATATTTTCTATGAAATTTCTTGGACATTCAGGTCGATAAATATTGTTAATACTGTTTAATATAAAAAGAGCATTTACTTAAGTATTTTATCTATAAAAATAGTGCATAATACATATATATATATATATATATATATATATATATATATATATATATATATATATATATATATATATATATATATATATATGTACACGCTCGTTAGTACTGCCAAACCATTAAAGATAGCTCTTTTCATCAAAGAGTAACTACCTTTATCTTTAGGTCTTCCGAGTGAATCTTTCCTCAATGCCTTCCCTTTGTGAACATACCCGTACCATGGCAGTTTTAAAAAAAGGACACGGCGTCGGATCGATTACTTGTTCGGTGAATTTATCGTGGTCCCGCACATCTAAGCTTACAGCACCTGGTATTCTCAAGAGCTCACCCATGGATCGATGGTGCTTAACTTTGGCAATCGTAAGGGAACGGTTGTTTCACCGGGAGGTTGCCCTAAACTCCATTTCGTTACTTTATTTGCATGATAGCGTCTTCAAATTAATACCGAATGATCTGAAAGAGGTGTTCTTTACTTGAAGTAAACATGGGATTGATTTGAAAAGCTTCCCTCCAAAACACTTTCCCAGAATTATTGGTCAGTTATTATGTGAGATATCTCAGTCACCTAGATACGGACAAATATCAGTTAAAGGTTGGATTTTATTCAAATTTTAGATAGTCCATCACTTAAGCTGCGTAAAAGAAACTGCTATTCTCTCGAAGGTGTAAAATTAATTAGACCAAGGTATATAAGTTTATTACAATTAAACATTATTGCAATGAAAAATGGTGGGCAACGTAGCAAATAAATGTTAAAAACACAGAACTGTTCTTGTACCGCAAATCCGTGAAGGTCCGACTTGAACAACGTCTCAGAAGTTACTGTCGAACTAACAAAGAGTAACTACCGTTATCTTTTGGGCGTCCGAGTGAATCGTTCCCCAATGTCACTCCTTTGTGAGTATCACCCTACCATTTTAAAAAGCCATCTTTTTAAAAAAATAAACATCACAGCGTTCGGCGAATTAATCATGGGGTCCCAAGGGTGTGGGTCACACACGGAGGAATGCCTTTTTGTTTTGTTAAATCCTTTAGTTGGGTTAAGAATTTAGCAGCATTCCCAGACAGAGTGATTGGCTTCCTTCATACTCAACTCTATTGGTACACCTCGGTATGGTGTATGGATTAACCCGCTTGGCTCGCTTACGACTCAATAATGAGTTCGTTCCTCACTGGATGCCCTATGCTTTCGGCCTTGTACCACATATAAGCTGCGCTTAGAAGGTCATTTTTGGGCACCTCGAGTCAGTGTAATGGTTATCAAGCTTGTCTCGCTAGAACAATTACGACTGAGTAGTGAGTTCAATCCTCAGTGGGTTCCCCCCCTACTTTCGGCCTTGTGCCGCATCTAAGCTACACTTGGAAAATCACTACTCAACTCTATTGGTCATGCCTATTCTGGAGTCTATATATAGGTAAATGTTTTTTCATCAATCTAAGTATAGCCAACTTTGCAATGCAAAACTTAAATGTAATCCTTCACTTAAGCGGCGTTAAATAAATTCCTATTTCGTAATTGCATAAAAGCAACAAAACTAAGATATATACCTTTATTAAAATTAATCAAGATTACAACGGGTAATGCTGGACTACGCAGCAAATAGGTGCTGAAAATACGGAACTGTTCCTATATGAATTCGTGAAGATACGACTTGAACAACGTCTCAGAACTTCCAAGCTGTCAACGCATTGAAAGAACTGTGAATAACATTCCATCATTCTCTGTAAAGCCTTTGAAAAGCTTAGAAGACGTGTAGCATTTTTGTCAGTCAGAACATGACAGGGAGGTTTGGTTTGGTTTGGTTTACGGAATATCAACTACAATGGATTAATTAATGCCCACAAGATTTTTATTGCTGGTAATAATTTTTCTCCCAAAATTTATTGCTGGTAATAATTTTTAGAAAGTATTTCTCGTATTAAAACCTATTTTTACACTTTCATAGTGTTTTGACTCCAGTTTAGGTGTTAACTATTTGTCCATGGCAGGGACCCTAACAGATGCTACTAAGCCGGATCAGGATGGACCCGGGAACACCATCAATTAAGAGTTTGGTCCTCGCTGCTCAGAACCTCCTAATCAGAGGCCATGCTGCTGGACCTAGTTTATCGTCTTACCCTGGACGGAGGGAGGTATGAAGAGGAAGGATAAGAGATATTGACAAAATTGTTGAAGATATGAAATCACACAGATCCGCAGCGAAACTTTAAGTCGTAAAAGATCTTATCATGATTAAGTACAGATTTAGAAATTAGATTTTAACTAATTTAAACACTTTTGTTTAGTTATTTTAGAGTTAAAAGGCATCTACCCGGCTTTGTGAGTGATGAGTAATTTCTTGTGTTCCTGCTATTCATCTCGAGGTTCTTGACAAAGTCCAAACAAGGATCTGTAATGTAATCGATCCTGACTTTCTCACCGACGTAATGTTGCATCCTTTTGTCTTTCTACAAATATTTTCATGAGAAGGCTTTGACGAGTCTCTTCCCCCAGGTGCCCTGACTACGTGAATTTAAGCGTGTTACTAGATTGGCATCTAGGTCCCACCCATTTACTGTTGGAATAGTTAAATGTATCCGCCACTTTTACTCCAACAGCTTTTTATTTCGTACTTCCCGCCTGTGGAACTCTCTTCTGTTTCCTTGCTTCCCTGATAACTAAAATCTTCCAAAAATTAAATGCAGCGTCAATCGCCATTTTCTATCTTCTTGAATCGCGTTCATCTTCGTCCTTTTCTCACTGCTCCCAATACTCAGTCTTTTCTCTTACTTTCACTTTCACTTTCACTTTTACTTTCAGTTTCACTCCCTGTCAACTGCCTGTGCACTAGTGGCGTTCTGCAATGTTATCGTTCCTGACTTCCTCACCAACGTGATGTCCCGTCCCTTTTTCTTTACTACAAATATTTTCTTGACAAGGCATTGACGAGTTTCTTTCCGCAGGTGCCCCGACTACGTGACTTTAAGTGGGCTGCTAAGATTGGCATCTAGGGCGCACCCGTTTACTGTTAAAATTGCTAAACGCATCCACCACTTCTACCCTAACAGTTTCTTTTCTCGCGCTTCCCGCCTGTGAGTCTCTTCCCCCAGGTGCCCTGACTACGTGAATTTAAGCGTGTTACTAGATTGGCATCTAGGTCCCACCCATTTACTGTTGGAATAGTTAAATGTATCCGCCACTACTACTCTAACAGTTTCTTTTTTCGTACTGCCCGCCTGTGGAACTCTCTTCCGTTTCCTTGCTTCCCTGATAACTAAAATCTTCAAAAATTGAAATCGCCGTCTTCTATCTTCTTGAATCCCGCTCATCTTCGTCCTTTTTTCAGTAATTCCTATACTCAGTCTTCTCTTTCACTTTCACTCCCTGTAACCCCCAACCTATACGTACCAGTGGTATTCCCGCCTTGCATAGGATGAAATGAGTAAAAAAGAAATGGTGTCAAGACGGCTAAACATCTTATCTGAAAACCCAGAAAAAAGAAGCTCTATTAGCTTACTGCTTTTTAGACATAAAACATTTTGTGGGATGGACAATTTTGCTGTTACACCCGGTATATATATATATATATATATATATATATATATATATATATATATATATATATAATTTAGTTAAAATATTTAATCCTTGAAAATGGCTAGCCGAAAGCGGTCGGATAAAAAGAACATTCGGATAGTTTTTATATAATTTATCACCCGAAAAGAAAAAAAATGATTAGATAGCATGAGAAATTGTATGAAAAAAACTAAATAAAAGCACCTTGTCTGTCATATTCAATGAAATGTGCATGAAAGAAGGAATGCTGCCTAAATACACAAATATATATATATATATATATATATATATATATATATATATATATATATATAATTTAAATAAAAACAGATTACTTTAAGGTTCCATATAATAAATTATTTCACCGCAGCCCTTTTAAAGGACAGTGGATGATCAGATTTATTTCCAAATGTTGAAATGAAAAAATGAAAATAAATTTACACATTTATGACGGGCAATAATAAGGAAATTCACGAAGTGGGGGCAGTGTAGGAGGTAGAGAGACAGCATTGAGTTAGATGTAACATTTCTATTGTTTCAAATTTAAATTTTCGCTGAAATCTGGACATTGACACTTTAAATCTGTTAACGGAAGTTATATCTTGATATAGGAAGTGGGATGGACCAAGAAGTATATAAAGAAAAAAAGAAAAAAGAAAAAGAGAGAAAAAAAGAGAAAGAAGTTGTAAAAAAGTGTCATAAACTTCTATTGGAATAGGCGTTGTTTTTTTCTTTACTTTGAGATTTCGTAAATTTTTCAGTTTAAACAGTCTAAGCCATTTAATTATATGTTAAAGTTTTTTTGGGGGGGGAACCTTAAAGTAATCTGTTTTTATTTAAATTATTAGCTCTGATTTACATTGAGCTCTGTGGATTCTATCCTCATTGGGTCTTCCCATACAGATTACCTAGTTTTTCGTAAACTATATATATATATATATATATATATATATATATATTTTCATCCACAAACCGACTGCTTCGCTGTATCACAGCTCATCAAGGATCGAAACCCGGTAGAATTGGCGTCAGTCGGAGCTTCTACCCCTAAGCCGTTGGCGCACGGCCGTGATGAAGGTGAATTTAAGCTTATTTATTTTTAAATAAACACAGTGACTAAGAAAACTCGATTCGCTTTAGCGAAGACTCCTGCATTATTAGCCGTAATAGTCAGTTAACAAAATCACACTTCCTTCCCAGAGAGCTCAACCGAAATAAATTTTTCAGGAGCATATATATTGTCATCCACAGACAGACTGTTTCGCTGTATCACAGCTCATCAATGTGACTAGACGTCCGGTTGCCTCTAGCTAGGAACGAAACCCAGCTATATTACTTAAACGCATTTTTATTGAATACTTGTATTTGATTAGACACTCCGTTTATTTATTAAACTATATATTTATTGTCTCTCTATATTTCTGAGATGAGGTATTGTAATTATTTATATTATCTCCTTTGTCTTTTCTACAAATATTTTCATGGAACGGCTTTGACGGTTTTCTTTACAATCTCCCGAAGAAGGTCGGAGCGTAGAATACTCCGAACAAAGTAAATAAGTATATTTATTTTCGACTACCAGTTTTAATAGTAGAAAAATCTTATTAAAGGAAAATCTGCATCCTCCGACTGGATTCGATCCTGCGTCTCCCTTTGACAGAAGAAACCGTCGTTAGATCCGTCACAGATTGCGTCGATGATCAAGCAAATTTGAATAGTGCCATTTAAATGCAAACATATCTCAGACTTTCGAAACTTTCATATCTTCTCGATTTCCTATCCAAACGTAGAAAATCAATTTTTAATGAAGTGATTGATTTTTATTTATTAATCCGATAGGTTTTCTTACTTAAATATTATTTTGAATAGTAGCGCAGAAACGTAAAATAGTATTAAATGCTTGTTATATGCACTTTAATACGTTGTTGCTATTTTCGTAATAAATTTTGTTGAGCGTTTGTTGGTTGATACAGGAAAACGCTTCTTGACCAAACCCGTATACTACACCATGAAAATAATAAACAAAAACTTCTCGAGGCTCTCTGTATCAAAAGCAACAAACCAACACTCAACAAAATTTATTACGAATATAGCAACAACGTATTAAAGTGCATATAACTAACATTTCCATTTCCATAGTTCCACCAGTTCTAACCTTAACGGCTAAGGCCCCCACCCTAGCACGCAACGCACCTTGTAGCGAACAAGCCTCAGTCCCTTTCTCTAATCTAAACCAAACCTCCTTTTACTTTCTGAAACCGGTATCAACGCCTCGTGCGCAATAGTTGAGTTCCCAGTCCCGGGTTTCTCAATTCTTATAGACAAACATGAGACGTCTACATCTAACAGTTTCAACGGTGAAAGGGCGTGTATAAAGGTATAGGACATAAGTGACTACAGAACTCATATCACTATGCGGAAATATTCTAAAATATTTCGAAAATAAATTTAGATATATTTTCAAAAACAGGTAAATGGGCAATTTGGTATGGGATAAACTTTTCACTCGATTTTTTATATCAAAGACACTTGTAATGATAGCAGAATCTCAGTTGCTTTGATGATTGGTTATCAAATGTGGCTTCGAGCAGCGCCCACGGCACGTTCATTAGACAGCATGACGCCTATTATATGTACTGAAGTTGAAAGGCAAAGGAGAATTATGCTTACGGTAAAAATAACAAATCATGCCTTAAACATATGCACTATTTAGAGAAATGTGGACTTGTGAGTGAAAAGAATATGCCCTTGTGTGTGTGGATGTATGTGTGCGTCTTTGTTCATTCGTGTTTCTTTTTTTTTTTTTTTTGCTTTTGCTTTGAACACATAGAAACGCGCATGCGTACACATACTGCGTGTTGTTCCTAAGTAATATCTCGTGCCTTGAACAACAAGATTAACAGATCTAACCAATCAGGACCGGCGTCTTTTGTGCTTATCAGATTGAATAGCATCGATTGATTGGGTTTGATTTGATTTCAATTGATTGAAGCCCATTCAGTTGTTCAGTGATCGATTAAGTTGGGGGAGAGGGTACACATCGTGGCTTTGTATAACATGGGAAAGAAAGAAAGAAAGAAAGAAAGAAAGAAAGAAAGAAAGAAAGAAAGAAAGAAAGAAAGAAAGAAAGAAACAAAGAAACAAACAAAGAAACAAACAAAGAAACAAACAAAGAAAGAAAATCTATGGATGGCAAAAATAGAAATTTAAAGTGAAAGAAAGAAAGAAAAGCTAATGACAAAGAAAGAAAGAAAGAAAGAAAATCTATGGATGGCAAAAATAGAAATTTAAACTGAAAGAAAGAAAGAAAGAAAGAAAGAAAGAAAGAAAGAAAGAAAGAAAGAAAGAAAGAAAATCTATGGATGGCAAAAATAGAAATTTAAAGTGAAAGAAAGAAAGAAAGAAAGAAAGAAAGAAAGAAGAAAGAAGAAAGAAAGAAAGACAAGCTAATAATGACAAAGAAAGAAAATCCAAACGGGAGAAAGAAAGAAAGAAAGACAAGCTAATAATGACAAAGAAAGAAAATCCAAACGGGAGAAAGAAAGAAAGAAAGAAAGAAGGAAAGAAAGAAAGAAAGACAAGCTAAACATGACAAAGAAAGAAAGAAAGGAAGATCTGATGGAAAACAAAAGAAAGATTCATTTATAGCATCAGAAAAGATTGTGAAGAAAATAAAAAGAACGAATGAATCAGGATGAAAAAACAAGGACGAAGGAATCTGAAAACAAGAAAAAAAATATAACTCAAAAATGAAATATTTTAGTACATAAAGATGGCGATCCGATGCTTTTTAAAGAAAGCCTTTTTCTGCTTTCTCTTTCCTCGAAAATAAAGCCAGCAAAGAACTTTATGGAAAGAAAATAAATTCTAATAAAAAGAAATGGAGAAAACAGTTTTTCGTAGTTTTAGATATTCATTTTATGGAAGAGAAAATTAATTTTATGTTTTAGAAAAGCGAGCGTGGGTGTAGACGTGTTTGAGTCTATCTGCGTGTCCATGATTACCTAGTGAATTGAAAACAAAAATGAGACGGACTTTAGACTCGACATATTCACAAACAAAATTAATAATCTTAACTTGAATAAACTAATAAGTCTCAATTACGCCGAATTTTCTGATTCGATACATTGAAAAGATAAGCATATTGAACTAATAGAAAAACCATTAGCGCTGGTAAACAAATTCATTTGTTACAAATCTGGTTGTATTCATCCCGTCACAGCCATGTGCTTGAGAGAACAAATTCAACATGGACGAAACTGTGGAGACGGAACGACGAGAGTTTAGCATTTTGGTCACTTCTTTTTTTTCTTTTTTCTTTTTTGTCTCGTTGAGTGGAAGCGTTTACTTACGGATTGGGTTCATTTTTATCTTCCAAGTCCTCAGGCATCATATCCATGTAAACTGCCTCTTTCTTCTTTCCCATCTCCATGATTACCTTCAGTATCTGTCTATATCTCTGAGATGAGGTATTATGATTACTTGCATTATTTACATTATTCGGACTGTTATCCTCCTCTTCATTGCCATATTCACAACGTTTCGGTCGTTGTACGCTCCGGACTTCTTCAGGCTTATTGGAATTTCGAACCGAACCATTTATTTCGTCCACCGGTGTAGATTGTTGACACATGGCCCAGTGGATAAATACGTTTCTTAGATCCAGTGACTAGTACTAATGAGTTGTGAGTTCAATACCAGGCCACAGCAATGGTGAACCGAACTTGGAGTGTTGAGATAAATGGAAATAACTGAGACATCTGGAAGAGGCATGGTAGGTGGAACTAGAACAACCTACCCCCCCACCCCCGATGGACGGAATAAAGGGTTCAATTAAAACAAACCAAACCAAACCAAAGCACTTGCCTAAAAATGATTTAACACTGACCAATCCTTTAGTTCCTCAGAGTTAATGCTTGTCAGAAACATGGAACGTGCATAAACCGTTCCCAGATGCACATCAGAACCTCGGCTGATAGAAAAGATAATTTTGAATTATCTACATAATTTTCTGTAGCAAATCAAAAGAAAAGTTCTTCTGTTATAACACTTACCGTAATTACCCATGTATTATACGCCTTCATCCATAATACGCACTCCTAAAATTGTGCTGAAAGTGTGGGAAAATGCTTCTACTCACGCATAAAACGCACCCATTTTTTGGTAATCAAACCCTATAAATTGTACCTTTCCAATTTCATTACAGCCCGTGTTTCCTATCTTATTTTTTTTTAAATGGTTTTAAACATAGAATAATATTATTCTAATTTAGTTGTATGATAATTCTTATTTTATTTTACGGCAATTTTGTAAAGATGTTATTGTAGCTGTGCATAATACGCACCCCAGATTTTGCTTATTATTTTTTAGAAAAATGCGTATTATACATGGGGAATTACGGTATGGCATCGATAACGAAGGAAAATATTATCTTGATTAAATATATCGATTAGAACCAAAGAAATATTTAGGGTTTTTTTGCTATTAAAAGTTTTTCGGCAATTTTTAACATCAAATTGAGATTTTTCTTGTTAAAAAGTCGAATAATTTTAACACAACCAACAATATGGATAAAAAAAATATATAATGAATTTTATATAATGTTTTTTTTTTTTCGAAACTTAGCATGGACAAAAGAAATTCTCGGATTTGCACAAAAAATGACCCCAGAATGACCTCAAAATCCGCGAAAATTTTTCATAATAGTCAGTTGTACTCAGTTTAATTTATCACATATATAAATGATGGTAAAAAAAATGAGAATGCATGGAACTAATCAATTGGAATTCAAGCTCAAGAAGATACTGGACAAATGGTTGGCTCTCTCCTCTGTTCTTGCTTGCAAAGCTCAATTGGGGAGGAAGTGGATTTTAATATTCAATACCTCCAAAACCAAGCTGACAACTTTCCATCATCACAGGGCAGACCCTCTCCAGTCATGATGAACAGTTGTACTCTCAATGAAGTTCCCTGCATGGAACTAATCTATTGGAATTCAAGCTCAAGAAGATACTGGACAAATGGTTGGCTCCTTGAACCACTCCAAAAAGCATCGGACTCCTCCTGCTATGCAATCTCTTTACAATATCTAGATCAGACCAAAAATGGAGTATTGCTGCCACATCTGGGTCGGAGCTGGCCAATCGTCACTTTCCACCCTTACCAAGTTCAAAAGTGTCTGC
>OZ038518.1:13348256-13378256 GCA_964036315.1 Acanthosepion esculentum
AAGCCGAATTTACAGTTAAAGCAATCGAGGGAGATTCAAACATCGTAACAACTTTGATACATTTGAAGGAATCTGAAACCAGATGATGGGGGCAGGGGAAGAAGGTGTACAGATGACAATATATACACAATCATATTATAATATACAAACACGTACATATATTAAGATATATAAATACGCAAAAACATGAACTGAACAGGAAATAGATGTCTACAACAAAAAAATAAACAGAGGTGTGTAATAACAGACACATATACATACAATGAAAAACATATACACGCAATCACACACATATTAATAGAGACATATACATATACAAGCAATCATACACACATACATTAATAAAGACAAAGACATACATATACAAGCAATCATACACACGTACATTAATAAAGGCATAGACATATACATATACAAACACAAAGATTCAAGTCTAAAAGTATTAATAAACGAATTCAAACCAACTATTAAAATCTTACTTACATCGTCAAAGATATATAGATAAAAAGAGGCTTTAATAGACAAAAGTGGAAAACAAACATTCGGCTATGAACAAAACAAAGAAAAAAGACATTTAGACATATATATATATATATATATATATATATATATATATATATATATATACAAATACACAAAAAAAAATACTTTTTAAAAAAACGGCCAAATTCAAATGTACAATCAAAATGCAACACGGAAAATAAAACCAGCATATATATTGAAAAGAAAACACATTAACACACAAATAAATATACCTCATATATACTCATATACGTATGTGTACACACGAATACATAAACAAACAGACAAACATATAAATAAATACAAAAATACTTATTACAACGTTTCGGCCGTTGTACGCTCAGGCCTTCTTCAGGTGGTTGGAATGTTAAACTGAACTCTCGCTCACTGGGTGTTATGGGTCCTTACTTATAACTACAGAATGAACTCTTCCTAACACTATGTATACTACGCCTCTCAAGAGAGAGGGACGAATCGAGTCGACTCGATAGTAGTTCACTCCAAACCAGACTGACAGTCATACTAAAACCTTCCACATCTTGTATTATTATTCCGTGTAATATATCTTCGTTATTTCTACTCTTGTGTTCGTGTTGTTCTTCCTTGGTCCTAACCTGGACCATAACACTGGGTTAGACTGTTCTAGTTCCACGTGCCATGTCTAATGGATATCAGTTATCGGTTATCTCTTATTAATTCCCCTTTCCAAGTTCTCCACTGCCTTAACCAAGTATTGAACTCACACTCTTTGAGTCCTGTCACTGGATCTAACTAACGCCTTTGGCCACTGTGCGTCCTTGAGGACATCTGTGTATGAATTTCTGCGTATTATAAACCTAATGTCTTCAGCACCATTTTTTTACCAGTGCTCATGTTGCAATTTTTGCTGTTATCATTGCATGTTTTTTACCAGAGCTCATATTGCAATTTTTCTTGTTATTATCACTTGTCTCTGGCACTCCTTATTACTGGTTCCCATATTGTATTAATTCCTATGCTTGGTCGGCTCAGGAGATTTTTGTGGCTTAGCATATGTACTGATTCCATAAGTTTACCAATTTTCCAATGGTGTTCCTTGTCTATGATCTCAACCTGATCCCACAGAGAGCGGTGATCTCCCTTCTCTCTCCATATGTGGTCAGCCATGCCTGATTTTTCCACTTCCCCTCGTGTTACAGCTTTCTGGTGTTCTTGAAGCCTTACCTTGAGTGTGCGGCCTGTCTCTCCTTTATATTTCTTTCCGCAGCTGCACGGGATAGCGTAGAACACAGTCTTTAGTCATGTTCTCCTCTATGAGGGGGGGGTCTTACTCGGGAGAGATATCTGCAAAGTGTCGTCCAGCTTTTGAAGGTTGTTCTGATGTTATATGAACGGTAGATTCTTTGTATTTTCTGTGATAACTCCTACACTTAAGGCAGGCAGACTGTTTTCTAAGTGTTGTTCTCCTCATTCTCTTGTACCCGCCTATCCCAGTTTTTTGGGGCCTGTGTAGTTGTATTTCTTTCTTGACTGTAGAACTCCTTTCCCTTTACTTGCTTCCCTGATAAATAAAATCTTCTAAAATTTAAATACAACTTCAATCGCCATCTTCTGTCTACTTGAAACGTCTTCCTTTTTTTCCCTTTCCTAAATCCTCCCCATTCTCAGTCTTTAACTCCCTGTAACCCCAGGTGGAACTCCCTTTCTTCCCTGATAAATAAAATCTTCATAAATTTAAATGCAACGTCAATCGCCATCTTCTGTCTACTTGTAACATGTTCCTTTTTTGCCTTTTCCTAAATCCTCCCCATTCTCAGTCTTTAACTCCCTGTAACCCCAGGTGGAACTCCCTTGCTTCCCTGATAAATACAATCTTCATAAATTTAAATGCAACGTCAATCGCCATCTTCTGTCTACTCGAAACCTGTTCCTATTTTGTCCTTTCCTCAATCCTCTCCATTCTCAGTCTTTAACTCCCTGTAACCCCAGGTGGAATTCCCTTGCTTCCCTGATAAATACAATCTTCATAAATTTAAATGCAACGTCAATCGCCATCTTCTGTCTACTCGAAACCTGTTCCTTTTTTGTCCTTTCCTAAATCCTCTCCATTCTCAGTCTTTAACTCCCTGTAACCCCAGGTGGAATTCCCTTGCTTCCCTGATAAATACAATCTTCATAAATTGAAATGCAACGTCAATCGCCATCTTCTGTCTACTCGAAACCTGTTCCTATTTTGTCCTTTCCTAAATCCTCCCCATTCTCAGTCTTTAACTCCCTGTAACCCCAGGTGGAACTCCCTTGCTTCCCTGATAAATACAATCTTCTAAAATTTAAATGCAACGTCAATCGCCATCTTCTGTCTACTCGAAACCTGTTCCTATTTTGTCCTTTCCTAAATCCTCCCCATTCTCAGTCTTTAACTTCCTGTAACCCCAGGTGGAACTCCCTTGCTTCCCTGATAAATAAAATCTTCATAAATTTAAATGCAACGTCAATCGCCATCTTCTGTCTACTTGTAACATGTTCCTATTTTGTCCTTTCCTAAATCCTCCCCATTCTCAGTCTTTAACTCCCTGTAACCCCAGGTGGAACTCCCTTTCTTCCCTGATAAATAAAATCTTCATAAATTTAAATGCAACGTCAATCGCCATCTTCTGTCTACTTGTAACATGTTCCTTTTTTGCCTTTTCCTAAATCCTCCCCATTCTCAGTCTTTAACTCCCTGTAACCCCAGGTGGAACTCCCTTGCTTCCCTGATAAATACAATCTTCATAAATTTAAATGCAACGTCAATCGCCATCTTCTGTCTACTCGAAACCTGTTCCTTTTTTGTCCTTTCCTAAATCCTCCCCATTCTCAGTCTTTAACTCCCTGTAACCCCAGGTGGAATTCCCTTGCTTCCCTGATAAATACAATCTTCTAAAATTTAAATGCAACGTCAATCGCCATCTTCTGTCTACTCGAAACCTGTTCCTTTTTTGTCCTTTCCTAAATCCTCTCCATTCTCAGTCTTTAACTCCCTGTAACCCCAGGTGGAATTCCCTTGCTTCCCTGATAAATACAATCTTCATAAATTGAAATGCAACGTCAATCGCCATCTTCTGTCTACTCGAAACCTGTTCCTATTTTGTCCTTTCCTAAATCCTCCCCATTCTCAGTCTTTAACTTCCTGTAACCCCAGGTGGAACTCCCTTGCTTCCCTGATAAATAAAATCTTCATAAATTTAAATGCAACGTCAATCGCCATCTTCTGTCTACTTGTAACATGTTCCTATTTTGTCCTTTCCTAAATCCTCCCCATTCTCAGTCTTTAACTCCCTGTAACCCCAGGTGGAACTCCCTTGCTTCCCTGATAAATACAATCTTCATAAATTTAAATGCAACGTCAATCGCCATCTTCTGTCTACTCGAAACCTGTTCCTATTTTGTCCTTTCCTCAATCCTCTCCATTCTCAGTCTTTAACTCCCTGTAACCCCAGGTGGAATTCCCTTGCTTCCCTGATAAATACAATCTTCATAAATTGAAATGCAACGTCAATCGCCATCTTCTGTCTACTCGAAACCTGTTCCTTTTTTGTCCTTTCCTAAATCCTCCCCATTCTCAGTCTTTAACTCCCTGTAACCCCAGGTGGAATTCCCTTGCTTCCCTGATAAATACAATCTTCTAAAATTTAAATGCAACGTCAATCGCCATCTTCTGTCTACTCGAAACCTGTTCCTATTTTGTCCTTTCCTAAATCCTCCCCATTCTCAGTCTTTAACTTCCTGTAACCCCAGGTGGAACTCCCTTGCTTCCCTGATAAATACAATCTTTAAAATATTAAATGCAACGTCAATCGCCATCTTCTGTCTACTTGAAACCTGTTCCTTTTTTGCCCTTTCCTAAATCCTCCCCATTCTCAGTCTTTAACTCCCTGTAACCCCAGGTGGAACTCCCTTGCTTCCCTGATAAATACAATCTTCATAAATTTAAACGCAACGTCAATCGCCATCTTCTGTTTACTTGTACCTGTTCATTTCTTGTCCTTTCCTAAATCCTCCCCATTCTCAGTCTTTAACTCCCTGTAACCCCAGGTGGAATTCCCTTGCCTCCCTGACAAATACAATCTTCATAAATTTAAATGCAACGTCAATCGCCATCTTCTGTCTACTCGAAACCTGTTCCTATTTTGTCCTTTCCTAAATCCTCCCCATTCTCAGTCTTTAACTTCCTGTAACCCCAGGTGGAACTCCCTTGCTTCCCTGATAAATACAATCTTCTAAAATTTAAATGCAACGTCAATCGCCATCTTCTGTCTACTCGAAACCTGTTCCTATTTTGTCCTATCCTAAATCCTCCCCATTCTCAGTCTTTAACTCCCTGTAACCCCAGGTAGAACTCCCTTGCTTCCCTGATAAATACAATCTTCTAAAATTTAAATGCAACGTCAATCGCCATCTTCTGTCTACTCGAAACCTGTTCCTATTTTGTCCTTTCCTAAATCCTCCCCATTCTCAGTCTTTAACTTCCTGTAACCCCAGGTGGAACTCCCTTGCTTCCATGATGAATACAATCTTCATAAATTTAAACGCAACGTCAATCGCCATCTTCTGTTTACTTGTACCTGTTCATTTCTTGTCCTTTCCTAAATCCTCCCCATTCTCAGTCTTTAACTCCCTGTAACCCCAGGTGGAATTCCCTTGCCTCCCTGACAAATACAATCTTCATAAATTTAAATGCAACTTCAATCAACATCTTCTGTCCACTTGAAACCTGTTCATTCCTTGTCCTTTCCTAAATCCTCCCCATTCTCAGTCTTTAACTCCCTGTAACCCCAGGTGGAATTCCCTTGCTTCCCTGATAAATACAATCTTCATAAATTTAAATGCAACGTCAATCGCCATCTCCTGTCTACTCGAAACCTGTTCCTATTTTGTCCTTTCCTAAATCCTCCCCATTCTCAGTCTTTAACTTCCTGTAACCCCAGGTGGAACTCCCTTGCTTCCCTGATAAATACAATCTTTAAAATATTAAATGCAACGTCAATCGCCATCTTCTGTCTACTTGAAACCTGTTCCTTTTTTGCCCTTTCCTAAATCCTCCCCATTCTCAGTCTTTAACTCCCTGTAACCCCAGGTGGAACTCCCTTGCTTCCCTAATAAATACAATCTTCTAAAATTTAAATGCAACGTCAAACGCCATCTTCTGTCTACTCGAAACCTGTTCCTATTTTTTCCTTTCCTAAATCCTCCCCATTCTCAGTCTTTAACTCCCTGTAACCCCAGGTGGAACCCCCTTGCTTCCCTGATAAATACAATCTTCTAAAATTTAAATGAAACGTCAATCGCCATCTTCTGTCTACTCGAAACCTGTTCCTATTTTGTCCTTTCCTAAATCCTCCCCATTCTCAGTCTTTAACTCCCTGTAACCCCAGGTGGAACTCCCTTGATTCCCTGATAAATACAATCTTCTAAAATTTAAATGGAACGTCAATCGCCATCTTCTGTCTACTCGAAACCTGTTCCTATTTTGTCCTTTCCTAAATCCTCCCCATTCTCAGTCTTTAACTCCCTGTAACCCCAGGTGGAACTCCCTTGCTTCCCTGATAAATACAATCTTCTAAAATTTAAATGCAACGTCAATCGCCATCTTCTGTCTACTCGAAACCTGTTCCTATTTTGTCCTTTCCTAAATCCTCCCCATTCTCAGTCTTTAACTTCCTGTAACCCCAGGTGGAACTCCCTTGCTTCCCTGATAAATACAATCTTTAAAATATTAAATGCAACGTCAATCGCCATCTTCTGTCTACTTGAAACCTGTTCCTTTTTTGCCCTTTCCTAAATCCTCCCCATTCTCAGTCTTTAACTCCCTGTAACCCCAGGTGGAACTCCCTTGCTTCCCTAATAAATACAATCTTCTAAAATTTAAATGCAACGTCAAACGCCATCTTCTGTCTACTCGAAACCTGTTCCTATTTTTTCCTTTCCTAAATCCTCCCCATTCTCAGTCTTTAACTCCCTGTAACCGCAGGTGGAACTCCCTTGCTTCCCTGATAAATACAATCTTCTAAAATTTAAATGGAACGTCAATCGCCATCTTCTGTCTACTCGAAACCTGTTCCTATTTTGTCCTTTCCTAAATCCTCCCCATTCTCAGTCTTTAACTCCCTGTAACCCCAGGTGGAACTCCCTTGCTTCCCTGATAAATACAATCTTCTAAAATTTAAATGGAACGTCAATCGCCATCTTCTGTCTACTCGAAACCTGTTCCTATTTTGTCCTTTCCTAAATCCTCCCCATTCTCAGTCTTTAACTCCCTGTAACCCCAGTTGGAACTCCCTTGCTTCCCTGATAAATACAATCTTCTAAAATTTAAATGCAACGTCAATCGCCATCTTCTGTCTACTCGAAACCTGTTCCTATTTTGTCCTTTCCTAAATCCTCCCCATTCTCAGTCTTTAACTTCCTGTAACCCCAGGTGGAACTCCCTTGCTTCCCTGATAAATACAATCTTTAAAATATTAAATGCAACGTCAATCGCCATCTTCTGTCTACTTGAAACCTGTTCCTTTTTTGCCCTTTCCTAAATCCTCCCCATTCTCAGTCTTTAACTCCCTGTAACCCCAGGTGGAACTCCCTTGCTTCCCTGATAAATACAATCTTCATAAATTTAAACGCAACGTCAATCGCCATCTTCTGTTTACTTGTACCTGTTCATTTCTTGTCCTTTCCTAAATCCTCCCCATTCTCAGTCTTTAACTCCCTGTAACCCCAGGTGGAATTCCCTTGCCTCCCTGACAAATACAATCTTCATAAATTTAAATGCAACGTCAATCGCCATCTTCTGTCTACTCGAAACCTGTTCCTATTTTGTCCTTTCCTAAATCCTCCCCATTCTCAGTCTTTAACTTCCTGTAACCCCAGGTGGAACTCCCTTGCTTCCCTGATAAATACAATCTTCTAAAATTTAAATGCAACGTCAATCGCCATCTTCTGTCTACTCGAAACCTGTTCCTATTTTGTCCTTTCCTAAATCCTCCCCATTCTCAGTCTTTAACTCCCTGTAACCCCAGGTGGAACTCCCTTGCTTCCCTGATAAATACAATCTTCTAAAATTTAAATGCAACGTCAATCGCCATCTTCTGTCTACTCGAAACCTGTTCCTATTTTGTCCTTTCCTAAATCCTCCCCATTCTCAGTCTTTAACTTCCTGTAACCCCAGGTGGAACTCCCTTGCTTCCCTGATGAATACAATCTTTAAAATATTAAATGCAACGTCAATCGCCATCTTCTGTCTACTTGAAACCTGTTCCTTTTTTGCCCTTTCCTAAATCCTCCCCATTCTCAGTCTTTAACTCCCTGTAACCCCAGGTGGAACTCCCTTGCTTCCCTGATAAATACAATCTTCATAAATTTAAACGCAACGTCAATCGCCATCTTCTGTTTACTTGTACCTGTTCATTTCTTGTCCTTTCCTAAATCCTCCCCATTCTCAGTCTTTAACTCCCTGTAACCCCAGGTGGAATTCCCTTGCCTCCCTGACAAATACAATCTTCATAAATTTAAATGCAACTTCAATCAACATCTTCTGTCCACTTGAAACCTGTTCATTCCTTGTCCTTTCCTAAATCCTCCCCATTCTCAGTCTTTAACTCCCTGTAACCCCAGGTGGAATTCCCTTGCTTCCCTGATAAATACAATCTTCATAAATTTAAATGCAACGTCAATCGCCATCTTCTGTCTACTCGAAACCTGTTCCTATTTTGTCCTTTCCTAAATCCTCCCCATTCTCAGTCTTTAACTCCCTGTAACCCCAGGTGGAACTCCCTTGCTTCCCTGATAAATACAATCTTCTAAAATTTAAATGCAACGTCAATCGCCATCTTCTGTCTACTCGAAACCTGTTCCTATTTTGTCCTTTCCTAAATCCTCCCCATTCTCAGTCTTTAACTTCCTGTAACCCCAGGTGGAACTCCCTTGCTTCCCTGATAAATACAATCTTTAAAATATTAAATGCAACGTCAATCGCCATCTTCTGTCTACTTGAAACCTGTTCCTTTTTTGCCCTTTCCTAAATCCTCCCCATTCTCAGTCTTTAACTCCCTGTAACCCCAGGTGGAACTCCCTTGCTTCCCTAATAAATACAATCTTCTAAAATTTAAATGCAACGTCAAACGCCATCTTCTGTCTACTCGAAACCTGTTCCTATTTTTTCCTTTCCTAAATCCTCCCCATTCTCAGTCTTTAACTCCCTGTAACCGCAGGTGGAACTCCCTTGCTTCCCTGATAAATACAATCTTCTAAAATTTAAATGGAACGTCAATCGCCATCTTCTGTCTACTCGAAACCTGTTCCTATTTTGTCCTTTCCTAAATCCTCCCCATTCTCAGTCTTTAACTCCCTGTAACCCCAGGTGGAACTCCCTTGCCTCCCTGATAAATACAATCTTTAAAATATTAAATGCAACTTCAATCGCCATCTTCTGTCTACTTGAAACCTGTTCCTTTTTTGCCCTTTCCTAAATCCTGCCCATTCTCAGTCTTTAACTCCCTGTAACCCCAGGTGGAACCCCCTTGCTTCCCTGATAAATACAATCTTCTAAAATTTAAATGCAACGTCAATCGCCATCTTCTGTCTACTCGAAACCTGTTCCTATTTTGTCCTTTCCTAAATCCTCCCCATTCTCAGTCTTTAACTCCCTGTAACCCCAGGTGGAACTCCCTTGCTTCCCTGATAAATACAATCTTCTAAAATTTAAATGGAACGTCAATCGCCATCTTCTGTCTACTCGAAACCTGTTCCTATTTTGTCCTTTCCTAAATCCTCCCCATTCTCAGTCTTTAACTCCCTGTAACCCCAGGTGGAACTCCCTTGCTTCCCTGATAAATACAATCTTCTAAAATTTAAATGCAACGTCAATCGCCATCTTCTGTCTACTCGAAACCTGTTCCTATTTTGTCCTTTCCTAAATCCTCCCCATTCTCAGTCTTTAACTTCCTGTAACCCCAGGTGGAACTCCCTTGCTTCCCTGATAAATACAATCTTTAAAATATTAAATGCAACGTCAATCGCCATCTTCTGTCTACTTGAAACCTGTTCCTTTTTTGCCCTTTCCTAAATCCTCCCCATTCTCAGTCTTTAACTCCCTGTAACCCCAGGTGGAACTCCCTTGCTTCCCTAATAAATACAATCTTCTAAAATTTAAATGCAACGTCAAACGCCATCTTCTGTCTACTCGAAACCTGTTCCTATTTTTTCCTTTCCTAAATCCTCCCCATTCTCAGTCTTTAACTCCCTGTAACCGCAGGTGGAACTCCCTTGCTTCCCTGATAAATACAATCTTCTAAAATTTAAATGGAACGTCAATCGCCATCTTCTGTCTACTCGAAACCTGTTCCTATTTTGTCCTTTCCTAAATCCTCCCCATTCTCAGTCTTTAACTCCCTGTAACCCCAGGTGGAACTCCCTTGCTTCCCTGATAAATACAATCTTCTAAAATTTAAATGGAACGTCAATCGCCATCTTCTGTCTACTCGAAACCTGTTCCTATTTTGTCCTTTCCTAAATCCTCCCCATTCTCAGTCTTTAACTCCCTGTAACCCCAGTTGGAACTCCCTTGCTTCCCTGATAAATACAATCTTCTAAAATTTAAATGCAACGTCAATCGCCATCTTCTGTCTACTCGAAACCTGTTCCTATTTTTTCCTTTCCTAAATCCTCCCCATTCTCAGTCTTTAACTCCCTGTAACCCCAGGTGGAACTCCCTTGCTTCCCTGATAAATACAATCTTCTAAAATTTAAATGGAACGTCAATCGCCATCTTCTGTCTACTCGAAACCTGTTCCTATTTTGTCCTTTCCTAAATCCTCCCCATTCTCAGTCTTTAACTCCCTGTAACTCCAGGTGGAACTCCCTTGCTTCCCTGATAAATACAATCTTTATCAATTTAAATGCAACTTCAATCGCCATCTTCTGTCCACTTGAAACATGTTCCTATTGTGTCCTTTCCTAAATCCTCCCCATTCTCAGTCTTTAACTCCCTGTAACCCCAGGTGGAACTCCCTCTCCTCCCTGATAAATACAATCTTCATAAATTTAAATGCAACATCAATCGCCATCTTCTGTCTACTTGAAACCTGTTCCTTTTTTGTCCTTTCCTCAATCCTCTCCATTTTCAGTCTTTAACTCCCTGTAACCCCAGGTGGAACTCCCTTGCTCCCCTGATAAATACAATCTTTATCAATTTAAATGCAACATCAATCGCCATCTTCTGTCTACTTGAAACCTGTTCCTTTTTTGTCCTTTCCTAAATCCTCCCCATTCTCAGTCTTTAACTCCCTGTAACCCCAGGTGGAACTCCCTTGCTTCCCTGATAAATACAATCTTCATAAATTTAAATGCAACATCAATCGCCATCTTCTGTCTACTAGAAACCTGTTCCTATTTTGTCCTTTCCTAAATCCTCCCCATTCTCAGTCTTTAACTCCCTGTAACCCCAGGTGGAACTCCCTTGCCTCCCTGATAAAAACAATCTTCATAAATTTAAATGCAACATCAATCGCCATCTTCTGTCTACTTGAAACCTGTTCCTTTTTTGTCCTTTCCTCAATCCTCTCCATTTTCAGTCTTTAACTCCCTGTAACCCCAGGTGGAACTCCCTTGCCTCCCTGATAAAAACAATCTTCATAAATTTAAATGCAACATCAATCGCCATCTTCTGTCTACTTGAAACCTGTTCCTTTTTTGTCCTTTCCTCAATCCTCTCCATTCTCAGTCTTTAACTCCCTGTAACCCCAGGTGGAACTCCCTTGCCTCCCTGATAAATACAATCTTCATAAATTTAAATGCAACATCAATCGCCATCTTCTGTCTACTTGAAACCTGTTCCTTTTTTGTCCTTTCATAAATCCTCCCCATTCTCAGTCTTTAACTCCCTGTAACCCCAGGTGGAACTCCCTTGCTTCCCTGATAAATACAATCTTTATCAATTTAAATGCAACTTCAATCGCCATCTTCTGTCCACTTGAAACCTGTTCCTATTTTGCCCTTTCCTAAATCCTCCCCATTCTCAGTCTTTAACTCCCTGTAACCCCAGGTGGAACTCCCTTGCCTCCCTGATAAATACAATCTTCATAAATTTAAATGCAACATCAATCGCCATCTTCTGTCTACTAGAAACCTGTTCCTATTTTGTCCTTTCCTAAATCCTCCCCATTCTCAGTCTTTAACTCCCTGTAACCCCAGGTGGAACTCCCTTGCCTCCCTGATAAAAACAATCTTCATAAATTTAAATGCAACATCAATCGCCATCTTCTGTCTACTTGAAACCTGTTCCTTTTTTGTCCTTTCCTCAATCCTCTCCATTCTCAGTCTTTAACTCCCTGTAACCCCAGGTGGAACTCCCTTGCCTCCCTGATAAATACAATCTTCATAAATTTAAATGCAACATCAATCGCCATCTTCTGTCTACTTGAAACCTGTTCCTTTTTTGTCCTTTCCTAAATCCTCTCCATTCTCAGTCTTTAACTCCCTGTAACCCCAGGTGGAACTCCCTTGACTCCCTGATAAATACAATCTTCATAAATTTAAATGCAACATCAATCGCCATCTTCTGTCTACTTGAAACCTGTTCCTTTTTTGTCCTTTCATAAATCCTCCCCATTCTCAGTCTTTAACTCCCTGTAACCCCAGGTGGAACTCCCTTGCTTCCCTGATAAATACAATCTTTATCAATTTAAATGCAACTTCAATCGCCATCTTCTGTCCACTTGAAACCTGTTCCTATTTTGCCCTTTCCTAAATCCTCCCCATTCTCAGTCTTTAACTCCCTGTAACCCCAGGTGGAACTCCCTTGCCTCCCTGATAAATACAATCTTCATAAATTTAAATGCAACATCAATCGCCATCTTCTATCTACTTGAAACCTGTTCCTTTTTTGTCCTTTCCTAAATCCTCCCCATTCTCAGTCTTTAACTCCCTGTAACGCCAGGTGGAACTCCCTTGCTTCCCTGATAAATACAATCTTCATAAATTTACGTCAATCGCTATCTTCTGTCTTTTTTTAACCCTGTTCCTTTTTTTTGTCCTTTCCACAATCCTAAACATTATCAGACGTCACATTCTCTTTCACTCCCTGTAACCGCGCGTCGTACTTGTGGCATTATCCCCTTGTGAAATGAATAAAAAAATTATTTTAGATGCAAAGCAAAATTTTTACGATCTCCGTTCGTTACCATATACTCTATCTCTTGTGCTGATCATTTAATGCCGACAAAATGTGTAATTTTTTTCACCAGACTAAAATATATATTAAGCTGTTCTCAGTAGGCCTCAGTTTTATACGAAATGTCATAAATTTTATGCGTTGGTTTTAAGGGGTAATAAAGAAAATTCATAGAACCGACGAAAAAAAAACAACAACCAATATTTGCGGTCTGGAACGGAGACAGTCGGGAAAAGGGCGGTAAGCAATAAATTTTTATGCGAAAAGGATGTGGCAAACTATATTGATAATATGCACGGTTATAATAAAAGAGGCTCAATGGTTTCCATATAAATAAAAGATGGGCTTATTATCGAATTGTTATGAAGGATTTCTTTTAATGCGGTCTTTTTATATAAACGTTTGATCGCAATGCAAATGAAAAAGTTCTGTCTGAAAATACATGTGAAGCAAACAGGAAGGGAGAGAACTCTTTCATTTGATAAAAAAATCAGACGACAACTTTTATACGGGATCTCTGCGAGAAATTTAAGTGAGAATGGCGCCTGCAATATTTGCAATTTTCTTTTTAACATAACAAATCTCAGAGAAAAAGATTTAATGGGCTTGTTACTGAAGCTTCCATGATCAAATCTGTCTTTAACTGTTTATGTATATATATATATATATATATATATATATATATATATATATATATATATATATATATATATATGTGTGTGTGGGGGGGGCTGACCCAAGCCTTGTGAGTGAAATTAGGTAAACGGAACACTTGGAGGTCGTGGATAGCTGTGCTAGCACGAGGTTATAAATCATCGTGACGGAGCGGTTGAGTGTGCTGGCGTTGTTCAGATTGTTGTTCATGCTAGGTAACACGCTCTGTAACTAAAGTCTGCTCAGCATAGTTGCAGTATAAACCATAGGTGGTCTCTGTGGGTATTGCACAAACACAAATGTGCCTGAGCGAGAGTCTGAGGAGTCTGCAATAGGGATTGGCCAGCCTCTCTACTAGACGGATATCCCCGAATACGAGTGTCCAGCTATTATAGATAGATAGATAGATAGATAGATAGATAGATAGATAGATAGATAGATGTGCAAAAACAAAACAACAAGCCTAATCTTGAAGGAGGAATTTACTTTATAACCTGCAAGGATTGCCAGAAAGAATATACTGGAGAAACATCAAGAAGTTTAAATAAAAGACTATATGAAGACAAAAGATACACTTAAAAAAAACAGACAAAACATATTGGTTGTGCACCGTAACGAAACTGAGCAATATTTTAACATAAACATATTACTTTAATTAAAAGAGAAAATAATACACTCAGACGAAAATGTTTAGAAAATATTTTAATCTCTAGCTCAGCCACAGTAACTTTGCGTCCAGATTCTTACATTGTTTCACGATTCTTGTTAGATTTTCTGTTATCATAATGTGCGATATTCAATAACAAACCATATATTGTTAGAAACTAATATCCATTTTTATTCAGTTGTATGGATATTAGTTTGTTACAAACTAATATCCATACAACTGAATAAAATATATATATATATATATATATATATATATATATATATATACATATATATATATATATATATATATATATATATATATATACATATACATATATATATATATATATATATATATATATATATATATTCAGTTGAATGGATATTAATTTGTAACGCATGGTTTCACGCTTTTGCGATCATCAGACAAACTGGTTTATATATATATATATATATATATATATATATATATATATATATATATATATATGAAGAAATAAAGTCTTAAAGTGTGCTATATTTATGGGATAAAGTGTGTAAATATAAAAGTGAACATAGAAGTCAACACTTAGAGGCGACAGTCTGTTTCAAGCTAGATGCAATCGTAAGGCCACGAGCACTCGTGGCCTGACGATTGCATCTAGCATGAAACAGACTGTCGCCTCTAAGTGTTGACTTCTATGTTCACTTTTATATATATATATATATATATATATATATATATATATATATATATATTATGATTATTTGAACATTATTTTTAGTGGTCATTCATATTTGAGTAAACGCTCCGTTTATTTATTAAACAGTATAATTATTTAGGTTACCGGCCTGAATATTCGAGAAATATTATTAAAGAAAGATATTCGCTCTCCGGCGGGATTCGAACCTGAGTCTCCTTTGGCAGGAATACATTATTTGTGCTTATTCATGCCGGTAGACGAAACAAATAAATAAATTGTTTAATAGATATATGGAGCGTCTACTCAAATATGGGTATCCACTAAAAATAACGCTTAACCTATAAAATCTGCCGTAATCAACTACTTCTTTAGAAATTGCATTGTTTACGTTATAATACGAAACTGAACAGATATGAATGAATCGCGAGTCTGTCATACACACACACACATGATGTAAATAAAATGGTGCTCGATGTAATAACAGTGCTATTAAGTATATATGAATCTGTTTGTTTTTTCTCTTTATATATATATATGACGCCAATTCAGTCGGATTTCGATTCTAACTAAAGGCAACCGGACTTCTAGCCACACTGAAGAGCTGTGAAACAGCGAAACAGTCTGTCTGTGGATGACAATAATATAGGCTCCTGAAAAAATTAATTTCGGTTGAGCTCTCTGGGGAAGGAAGTGTGGGTTTGTAAACAGTGACTATTAAAGCTGATATAGCGTGACTCTTCGGCAAAAGCGAATTGAGTCCTGTCGGTCACTGTTGTTTAGCTAAAAATAAATACGCTAAAATTCACCTTCAACCCCTGCCGTGCGCCGACGGCTTAGTGGTAGAATTTCCGACTGACGCCAATTCAATCGTGTTTCGATCCTAGCTAAAGGCAACTGGACGTCTAGCCACACTGAAGAACTGCGAAACTGTCTGTCTGTGGATGACAATAAGTATATATATATATATATTAATAAATTTAGATTTTTCCACACCGGTAGCACGAATTGAAGTTTCATGCACAACGCTATCTTCAGGTGCTGAGTAGAGACTCCCTACTCTCTATTTAGCACCTGAAGATTGCGATGTGCATGAAGCTCTGAGTCTTGCTACCGGTAAGAAAAACTGTATATTTATTAATATTAATATATATTTTATTATTTATTAATATATATATTTAAGAAATTTTTATACATTCTTTTTTATAGAAACATATATTTAAGTAAACGCTCTGTTTATAATAAACAATATTAACAACATTTACCGGCCTGAATGTCCGAGAAATTGTCATAGAAAATATGCGTCCTCCGACAGGAATTGAACCTGTATCTTATACGGAACCGTCATATAGCCTAACGTGTTTTAGCGATTTCGCCACAGAGAAGCTTTTCGGTTAGAAAGGTTGATTTTACTGTTTTTAAACTACTATTTTCCATGATTTTCTCACGTACTTTCATATCTGCTCGGTGCGTATCCAAATGTAAATTAATGACGTCACACATTAAGTCCGATAATTCTTTTTTAAGACATTTTTTATGTTTATATATTCTTTTTTATACATACTCCATGTATAAATATATATATAAGTTGTCGAAAATTTTGTGATGGTTTTCTTGAAATAATGCTCGATTTATTGGTGTTATATAACAGAGTTCGGAAATGTATATTAAGAAATATACATTTTCCTCACCGGTGGTGCGACTCGAGGTTTCATGTACAATGCAATCTTCAATCATGCCTGAAGAAGATCTTGGATAAGGTTGAAATACTTAGGAAAATAAAATAAATAAGCAAAACTAACGCGTCTTTCTTAATCAGTTTAATAACAAGACTAGGAAATGAATCCGTGAAATTGAGAGGATTAAAATAAAAATAAATAGACAAAATATATCTAGATTATTCAACCGAACGGACATGCTATAAGCCCTATATATAAAACTTGCAATCCAAGATTACTGCACCTAGGATTCCCGAGAGGTCACCCATCTATGTACTGACCAGTGATCGGTGATCTTATGAGTATCAAGGTTTCAATATGATAATGGCCACAAGCTCTGTATAAAACACGTAATCCAAGCTTTCAGCACCTAGAATTCCCTAACGGTCACCCACTTATATACTGACCAGGCCTAACAGTGCTTAACTTCGGTCATCGTATGAGAAACGATAATATCAATATGATAATGGCCATAAGCCTTATATAAAACTTGCAATCCAAGCTTACAGCACCTAATATTCCCGAACGGTCACCCATTTAGGTACTGGCCAGGTTTGACGTTGCTTAACTTCGCGATCGTATGTGAACCAGTGTTTCAATGTGATCTCCAGTAGAAACTCATATTGTTACTAATATTCTTACTAAAAATAACAGAATATTTGTTATATATATATATATATAACAAATATTTCAATTAAATAAAGTATAAGAAATTTCCTGTTTACTTGTGGGGCACCCGATATATATATATATATATATATATATATATATATATATATATATATATATATATATATATATATATATATATATATATATATATATATATATATATATATATATATTCCGGTTATGATATTAACGGTTTCAAAAGGTACTGAATAGTTTATTACTTAATAACAATAAAATACGATCCCCCAGTTCAGGTCCATTTTATTGCTTTATTATTACGACTTTATTCAATCCATAAAAAAATGAACGATCTCATCACCGGACAATTATTAAGCCTTTTTTTTTTCACACATGATTCTTTAAATATAATTTCCAATTATTAGTACATAGTAATTATGTTGGGCGGTAGTTTCTTACTTAATAACTGTAAGAAAAAGAGATCCCCCACTTTATGTCCATTCCAATCTTCCTATTATTACTGCTTTACCCATGCCGCCAAAAATGTCGGCGTTTTCTTATGTCCTCTCGCTTAAGAAGAGCCTTACAATTATAGATCTGTAAATGTAGTTGTTCCAATTATATATTAATACTAGCAGTATATATATATATATATATATATATATATATATATACATGTGTGTGTGTGTGTGTGCGTGTGTTTGTGTGTGTGTCTGTTTAAAATGGAAAAATGCTCCATATCACTGAAGAGTATGTTAGCTCTTCAGTGATATTAAGCGTTTTCCAAGAAGTACCGCGCACATATGATATATAAATGATATATACAAAAAAAACATATATATATATACATACATATATATATAAATATATACATCTGTAAGTATGTATATGCAAGTTTCATTAAAACCGACAGACAAGGTACTACGGTTAAGTTTTTTATTTAATTTTTCTTGTGTACGAACAAGAGCTTTCTTTGCTGGACAAAGGGTGTGTAAGAACTGTCCAAATGTTTTATTTTTCCGAGCGCTTTCGGCTATACCTTTAGCCATTATCAAGGATGATTTGATTTTTCAGCTTAACTGAGTGTGTGCATTATGTATATGTCTTAGTGTGTAGTAGCTCGGAAAAATTAATTTTTTTTTTATAATTCTAAACCTGCTGTCTGAAGTTATTAGGCAAAACCAAATAAAATCATCAAAAATTGATCAACACCTATGATAGAATAAATAACAAACATTTATTAAGTCTTTGAATCCTTTACATTTCAATATAGTGATCCTTCCTCTCAATAACAGCCAATAATCTATTATCCATTGAATTTGTTCATTTATTTTTATTTCAGCAGGTTCAATTTCCGACATGGTAGTTTTAATTGCTTCCCATAAGTCTGCTTTGCTGTTATATTGTTTGCCACATTCATATAATTTCATCGTCACAATTGACCATAGATTTTCGATCGGATTCAGATCAGAACTGATTGACCATAGATTTTCGATCGGATTCAGATCAGAACTGATTGACCATAGATTTTCGATCGGATTCAGATCAGAACTGATTGACCATAGATTTTCGATCGGATTCAGATCAGAACTGATTGACCATAGATTTTCGATCGGATTCATGTATGGACTTGATGGTGGATATTCCATTATCTTATCTCCTTTAAATCTTTTATGCTCAAAGAATTCATGGGTAAACTTAGATACATGAAAAGCAGCATTGTTGTGCATAAATACACACTTCACTTTGAAATTGCGAGACTGGGACTTGTACCATGCAAAGAAAGTATTGTTCATAAAATCGCAATAGATAGCATTGTTCAGTTTAACTGCTTCATAGACTTTGGTCAACAATTCCAGTCCATATCATAACACTACCGACTCCTTGTTGCCTTCTTTTAGCCACAAGCACATTTGAATTGTATAAAATCCATCCTTTAGCTCGTCCATCGGGTTCATCAAATATTACTTTTTAGGAAAGTCAATTTTCATACATTTCTTGGTCCAATTTTCACGCTTTAAAATATTTGTTCTAGTGAGCGGAGGTTGCCTTGGATATATTCAATTCACAAAGTATTCTACACATTTTGTCATTCTTAACTGCCTCAATTCCATCCTTTTCAAAGATCTGGGCTCTGGTCATTAAGTGGTTGTTTCGCTGTAACTCGCTATAGTTTACGTTCATCTCGAGGAAGTCATTTATTAAAGCCTTTTCCGTTGCTTCTCAACTTAATTATTTTTTCAACATCCCTCTTTATCGCTTGAGGATCTCTGCAAAGCTCCTTTAATAACTTCAATCTGGACATTCCCTCGCTCAGTAACTTTGTTATTTTCTGTTTTTCAGATCCTTCCCTTTACCCACGCTTCAACATATATTAAGGTCAAAAAGAAAAAATAGTTTTTATTAGATTTCAGAGGTCACAGGCTAATAATAGTTTAAACTGCATAATAACTTCGGTCAGTCCATTGTCGTAAATTCCAAATATCTCAAAAACTAACCATCAAAGATGACAGAAAATGTAATTAAATATTTTGCTATCGATGTAAATGGATGACTTTAAATTTGACAAATATTGGTTCAAAACTTTTTGAGTGATAGTGGTTTATTTGATTTACATAATAACTTCAGACAGGCTGTAATTTCAAATTATATATTAAAACAATAACATTAACAATTTTCTATAAAAACCAAATCCCTAGTAACGATAAGCAAGGTGAATCTTCCCTTAGGAACTTTATAAATATACAATTCCAGTCGACAAAAGCATGAAAATTAAATTATTAAATTAATTATCTACTATAAAAATTAAAAACTGCAAACCTCATCGCCAGGGAACAATAATTCACCAGCAAGATCCAAATTACAGAGTACCAAAATTATTTACAAATTCACATGATCTGTGTTCCTGATCAAATCAAATTCGTAAATAATCATATTGGATTTACTACAACATGCCTAACAAGAAGGCTCACTTTACATCTCTCTGACCATAGCTCATTTAAATACACGGCGAGACCTACCAAACTCCATCTGCAACATACTAGTCGATAATACAGATATAATAACCTCATTCCCTATCAAAAAAGGCTAAAAATAATGGAAGCATATTAATAAAAAAAGAACAAGCCAATACTCAATAACATCAACTACGAATACGGCCACTATGTGCTAACCATGTTTAGAAAATAAAACATTCCTATAACTCTAGATACATACATACATACATACATACATACATAAAACAATCCATACATTTAGTTAAAAGTAAAAATAAAACCATCCTTCATAATGGCTAAATGTATAGCCGAAAGCGCTCGGACATACTAAACATTCGAACAATTCTACATAATTTAGATCCAGAAAAGAAGAAAATTATAAGAACACAGGAAAAATTACATAAAAACCTTAAGCGCAATATATCGTTTTTAACAAAACCTATATATATATATATATATATATATATATATATATTAATTAATATCTAAACTGAGTTTTTTTACAGGTTTTCAGATAAGCCGTTTAGCCATCTTGATATCATTTATCGTGAGAATCACCGGAATAACCTTTGAGTTATTCAGCTAAAAAGAGAGCAGGTTAAAATTGTTTTGTGTCAGACCCACTTTCTCCCCAACTGAGCAATGGTGAGAGGAAAATGATCATTCTGGCCTTCAGTTACGGTAATACTGTGGTTTCCATGTTCAATATCCATTCAAGAATCATCAAGAGAATAAGTTTAAAAATGAAGTAAACAGTAGAGAGGAAAACTGGATCAGGAGGACACAACCGGAAGAAGGATCATCATTTCAACTTAGAGATAAAGAGATCAATTAAAAAAGATCCAACGCAATCCATAAGACGTTTGGCACATTAGAGAGGAATTTCAGCTATTAATATCTAAAGAGCAGTGAAAAAAGACTGAAAATGAAATCGTACGGGAATTATGTTAGACACCTTGTTACTCCAGGATAGAAAGTTAGAATGTTAGAGAGGGCGAAGATCATTTTGAATGAGTTGGAAAATGATCCTGTAATAAGATATATATATATACATACACACACACACACACACACATATATATATATATATATATATATATATATATATATATATATATATATATATATATATATGAACTTTATTTCCTTAGCTATAATTAATTAATGATGAAGATGTCATTTTCGTTTATGATCGATTGCCTAATGATTCTTCTGTTAAGCTTCGAGAATAATTATATATTTTTATTGCTCAATGTAGAGTCTAATAGGCTTATAAAAACCTAGGAGAATTCCAGTAAGATATCTTTAATCTATTTTCTAAGATACAACAGTTCAGAGCTTAAAGTAATAATTGAACAATTTTGCTGTTACACGGTTTTAACAATTTTGCTATCACAAACAGGATACTGTATATCACTATACATTAATTTTAATTACGGCCTGGTCGTCACGAGGGGGTTTTCAATTGTGAATCTTTAAATATATTTACCCAATTATTTATTAATATACAGCCATTCTAGGTGACGCGATTAATTAATTAAGAACAACAGAAAATCGGTTTTGTTTACTGCAATTTGCGAAATGTAACCTTAAAATAATAAACTTTGAACTTTTTTTATCCAGTAAAATTGTCGAATGTGTTTCTGTCTCGTAGTATTTGCTTTAATTCAATTTTCGAAATTTTCTCTTTCTTTTTTAATAACCCTTCATCATTATGAAGTTTTTACATGTACTGCATGTAGTCGAGTATAATGCGAGGTTTTGTGATTGGTTTCTTTCGCTATGGACTTTCAAAAAGAATTTGAATGCGAAGTTCCTATGCCGAAAGAGCGAAGTGTGGGGCCAATACGATCGTACAACTTATAGATTGGCGTCAAAGTATCATCATTTTACAGCTAAACTGGCTAGATGTTACCGCAAGTTCTATGCTAACAGTTTCTTCTATCGCAGTTCTCGCTTGTGAAATGTTAGAAAGGGTGAAGATCATTTTGAATAAGTTGTAAAATGATCCTGTAATAATATATATATATATACATACACACACACACATATGTATGTATATATATATATATATATATATATATATATATATATATATATGTAAAAGTGAACATAGAAGTCAACACTTAGAGGCGACAGTCTGTTTCATGCTAGATGCAATCGTCAGGCCACGTGGCATGAAACAGACTGTCGCCTCTAAGTGTTGACTTCTATGTTCACTTTTATATTTACACACGCTCTATCTCTGATATTGAGCACTTTATCCCATAAATATAGCATATCTTAAGACTATATTTCTTCATATATATATATATATATATATATATATATATATATATATATATATATATATATATTTGAACTTCATTTCAACCATTAAGAAGCTTTCAATCCTTAGCTATGATTAATTAATGATGAAGATGTCATTTTCGTTTATGATCGATTTAATCACGATTCTTCTGTTAAGCTTCGAACTCTCTTCTGGTTTTTTGCTTCCCTGTCAACTTTGATCTTCAAAAATTAACATTCACTGTCAATCCTTATCTTCTGTCTTCTTAATTCTTGTTATTTTATTGTCTTCTCTCTTTAATAGTATTTTTGTCATATTGTTTGACACTCAGTCAAACACTTGTGACTAAATTATTAAAATCAATAAAAGTTATTTTCTAGTCTTGTTTAAATGCTTTTTTGTTTTTTTTCTTTTTTCAGATTTTGTATAAATTTAAATTGTTATGATTTGTGTCAACCCTTAAAAATGGCCACAGCACAGGAAAAGACGTCTTGTGTACTGCAATTTGTGAAATGTAACCTTAAAATAATAAACTTTGAACCTTATTCTATCCAGTAAAATTGTCGAATGTGTCTCTGTCTCTTAGCATTTGCTTTAATTCAATTTTCGAAATCTTCTCTTTCTCTTTTAATGTCCCTTCATCATTGTGGGGTTTTTACATGTACTCGAGTATTGTGATTGGCTTCTTACGCAAAAAACAGGGGTCGCACTATACAGAGGTAATTTTTTTTTGAAGAGGTTAAAAATCGTATTTTATCACAAGTCTTCGGTTAAACTTGTAGAGTAATTATAAATTCTTATTACTCAAAATAGTGTCCAGTAGTGTTATAAAAACCTCGAAAAATTCCAGTAAGATATATTTAATCATTTTTAAGATACCACAGTTCAGATCTTAATCTAATAATTGGAAAATTTTGCTGTTACACGATTTGAACAATTTTGCTGTTTCTGGAAGGGTTAAAATTCATGTATTGTCAGTGACCGTAACCTACCTGATTGACCTAGATTTCCACGATACATTTGTCTAATCTTAACATTATGTGTAAGTTACTTTAGATTTATTTACCAATATTACATTACGTACCTGTTATTCTGACAAACAAGTTGTCATTGGAAAGGCAAAATACCTCAGCAATGTAAACACTGGCGAAACGAAGATAGGACAAATTGAGATCGGAAAAAATAACTATTAATTTCTTCATTTATATAAAGTATCTGTTGATTTTTTGGTGTAGGAGGATTCACTTTTTTTCGCATAGCTGGGACCCTAACAAGTGCTACCACCCTGGGTCAGGATTGACATGTGAACAAAAATAATTAAGAGGTGGTTACACGCTCCTCAAAAATCACAAATCTCAAATCCTCCTAATAATTTCTATCATTTGTATATCCTAGCTTGAACCGGCTTCTAATGCTCTGGATGGAGCGACATGGGAATACAAGACGTGGCTCGTGGGGGCAGAGTCTTATGGGTAAAGGAGACTCGGATGAGTTACACCACGGAATTTGTGAAGAGCGGCGCTATATCGAGTCTAATGCTGTTACCTCTACGCCGCCGAGGCCCGTTGGTACAGTTGGTATGACGCTTGCGTCGTATCGAAGATAGGAAAAATTGAGATCGGAAAAAAATAACTATTAATTTCTTTATTTATATAAGGTATTTGTAGATTTTCAGCCTGATACATAGTGAACGAGGTTTTGAGCTTCGTGTGGCGACAGAGGTGAAGAAACTTAGGCAACGCAGGAGCCAGACCCAAGGTAAAGGAGCTACCGTAGTCAGGCATGAATGAAAAAATACGGTATCTAATTATCGTGTCTGATATTTTGCGGTAAGTGTTTTTTTCTAAACATTTTGGGGTACCTTTGTGCAAAAAAGAATGAAGACCATTATTTTGCTATAAGATGCGGCTAGGACGAAGCCTAATACTGCAGTATTTGACTACGGTAGGTCAATTAGTATTGCTCGGAAGTTGGGGTCACATTATACCCGAGCTATATACAAAAGACAGTTTTTTTCACAAAATAATTCAGAGGTTTCACTATATACGAAATGTCGAGTTATACACAAGTACAAGGGTCATTCAATGAATAAGGTGAATTTTTCGGTATAAGGACTTCTAATATAGATAGAAGCTTACTTTTTTTTAGTCTGCAAAAGAAATTAAATCCATGTGAAAAAGAAGTAAAACAAAAAACAAAAATAAAAAAGAGTAAGCTTCTATCTGTATTAGAAGTCCTTATACCGAAAAATTCAACTTATTTATTGAATGACCCTCGTATATATATTGCTGATATCTCGTGACGATTACACAAAGGTTCGTCTACGAAACTCCGGAGTAGAAGTGCTATGTATATAACATCAATCAGTTAATTACACACACACACACACACACACACACACACATATATATATATATATATATATATATATATATATATATATATATATATTAATCCTAGCTTTGAATATATGCTCTTTAGCGCTAGAGGGCGTCGTCAGTGATGTTCTAATTTGGATCATTGGGCAGTTTCGGGTCTTTCAAACATCATACTGACCTCACCAAGTCGACCCCATCAGAGCTGATCGGACTCTGATACGCCCTCTAAAAAATTGAATTTCAACTGGTTTGCACCCTTCAGCAACCAAAAACTTGATAACTGACCGCTGTTCAATCCTGGAGCATGTTTCTTGGTTGGCCATCTTTGTTAATCGCCAAAACTCTCAAATTTTTTTTTTTAATCTGCAAAAGAAATTAAATCCATGTGAAAAAGAAGTAAAAGAAAAAAACATAAAAAGAGTAAGCTTCTTTCTGTATTAGAAATCCTTATACGGAAAAATTCAACTTATTTATTGAATGACCCTCGTACATACGATATGTATCATTATTTTTTTTATTATTCAATTATTATATTATTTTTTTTAAGATTCCGGTGTGGGGTAGTTTGTTACGTAACGATAGAAAAATGATTCCCTATTTTAAGCTCCAGTAGAATGTTTCTTTTGTTTTTGTTTTTTAGTCTTCACCATTATCAAATGTTTTTCACTAATGTGTCTCTAAATCCAGTAGAATCCCTCATAACCGTAATCCCTCATATCCGGAATCCCTCATATCCGGAATCCCTCATATCCGGAATCCCTCATATCCGGACATGATTTTGATGTGTATATTTGAACTATTTGGGTGATATGTAATTGATTTGAAATTTCTGTTTTTCAGGAAATTTACTTTGGACAATTGCTTATGCTTATTTCACCCTAATGGCTTGTATTGGTGCAAAAGATGATGGGAATAAGAGGAAAAGAAAAGCTTTGGAGTTATCGCAAAAAGTGGAAATTTTAAACAGACTAGATGCAGGTGAAAGTTCATTGTAATTGATGTCTGAGTTCAGCATAGGAAAGTCAACATTTTATGATATAAAATCTTCCAAAGAAACTATTCTCCAGCGTTCACATTGTCACAATGAACAAGGAAATAAAAACATGATTGTGATGAAAACTGGACTGAAATTGAAAAAGCTATTGAAAAAGGTGTCAGTTTTATGGAAAGAAAGCTAGCATTCAGCTATGACGATTGCAATAACGCACGCAGAGTTAAAAAGTGTCTTTCGTTTAAATATTTCAAGATCAAAAGCAAAACGAAATACAGAAAAAGTTGAGAATGACATTAGAAGAGAAAGAATCGTCATGCAACAGCGATTAAAAAATCCTCGTTACATTATTTGTTTTGCATACGTGGCAGACTTAATTTAATGAATTTTCATTAACATTACATAATTTTTTTTTTCCTTAAAATCAATTCCATTATATTTCACTCGCCATTAGCTTATTTTGTTTACTATAAAACATTGAAAATAAATGTTAAACCTGATTTCAGTTCTTTTATTTCAGATACGACAGGTTTTAAAAAGACAGAAGATTGACGTTGAATTTAAGTCTTTGAAGATCGTAATTCACAGGACGGTAGGAAGCCAGGAGAATGTTCCACCAGCGAGAGGTGCGAGAGAAGAAATTTCCAGCTAAGCAGACCTTAGATAGTTTCTAGGAGAGAGCGTGTTATTTATCGTGATCAACAATCTAAACACGGCTAGAACACTCAAGACCTCGATCACGATGACTTGTGACTTTGGGCTAGTACAGCTATCGACGGGACCCCAAGGATTTCGTCTACCCAATTTCGCTCACAAAGCTTGGGCCAACATCTGGTATGGTTTTCAGGCACTTTTCAAATGTGCTGCACGCTGGGATTGCCAACCTCCAGACAGATAGCATCAAGAATATATATATATATATATATATATATATATATATATATAGCCGAGAAAAATAACAGCACTCGTAGCCTGACAATTGCATCTAGCATGAAACAGACTGTCGCCTCTAAGTGTTGACTTCTATGTTCACTTTTATATTTACATACGCTCTATCTCTGATATTGAGCACTTTATCTCATAAATATAGCACACTTTAAGACTATATTTCTTCATATATATATATATATATATATATATATATATATAATTTCATTCCCAGCAAGGCGATAAAACCACTAAGGCGCAATGAATGTTACTGGGTGTGAAATAAACTGAGAAAACGTTATTGAGTAGAAAGAGCAATAAAAAGACAGGTTTAAAAATAGACAGAAGATTGACGTTGAATTGACTTAAAATATTTTTGCCTTTCCTTGCCTTTAAAGGGCTTGGTCATGGACAGTTACCGGTAGTCCTGCATTTCAATCAGCCTTTTCCTCAACTGAAAAACACGAATCTTTTGTTGTATTATTATTATTAGTAGTAGTAGTAGTAGTAGTAGTAGAAGTAGTATTAGTATTATTATTATTATTATTATTTTTATTATTATTATTGTTATTATTATTAGTAGTAGTAGTATTATTATTATTAGTAGTAGTAGTAGTAGTATTATTATTATTATTATTATTAGTAGTAGTAGTAGTAGTAGTAGTAGTAGTAGTAGTAGTAGTATTTCGTTTTCCGCCGTATTCTGGGTGTTCACCAGCAAGTCGAACGACCTTAGACAAAGGTCACCTTTTACAGATTATTTGCTTCTGAAATATGTGATATTGGGCTTTATTCCGTGGGTCTTTAGTTTCATTAGTACATGCCCCAACACTTCAAGGACAACCGGATGATAGTAATCAATTTCTGTGGGGTTTTTTTGGTTTTTTTTTGGAGATCCATGCTTCGGACAAATGCATCAATGTATATGAGAAACCATTTTATAATGGCAACGCTTGTATTCTTTCTGGCCGAGCGGTCCCGAAGCGGCCCCCAAGTGGTCACCAAACGGCCCCGAAGCGGCCCCCAAGTGGTCCCCAAGCGCTAATTATGCAGGTGACATTTTCGTAGGCTTCCGTTTCATTTCATCTTTCCTCAACCAAACCAACGAACCTTTTGCCTTATTATTATTTCGTTTTCGTAATAAGCCATTTTATAATAGCAATGTCTGTATACTTTCTGGCCGAGCGGTCCCCAAGCGCTTATTATGTGGGTGATATTGTCCACCACCATACTACCCAGTCTTGTCGAATCTACTTGGCGGTATATGTTCTTCCAGGTAGGAGGCATCTTCAGGGATTGGTCATGGGATAATGACGACCTTTGTATTCATTCTGGCCGAGCGGTCCCCAAGCGCTAATTAAGCAGGTGACATATTCCACCTCCATACCAACCATCCAGTCTTCACTTGTCTGATCCCACTTGGCGCTAGATGTTCTTCCAAGCCGAAGTAGTCTTCAGGACGTGGTCTTTGACGGTTACCGGTAGGCTTTTCCGTGACACGCTTCAATTTGCCTTTTTGTTATTTAACACCTTGAATCTTTTGTCTAAATCGCCTTGGTCTGTCCTTCTTAAACTCTTCATGGAGAGGTATTTGGTTTTTCAGTACATGCTGTCTTTATACTTTGTTCTCGATTTTTATCTTTTACAGGGTTTTTTTTCATAGATTTCGCCACGTAATTTAAGAATGTCTCTTCGCTGTTTACCAAAATGCGATTCCAACGACCTACGTTCACTTGCTAAACAATTCTTCAATGGCAATGATTCCTTCTTTTCGTGCTCTGTATAATCTTTGATGCAGGAAACAATTCTCACAAGACACTGTTCGGGTTCTTCTGTCAAGAGTCTGTAACTCCGCCTTCGTCCACTCAACCACTCCTCTCGACATTAGCACAGATACAACCTAGGAATTAACGGCGGTTATAAGATTACTGGCATTCATCTTGGACTTCAGAAGAAGCCGTAACCTTTTCATGTATGTCTCTGTAATCAGTTCTTTCATATGTCGCCCAAGGATGATGATTATTATTATTATTATTATCATTATTATTATTATTATTATTATTATTATGTACACATATTCAATAATTTATTTAATATGATTTGTCGCTTTTATATCATATTTTCCATTATTTCATTGTTGTCCTTCCATCGAATGCGATTTTCTTGGTATGATCTACGACGAAAGGTTGATAAGCCGTGAGAAAAACAAATCATACAGTCAATCTGCTCGTAATACAATATCCTTGTCTACACTCTGACGAATCCTCTTCTTCTCTCCCTCCCAGCTATGGGTAAATAGCAGGACAGATTGGGTTCTATAGCCTTGGATGGTGACTAGTCTACCGAAGAGAGAATTAGCAACCTACTGTGGTAAAAAAAAAAATCTGCCTCGTCAGTCATGTATCGAAAGATACATGATCGCCTAAGTGTGCATCATGCATGGCACATAACTGACTGACTGACGTGCTAATACCCTTGGGAAAGGTATGAATCCTATGCTTCTCTCCCTAGCTACGGGTAAATAGCAGGACTGACCAGGTTCTATAGCCCTGGATGGCAACTGGTCTACCGCAGAAAGAAATGGCAACCTACTGCGGGAAAAATCTGCCTCGTCTGTCATTGATCGAAAGATGCAGGATCGCCTAAGCGTGTGTCAAACATGGCACATAACTGACTGAGACTTTGACGAGCGGAACATCACGAAAGTCGGTTTTGATAAGCACTGGGAATTTTTTTATATTTTTTGATACCATTAATATATATGCATGTGAGTTATTTTTCTTTCTTTCTTGGTCTCTTACTTTTTCTATTTCTTTAATTTCCGTTTCTTTCTCTCACTCTCTTTTTTCACCCTCTCTCTCTCTCTCTGTTAGTATACATATATATATATATATATATATATATATATATATATATATATATATATATATTGTCATCCACAGACAGACTCTTTCGCTCATCAGTGTGGCTAGACGTCCGGTTGCCTCTAGCTAGGATCGAAATCAGACTAAATTGGCGTCAGTCGCGGATTATACCACTAAACCGTTGGTGCACGGCAGGGATGAAGTTTAATGTAAGCGTATTTATTTTTAGATAAACACACAGTGACTGAGAGAACTCGATTCGATTTACCGAAGAGTATATATATATATATATATATATATATATATATATATAGTACAGATAATAAATATGAAATAATAAAACTGATCCACAAAAAGAGCTCAATGTATTTCTTATAACAGAGCATATGAATTACACAACAATATCCAAAATTCCCTCATATGGGGGGATAGATCTATTTCATAAGTGCTGAATATATATATATATATATATATATATATATATATATATATATATATATATACTAGCAGCATGGCCC
>OZ038518.1:13383256-13390756 GCA_964036315.1 Acanthosepion esculentum
TCGTTGTATACTCCGGTCTTTTTCGGGTGATATAAGTTGAAATTTCGAACGGAACCCTTTTTTTTAGTCCACGGGGGCACATTGTTCTAACAACATCCGACAGCTAGGCTCTGATCGGCAGGTTTTGAGGAACGTGGAACCACCTCTTATTTGCTGGTGTTCCCAGATCCTCCCTGAACCGGGGTGGTAGCACCTCTTAGGGTCCAAGCTATGGGCAAATAGTTAACCAACCCCCAAAACTAGGCTTAAAATACTATGAAAGTATAAGAATACATTTTTATAGTAAATATACCAGCAATATATTTTTGAAAATCAAAAAAAAAACATTAACAGCAATATATTTGACAAAAAACATTTTTACAAAAATACGTCAATTAAACTTGATCTACAAGTTTATTTCTTAAAAATATATATGTTATTCATACAAACCCATCCTAAATCACTTGTCGGTATTAAATAACCCATGGAAGTGTTGATATGCCGCTAAACAAAATCAACAATGAATCCGTCAACAACCTAATGCAACCCTCTTTACAAAAATACGTCAATGAAACCTGGCTTACAAACTGATTTCTTACAAAGAATACATATTCTATTCATACGGACCTATCCTAAAAATCTTGTTGGTATTAAATAACCCATGGAAGTGTTGATATGCCGCTAAACAAAATCAACAATGATCAATCAACAACCTAATGCAACCCTCTTTACAAAAATACGTCAATGAAACCTGGCCTACAAACTGATTTCTTACAAAGAATACATATTCTATAAGATGATGCAAAGGATGATTTGTTTCATCTTATATTGTGTTTCTGTTGGATGCCCATATTTCACATCCATGAGTCATCACCGGCAGAACATATTAAACAGCTTCTTCATGGTTTCGATTGTTGACTTGGGACTTCTCATGATGTTATAAAAGTTTCCAAAAGCCACTTAGCCAAGCACAATTCTTTTGACCTGCGGAAGTAAGGCCCCATATCTTGCAATCTTCTTTCTGAGATACACATAACTGTCTAGATCCTCGATGGTCTTTCCAGCTACAGTAACTGGTGATGGTTTAGCATGGCTGTTAAACGTATCATTAATTTTTCCAACATGCATGTTAAAGTCTACTGGGTGCTATTTGAACTTATTTAATATATAAATTATAGTTAAAAAAAAAAAAAAAAAAACAACAACATAGTATAAAGTAAACCTCTAAGACCTTTTGGACAATATCTAGAAGGAAAAAAATTGTTAGATAAAGTCCAAGAGATAAAATTGTAGAGATTTTTTTTAAAGTTTTATTTTCAAAATCTAAATAGTTGTTACAAATGTTTCCAGGCAACTGTTGCTTTACAGCCAGATCACACTGAAACACCAGTTTTCATACAATCACCAAAATTAAGCAATGTTGAGCCTGGTCAGTACTTAGATGGGTGACCAATCAGGAATACCAGGTGCTGTGAGTTTGGATGTGTAGGTGGTGTAATGGATAATGGCTCTGAATTGGAAATCCAAGAGCCAAGTTCCAATTCCAGTTGAGTTCATTATATTCACTTACACACAAATAGCTTTGGGAAAGGTATGAATTCACCTCTTCTCCCCCTAGCTATGGGTTAATTAGTAGGTCTTGTATCAGTAAGTCATTATTACCTCCTAAAAATCTTACAATCAAAGTTTTAAATAAGTGTCAAAAGGGTTCTTTTAATTTTTTTTTTTTTTTAGTGGTATTCACCCTGTACAAGGTCCGGGGGCACTTGAGGTAGAGAGTTACATTAAGAGGCAGTTTATTTGGATAGGAGGGGAAGATAATGGTTAACCCTAGACTTGAACAGGTTAAGAGTGTAGTGATCGGGGAAACGCCCTCTCCCCCTAGCTATGGGTTAATTAGTAGGAATTGTATCAGTAAATCATTATTAACTCAATTGATCAATTAATTAGTAGGATTTCTATCGTTAAACCATTATTATCTAAAAAGAAAATTTGCTCCATTTTATGTTGGGCTTCTGCAGTGATGGTGTTGAGTACCCATGTCTCACTTCCATAAGTCATCACTAGCAGAAAAGATTCATTAAACAAGTTTCTCTTTGTTTCGATTGGCATTTCTTTCCTCTTTTTTTTAACTAAATTCACCCCAAGCAAGGCGCGAGTGCCACTAGCACGTAAGTGTTTACAGAGGATTGAGAACACATGGCACAGTGGATAAAGGCGTTAGTTAGATCCAGTGACAGGACCCAAAAAGTGTGAGTTCAATACCAGGTTAAGGCAGTAGAGAACTTGGAGAGGGGAATTAACAGGAGATAACTGATAAGTGACATCCATTCAACATGGCACGTGAAACTAGAACACTCTACACCAGTGAGCGAAATAAAGGGTTCAGTTCGATATTCCAACCACCTGAAGAAGGCTGGGGTGTACAACGGCCGAAACGTTGTAATAAATATGGCGACAAAGATGAGGACAATAGTCCGAATAATGTAGCTAATGTACATAATACCTCATCTCAGAAATATAGACAGATACTGAAAGCCCGAAACGTTGTAATAAATATGGCGACAAAGATGAGGACAATAGTCCGAATAATGTAAATAATGTACATAATACCTCATCCCAGAAATATAGACAGATGCTGAAGAGCCGAAACGTTGTAATAAATATGGCGACAAAGATGAGGACAATAGTCCGAATAATGTAAATAATGTACATAATACCTCATCTCAGAAATATAGACAGATGCTGAAGAGCCGAAACGTTGTAATAAATATGGCGACAAAGATGAGGACAATAGTCCGAATAATGTAAATAATGTACATAATACCTCATCTCAGAAATATAGACAGATACTGAAGAGCCGAAACGTTGTAATAAATATGGCGACAAAGATGAGGAAAATAGTCCGAATAATATAAATAGTGTACATAATACCTCATCTCAGAAATATAGACAGATACTGAAGAGCCGAAACGTTGTAATAAATATGGCGACAAAGATGAGGAAAATAGTCCGAATAATGTAAATAATGTACATAATACCTCATCTCAGAAATATAGACAGATACATTTATATTTATCTATAATAATCTTTTCACATATACCTGTTTGTTTTTACCTTGCTGTTCTATCTCTTAAATTATTTTCTATTTATTTTAATTTTTTTATTTACTTAGAAACCAAGATAAATCTTTTAAGGGTCCAATGACGTCTAGCTAAAAGTAATATAAAATTAAATAAAGTACTGAAATATACGAATAAATTAACTAATAATCTTACTAAAGAATCCTATTAAATATGTTTTGAGAACTAAAGTGATAGAGATTTAAAATGCTGGCTTATGTGAATAAACACCTTTTTATGGAGAATATACGTGGTAAATATTCGCAAAAGTGAAAATAAATAAAATAATTTATAATATAATATGCGAATTGGTGTTGAAATGTTTTCGGTCTGACCCACTTCCTCGAATCTGGCCAACCATTTTTGAACGGCGTTCTTAGGCGTAACAAAGACATTTCATCGTCTGCCTCTTATAAGTGCAAATTAATGGATTAATAAACAAATAGTCAGGTTTAAAACTATCAGGAAGTGAATAAATGACAATATATATCTAAATATATGTAACCATAAACCTCCATGTAACAGTAAAATAACAGTAAATTTAAAAACTCCCTGCCGTCTTTCGCCGCCATTACACAGCACGTAAACAACAATGGCCGCCATTTATATCATTTAAGCGGAAGTGTGATGTTTTTTTTATTTCAGTTCTTTCTTTATTTTTATTTCCTTTCCTTTCGTTTCATATTAATTTATCTTATTTCCTGCTGGAATATTCTAATCGAGCAGGACGCTCAGTGTTTAAAGCTTGACGAAAGGAATCGATTTAATAAGCAGAAAAAAAGAGGGTCGACATGATATTGTTTCTAACGGCCATTATCAGGTTGGGGAAAAAGAAGGAAGATAAAGTCTGATTTATTTAAGTTTTTCAGTGTTTAGTTATTTATCGTTGGCTTTTATTTTATTTGTGTGTAATTAGTGTGCATGTATGAAAATAAGATGAAGAACTATTAAAAAAAAATAATAGGGATGATAGAAAAGAAAGAAAGAAGTACGGTGTTGGAAAGAAAGAAAGAAAGAAAGAAAGAAAGAAAGAAAGAAAGAAAAAAGAAAGAAAGAAAGAAAGAAAGAATGGTGTTAGAAAGAGAGAAAGAAAGAAAGAATAAAGGGTGTTAAAAAGAAAGAAAGAAAGAAAGAAAGAAAGAAAGAATAAATGGTGTTAGAAAGAAAGAAAGAAACAAACAAACAAACAAACAAACAAATAAACTATGGTGTCAGAAAGTAAGAAAGAAAGAAAGAAAGAAAGAAAGAAAGAAAGAAAGAAAGAAAGAAAGAAAGAAAGAAAATACTCTCCAAGAAAACAAATTAATATACAAAGAAACCATGAAATTTCATTTTTGAAAAAACATATTACCTACAATACATTTTTGAAAAAAAAAATACAATCAATAAATAATCTTGTCGGCATTAAATAACCCATTGAGGTGTTGATATGCCGCAAAACAAAACAAACCAAATCCATGAATATTCGAGAAGTAGAGAAAGAAAAATCAGTAAATAAAAATACAACAGAATATTTTAAAGAAAGAAAGAAAGAATAATGGAAGGCAAAAAAGAAAGAAAGAAAGAAAGAAAGAAAGAAAGAAAGAAAGAAAGAATAATGGAAGGCAAAAAAGAAAAAAGAAAGAAAGAAGCGAACTAAACAAGTCTCCCAGGATGTAAAAATAGAAAGAGCAGAATTATTTCCCATAAAGAACAAACAAATGATAAATGAAGCTAAATTTAAAACATTTCTTCTTGAGCTTGGAAGGCAGCTTATTTGACGTATTTCGGTGAAGTCTTATGATGGATGATACAAGGGTGACTTGTGTGAAGCTGATGTCGGAACTCACTGCCTTCAGCGTTGATTATTCAATTTATCTTGAGATTTCCTTGTCAAATTTCTGACTTTGCGTTTCATGGTTTTTAGCATGGCGTCAAAATCTATGAGGGACGCCGATTATTCTTTAGGGTTTTACGTCTTTTTTTTTCTTTATTTGTCAGTCTCAATGTTTATATTTTCTCGTTGTCTGAAGAAGGCGAGAACGTGCATCTGAAAAGTTAATATGTATTTGCTTGAATTTACGCCTGATATCCACAAAGCCCCAAATGACAATCAAAACTTCAACTGCACGTTCTTTATTACTTTGACTGCGAAATTTGAAATATGTCTTCATTTTTCTTTTTTACCAACCAGTAAAAAATGATTTCTGAATTTCCTTTTTCGTGAGAGAAAGTAAGAAGGAAAAGTAAAATTAGAAAAATGAAAGTAAGAAAGAAAGACGAAACAAAGACATTAAAAAAGAAAGAAAGAAAGAAAGAAAAGTAAAATTAGAAAAATAAAGGAAGAAGAAAGAAAGAATTAATGAATGAAGAAAGAAAGAAAGGAAGAAAGCAACAAACAAACAAGGAAGATCAATAAATAAGAAAATGAAAAAAGAAAAATGAAAGAAAGTGAAAGAAAGAAAGAAAGAAAAACGAAAAGAAAGAAAGAAAAAACAATAAATTAGAAAAAGAAAGAAAGAACATTAAAATTTCAAAAAGAAAGAAAGAAAGAAAGAAAGAAAAGAAAAAAATTAGAAAACGAAAGAAAGAGAGAAAGAAAGAAAAGTAAAATTAGAAAAATAAAAGAAGAAGAAAGAAAGAATTAATGAATGAAGAAAGAACGAAAGAAAGAAAGAATGAAAGAAAGAAACCAGCAAACTAACAAGGAAGATCAATAAATAAAAAAATGAAAAAAAGATAAATTAAGGAAAAATGAAAGAAAAAAGAATGAAAGACTGTAAAATAGAAAGAAAGAACAATAAAATTAGAAAAATGAAACAGGAAGAAAGAAAACACAAAACATATAAAAAATGAAGCAACGAAAAAAAGAAAGTACGAAAGAAAGTAAGAAAATGAAATCAAAAGAAAGAAAGAAAGAATGAAAGAAAGAAAGAAAGAAAGAAAGAACAAAAAATTAGAAAAAGAAAGAAAGAACATTAAAATTTCAAAAAGAAAGAAAGAAAGAAAGAAAGGAAGAAAGAAATGAAAGAAGCGGGAAGAAAGAACAGGACAAATAAAATAGGAAGGAAAAAAGAAAGAAGAAATCGTAAGAAAATGAAATCAACAGATAGAAAGCAAGAACAATAAATCAGAAAAATGAAAGAAAAAAAGAAAGAAAATAAAAGAAAGAAAAGTAAAATTTAAAAAATGAAAGAAGCGGAAAGAAAGAATGACCGAGGGAAATAAAAGAAAAAAGACCAAAATATGACTTAAGAGAAAATGGAGCAATGTATGAAAAAAGCAAGCCAGAAGGAAAGTACCTAAAAATATCATCGCGTCGGATAATGGCACAGAACCAAAATCTGCCTGATGACTGAGACAGTTGTAATGTTAACCGCCACCCACCACAAGAATCACCATCCAAGCACAGATTAAAAACAATTCGAACTGAAATTGTTTTCGTCAAGTTTTCCGCCGAGGTTTTAAATCCAGGTGAAAGCGATCTGACTCCATTTGCCTCTCCGTTTTTGTTTTTTTGTTTGTTTGTTGTTTTTTTTGACACTCGCTTATGCGAAAAAAAAAACGCGGATATTTTCCAGTTTTAACCGGAATCGATCAGTTGTGAACAGGTAAGGCCTCCCTGTTCGCCAGCGCCTTTGTGACATCGATACGGCACGAGTAAGGACGAAGGGGGATAGAATAAAGAAAGCAAGGTACAAAATAATGAATAAAACGTGTAGAATTCGTCTGTAACGCCAGTGAAAGTTGTCGGATGGCAAAGACAGCGTGGCTTCCGAAACAGTTTTGTTACTAAGGAATTTCATGTTCCCGCGGATGGAGCTCTCAATCAACAAATGTTTTTTTCTTTTCTTTTTTTTTTTTATTTGTATAAGTGAAGAGCGTCTTTTGATGACGTGCTTGGCGGGAAATAAAGAACAAAATGAAAAACTACAGCCTGTTCAGTTATTGTTGAAAACGGACTGAATATGTCGCTAATTACAGAGGAGTTGAAAGTGACAAAAACACGATAGGAAAACGATACACAAAGGTGGGTGGGGGACTTCGAATATCAGTTGTGCCGAAAGGCTTGGTCGGTTGCGTACATAGATAGATAGATAGATAGATAGATAGATAGATAGATAGATAGATAGATAGATAGATAGATATGAACAGACTGAGAACATAGAAGAAGTGAGAGGAACAGATAGATAGATAGATAGATAGATAGATAGATAGATAGATAGATAGATAGATAGATAGATAGATAGATATGAACAGACAGAGAACAGAGAAGTGAGAGGAACAGATAGATAGATAGATAGATAGATAGATAGATAGATAGATAGATAGATAGATAGATAGATAGATAGATATGAACAGACTGAGAACAGAGAAGAAGTGAGAGGAACAGATAGATAGATAGATAGATAGATAGATA
>OZ038518.1:13398256-13443256 GCA_964036315.1 Acanthosepion esculentum
AGAAACTCTTTGATCCTAGATGTCGACTGGACGGTACGTATCAGCAGATAAATATTTGATAATCTTGCCTGCCCTGTTGATTATGGCTCTTGTGGCAGTTTTGTTCAAAAGGTTAATGTTTACTGAGCCCCTTAATTTGACGGATGGGCGCTATGGATATTGGCTGAGAATAAGAAATCGAGGAGACGAGATCGAATTCCAGTCGAGATCTTTACATTCACTTACACGCAAACCAGGCATAATTGGCAACTTACTGCCGGAAAATCTCCAAACGCCCTCTTCCACCAGGCATTGAGCCATATAGATAGATAATGAACAGACAACCATAGATAGATATGAATAGACTGAAATAGATAGATAGATAGATAGATAGATAGATAGATAGATAGATAGATAGATAGAAAGAAAGAAAGAAAGAAAGAAAGAAAAAAAGACTGTGACAGATGGAAACAGAATGAGATACATACGAACAGATTGATATAGATAGATAGATAGATAGATAGATAGATAGATAGATAGATAGATAGATAGAACAGACTGGGATAGATAGATAGATAGATAGATAGATAGATAGATAGATAGATAGATAGATAGATAGATAGAACAGACTGGGATAGATAGATAGATAGATAGATTGATAGATAGATAGATAGATAGATAGAACAGACTGGGATAGATAGATAGATAGATAGATAGATAGATAGATAGATAGATAGAACAGACTGGGATAGATAGATAGATAGATAGATAGATAGATAGAACAGACTGGGATAGATAGAACAGACTGGGATAGATAGATAGATAGATAGATAGATAGATAGATAGATAGATAGATAGATAGATAGATAGATAGATAGAACAGACTGGGATAGATAGAACAGACTGGGATAGATAGATAGATAGATAGATAGATAGATAGATAGATAGATAGATCTTTTGATACATGACTGACGAGGCATATTCTTTTCCCGCAGTAGATTGCCATTTCTTTCTGCGATAAGACCAGCTGCATTCCAAGGTCTTTCCTGCTATTTACCCATCGCTGGGATGGAGAAAAAAAGCATTCGTACCTTTCCCAAGGGTATTAGCACGTCAGTCAGTCAGTTATGTGCCATGTGTGATACAAGCTTAGGCGATCATGCATCTTTCGATACATCACTGGCCAAGTAGATTTTTTCCCGCAGTTGGTTGCCATTTCTTTCTGCGGTAGACCAGTTGCCATCCAAGGCTATAGAACCCGGTCTGTCCTGCTATTTACCCATAGATTGGTCGAGGAGAAGCAAAGGATTCATACCTTTCCTAAGGGTATTAACACGTAAGTGAATGTAATGGATTCGACTGGAATTTGTAACTCGGCTCTCCGATTCCTCAATCCGAAGCACACGTCTCTGTTAAGCCGGACATTATATTATCTTTAAATAATTAAAACTCTTGAGGCACCATGGAAGAGTCGGCTCAAAAAAATGAACCTGAGAATAATTGATACTCGTATTGATGAGTAGCTTCCAACAAGCGGAGTGATCGTTTTCTATTGATTTATTTAACTTGAAGGGAAAAGTTGGGATGGAGAGGTTATTATTAAGGATATTATTAGAGGCCAGTGTCGGCTGATCAAGATACGCTCATCGAATGTGACTAAATGACTTTTTTTTTGGGGGGGGGGGGTAAATGTGATTAGCCCTGATCTGGCATCTCGCTTACAGTCGCTCTCTCGCACACATGCCGTCGCTTCCCTCTGTCTTTTCTACAAATACTTTCACGGTAGGTGCTCCGACGAGCTACTCTCGCTAGTTCCCAGACTGCATGAATTTAAACGTGCCCCTAAGTTGGCATCTCAGCCCCGCCCCCTGCACTGTCGAAACGGTTAAATGTAGCCATCTCTTCTACTCCAATAGCTTCATGTATCGCACTTCCCGTCTGTGGAACTCCCTTCCTCCTACTTGCTTCCCTGATAGCGATAATTTCCAAATATTCAAATGCAATGTCAATCGACATCTCCAGATGCCTTGATCTAATTCCCCGTCCTTCACTTCATCATTTCCTCTTTCACGCCTCTTTACTCTTGCTCTCACTCTCTGTAATCCCTTGCGGTGCTAGTGGCACTCCCGCCTTGCTTAAAAAATTATCCCCCTTGCTGTCTACACATTTCTTCCATCGGTGCTGCCGTGCTTGAATCCAATTGGTGAAGACGCTTACATCCTGTTGGTCAAAAAACGTCACCCAGAGCAGATATTACATCATATACTTATTAGAAGCTAATTGTTTTTTTCATGTTGGGGAACAGATGATAGTCATATGGGGCCAAATCAGGAGAACAGAGAGGGTGATCAACCAATTCAAAGCTACAGTCACGTACAGCAAACATTCAAACCAAGGACGTTTGCTGGAACATTGTTTCGATGAACCAAGACATCTATCGTCAGTTTTTCTTCACGTTTTGTCTTGATGGCTTTTCGTAACTGTCTCAGCATGTTGGCCTAGTACTCTCCATTGATCGTGTGGCCCTTTTGAAGATAATCAATAAAATCAATGACTTTTCCATTAAAAAAAACTGAAGCCATCACCTTCGCTGCAGATGAAATGACCATGGCTTTCTTTGGAGCCGGTGAGGGGGGAGGGCGTATTTCCCTTGCACGGATTTTCTGTTTCGCTTAAAGTGATGGACTCAGCAATATGAAATATTCAAGGAAACCAACCAATCTGCCTTAAACAATGTCAGGTTTTCCCATTATTTGATCAGCCTGGTGCACTTCTGATCAGTTGTCAGAAGACGTGGCACCCACTGAGCAGAAACCTTTGTTATGCCAAGTTCATTGTGCCGAATATTCTCAGCTCTCTCACGGGATATCCTAATAGCATCAGCGATTTGAATTATAATTAGTCGCATGTCATCCATCACCATGTGGTGAACACGATGTTTTCCTCGGTAGTGGCGATTGCAGGATGTCCAGACTTGGAAACATCTTCAAGACTCTCCCTTCCCCTGCCTAAATAAAGCTGCCCACTTTTGCACTCTTGATAAAGCTGGTACGCCATCCCTTACAGAGCATATCAGCAGGATTGTCCTTTAAACCCTTTGTCTGCAGGTATTTGATAACATCAAGGTGCCAAATTTTGTTCATTTTCAAGAGAAGTTACTACCAGTTACATTTGAAATTTTCTTTGGACAGTCAGAAGTCAGTTTACCTAGAAGAAAACAATGCAGTTATTAATTTTAAAAAAAGTTGAAGTTAATGCTCTCAAGGTTTCACAGCTCTAGCATCACTCCTTCATAATCAGACTATGAACTTTTCAGCCTACAGTCGTATGTAATATAATGTTGACGCTAGAGAGTTATAACTTTCACCAAAATATCTTAATTGGCCTTAGATTAATTATCTAAGGATGTAATAAACTTTATAATAGGCGTAGTGTCAGGGACTTTGAACAATGAAATGACAAAGTAGCAACACTTGAATTGGGCAAATGATTGAACAAGTTAAAATTGAGAATAGTGTGGAAAGCGATTGATTGGGGTGGGTGTGGGCTGGAGATTGGCATATCCTTTCTCAATTATCTCGAGACCGAAATGCCCCCAAAGGATCGTCCGTATAAGGCTATTGGCATTAAGTACCACCGCACAGTAAATTAGAACTGGTATATTTAAATGAAGTCTAAAGCTTAAAATAATCAAAATGTTGCTATTTTAAACTAAATAAATCAATTGTTTTAGTGACAAATGATTTTACTACGATTCGTATTTCTTTAACTATAATCAAATTGCTGCTATTTTAACCCTTTGAGTCCTACGTTCCTGAATAATTTTAACTCTTCTGCCTAAGCTCTTGAGTCAAAATTCATAAATAATTAGTATGTAATGTTTCGCGTTAGGTATAAAAACAGTTACAAATATATAAGCATTATAAAGGGTGTTTCATTAAGACGGATCAAAGTTAAAAGTAAATAAATCAGTGTTATTGGTGAAAATTTATTTATTTCTCTATTGTGTCGTGTTGTTTAAGTCATGGCAATTATGTGTGAAAAATAATATCGCCCAAATGTCCGCCAAGGCTTCGGCGGCACACCTCCACTCGATGGTCAAAGTTTTTGATGACGTCTCTGTATAGTTGCTCCTCGATCTCACCAACATGACTTATTATCTCATCCTTCAGCTGTTGAATTGTTGTTGGCTTGTTGGATGAGACCTTACTTTTGAGATGACCCCAAAGGAAGAAATCTTAAAGGCTCAAGTCGCACGATCGTGGTGGCCAATTGACTTCCATGTTTCGAGAGATGATGCGACCTGGGAACTTCTCATTCAATTTTTCTTTGAACGTCCATTTTCGTAATAGGTTTCGATAACTTTAACACGTTGTTTGATTGTTAATCTTTCCATGGTTGAAATTACCAAAGACTTAAGTTCTTAAATCTGAAAGAAAAAGAAAAAATCATTAGACGCTTAAAACTTAATTTACATTTAAAATCGGTCCAAGTTATTGGAACACCGTTTACCTAGCTGGGTGCGAGTATTATTGCATGACTTCACTTTATCGTCAGAAATCTTTTTTGTCCCGGTCTACCGAAATAAGACAACCAACGACGGAAGTGTTTAACCACCGTTTAACCAGTGGCTGGGCATTAAGTCATTTTTTCGCTACCACCGGTAAAGCGGTGGTAAGGGCTCAAAGGGTTAACTAAATAAAGCAATGGTTTTAGTGTCAAATACTTTAACTCGCCTTGTATTTTTTTAACTAAATCAACAACTAGTGACTAAAAAAGATCATCCCTTCTCACAAATTTAATCCTAAATTATGAGATTTCGTCTTTAAAAGGGATTTACCATTCTTTAGAGTATAAATCAAAATTTCGGGATTTTAAAAAACTACTAATATTTTACACTATTTACATTATTCGGACTATTGTCCTCACCTTTGTCACCATATTTATTACATGTTTTGGCCGTTGTACGCTCCGGCCTTCTTCAGATGGTTGGAATGACGAACTGAACACAGTGGATAAAGGCGTTAGTTACATCCAGTGAGAGGCCCTAAAGACTGTGAGTTCAATACCCGGTTAAGGCAGTGGAGAACTTGGAGAGGGGAATTAACAGGAGATAACTGGTAACTGACATCCATTAGACATGTCACGTATAACTAGAACAGTCTACCTCAGTGAGCGAAATAAAGGGTTCACTTCGACATTCCAAGCAACTGAAAAAGGCCGGAGCGTACAACGACCGAAACGTTGTGATAAAAATGGCGACAAAGATGAGGACAATAGTCCGAATAATATAAACAGTGTACATAATACCTCATCTCAGAAATGTAGACAGATATTAATATTTTAATACTAAAATAAGGGTTTTCTGTTCGAAAAATGACCTCCCGTTTCCATTTAGTGAAAGAGCAAAGCCAGTGCGTCCTGAGTATAATGATAAACTGCATCAGCGTCCTGGGTAAGACGATAAACTATATCCGGCAGCAAGGTCTCCGTTCGGGAGGTACTGAAGAGCGTGGAACCACCTCTTAATTGCTAATGTTCCCAGGTCCACCCTGACCCGGGGTGGTAGCACCTGTTAGAGTCGCAGCTATGGGAAAATAGTTAATCCCTCCCCAAACTCATCCACGTCCTGGGTAAGGCGATAAATTACATCTGGCGTCATGGGTAAGACGATAAACTACGTTCAAGAGCAAGGCCTCTGACCGTCCTGGGTATGTCAATAAATTGCATCCAACAGCAAGGCCTCTGATCAGGAGGTTTTAAGGGGCGTATAACCACCTCTTAATTGCTGATGTTCCCAGGAGTGGTAGCACCTGTTAGGGTCCCAGCTATGGGCAAATATTTAACCACCAAACTGATGTCAAAACTCTATGAAAGTGTAAAAATAGGTTTTAATATCAGAAATACTATGTAAAAAAATTATTACCAGCAATAAATTTTTGAATAAAAGAAATATTACCAGTAGTACATTATTACCAGCAATATATGTTTGAAATGAAATATTACCAGCTATACATTTTTTTTTAAATATTACCAGCAATATTTTTTTTTTTTTTAAATATTACCAGGTATATATTTTTGAAAAAGAATTATTACCAGCTATACATTTTTGGAGGAAAATATTACCAGAAATAGATGTTTGAAGGAAGAAAATATTACCAGCAATAAAAATTTTCTCGGCATTAAATGACCCATAGCGGTGTTGATATGCTGCTAAATTAAATCAGCAATCAACAAGCTAATGCAACCCTTTTTACAAGAATACATCAATGAAACCGGATGTCCTACAAACTGATTTCTTACAAAGACATATTCTATTCATACGAACCTATCATAAAATCTTGTCGGCATTAAATAACCCGTTGAGGTTAATATGCCATAAAACAAAACAAACCGAGCCAAACAACCAAAGCCAGTTTTTACTGAATCCTCACACGATACAAGGCCCAAATAAGCTACCCGAACCCGTTTTTATAGAGTGTTACGAGAAATTTTGGCCGAGCTTACGAAATCGGATACCCCACAATGAACTTGGCCTTGTGTCGCATGCGAGCGCGTGGGGCGGTTAGTGAATATCTCACTATACGGATTACTTCGGAAGTTTGCCAGTCGAACTCACTCCCTCCAGGCAGAGAGGATCCGCAGACGAGGCTATATCGAAGGGCGGAGTATCGTCTCGAGAGACAGCCACACGGCCTCGTTTTTACGGGGTCTACGGGGAATTTTTGGCCGAGCCTACGGGCTCGCGTACACCACAAAACATTGGCCTTGTGCTGCATCTGACCGCGTGGGGGGGTAGGGAATATCTCACTATACGGATCACTCTAAGGGTTACTATTCGGTGGTTATTATTCAAGCGAGTATTATCGAGCAAGTGCTATTAGTGCGAGTGTTATTCGAAGGCGTCTGACACCAGTATTGTTCAACGGCGTTACTATAGTTGTATCTGCGATTACAAAGTCTCTACTACAACGAGCATTACGAAAGTGATAACGAGTTTTCGTTGACATTACAAAAGTGACAACGAGTGTTCGTTGACATCACAAAACTTCAACTGCCCTTGCGCGACGATCCTATGAAGAGATTTTCCAACTCAAAATTACAGAGGAATCAAGTGCATCATAGTGTTGTCCTGGAAGGCACCCTCATAGTGATCGCGTTGTTTTGTGGCTGCTCCCAATATGAGCGTCGAATATGCATACGAGGCGAAACCGTATAGCATTGACCTAAAATCATGTCTTTAAATAGTCTCGTCAAATGGAGACTTCCACATCTGCAAGGTTGCCAAACTCGTTCAGAAATCTGGAAATTATCGGCTGACGCATTCTCGGATCAGTGGTTAAACATGGCTTCGGGTGAGTTAAGCCTGTAGGTCTTAGCGAAGACCACCCTACTTCAGAACCACGTCGACCGGCGTGACAACCACAAACGCAGAACTGTACCAAATAACAGAAACCATATCACTTGAGGACTTCGGAACAGCAGCAACAACTAAAATGCATAACGCACGAAACTCGAAGAGAAAATAATGATATAGTCAAGAGGCTGACATTCCACCCTACTTCAAGCCAAAAGTAAGGAAGGAAATCCCCCATCAATACTGGAAAGAAAGATAACAACTATTGCGCTTAGGAAAACTGTTTTCCTGAAAAATTGTTTTTTAAGAGAAAACTTCTATAAAAACCTCAACCGATAGGAGCACTAACGGTTTGGTCAATAAATGCGGAATGTTTCCTTATAAGGAAACGTTTAATATTAATTTTACTATTACCATACATCCGGGAGGGAAAGGCAAGAATTTCTCATATTCTAGCCAATATAATATCAATGTTTGAAGAAAATTCCCCAAACCACACACTCTCACGCTAGTTATTAATTGATGAGGTCCAGAATTGAATAAACAATAATTTTATGTATGAAAGATTTAGTTTCGTATAAACGTTTTTGATGACGATAAAATTTCAAGTAATGTTTCTATCACAACTACTAGTACTACTACTTACTACTACTGCTACTACTACTACTAGTAGTAGTAGTAGTAGCAGTAGCAGTAGTAGTAGTAGTAGTAGCAGCAGTAGTAGTAGTAGTAGCAGTAGCAGTAGTAGTAGTAGTAGCAGTAGCAGTAGTAGTAGTAGCAGTAGTAGTAGCAGTAGCAGTAGCAGTAGTAGTAGTAGTAGTAGCAGTAAGCGATTGGCTTGTTTCCTGTTAATACATACTGATCATCTTTGGAATTCATTTTGTTTTGGAGTTTAAATATGTTGACTGTTGAGGGGAAGACATGATTTATTGGCTATTTACGAAACCCAAATATTATCGCTTTGTTTTAAGGGTCATCAATTTTCATTAATAAGCCAATGAAATGTGACAGAAAAAAATATGTTGTCGAATTTGGGGGGGAAAAAAAAGATGGAAGGGCAGAAAAAACAATCGCGCCGAAGTTCAAGAATCAGCGGGTGGGGGTGGGAGAAACAGGAAAGAGAAGTAAGAGGTGGAAAGGAAGAGTTAAATATGCAAAAACCAAAGAAAGAAAGAAAGAAAGAAAGAAAGAAAGAAAGAAAGAAAGAAAGAAATCAGACGATTCAAAACCGAAAGAAAGAAAGAAACAAACAAACAAATCAAAGGTTTCAAAACAGAAAAGCAAAAAGCAAAACAGAAAGCAAGCAAGAAAGAAAGAAAGAAAAAACAAATCAGACGATTCAAAACAGAAAGAAAGAAAGAAAGAAAGAAAGAAAGAATCAGACGATCGAAAGCAAAAAAGAAAGAGAGAATTCAAAAGTTTCAAGAAAGAAAGAAAGATCATGAAGGAGTGTGAACCGGACAATAGGCAAACCTATCTACTCCTATTGAGAATTTTTAAAAAATTAGTAAGTAAAATTTCAGAGTTTAGGCGGATACATTTGAAATATAGAGTTTAAGTAGGCTTTAGAAGGAATGACAAACCCAATTCTAAATAAGAAACAAGGGATGAACCTCTACTCCTGTTCAAACCTACCAACTCCTGTTAGAGATAAATATTGCCTGTTTATATTTTGCTCTTTAAGCATCTGATTGGCAGGCACTCATTCTACATGAACTGTATTGATTTGCGTACTCGTTTTCGAGATCACTTCATACGTGCCATCATTGAAGTGTTTTTGTTTAGGAAATACATCGTATAACATAGTGTAAGCATAACATGTGAGGAAGTTTGAAGGAAAATGGAAACAAAAGAAACACTTAAACTCCAAATCAGAACGAGACGGCTGAATGTTCTGGAACACTTAACGAGGAAAGAGGGCTTGGAAAATTCGACACTCACGGGATTTTTTTTTTTATTGATTGATTTTGGTTTTTACGGCTCATCAACCTTTTGCTGGTTATTTAACGCCAAAAATATTGGATTCTAAGAGTTTTTTATGATAATAATGATTTACTGATACAAGTCTTACTAATTAACCTATAGGTGGGAAAAGAAGAAGTGTATTCATACCTTTCCCAGGGATATTGGCGCGCATGCGAATATAAGGAACCCGACTGGAACTGAAACTCGACTCCCTGATTTCCAATTCCGAACCTTTATCCATTACACCACCCGCACATCTAATCTCACAACACCTGGTATTCCAAAGTGGTCACCCATCTAGGTACTTATCAGGCTCTACGTTATTTAACTTCGATAGTCTTACGAGAACCGGTGGCTCAATGTGTTATGGCCGTAAGTCACTCACAGGACATACCGTACAATGCGTCATCTCCCTGACGGGCTTTTCAAAAAAGTAAAATGATGGAACCTAACCGCCAATCTAGTACTGCGCTTGAATTCATCAAGTCTGGGTACCATAGAGGAAGGTTCGTCAGAACAATTGCCATGAAAGTATTTATAGAAAACGCACAGGGGAAATACGTTACGACGGTGAGAATGTGATTGAAGCCGAGATGCCATGTCTGGACCAATAACATTGCAGATTGTTCTTTGAATTTTATTAAGTATCTCGAGATCTATAGCAAGAACATCCGACCAGACGTTGCGGCAAGGACGAATGATAGATTTATAAATATGTAAGATAGATTCTGTCGAGAAAAATTGTCTAGCTCGATATAGTGAACTAACTTTCCTATCTGCACTCTTAGCAACTGATTCAGTGTAATCTTTCTACTTCATATCAACAGAAAACGTTAGTCCGAGACGGTGCAACGAGATACTCTCCTGGAGGTTAGCATCAGCCATGCTGTTGGAAAGCAGAAAGGGTTCTCTAAGATTATGAAAAGAGCAGTATCGTTTTGGAGGTTTCAAAAATAACAAGCCTCTTCTTGCCCCATTTAACAACGAGTTGCAGGCCGTGTTTAAGATCAGCTGCATATTTGACCTTCCTGTTAAGACAAGAGTAAATAGTCGTGCCATCAGAAATTAATGGGTGTGAACGGGTTAAGAAGGTTGGGCTCCAAACTTTTCGGAACGTGTCGCTGAAATGTTTCTTTTCCATTCTTTCTTCGTTTCTTTGGTCGCCATAATGTGGGAATGGGGAAAAACGTCCATTAGACGACAATGAAAGCGCATTAAAGACAATACGTAGAATTCTACCATTCATGCGAAAACAGATTATTTTCCCCAAAACTAGTGACTTCATGACATTTGGAAAAGACTGAAGCTTTCGTTTTTGCTTTTTGACGCTCATAATATTTCTTTCTGCACGCAACATTTTCTTGTCAGGGATTCTTTGCCATGTCTTGACTACGAATTTGTAGTCTCTCCGTTTCCTATTCAACAAGTGAGTGCATGTTGGTACCTCGACATATGTGCGCATGCGCACACATCAATGGCTGGAAAATTTGCCTCGCGATGTGAAAGCATTTTTTTTATTCTTAATATTTTTTATCGGTAATTTTTACATCACAGTATAAATGTAGTATTCAATAGATAGATAGATAGATGGATAGATATATAGATAGATAGATAGATAGATAGATAGATAGATAGATAGATAGATAGATAGATAGATATGAATAGACTAATATAGGTAGATACGAACAGACAGATAGATACGAACAGCCTAGCTAACAGGCGGACTAAGATAGATAGATATGAAAATACTAAGATAGATTGATAGACAGATACGAACAGGCTAAATAGATAGATAGATAGATAGATAGATAGATAGATAGATAGATAGATAGATAGATAGATATGAACAGACTAACATAGGTAGATACGAATAGACTTAGATAGATACGAACAGGCTAGCTAACAGGCGGACTAAGATAGAGAGAGAGAGAGTTGGACTAAGATAGATCGATATGAAAATACTAAGATAGATTGATAGACAGATACGAACAGGCTAAATAGATAGATAGATAGATAGATAGATAGATAGATAGATAGATAGATAGATAGATAGATATGAACAGACTAACATAGGTAGATACGAATAGACTTAGATAGATACGAACAGGCTAGCTAACAGGCGGACTAAGATAGATAGAGAAAGAGTTGGACTAAGATAGATCGATATGAAAATACTAAGATAGATTGATAGACAGATACAAACAGGCTAAATAGATAGATAGATAGATAGATAGATAGATAGATAGATAGATAGATAGATAGATAGATAGATACGAACAGGCTGAGAGAGAGAATGAAAAGCCTGAAAGAATTTTATTAATAAACTGGGATGTGTAGATAAATATGAGCACCGGAGACATCCGAATGGAGTCAAGGTGAGATGCAAAGACGATGATAAACAGTTATTAACAGACTACCTCATAAATTGTCATTGTTTTTTTTTGTTTTTTTTTACTTTCTCATTACATTTTATTTCCTTTTTTCTTTTTCTTTTTTTTCTTTTTTTGGCTAGGGATTTGCTTTTATTCTTTTCTTTATGCTATTGTTTTTTTTTGTTCACCTTTTCCAAAATTTAACCTCACGGCGCTCATCCTCTTGCTCGTTCACACAGTCAAATATCACTTCGTCTATCGTGAGACTTTGACATATAATCTCGGAAACATAACCTCAAACATTTCCTCTTCTTTAGGTTTTGCCTCTTGCGAAATGTGTCTTCTTTCATGTTCGATGTCTTGAAGGAATTCACAACCAAAACTGACATCGTCTGTGAATTGTTTAAACGTACGTCCATATAGTGAGATTTCCTTGCACTGACTTAATTCAAAAGAACCCGAACAGGTACGTAACGTCTGAATAAAATTTCCCTATGATTGTTGCTTCAGATACGAGTATCGATTTGTCGTGGTATGCAGAGTATAATAGATAGATAGATAGATAGATAGATAGATAGATAGATAGATATGAACAGACCAAAATAGATAGATACGAACAGGCTAGTTAGATAGATAGATACATACATACATACATACATACATACATACATACATACATATATACATACATACATACATACATACATATGAACAGACCAAAATAGATAGATACGAACAGGCTAGATAGATAGATAGATAGATAGATAGATAGATACGAACAAACTAAAGTCTGAATAAAATTTCCCTATGATTGTTGCTTCAGATACTAGTATCGATTTGTCGTGTTATGCATAGTGTAATAAATAAAATGAAAAAATATTTCTTAAAACCCCTGAAAAATATCGCCGACTTATTATTTCCTTCTTATTAACACCGGCATTCATAATGACAGGTCACTCAGTTAGCTTCGTTTCTGAAACCAGTTATTTGGACAAGCGAAGAAAATATCACGTATCAGTACCAAATCAAAGGGCAATCCTACAGCATTCACCGACTACAATTTTGTTGTGGAGTTATTTCCACAATAGAACTTGTAGTCGGACTAAATGCGTCCTAAATGGGGTAAACGTACAGAAACGTTAGGAACTTGTAAATAAGTGTTACGCAGAGTAATCGAGTTGTGGTCGCTGATAACTTACTCCTTCCTCGACTACCTACTGACTCCTACTTATAATAGGTGGGAGAGTCTATTCTCTAGACCAGGTGTCTTTCACTATAACACCCCCCTCCTAAAACTTTACTCCGTATTTATTTATTTTTTTTTTTTTTACAGAAAAAAGGAGAAGAAAAAAAAAATTTATTTTTTTAGCAACATCGTAGCGTATCTCCTACGTTTTGGATCCATTTTTAAATGGTCAGTTACCTTTCTTTTTCTCTTGAATCGGCGTACCTCAGGTAACATCGTTGCTGTTGTTATATGATCAAACGTATCAAAAATCACATCCATAGGTGTTTCATCAACTGGAGCGCTGTCAACCGCGTCTGAAGATCGTCGTCTGATCTGGTTAATGTGCCGTCTGCACGTGAATTTTTCACCTTTCGCGAAGTACATCATGTTGCCAATCCGCTTTTCTATTTTTCCAATCTCCCAGAATGATTTATTCTGTTTATATACCTTAAAGTATACTTTTTCACCAGGATTGTATTTCTTTACTTGAATAAATTTTTCTGTACCTGTCTTTGTCTTTTTTGGTAATAACTTGTCGAAGACAGATCTTACTCGACGTGCAAACATCACCTCGGCTGGCGATTGTGACGCTGGTGTTGCGTTATTTGGAGTAAGTCTGTATACCTGTAGAAACTTCTGAAGGGCTTCATCTGCAGGTATTTCCCTAGCTTTCTTTAAAGCTCTTTTAAGGGTGTCCACAAATTTTTCAGCTAACCCGTTTGATCTTGGGTGATATGGAGCTGTGGTAATATGTTCGACATTGTATTCCTTACAGAAATCTTTAAATTGTTTCGACGTAAGTTGACTTCCGTTGTCTGTCACAATTGTGTCTACTACACCAAACCTTGCGAACAATTCCAGCAGGAAGTTTTTCGTACTTTGCGTTGTCGGATTTCTTATCCTTTGTATCTCCGGCCATTTTGAGAAATTATCCACTACTATGATGTAATGGTATTCATTCAGTGGATCTGCAAAATCCACATGCAACCTAGACCATGGTAGGTCTGTTTTTGGCCAGGGATTAAATTTTACTGGTGGTGCCTTTGCAGCCAGAGCACAGCCTTCTACTGCATTCTCAATGGCCCTGTCCATATTCGGCCAATATACAAAACTTCGCATTAGGCTCTTCATCCTAGTGCTGCCTGGATAACCAGTATGGAAATCCTTTAATATTTGTTTTTGGAGTGTGTATGGAATCACCACACGTTCTCTATATAACAATACTGAATCACAAAGCGAAAACACATTTGTTATGTATCGGTCCCTCTTGGCTATTTTTTCTTTTACTTTCAAAATATACTCGTCCCTGGTGGCTTCTTCTTTTATTTTACCGGAAGTTCACGAACTGCATTACACACAGTAAATTTCAGTTCTTCTTCTGATTTCAGTGAAGCAATTACCGTGTCTTCTAACGGTTCGCTCCTTTTAGGAATTAACCTGGACAGCCCATCAGCATAGCCAAATTTATTGGATGGTATGTACTCCATGCTGAAGTTATAATTTAGCAATATTGTAGCCCATCTTTGTAGTTGGTTTGCTGTAGCTTCGGCAAACCTTTTTTCGATCCAAAAATTGAAATTAGAGGCTTATGATCGGTTTGTAGCTTAAAATGTCGACGGTGGAGAAAACGGTGAAATTTCGCTACTGCAAATATTATTCCGAGCGCCACTTTCTCTATCTGAGAGTAATTCTTCTCAGCCGGAAGTAGTGCTCTAGAAGCATGAGCAATTGGTTTTACTTGACCATCTGCCATTTTGTGTAAAATACACGCTCCTATTCCATACTCACTTGCATCGCAAGATACTATGATTTCTAAATCCGGATTGTAATGGGTTAGAAATAATTCCGAGGTTAACACTTCCTTAATCTTTTCAAATGCTTTCTGGCATTCATTAGTCCACTTCCAGGGTTTTCCTTTCTTTAGTAATTCATTTAATGGTTGCCGCAGATCATAAATTTTAGGGATGTATATTTGGTAATAATTAGCTAGTCCCAAAAAAATTTTGTAATGTTGTAATATCTTTCGGAGCCGGCATGTCTTTTATAGCCACTGCTCGCTCTGGGTTTGGCCTTCTACCATTCTTATCGATGATCTGCCCCAGATATTCAACTTTGTCCATGAAAAACTGGCATTTAGTTTCCTTGAGTTTAAATCCAAATTCCTGTATTCTGGAAACTACTGCATTTACATGTTTCACGTGTTCTGCAATACTTGTACTTCTCATGAGGATGTCGTCCAGATACGCTACTGCGAAATCCAAACCACCCAACATCGAATCCATTACTTGTTTGAAAATGGCGGGGGCGACCTTAATCCCAAAAGGTAGTCTGTTAAATTTATACAGACCCCGATGTGTGTTAATACACAAAAGTTTAGACGTTTCTTCCTCTACCGGTATTTGCAGATATGCATCGCTGAGGTCTATTTTCGAAAATACAGTACCTCCCTTAAGCTTTGCAAATATTTCTTCTGCTGTTGGTAGAGGATAGTTATAGTCTTTGAGTGCCGCGTTTAACCCCGTTGAAAAATCTGCACAAACAGGAATGTCTTTAGACTTTTTCTTCACGTATACCGTCGGAGCTGCCCAATCACTGTAGTCAACTTTTTTGAGTACACCGGATTTCTCTAATCTGTCCAATTCTTTATCAATCTGTTCTATTGAGGCAAACGGAACATTCCTTTTCTTTTTTAATACCGCCTGAGCGTTTTCTTTTAAAAAGAATTTTGCCTCCATCTTGGTACACGTTCCCAAGCCCGGAGAAAAAACAGTAGGAAATGTTTCCTTTAGTTTCTCTATTTATTTTTCGGCTTCGGAGTTAAAATTTTCTACCTTGTAACAGAAAGAATTTATCGGTAGATCCCATAATTGAAATTCTGTTATCCAATTCGTACCGAGTAAGTTCGTGTTATTTTCCATGACAAATAGTTTAACTTTTCGCGTTTTTTTTATTTAACGTGACGTTTGTAACAATTTCTCCAATAAATTGTATTTTTCCTCCCGTCACTGACTTCGCGATTTTCTTTGTCTTCATTAAAGTTGGTTTCCCCAACTTCTTCCACGTATGCAAATTTATGATAGAGAGAGATCCGAACCAGTGTCAAGTTGCATTTTTATTTTTTTATTATTTATTTCGACGGTAACGAATTTTCTACTTACTTCATCGTTTAACTCGCTGGACTTTCATTTTCTTATTTTATTGCCCTTATTTTTTGAATGGCAATGCGAGTGTTTGTGCCCAACTCTTCCACAGTTGAAACATTTTTTATTTTTAAAATTGCAATATCTATACCAGTGTAGTTCACCGCAAGCAAAACATGGCTTCGGGCGCTTTTGTTTGTTTTTCACTGGTTTTTTACTTTTTTCTTGATAATCTGCAATTTTGTTATTCTTTTTGTTCGACTGACTTTCTTTTTTGTACCGCATTTTCCTTACATGCGAAACGCCAGACTGTTCTATCTTTTTTGCGTCTTTTTTTACGCTAACATATCTTGTGAGGTCTTCTGCCAAATTCTGTACCGTAATACTTGGATTGCTTTCCAATTTTGCCAGTACTAATTTTCTCAGCTCTGCGTCTTTTTCCGCTACCAGATCTTGAATAAACACCAAGCACTTAAAATTGTCTGCACTTAGCTCTGCTGGCTTGAATTCTTCACAATGCTTATTCACATTGGCTGCGTACGTTATATAGTCATGTTCGTCATCTTTAATCAAATTTAAACATTTCCACCTCTTGTGGAACAAAGATGTCTTTTGACTAAATAACTCGCTTAATATATTTAGCGCCTCGGTAAATGCCAATTCGTTAGTTCTTTTCGGTAAAATGTAGGTTACCAATTTGTTATGCTCAGCAGTTCCTAATTTACTTAAAAGAAGCCTAACCTTCTTTCCTTCAGACCACAAATGGCAATCCTCGTTATACACGTCCGTTTATTTTTTAAGTTACCTCTTCATCTGGACTGTACGTAAATATTTCATTAGAATTCCATATTGTATTCTCTGGGAAGGAATCATTTTGTAGACTTTTCTCTTTCCTGTTCTCGGTTATTTCCAGAATTTTGTTTTGAAACTCCTCATGCATTTGTTTCTATTTTCTGTTGGAATTGCATCTGTCTATTGAAAGTTTCCTCCTGTAACTGCATCTGGAATGTATTTTGTTGTTCCAATATTTTCGTTTGCTGTTCCAATTGGAACTTTAAAAAATCCTGGAGTAGACTTTTGAATTCCTCCATTTTATTTTTCAAACTGTAAATCCGAGACTTTGTCGCCCACGTTATTTGTGGCGAACAAAATTTTTCTTCCTCCCTATGAGTGCGAATTTCGTCGTCAAAACCACTGTGGCGGACGAACTTTTTATTCCTCCTTATGAGTGCAAATCTTCGCTGCCAAAAGTTGTATTGGCGAACGAATTTTTTTTCTGCCTCGAATTTTCGTCGCCAAAAGTTGTTTTGGCCAACGATTTTTTTCCCGCCGTATGAGTTCGAATCTTCGTCGCCAAAAGTTGTTTTAGCCAACGATTGTTTTTTCTTCCCCGTATGAGTTCGAATCTTCGTCGCCAAAAGTTGTTGTGGAGTTATTTCCACAATAGAACTTGTAGTCGGACTAAATGCGTCCTAAATGGGGTAAACGTACAGAAACGTTAGGAACTTGTAAATAAGTGTTACGCAGAGTAATCGAGTTGCGGTCGCTGATAACTTCTCCTCCCTCGACTACCTACTGACTCCTACTTATAATAGGTGGGAGAGTCTATTCTCTAGACCAGGTGTCTTTCACTATAACAAATTTATATCCAGGAAGACATTGCCTCGAGTTTAGTCTTCCCTACCATTTCGCCATAAAGCAAGGCAGTCCGGTCCTTTACCCGGTCAATTAAGACAGCTCCCTGTTACAAAAAAGAGACTCCCCCCACACACGCACACTCTTTCTCTCTTATCCTCTCTCTGCTCCAACGTACTGCGAGCTAGTAACATCCATCTCAACAACAATAAATTTGCAAGTTCTTATTTATATTCAAGAAGATAAGCCCAACACTGGTAACGCCTAACACGGGGAGATAGCATGACCAAGAATTGCGTGTACTCAATTCCCTGCAGTTGTGGCAGATAATACAAAGGTGAAACAAGCCGCTCCCCTAAAAGTAAAACTGAATAACATCGAAAAACTGTAGCGAGACAATGAAATTGAACTTTCCTGTTCATGTATGAAGGGAAAGAGGTAGTCATCAGCCCCTGTGGAATGAAGTGAAAATATTGGACAACGAAAAACACTGAAGCTAGACTATGAGGATCCCCTAAGTAGGCCTAGCATCGAAATAAATACAATATGTGAGTCGTTAATAAGGAGAGAAAATCAAATGAAAGCAGATATTCAAACGCTGCAACACCAGTCAAAACATGATGGGTAGCAGTATCAGCACCAGTCGTAAAAAAAAGACATGACAGTTGGGACTCTAATCAGCAGACAGGCTAGGTTTAAGGCTCCAAGTTCACTATAGCAGATTGTTCTACAATGGCCTAGTTGATCAAAGCACTGGCTTTTAAGGTTTTGTCCGACATTGTGTACTTACACTCAGTGGAAAAGGGCGATCAATAGTACTATCTATCAATCATCGTCTGTTCAGATGTATATAACGATGTATCTATCTTAGTCTGTTCGTATCTATCTATGAATGTATCTATCTTAGTCTTTTCTTATCTAACTACCTATCTTTTTCCATATCTATCTATCTATCTATCTATCTATCTCCGTTCATTATCTATCTCTACTCATTATCTATCAATCTATCTATCTATGTATCTATCTAAGTCTATTGATATGCATTACTAGATGATTCCTGCTGATAATGAGAAGAGTCTATTAAAGTGATGATAATGGGCACGACCCAAAATTAGACGCGAAATAGGATTTTGAGCGCCAACTTAAGATATCGAATAGAACATGGAGCGAATGGGCGTGGTTTGGGATACTCCAGGCAGACACTGAGAAGATATGAAATGAAGGAGACGTGTCTCGAGCCCACCTCAAGAACAGGTATGCTGGGCAGATGCTAACCTGAATAATTTGAGGACAATGCAGCTAATCCAAGAAGAATATGGACACCATTCAGATAAGCGGATAATCTATTTCAAATTGATATGGATTTGGATTTCGTCTCCGATGGTTTCAGATTTAACTCCTCACTCCTATCTATCTATCTATCTATCTATCTATCTATCTATCTATCTATCTATTTATCCCAGTCTGTTCGTATCTATCTATCTATCTATATATATATCTATCTCAGCCTGTTCCTATCTATCTATCTATCTATCTCTCTCTCTCTCTCTCTCTATATATATATATATATATATATATATATATATATATATATATATATATATGGCAACATGGGGAAAAGGTTGCTAGTTCGCCAGTCATCAGCACCACGTTCTAAATGAGGGCCAACCCCGGTACATTGTGTGTTCATTTTTTTAATTTTCGTTGTATCAGTTAATAGTTACATTTGAAAGCGGGGTTATGTTTAGGGATGGGTAGGGATATATCTTTTAACAAATTCTGACATCCGCTAAATTCATGTCATCTGGGGTTTTTTTTCTCTTCATGCCTTTCATAAACTAAGCAAAGTATTAAGATATAGGAAAATATTGTTAGAAACAAAGAAAAGAGTGCCCGACTGCTATGTAATATCAATCCTCCTATATGGCAATGAATGCTAGACAATCACTTCATTGCTTTTCATAAACTAAGCAAAGTATTCAGAGATAGGAAAATATTGTTAAAAACAAAGAAAAGAGTGCACGACTGCTATGTAATATCAATCCTCCTATATGGCAGTGATATTCTATCAATATCAATGATTTGTTTTTATGGTTTATCAACCGATAGACATAGCCACTTTGTGAAACAGGCTCCCAAGAAGATGCTTTTCACTGGAATCGTATTCTCCTAAAGTCTATGGTCAACCATTATCTATCCTATATATTCTCATAATATTCACTTCTTAATCCTTCATTGTACTCCGTTAGAACAACTATATTTAGCAATCCTCTACCTTGAGTGGCTCTTAGGCTTTCTATTGAGTAAACTGATTGTATCTACTTCTATATATACATATGACACCTTGTAGGCGATAATGACGCCCCACATCTTTCTTTTTATTAATATCCTAACCTGTGGCGTGGTTAATCATGGTCAAAGGCAAAATAGGTCCTTCTTTATATCCACCTCTCCTTACTCTTACTCTCTCTCTCTCTCTCTCTCTCTCTCTCTCTCTCTCTCTCTCTCTCTCTCTCTCTCTGTGTGTAAACCCTTGTGTACTAGTGACACTCTCGCCTTGGAAAAATGCTTTAAAAAAACAATAAACACGCAAACATCATCTTACTTGTTTTTCTGATAGCTATAATCTTCTAATATTCAAATGTAATGTCAATCGACATTTTCTGATGCCTTGATCCTGGTCCCCGTCCTTCTCTTCATCCTTTCCTCAAATACCCCTCTTTACTCTTGCTCTCACTCTCTGTCACTCCTTGCGTGATAGTGCCACTCCTACTTTGTTTGGGGTGAAATGCTTAAAAAAAAAACATTTCCAAGAATAGATTTGAATAGTAAAAAAAAATGAAAAAAAAAATACCGAATCTCCCAAGAAAAATAATTTTCGGCATTAAGTGACCCATAAGGAATTGGTGTGCCATTAAATGAACCAAACAAAACCAAACCGGTGCCGTTAGTTTTTTTTTTTCTTTTAAGAACCGCTGCAACGTAACAATTTTTTAAAAAAGACCTAGTTTCAAACAATCACGTTATTTGGCCTTTTCTTTTCTTTTCTTTTTTTACTTTTTTTCCTGAAGAAATCTTAAAGGGTATTGACATTATTTTTTTTTTATTTGTAACAGTTTTGATCGAGTTCGTATGGATCACAGCTGAGAATTACGGAGAACAATGATCGATAGCTCGAAGCAGGAGAGAGAAAGAAAGAATAATTCTCTATTTTCGTTTTGAGTGCTCGGCTTCTCTTACAAGCACTTAGAGGAATGACGTCATCAACAAAAATAGCACAACGCTATAATTTTCCGTATTTCTTCACTCGCCTGCTTTCGATTAAAAACCCGTGTTTCGTCTAATCCGCGCGCGCCAAATCAAACCTGCAAGCCTAAGAAGTAAACGTTCTTTTTTTTTCCTTTTTTTTGTTTTTTAAATCCATTAATACCCCCGGGTTTTGGAGGCCCCTACAAAATCGTTTTTCCTTAATATTTTATAAATAAGTCGAATTTTCATGATGATTCAAAATCTAAATCCCACAGTCAATTGATTACAAGTATCTGTCTATATTTCCGAGATGAGGTATTATGTACACTATTTACATTATTCGGATTATTGTCCTCATCTATGCCGCAATATTTATTACAACGTTTCGGCCCTTCAGTATCTATCTATATTTCTGAGATGTGGTATTATGGACACTATTTACATTATTCGGACTATTGTCCTCATCTTTGTCCCCATATTTATTACAACGTTTCGGCCGTTCAGTATTTGTCTATATTTCTGGGATGAGGTATTATGTACACTATTTACATTATTCGGACTATTGTCCTCATCTTTGTTGTTATATTTATCACAATGTTTATACACTGTGCCAAGTGTCCTTAAGTCATTTCCGCCTATCTACAATAGAATGGGTTTTTAATGTCTACTCTTAGTTTAATTAGCACACGGACCTGTCTATATTTCTGAGATGAATGTAAATAGTGTACATAAGTACACTATTTACATTGTTCGGACTATTGACCTCATCTCTGTTGCCATATTTATCACAATGTTGTATCTTCCGGCCTTCTTCAGATAGTTGGAATGTCGAACTGACCCTTTTCTTTCGCTCGCTGGAGTAGACTGTTCTAGTTCCACGTGACGTGTCTAATGGACGTCAGTTATCAGTTATCTTCTGTTAATTCTCCTCTCCAAGTTCTTCACTGCCTTAACCAGGTATTGAACTCACAACTCTTTGTGTCTTGTTACTGGATCTAACCAACGCCTTTATCCACTGCGCCATGTATCCTTGAAAAAACATCCTATGATAACAGCGAAAAATTGCGAAATGAGCACTGGTAAAAATGGTTGCTGAAGACATTAGTTTTATAAGTCCCAAAAATTCATACACAAATGTCTTCAAGGACACATGGTACAGTTGATAAACGAGTGTGAGTTCAATACCTGGTTAAGGCAGTGGAGAACTTGGAGAGGGGATAACTGATAACTGACATCCATTAGACATGGCACTCGGAACTAGAACAATCTACCCCAGTGAGCGAAATAAAGGGTTCAGTCCGACATTTCAACCACCTGAAGAAGGCCGGAGCGTACAACGGCCGAAACGTTGTAATAAATATGGCAACATAGATAAGAACGATAGAAATAACAATGTAAATTGTGTAATTGCAAGGACTTTACAGTTTTATTTGTTTACTGAAAATAAAATGAAACCTTTTTTTTAATCAATTTATCCCAGTGAAGGCGATAATGCAACTAAGACGCAAGATGCTACTGGAAATGAAGGAGTAATACTGGATAAATAAAGAGAATGAAAACACTTTAGAAGGAACAGGAGACCAAAGCTTAAATATGAAACAAGGGATAAACTTCTACTCCTGTTCAAAAAACTGGGGAGGAGTACAAATTCTACGATAAGTGAACTTATTTGCTCCTATTATGGAGAAAATAAATAAATAATTAGTAATTAAAATTTCTGAGCTCCGACAGGGACGTTAGAAGTATACAGTTGGCGTAGATATTAGAAGGAACGGGAAACCCAATCCAAAAACAGGAAGCAAGGGATAAGGCTCTACTATTATTGAAAAGACAGATGAGAAGTATGAACCGGGCGGCAGGCGAACCCATCTACTCCTACTTAAAAGGAAAAAATTAAATAATTAATAAAATTACAGAGTTTGGGCGGATACGTTAGAAGTGGATTCTAGAAGGAACCGAAAAGACAATGCTAAACAGGAAACAAGGGATAAACCTCTATTTATGTTCAAAAGATCAGGGAGGAGTGTGAACCGAACGAACTATCTATTCCTATTGAGGAGAAAAAAGGGAATAATTAAATTATTAAATTAATAATTAGTAAATGAAAATTCAAAGTTTAGATGGAGACGTTAGAAGTAGACTTTAGATGGAACCGGAAATCCAATCCTAAACAGGGATATAACCTCTACTCCTGTACAAAAGACCGCAAAGGAGTGTAAAACGGGCGATAAGAAAAAATATCGATTCGTATATTTTACAAATATTTTACAAATATTTTGCAAAATTTAATTGCAATTAAAATGAATATCCGGACAGAATAGTGAAATCTATATATAAAGTTGTACCATCTGTCTGTCTGTTTGTTTGTTCTCGAACTCCTCCTAAGGTTTTGGAGATAGAACCCCATAAACTTATATATTCTGAAACTAGGATACTTGGATAAGTATATTTTATTTTGATCAAAGGGGGTCCTGGGGGTCACAAACCCCCATTTATTTTTTCCCTTTGATATAATTTAAATTTGAACAAGGGAATGGCTCCAATTCAAAATATAGAAGGATAAAACCAGAAGATGCAGGTCACACCGGCAAGATCATAATGAGACTATATGGATGTTAAGTTGAGTAAGAAATAACCAATCAGTGGGTAGTGCCTTACAATATATATTTGTTGCGACAATTCAATTGTTATATTAATGTTGAAATCTGCTCATCAATTCAAGTATTGCATTAAATATATATCAAAGGGGTCAGATCAAGCTGTTTTTACACAAACTCCCCATTATTTCCCTTTGATTTAAATTAAATTTAAATTTGAACAAGGGAATGACTCCTATCCAAAATATAGAAGGAGAAAGCCAGAAGATGGAGGTCACAGTAGCAAGATCAATTGTTATATCAATGTTGAAATCTGCTAATCAATTCATTCAATCAAGTATTGCATCAAATTCACGTTAAATGGCTCATAAGGAAAAGGGACAGTTTGAAAATGTTTATAAGAACTTAAGCAATAGAACGGAAGAAGAAGAAAAAAAGAGAATGAATTTCTCGTGAAATGAGCAAGACAAAAAACAGACTGATACGTTTATGAAATTTATTCCAACGGTAGGCCCAGTTGCTGCTAGTTTTAAGGTTTCCCAAAAATTTTGTTGGTACCTGGAAAAAAATTGTGTCAGAGCTTTCGTCGGATTTGGCACGCACTTTCAAAATGGCTGCTCTCTCCCGGAATAAATGGTTGTATTGATTCGAAATTTCCGGAAACTTAACTACGACAGGCGCTTAAAGATATATATATATATATATATATATATATATATATATATATATATATATATATATATATATATATATATATATATATATATACTTTATGTATATAGTACAAACAGGACGAATCTTCACTATGACATATCATAAAGAAATAGACTACCCCAATTGTATTGGGATTTTCCCAATTACATTTGGTAACAAAAATATTGTGACGCCGGCAAGAAGAAAGGAACACAAACACAGATGAAAATGTTTGAAAAAAACTTGTATTTGTAGGAAAAGAGAGGAAAGTTTCTTGCAAACAGTCGGGTTTGCGGAACTTATCTGAAAGATGCGTCCTTTTAAAAGTTTTACATTTCCTGTGTCGTTTTGGCTGGGTTGAAGAAATAGAGCCTTGACTTCTGAGCTTCAATTGCTGTCTAAATCCTCACATGTATAATGGTGTTTAGATGACGGAGAGTGCAGACGGGGAACGTGTTGTCTCTGAGGGTCCCAACAAGGAAAAGAGGAAGAGAGTTCGTAAAAACCGCTCTCGTGGGGGTTTGGTTAAAATCTAATATATATATATATATATATATATATATATATATATATATATGGTGTATATATATATATATATATATATATATATATATATATATATATATATATATAAAAAGAAATATAGTCTTAAAGTGTGCTATATTTATGGGATAAAGTGTTCAATATCAGAGATAGAGCGTGTGTAAATATAAAAGTGAACATAGAAGTCAACCCTTAGAGGCGACAGTCTGTTTCATGCTAGATGCAATCGTCGGGCCCGACGATTGCATCTAGCATGAAACAGACTGTCGCCTCTAAGGGTTGACTTCTATGTTCACTTTTATATATATATATATATATATATATATATATATATATATATATATATATATATATATACACACACATGGTGTGTATATATATATATGTATGTATATAAATGGCGAAAATATGATTATAACAATCAAGATTAGGACAATAATCGGAGTATATCGGCAGAGAAGGATCTTCTAAAGCATTTTTAGCATTAGCTAAAAAATAAAATAAACCCTTTTTTTTTTTTCATAATTTCACTCATTTAATTTCTCCAGGATAGCCTCGTCTTCGATTTCCGTCTATTTTTTTCCTTTTTTTACGATTTATTATTTCTTCGAAAATATTCAGAGAAAAAGACCCACGAATTTCGTAAACAAGATTTAAAACCGTTTCGTGGTGCCTAAGTCTTGTCCATTTTATTATCCCAAAGTTTGTTATATGATAAAACGATGTCATAAAACATTTGTTTCTATGTGTTCAGGAAGAGCCTAAGAGAATAGGAATCCGGCAGCAGCACAGAAGGACAATGAACTCACTTCAGACTGTCGTTAAATGCCGAGTTCTGTGTAAGAACGCCGCAAATATTATTTTGTTTGTTCAGTTCCCTGAGATGAAGTGTCGCGCTTTGACAATTAATAAGCCCGAGTTGGAACTTCGGTGTGTTTGGTCAAGCAGATGTGTATCCTGAATCTTTACAAATTCGCAGGGGATATTTATCTAATGCCAACACAGCGAAAATTATTGAGCAGATATATATATATATATATATATATATATATATATATATATATATATATATATATATATATATATATATATCGCTGGTCGGCTTGAAGCATACTAATAGTATGCGAACATATTGGTTCGGAATAAAAGATGGTAACGTGTTCAATACGTAGCTGTTGAACACAAGATTTCGTTTGACACTTGACTGGAAATTATGACGACCTTATATACTCGTGTATAAGCCGACGTTTCTCGTATCATGCAAACCCCTGAATTCTTTCATGAAATAACTTTTTTTTTTTGTTCATATAGCTCGTGTACAATGCGACCCAAACTTCTGAGCAATACTAGTGGGACTATCGTAGTTCAAATATTGCAGTACTAAGCATTGCCCTGGACATATTTTATTGCAAAAAAAAATGCTTTTCATTCTTTTTTTTTTGTTTCAAAGCTTCCCTAAAATGGTGAGAAAAATCACATACCGTAAAATATTTGATACGGAGATTTATATTTTTTTAAAGCATTTCACCCCAAGCAAGGCGAGAGTGCCACTAGCACTCACGGGGTTACAGAGGATTGAGAACAAGAATAAAGAGGCGTGTTTGTGGAAAGGAAACACAGAAGGACGGGGGGGGAGCTCAAGGTGTCAGATGTCGATTGACATTACACTTGAATATTTGAAGATTATAGTCATCGGGGAAGCAAGTAAGGGGAAGGGAGTTCCACAGACGGGAAGTGCGAGATAAGAAGCTGTTTGAGTAGAAGAGACGGTTACATTTAACCGTTTCGACAGTGAAAGGGTGGGGCCGAGATGCCAGCCTGGTAGCTCGCTTAAATTCATGCAGTCGGGGAACCAGCGAAAATAGCTCGTCGGGACAGTTGCCGTGAAAATACTTAAGAAGAGACAGAGGGAAGTGACTATAGACTAGATGCCAGATCAGGAACTATCATATTGCACTTCCGTCTCTGGATTTTGTCGAGGACCTCGAGACGTAGTGCAGGCACCAGACCATATATGATAGCAATATTCCATGCAAGGACAGATGGTTGATTTATAGATTTGAAGGATGGGCTCAGACGAGAATAAGTTTCTGGCACAACAACGAGAACCCCACTTTCCTTGCGGTAGATGAAGCTATTGATTCAATGTATTTGTATCATCTCATGTCAACGCACGGCGTGATACAATACTTTTGTTTTCATTCATGCTTGAGTTTCAGTCAGTTATGTGCATTACGTGATACACGCTTAGGCGATCATGTATCTTTCGATACATGACTGACGAGGAAGATTTTTTTCCCGCAGTAGGTTGCCATTTCATTCTGCAGTAGTCCAGTTGCCATTCAAGGCTATAGAACCCGGTCTGTCCTGCTATTGCCCATAGCTGGGGGGGAGAAGAAGAGGATTCAAACCTTTCCCAAGAGTATTAGGACGTCAATCATGTGACATGCGTGATACACGCTTAGGTGATCATGTATGTTTCGATACATGACTGACGGGGCAGATTTATTTCCCGAAATAGAATGCCATTTTTCTGGGTAGACCAGTTGCCATACAAGGCTATAGAACCTGGTCTGTCTTGCATTTACCCATAGCTGGAAGAATAAGAAGAGGATTCATACCTTTCCCAAGGGCATTAGCACGTCAGTCAGTCAGTTATGTACCAGACGTGATACACGCTTAGGCGATCGTGTATCTTTCGATACATGACTGACAAGGCAGATTTTTTCCTGCTGTAGGTTGCCATTTCTTTCTGCGGTAGACCAGTTGCCATCCAAGGTTATAGAACCCGGTCTGTCCTGCTATTTACTGGAGCGAGAAGAAGAGGATTCATACCTTTCCCAAGGGTATTGGTGTGACACCCGTACTTCTTTGGTCACGACGCCAAATGTGACGTCGGTCCTTTGTGACGGGCTAACCCTGGGACATCGGTTGAAGTCTTGTTGGGTTCTAGTACCAACTTGTCGTACTCGGCTCGCTTCCAACGCCTGGTCACCGAAGCAACTGCTTTGATCTCGATTCAACCTACCCACGTTGTGATTTGAGCTTAGGCTGACGAGATCAATCAGACGTCGGGCCGTAGTGCCAGCCGAATCCGGGTCAAGGTGATACTGCACAATAAATGTAGACAAAAAAAACAAAAGCACAAACAACAACTTCAAGGCGAGCGACTGGTTAGGAATAGTGATTAATTTTATGTCGGTTTGTTGAGTTACAGGAGTGCGTCTCTCCCTTTCTCTCCCAGCCCGAAGAAAAAAAATGTGGATTGTAACACTTTTTGCGTTCTTAGCTACTTCTAGATATCTGGGTTGTTTTTCAATAAAGTGGTCTCTGGTGGAGAATATAAGTCAGACTTCTATAATTTGTTCTTGGTTAGAAGTCTAAGTCGGAAACTTGCTTTGGTGGGAAATCTAAAGTCGGACTTCAATAAATTTGTTCTTGGTTAGAAGTCTAAGTCGGAAGGCATGGAATCTTGCGGTCACCTGTGCGAGGCGTTATCTTCCGAGTCCTGTGTCTTGGGCTCGACTGGATCTCTCTACGAACTGCACTGCACTGCACTGCTCTCTCTTTACTGTACTGTACTGTACTGACTGTTCACTGTCTAAAACACCCGAAGACGTTTGCTTATATGGACGTCGATCAAAACCTGGCGTGGGGTCGGACGTGGTGTGGCCACCACGTTGATTTCAAATCCCCAATAAGGATTTTCTTTGTTTTCGGTCAGAAATATTTATCATTTTCCATTTTTGGAAATCTTCTTCCACACCCACCCTCTTCTGCTCTCATATGGGTATCTCACCATACTTTAGAGGGCGTCAACGGTTTTCCCACTTCCTCGCAGTAACATCTCATACCTATCCTCTCAATGGGCGGTGGCAGGCCTCCTCCCTGCGTCACATGATCACCTCCGCCTGGCTATTCGGCCAATAGGCGTCAAATGATAATCTCAATTTTTATCCAACTTCACGGCATATGGAATTCCTCAATCAAGTTTTTCGCCAACATTAAGTGGACGGAATTTTGGCGAAATTGGGTTAATTAAAATAAATACAATAACATGGCTTTTGCTATCACAAACGAATTTCAACAGAACACAGATGTCCTGTCCAGCCGACATATCCTCAACCCAGGGCCGGGCTCTGTGTGCGGTTGGCAGATGACCTATTAAATACTGATAATATAAGTTCGTCATATTGACACAGTTAATGTTTTATCTGCCCAAAAACTCTGGGATTCATCAACTAATTCTTACGACAATGACCATCAGAATTTTCGTGGGTGGCCTTTTTTTTTTCTTTTATCATCTAAGTTGTTAAGTCTTGTCCCTCTGTTTCTTTCTTTTCTTTCACTTTTTCCTTCCTTTGTCCTCGCAGAGAATTTGGCATATCTCAGCATCAAACTTCAGCGAGAAAGTAAAAATGGTTATCTTGATTCGCACTTGAAAATAACAAAACAAAAAATCTTTTCACCGATCCCTTGTTTTGGGAAAATAACAAAACAAAAAGAATATCGCTCAGTATGTCTTTCGTTATATCTATCGGTTTAAGTAATCCCCGTAATTAACTTCTGTGGTTAATTAATTGATTAATTAACCTGCCGTTTCTAAATAGTGTTACATTGGCACGTAAGTGAATGTAATGGATTCAAAGGTATTCGAACCCGGCTCTCCGATTCCTCAATCCGAGCCGCTTGACTGAAATTTATTATTACCGCATATACTCGTCAGGTTGCTCCGAGTACTACTGGTACTCAGTAGCCCAGTACTCCTTGTTTCCTAGTCGGATTATCGGCGACTAAACTGGTACACCCACAGAGTTTGTCTCTGAAAATGGTGGCTCGTCACCCTGAAGGATTAAATACAAGACCTGTCAAAAAGACAGAGGACTTTTTTGCTCAACGGCATCTAGCACAATTACCTGTGAGTCTTGGACTCCACATTTTTTTTCCTAGCCATTTCCTAAGAGAATAGCACACTATAAAACCTACAACCCAAGGATTCACTGTCATCATCCCAGCTTAACCGATCGAATCCCGAGTGTAAAGGGTGGGGCCAGTTCAGCGCACTTAAAAACTCCACTGTGCAGCCCTGAAGGAGACGTTTGCGTTCGCGTCCACCAACCATTTCCAGGCCCAATTCTTGGATACGAGAGAAAGCCGACGACGACGAGCAGACTGTCTGATTCAGTAGACACCATCGACTTTCCGTTTTGACATTATATCGTCCATTGGTACTTATTGGTATTTCTACCATTCAAGTCCTGAACCTGCAACGTTGATTATTTAGTCATCAACGCCATCATCCTAAAGGAAGCGATTAGCAAAGAAGGAATTAAATTCTCGGATACGAGAAAGCTGACGATGATATTTTAAACAAACACAACCTTATTTTAAAATGAAGTATTGAGATACCGGAAAACTTTTTAAACAAAAAGAACCTTCCTTTAAAATGAGGCTGTTCTATATGAAAGGTCGGATCTTCACAGTAAAGAGAAAAGACTATGTACTTTAAACAAAATGAACCTTAATACGTTAAGTCGACAGGAATGGTTTTCAGGGTCCTATTTATCCTCTTACGATAACACGCTTTCCAAAACACTCCATCATTTCGAATTGTGACGTTTTTGGCATTAAGCTATGAGTACTTTCCTAAAATTCCTCGCCTTAAACTGAAAAGCCCTGATCTTTGATTTTAAATGCTTCCCATGGCTTTAAATTGCCTCCGCTTAGATTTGAAATGCCTCTTTTTCGATTAGAAAAGACACCTTATAATCAAAATGTCTCCTCTTAGATTTGAAATATCTGGTCTTTTATGTGAAATGACTCTCTTTAAATCTTAAATATTTCCTCTTAAATTCAAAACATTGTCCCCTTAGATTTAAACGTTTCCCATTAGATTTAAAATATCTCTTAGGTTAGAAATGTCACCCACAAGGTTTAAAAGGTGTCCTCTTGGATTTTAAATACCTGCCCTAAGATTATAAATGTCCCCTTAAGTTATAAATGTATGCCCTTAGATTTGAAATGGCTATAATGAGATCTAAAATTCTTCCTATTAAGTTTGAAATGACTGAAATGTATTCCTTTAGATATGAAAGGCCTGCCTTTAGATTAGAGATGTATCTCATTGGATTTGAAATGCTTCTATATTAGTTTTGAAAGGCTTGACATCAAATTGAAAATTTGTTCCTGGTGATTTGAAATGTCTTGCCTTATATTTGAAATGTTTTGCCTTATATTTGAAATGTCTCGCCTTATATTTGAAATGACTCGTCTTATATTTGAAATGTCTTGCCTTATATTTGAAATGTCCGGCCTTATATTTGAGATGACTCGTCTTATATTTGAGATGACTCGTCTTATATTTGAAATGTCTCGTCTTATATTTGAGATGACTCGTCTTATATTTGAAATGTCTCGCCTTATATTTCAAATGACTCGTCTTATATTTGAAATGTCTCGCCTTATATTTGAAATGTTTCGCCTTATATTTGAAATGTCTTGCCTTATATTTGAAATTTCTCCCCTTATATTTGAAAGGTCACGCCTTAAATTTGAAATGTTTCACCTTATATTTGAAATGTCCTTTATTTGAAATGACTCGCCTTATATTTTGACGTCTTACTTATATAGAGTCGTGCGGAAAAAGAATAACACATTTACGTTATGTTGATAATGAATCACAATATTCTTATTTTAACATGCCTTCGTCCATGTCATCAAGTATCGATAAGCTGCCACTATTTAAGACGCTGTAAATATTTTTGTTGCTGCCAACCAATTTTAAGTGTTTATGCTTCTAACTCTAATATCCCTGGCGATTAGCTGCAGGATTTCCTGGTGACAAGTTAATCTGATTCCTGGTAAAAATATCCACAAACTAAAAATTCTTTGACAAGAGGCTTAAACTAATTAATGAGAGTCTTAATGAATCGGTGCTGCCTTTAACTGACTCATTCAAGTCGGACACAAGTTCTTTTTTTTTTTTTACTGAAAAGACGTTCTTTGCTCTATTCATTGCGGACTGAGAAGAAAAGTGTTGTTGCTAGGAAATTAGACAGTTTGACCTATAGCTGAACTTGAACACTTGCCAAAAAGCAAAGAATTTACCGTTTTTAATCATTTCACTCCCGAAGCAAGGCAATAAAGCGAGAAGGGGCGAATATGAAAAAATGTATTAATGCGAGAGAACAATAAAAGAACACTATATGAAAAAATGTATTAATGCGAGAAAACAATAAAAGAACACTATATGAAAAAATGTATTAATGCGAGAGAACAATAAAAGAACACTATATGAAAAAATGTATTAATGCGAGAGAACAATAAAAGAACACTATATGAAAAAAGGTATTAATGCGAGAGAACAATAAAAGAACACTATATGAAAAAATGTATTAATGCGAGAAAACAATAAAAGAACACTATATGAAAAAATGTATTAATGCGAGAGAACAATAAAAGAACACTATATGAAAAAATGTATTAATGCGAGAGAACAATAAAAGAACACTATATGAAAAAAGGTATTAATGCGAGAGAACAATAAAAGAACACTATATGAAAAAATGTATTAATGCGAGAGAACAATAAAAGAACACTATATGAACAAATGTATTAATGCGAGAGAACAATAAAAGAACACTAAATGAACAAATGTATTAATGCGAGAGAACAATAAAAGAACACTATATGAAAAAATGTATTAATGCGAGAGAACAATAAAAGAACACTATATGAACAAATGTATTAATGCGAGAGAACAATAAAAGAACACTATATGAAAAAATGTATTAATGCGAGAGAACAATAAAAGAACACTATATGAAAAAAGGTATTAATGCGAGAGAACAATAAAAGAACAGGAAATTAAGAAGACGGAAGTTAACGACTGACATTGCATTTAAACTTTTCATCATCAACGTTGACTGGAAAGTAAGAAGCCGGAAGAAAGTTTCTCAAGCGAGAAATGCAAGAGAAAGAACTGTTACATCTGTCTGTATTTCTTAGATAAGGTATTGTAACTATTTACACTATTTATATTGTTCGGGCTTTATCTACACAGAAGTGTGAAGAACTAAAATAAAATAGTAGCTTAAAAGTTTAAGGAAAGGGAAAGATGAAAAAGGAATGAGTTAGTTACTAAATGTCGTCACTGAAGTAGGTTCAAACTGATCAAGAATATTATTGATCTTAATCTGTTATTATCTAACACATATATAGTTATTTCTACTCCTCATTCCTATCAAATACCTTCCTCCAACATAGCTGTTTTGGGCTGTTATTATTATTATTATTATTATTATTATTATTATTATTATTATTATTATATTTTTATATTATTTTTGTTTTTATTTTTATATGTATTTTTTAAATAATTATTCTTTATTTAATATTTTAGTATTTTATTTAATTTATATTTTTTTATATTTAACTTTATATTTAATATTTAAAATTTATATTTACTAATTAATTTATAATTATATTTAATAATTACTTTATAGTTATATTTAATAATTACTTTATATTTATATTTAATAATTGATTTATATCTCACTTATATATTTTTGATATTATTTATTTATTAGTTTATATTTAATACTAATTAATTTATATTTAATATATAATATTTTTATTTCATTTCATTTAATAACTTGACTTTACTAATTATTATTTTAATTATTATATTATATGTATTATTATTATTTGTATATTACTTATTCTTTAATTTTAGATGTTATCTTTTTCCTTCTCTCCCTTAAAAGATTTTATTAAAATAAAAAAAAATTCCCCTAATTTTTAATTTCTTTTAAGTAATTTTTCTTATAGAAACTAGATATTAATATTTTAAAATATAGGTCAAGGTTATTTTAACTGCCGTCTGAATCCAGACACGTATATATATATATATATATATATATATATAATGGCTGTCCATTCTTATCCGAAGATGCCTGTCTAGTAGGGTGGTTAGCCAATCCCTGTTGTAGACCCCTGCTTAGGCACATTTGTGTTTATTCAAAACTCAAAGAGCCCACCTGTGGTTTCTACTGCAACTATACTGAGCAGACCTTAGTTTCTGGCGGAGAGCACGCTACCTAGCGTGATCAACAGGCCAACACGCTCAAACCCTCGTTCACGTTGACTTGGGACTTCGCGCTAGTACAAACATCGACGGCTCCCAAAAGAGTCCCATCTACCGAATTTCACTCACAAGGCTTGGGTCAACTCGTGATATGGTTTTTCATGCACTTTCGAAAGGAGATGCACCGTGGGAACGCTTCACCCAGATCGACAACTACAAGAAGAAACCTTCCTGACTAATCGACCATGGTAAGATTCGAACCCGAGTCTCATGGTCAGAAAGCAAACTTCCTAACCACTCGGCCAGAGAGAAAGAGATAGCCTCCCAGAATGTATTCACTCTTTAAATGATAATAAATGACTTGCATTGACGGTTAAGATTAAGAGATATTAATGTTTATTCACTTACAGACATTAATAGTTTGAATTAGATATTAAATGGATAGATCTGAAAAATAATTTTATTTGTGGTTATCAATGATGCAGTTGGGGAAGTTATTCTTGTCTAATGTTTGTTTTATTCATATAAAAAAATACACCATACCAGATTTAAAAATACCACACAACAAAACATCAGCATATTTTAATGCAACCAGATGCACAATAATTATAAGTAGGAAGAATTCGCTATTCGAAAAATCATTAAGCGCCATATTTCCGCCGTAATTCCCTAAAAATATGTTAAACTTATATTACAAATCATTTAACACTGCAAACCTTGTTCTCACTAATCAAGACGACGCAAATCTAAACTAGAGATATCCAATATATTCCATTAAATTCACTGCCCAGTACCAGGTGCTTCATACTTTCGGCCTTGTGCCACATCTAAGCTACGCTTAGTAAATCGCTAACTATCTATCTGTCGGTTTTATTATGCTCGTATCTATCTATCAACCTATCTGTCTATCTATGTCCGTTTCTATCTCAGTCTGTTCATTATTGTTGAAACTTGACTAATGCATGGAATAATAATGCAAACACAAAATGTAGTTAGAATAAAATGTATTGAAACAAGAAAGTGTACACAATATTTACATATAGTCTTTTGTATATTCCTGGGAAGACCGTTCCTGGAGAATGTGTTGACTAAGTCGCAGTCGGGCAGAGTCTCTAGTTGGATCTCTTGATTTGCCTCCCTGTCTTCCGGTACCAACCAAATTTATATCGTCGGTACTCCGCTATGCAAATTAGGTGGATCCTACCACAACAATTATCTATCTCTCTATCTGTTTATTATCTATCTATCAGTCTGTTCATTAACTATCTATCTATCAGTCTGTTCATTAACTATCTATCTATCAGTCTGTTCATTAACTATCTATCTATCTCACTCTGTTCATTATCTATCAGTCTGTTCATTATCTATCTCTGTTCATTGTCTATCTATCTCTGTTCATTAACTATCTCAGTCTGTTCATTATCTATCAGTTTGTTCATTATCTATCTATCTCTATTCATTAACTATCTATCTATCTCAGTCTGTTTATTATCTATCTATCAGTTTGTTCATTAACTATCTATCTATCTCACTCTGTTCATTATCTATCAGTCTGTTCATTATCTATCTATCTCTGTTCATTATCTATCTATCTATCTCAGTCTGTCCATTATCTATCTATCTCTGTTCCTTATCTATCTATCTCAATCTGTTCATTATCTATCAGTCTGTTCATTATCTATCAGTCTGTTCATTATCTATCTATGTCTGTTCATTAACTATCTATCTATCTCAGTCTGTTTATTATCTATCTATCTCAGTTCATTAACTATCTATCTCAGTCTGTTCATTATCTATCAGTCTGTTCATTATCTATCTATATCTCTATCTATCTCTGTTCATTAACTATCTATCTATCTCAGTCTGTTCATTTTCTATCTATCTCAGTCTGTTCTTGTCAAAAGTCAATTACCTATATCAGACATACTACCACTCCCTTGAAGAGACGCCTCCAGTGTCACTTATCGGATCAAAATACTATTAAAAAAAATTATCTATCCGCAATTTACAAGGAATCTTTAAAAAGTTCTGTTCTAAAACACTAAAATTCTAGAAAAAAACACCTAAATTCCTTTTCCCAAAGAATATTTCTGAGTGAACTAAGACATGTGAAACAAACATCAGTCAACAACAATTTTCCAAACAACATCATTGATAACCAAATGAAATTATTCTTACAAAACATACATGTCACCAGTAATAAAATACCACACAACAAAACATCAGCATATTTTACGACAACCAGATGCAAAATAATTATATGCAGGACAAACTCCCTATACGAAGAATCATTAAACAACATATTTCTGCTGTAATTTCCGAAAAGCATGTAAAAAATTATATTACAGAAAATGAAAAACTACAAGCCTTGTAGTTAATAATCAAAATAACTCCATTAAATAGCGATGACCAATATAGTGTATCAATTTTACTGCCCAGTAGAAGACTGCATTTTTTGTCATAAATCAATTATCTGTATGGACATACGACCGCCACTTTGAATAGACGCCTCACATGTCACTTATCAGAGCAAAGCTCTATGAAAAATCATTTATCAACCGCTAATCTACAAGATCCTTTAAGAAAGAAGAGTCCGTTGTAAATCGAATTTCCGAAAATACCTCGTTATAAGAGAGGCCCTCTACATTAAACAGCACTGGTGGTAGCCATGACTCGAATGGTGATTTGGACGACGGGGAAAGAGGAAATCTTGCGATGTGAACGCTGTTCTCATCAGATTCTTTGAGTATCAGCTAAGAATGAAGATCAGATATGATAGAAAGCGTCTGCTATTGACAGATTTTAGCAAAAGGTGGGTGTCTGCGGCGAGCCTGGTTCGCGTGAGCGGGGTTAGCCTTGATTTTCTTTTTTAAGTCTCCTTGTCACATCGGGGCGGTTTCCTGTAGAGCCCCCCCCCCTGGTTAGGATAGACCATTCTTCTGTACCTAGTTAAAGTGAGCAAGTGTTGTTACTGGCCTGTTACTTGCTTCTTCTTTGGTAATGATCCAAGCGGAGATTCCCGACCAACCAAGTTTGTTTTTGGTCCCCCTTTTTTTTTTCTCGACTGGGTTAGTTTATTTTCCACATGACCATATTTATTTTATCTTAGCGAGAAAGCTTCTTGATTCTGTCTGAAGACGGAATACAGCGGTGTCTCATTGCTTTTGAGAGGTGGACGGGTCCTACTAACATCAATTATTTTTAGTTTGTGTGTTTTGTTACATTTTAGTTTGGTTACGGGTTAATTACCTCCTCACTCATTGCTTATCATCGATAAATTTTTATATATAATTTTATATTCAAGAATTTTTATGCCATGGGCTGTTTTATAGATTCCCCTGTGTATATGCGATATAGTGGTATATGGAGGAGTGAATGATAACGGGCGAGATTTTGCGGTGGTTGTGTAAATTGTAATAAATGAATGGGTCGTGAATCGAATTAGCTAGGTATAAAATAGTTACCGTCGACCAGTCTCAACCCAATCCCTCTTTTTTTGGCCTTGTGCCACAATCGCTGTTTTTTACACAATAAACCTCGAGTTAGTATCAGGTCTTAGCCGCGCGCTAAGCTCTTAGTGCTTGTCGAACTCTCTGCCTTCGGGCAGAGGGGAACCCAAACGTGGCTATGCCAAAGGCTAGAGTCTCGTCTGAGGAGATAGACAAACCCGACCACGTCCCGCTCTGCGGGGAGTTCGGGTAAATACCGAGTCAAAATTAGGTCTTAGTTGCGGGCTAAGCTCAATGCTTGTCGAACTCTCTGCCTTCGGACAGAAAGGAACCCAGACGAGGCAATGCTGATGGGCACAGACTCTCTGGTGGAGGTACACAAACCCAACCCCGTCATTTCGGAGTCTACGAGAAATTTTTGACCGGGCCTAGGGGCTCGGAAAAACCCACGTTAAACCGGCCTTGTGGCGCATCCCGCTCTTTGGGAAGGACTTGAATAAATACAGAATTAGCATTAGGTCCATTGCTACGTGTACCTTCGTGTAGTAAACCTGATGTTTCATTAATTACCTATAAGTTTCCTTATTTATTTCTCTTTGTTATTCAAATACAACTATCCCTCCAAGGCCCTGTTCTGCAATCCATTTAAACAAGTTCATTAAGTAGGTTGATCATGGCTCTCCGCAACTTCCTATACGTTGTAGCTGTAAGTAATATTTGTCTCATTACTATCCCTCCAAGGCCCGGTTCTGCCATCCATTTAAACAAGTTCGTTAAGTAGGTTATCATGGCTCTCCACAACTTCCTATACGTTGTAGCTGTATGTAATATTTGTCTCCTTACTATCCCTCCAATGCCCTGTTCTGCCATTCATTTAAACAAGTTCATTAAGTAGGTTGATCATAGCTCTCCACAACTTCCTATACGTTGTAGCTGTAAGTAATATTTTTCTCCTTACTATCCCTCCAAGGCCCGGTTCTGCCATCCATTTAAACAAGTTCGTTAAGTAGGTTGATCATGGCTCTCCACAACTTCCTATACCTTGTAGCTGCAAGTAATATTTGTCTCCTTACTATCCCTCCAATGCCCTGTTCTGCCATCCATTTAAACAAGTTCATTAAGTAGGGTGATCATGGCTCTCCGCAACTTCCTATACGTTGTAGCTGTAAGTAATATTTGTCTCATTACTATCCCTCCAAGGCCCGGTTCTGCCATCCATTTAAACAAGTTCATTAAGTAGGTTGATCATGGCTCTCCACAACTTCCTATACCTTGTAACTGTAAGTAATATTTGTCTTCTTACAGTCATATAGGACATAAATGAATGGATCATCCGTTTATATAAATAAGAGAAGTTGGGGAGAGGAAGCATTAAGTCCATTGCTAAGTCTACCTTTGTGTAGTAAAAACCTACTATTTTCGTTACTTACCTACGAGTTTATCTCCCTTATTTATATCCCTATGTTATTTTGAAGACACGAGATACAATAAAAAGTGAATAACCAATAACTTTAAGGCCGAAAAGATTTAGTCTCGCTTTCGGATCTGTCATTACTAAGGAGATAATTGGATATTCCTAGACATGGGGAAAATCTACTCATGTAGATTAAATAAAGGGCTCAGTTCGGAATTGTCTGAAAGCTAACTGATGAAGCCCGGATGGCACAACGGCCGAAACGTTGTGATAATAACAACAAAAATGGAAATACTCTTAGTCCTACTCTAAATAATTATAATTTCTCATCCCAATAATGCAAACAAAAAACCTCTTGGTCGAACTTAGCACTCATATCAGCATCGAATCGTTGTTCTTCATTAGTCCTTTTAGGTAACGAATACAGTGAAGTTTCGTGTTGGCAAATGGTTCAGAGCACAGAAAATTAAACCGGCCTTAGTGTTAATTTAGCCCTTGCCCTTTGAGAAAAGCATCAATACGTCTCTTCTCCCCAGATACATGGGTAAAGTAGCAGACATGATTGGGTTTTCTATCCTCAGGTAGCGACCAGTCTAAGTGAAGGCCAACCAAATTGACAGTGGGTGTGATCAGGCAGTCGAAGAATAAGCCGGCATCCTCATTCCCACTTCAGTTTAGATCAGACTCCTCAAAAGACGGATGAACATCAAGGAAAAACAACCAGTTAATTAGGGATTGTGTCTCGATAAAAACACAGAGGAGAAGTCAATGATAACTCTCAGTCTCTCCCACCTCTTTCTCTCTCTTTCTTCCCCAATATCCCCTCTCTCTCTCTCTCTCTCTCTCTCTCTCTCTCTCTCTCTCTCTCTCTCTCTCTCTTAAGAATAATCAAAGTAATACAAAATTTTAGGACTTTGTAGACACTTATACAGACAGAGACAAAGAGAAAAGAGAGAAAGAGAGTCTTATGAATTTATAGTTACAAATTCATCTTGTTATCTTCTCCATGATAGCCACAGTGTTGATATCAAACAAACAACTGGATCGGCCATGTCAATTCCACGTGAGACAAGATGGCGGGGCTGAAGAAAAAAGCAGATACAATTACAATTATTTCTGTTTTATATACAAAAAAAAAACAGCACAGTTGACAGCAACCGTTTCCTGTTTCTCGTGGGCGAGAGACAATGCCCTAACTTCAAAAGCCGCCAGTACAATGCCATAAAATTTGATACAATGTAAAGCAAATGAACTCAACAGACCTTTTGTATAATGTATTAAGTGGCTGCTCTCTGAGGACTAGAGATATTTATACCATTAAAATTCGTTGCTGGAATATGCCCTTCTTTTGAGAATTCGCAAATAGCCTAGATTATGTGGTAAGTTTATGGCCCAAACGGAAATTCTATATCCTTAAATAACTTCAAGGACTACCTTAATGCAAAGATAAGGATAAACCAATTTGAACTTTGAATGTGCGATATTTACTCACTCGTTCTTTGTAAAAGCAAAAAGGAGAAATGTTTATAGTGTAGTTCACTTGATGCCGGTTAGCTAGGATTTTACAAATCGTCCTGGATAAATTATATCTGACAGTAAGGCCTCTGATCGTGAGACTGGAGGTTTTGAGGAGCATGGAACCACCTCTTAATTACTGATGTTCCCAGGTCCACCTTGACCCGAGGTGGTAGCAGATGTTAGGGTCCCAGCAAATAGTTAGCCCCTAAACTGAGCTTAAAACACTATGAAAGTGTAAAAATACATATTTATATTAAAAGTACCAGTAATATATTTTTGGAAAAATATTACCACTTAGCACTCTACAAAACCCCACTTTACAAGAATCCTTCAATGAAACTTGATCTACAAACTGATTTCTGACAAAGAATACATACGAATTCATACGAACATAACGTAAAAATCTTTTTGGCATTAAATAACCCATTGAAGTTGATAAGTCGAAAAACAAAATAAACCAAACCAAAAAAGAAAAAAGATTTAGATGGGTGATTGTATATTTACTATTATGTACAAGTATATTTCTGTTGTCTTGTATGTATCTTTATATCCTTTTACTAATATATATTTTGTAATTATATATATATATTTCATTTCTTTTATATATGGTGGATGTGTATAATGTATATATGTATTTACAATTACGAGAATCATAGATGTGTATATATGTATATATGTGATGTTATTATGTTACTTCTATCTTCTATATATAAAATTGTGTGACTTCCGTCGTTCCGTCCGCCAGTCAGTCCGTGACGCGCTCTAAATGAGTTGGATGAGTCTAATGGTGATTACGAAGGTACGACAGCTCAGAAAACTCACTCTAATCGGCCCGATAAGAAAAGAACTCCAGAATCTTTTGATGAAGGCCGCAATACAGAAGCCTACATCAAGTTAAGGAGGTAGTGCCGCTCTGGGTCAAGAGGATGGCAGCTGGATGACCCTCTTCCTGACAACATGCCACACAAGAACGGGAATCATCACAGTCATGGCTGTCAGACAATATCTGCGATTCCCTTAACCCCTTACATCTCGCCACCTAACACTGCAGACTACAATTCCCTTGATTATTATGTGTGGGACGCTGTGGAGACAGAGACCAACAAAACTCCTTCTAACATAAAAGATAAATTGAGCTCCAGGATTATGGCAGCATTCACCTACTTATATCAGGAGAACGTTTAGAAGATTACGAAATTGTTTGGAGGCTGTGGTTGAAGACAATGACGTTTTTATTGATGTTATGATGTTGGTTTGGGGTTTGTAGATACAAACGACAAATAACACGTAACAATAAAAAGGGTTTTAATAGGTTGGTAAAACGGTACAGAAATCGCCTGAGTAGTCTATAACGAGCTCAGCCAGGAACGTCTCGGACTTCTGTCTCTCGACATGCCACTATTTAAAGTCTTTGTTCACAGACGCAGACAAGTTCATCTTCAAGAGGGGTGGTAGGGTTCCGACACAACAATTGAATAAATTCACTCTGTAGTGTTTCAAAATATTTTTATGAAATTTTGGTAAAGATATCTTTTGAAATGAGATGTCAGTGTTTTTTTTTTTCATTTTAGACTCAACTGGACGGCAATTTATCCATCGCACCCTGTAGATCTGTTAAAATGAGATGTCAGTGTTATTTTCATTTTGGCCTCAATTGGACGGCAATTTATCCATCGCACCCTGTAGATCTCTTAAAATGAGATGTCAGTGTTATTTTCATGTTGGCCTTAATTGGACGGCAATTTATCCATCGCACCCTGTAGATCTGTTAAAATGAGATGTCAGTGTTATTTTCATTTTGGCCTCAATTGGACGGCAATTTATCCATCGCACCCTGTAGATCTGTTAAAATGAGATGTCAGTGTTATTTTCCTTTTGGCCTCAATTGGACGGCAATTTATCCATCGCACCCTGTAGATCTCTTAAAATGAGATGTCAGTGTTATTTTCATGTTGGCCTTAATTGGACGGCAATTTATCCATCGCACCCTGTAGATCTGTTAAAATGAGATGTCAGTGTTATTTTCATTTTGGCCTCAATTGGACGGCAATTTATCCATCGCACCCTGTAGATCTGTTAAAATGAGATGTCAGTGTTATTTTCATTTGGGCCTCAATTGGACGGCAATTTAGCCATCGCCCCCTGTAGATCTGTTAAAATGAGATGTCAGTGTTATTTTCATTTTGGCCTCAATTGGACGGCAATTTATCCATCGCACCCTGTAGATCTGTTAAAATGAGATGTCAGTGTTATTTTCATGTTGGCCTTAATTGGACGGCAATTTATCCATCGCACCCTGTAGATCTGTTAAAATGCGATGTCAGTGTTATTTTCATATTTGTGTCGTTTAGACGACAGTTTATCCATTGCACCCTGTATTTACAATTACGTGAATATTATGATTGTGTACATGTAATTTATGAGGCGTCATTACGAAAGTTGTGTATCAATTACAGTCAAGATACGTACATTGGATCTATTGGAAGTTATATATTCACATGTATATATGTGTGTGTAGGCATACAGGGTTCAGCAAAAGTAGATATACAGTTTTATATAAGCGTACATTAGAACGTTCGCTTTCTAACCATGAGACCCTGGTTCGAATCTAACCATGGTCGATTTGTCAGAAAGGAGACTTCCTGATGTTATCGGACTGGATCGACGGTGATCCCAGCGTGTGGCACCTTTGGAAAGTGCCTGAAAACCTTACCACGCCTTGTGAGTGAAATTGGGTAGACGGAACTCTTGTGGGCCGTCAGTAGCTCTGCTAGCACAGAGCCGCAAGTCACCGTGACCGAGGGCTTGAGCGTGCTGACCATGTTCAAATCATTGATTACGATAGATAACACGCTCTCTCCCAGAAACTGTAACTAAGGACTGCTCAGCATAGTTGCAGTATAAACCACAGGTGGGCTCTGTGGGTCTTGAGAAAAGAATATGTGCCTGAGCGAGCGTCTGCAATAGGAATTGGCTAGCCGCCCTATCAGACGGATATCCTCGAATACGAGTTGCCAGCAATGATATATATATATACATATATATACACACACACCTATATATATATACACACACACACACACATATATATATATATATATATATATATAGTAATGATACAATATGGTAATCCGTATAGAATTTCTAGTAGGATATAGATCCAGGGAGTGCTATATGTCAAAACCAAAGCAAAATTATTACTATTAATTAAAGAATGTCAAACACTTAAAATCCCATAGGTAATAATTTTTATTTCATGAGACCTCTAAAAAATCAGCTCTCAATCTTCAAGACCTACAAAACAAATCACAAATGAAATGGAAAAAAGTACTCTGAGCTAAAATCAAGACATATTGCTATCTTATTTAGAGAGTTGGAAAAGACAGGGTGTTGACCACTAACCTCAGATTTAAAATTAGTCGGTCATTTGAGGAAGGTGGACAGACATAATGTGTAATATGCATATATAGGTGTTTGTTGTATATATTTATGAATAGATGTGTATCTCTATCTATAAACGCAGGATATGTGTGTGTGTGGGGGGTGTAACGAATGCACGGCCGCAATTTTCGACGGATTTGCGCCAAAATTTACATGCACATACTACAAATTAGTTACATTTCCCAACTCCTATCGATAGTGGAAATAATCGATTTTGTCATGCTTCTACGGTAGTTTGCGGCCATTTTCTACTGGCCAGAGTGAGAGCCTATAGCTGGCTGCCACGAATAGGCAGGAAGATTCTATTGGCCAGCGTGAGAGCCAACAGCTGACTGACACGAATGTTAACTAGCATGCTAGTATGCAAAAAATATCGATAGCTGCATTCGTCACAACTGGGGAAAATTTTAATCTGCATGGCACTTTACTACAATTGGCTCATTCGCTTGCGTAAACTCAACGTTGATTCTGATTCCGCATAACTGGGTTGGGTGTGAAAAAATAATTTGTTGTTAACATTCTTTTTTCATTCGGTTTTTCCAGTTACGAGTCCTTTTTTAAAGCTGATCGTTTTGTGTTCATTTTGTTTAGTCCTTTTTTCGTAACAGATTTAATGTTTAGTATAGAGCTTAGAAAAAATTCGCAGTGTGAGATAGGCAAGAAGTAAATCATGTAGCAACATCAGCACGGCAAAGGGCACTCCTTTAAAGGCAAGGTAGGGCAAAGATATTTTAAGTCAAGTGATAGCGATTGCTGTATGAGTCGTACGATTTTTGAATCGAGCCCGGGCAACGCCGGGCCATGCTGCTAATTGATGTATATTTATCTGTATATGTTTATATTTTTGTAGGAATACAATAGCGAAAATGTTGATATCTAGATAGATATTATAAATAATTGTTTGTATGTACCCCTTTGTTTATCTACGCAAAAATAAGTCAAGAAAATCCTTAAAAATCCACCACGTTTATAATTTACTTCATGAGGAGTGTAACTGAATGTTTTTCTTTTGGGTTTAAATGCAACGGATGACAGTTATGCTTTAACGTTCTTTAAACGTGAAAAGTTATCCATTATGGATTTTTTTTAATGTTTTGAATGTCATAGTCGAGTGTGCATAAAAGAGATGGAAAGTACTTCGGAAATAAATGTGATTCTCACTGTTACCGTGCATTTCTTGCCTTATTTAATTGTAATATACGGAAAATGTTCGTGAATATGAAAGGATTATGATAAAAATAAGCAGACATAATATTTGTAATTTATTCACATATACGTAAAAGATAATTGGTTGTCTAAATAAACCTATTTTAATATATATATATATATATATATATA
>OZ038518.1:13445756-13448256 GCA_964036315.1 Acanthosepion esculentum
TCTCCCCAAGAAAGGCAATGAAAGCCACTAGGAAGCAAAGGATTAATGAAATGGGATGAAACATAGAACAATGAAAGAACAGGATTCAACCAGACGGGTGGCTGTTTTTCTTTTCTCCTCACTATTTTTTCTTTTCTTTCCTCCTCAATATTTTCTTTTCTTTCCTCCTCCTCCTCAATATTTTCTTTTCTTTCCTCCTCCTCCTCAATATTTTCTTTTCTTTCCTCCTCCTCCTTAATCTTTCCTTTTCGCACTCTTTTCCTTTTCTTTCTTCCCGCTTAGCTTCTTTCTCGCTGTTTTCGTTTTCATTTTGGTCAGCCTTTCTCTCTAACTTCTTACTGCTTTCCTTTTTTCTTTCGTTCTTTTTTACGTAGATATTTGGTAATCTATTTTTGGTATTCGATCTGTAAGGATTAGCAATGACCATTAATTAATACTAAAAAAGCTATTATGTGTATAATATATATATATATATATATATATATGTAAGCAAATATGTGGATATAGATCCGACAGTATGAGGAAAAATATGGAAAAACAAAAAATCCGAATATGCAAGTTTACTGTTTTTAATGTTGTTTCAATGCCGACGTCAGACGTTTCGGTCTAGTAGACCTTCTTCAGGACATAGTTATTAAAACATAATTAAAATTAGACGATATTCAAATCAACATAAAAAGACGATAGACATAAGAATAATCTAAACAAAATGACTGAATTTTAAGATCAGCGTTCATATGGTTCTAACAAATTTTAAATAAACAAAGAATTTGGATTTTTAAAATGGATTGACAGTGATCGAACGCGTGATAATAACGGGGAAAGGGAATAGGAAAAAATATTAAATCGCTAAGCTGGAAAGCAAGCAGACAATTGACAAAAGAATGTAAAATCTTCAAAGGAATCAATAACGCAATTCTTTTTACCACACTACCAAGATTTCATACCGAATGCAACCATTCTAAATTTAACACCTACCTTTGTATGTTCAAGATTTACATGCAGCTGACCTGAAGATTTTCGATAATCTCTACTGACTACAACAATGGCGATTACGTAGGTAAAAATAAATGATTAGATTAAATATTTCGAAAAACGAGCAACGGGAACAATGAGATTCCAGGATTAACTTAAAATCGTCGGGGCTAACAAAACCAACAAACGGCGATTACGCACGAATGCTACCTGTCGATCTCAGTCTCTCCTTTATCTATCTATCTATCTATCTATCTATCTATCTTGGCCCATTAACTTCGTTCTGTTTTAGTCTGTTTCTATCTATCTATCTATCTTGGCCCATTAACTTCGTTGTGTTTTAGTCCGTTCCTATCTATCTATCTATCTATCTATCTATCTATCTATCTATCTTGGCCCATTAACATCGTTCTATTTTAGTCTGTTCCTATCTATCTATCTATCTCAGCCTGTTCCTATCTATCTATCTATCTATCTATCTTGGCCCATTAACTTCGTTCTATTTTAGTCTGTTCCTATCTATCTATCTATCTATCTATCTATCTCAGCCTGTTCCTATCTATCTATCTATCTATCTATCTTGGCCCATTAACTTCGTTCTGTTTTAGTCTGTTCCTATCTATCTATCTATCTATCTATCTATCTCAGCCTGTTCCTATCTATCTATCTATCTATCTATCTTGGCCCATTAACTTCGTTCTGTTTTAGTTTGTTCCTATCTATCTATCTATCTATCTTGGCCCATTAACTTCGTTCTGTTTTAGTCTTTTCCTATCTATCTATCTATCTATCTATCTATCTATCTATCTATCTATCTATCTTGGCCCATTAACTTCGTTCTGTTTTAGTCTGTTCCTATCTATCTATCTATCTATCTATCTCAGCCTGTTCCTATCTATCTATCTATCTATCTATCTATCTATCTATCTATCTATCTATCTTGGCCCATTAACTTCGTTCTGTTTTAGTCTGTTCCTATCTATCTATCTATCTATCTATCTATCTATCTCAGCCTGTTCCTATCTATCTATCTATCTATCTATCTTGGCCCATTAACTTCGTTCTGTTTTAGTCTGTTCCTATCTATCTATCTATCTATCTATCTTGGCCCATTAACTTCGTTCTCTTTTAGTCCGTTCCTTATCTATCTATGTTCTCTCTCTCTCTCTCTCTCTCTCTCTCTCTCTCTCTCTCTCTCTCTCTCTCTCTCTCTCTCTCTCTCTCTCTCTCTCTCGTTCATATCTGTTTATTCATATCTATTTTGACTTGTTCATATCTATCGTTCTATGTATCTGTGTATCTATCTCAGTCTGTAATTTAACTGTCTATCCACCTGGGCCTGTTCATATCTATCTTTCTATTTAACTTAGTCTGATCTCTATCTATCTATCTATCTATCTATCTCAGTATATTTCTTTATATATCTGTTGATATATATAGTTCTCGCTATCAATCAATATCTATCTCAGTCAGTTCTTTATTTATCTATTTATCTATTAATCTGAGAACGTTCGTATGTATTTAC
>OZ038518.1:13453256-13460756 GCA_964036315.1 Acanthosepion esculentum
TAGATAGATAGATAGATAGATAGATAGATAGATAGATAGATAGATAGGAACAGACTAAAACAGAACGAAGTTAATGGGCCAAGATAGATAGATAGATAGATAGATAGATAGATAGATAGATAGATAGATAGATAGGAACAGACTAAAACAGAACGAAGTTAATGGGCCAAGATAGATAGATAGATAGATAGATAGATAGATAGATAGATAGATAGATAGATAGATAGGAACAGACTAAAACAGAACGAAGTTAATGGGCCAAGATAGATAGATAGATAGATAGATAGATAGATAGATAGATAGATAGATAGATAGGAACAGACTAAAACAGAACGAAGTTAATGGGCCAAGATAGATAGATAGATAGATAGATAGATAGATAGATAGATAGATAGATAGATAGATAGGAACAGACTAAAACAGAACGAAGTTAATGGGCCAAGATAGATAGATAGATAGATAGATAGATAGATAGATAGATAGATAGATAGATAGATAGGAACAGACTAAAACAGAACGAAGTTAATGGGCCAAGATAGATAGATAGATAGATAGATAGATAGATAGATAGATAGATAGATAGATAGATAGGAACAGACTAAAACAGAACGAAGTTAATGGGCCAAGATAGATAGATAGATAGATAGATAGATAGATAGATAGATAGATAGATAGATAGGAACAGACTAAAACAGAACGAAGTTAATGGGCCAAGATAGATAGATAGATAGATAGATAGATAGATAGATAGATAGATAGATAGATAGGAACAGACTAAAACAGAACGAAGTTAATGGGCCAAGATAGATAGATAGATAGATAGATAGATAGATAGATAGATAGATAGATAGATAGATAGGAACAGACTAAAACAGAACGAAGTTAATGGGCCAAGATAGATAGATAGATAGATAGATAGATAGATAGATAGATAGATAGATAGATAGGAACAGACTAAAACAGAACGAAGTTAATGGGCCAAGATAGATAGATAGATAGATAGATAGATAGATAGATAGATAGATAGATAGATAGGAACAGACTAAAACAGAACGAAGTTAATGGGCCAAGATAGATAGATAGATAGATAGATAGATAGATAGATAGATAGATAGATAGATAGGAACAGACTAAAACAGAACGAAGTTAATGGGCCAAGATAGATAGATAGATAGATAGATAGATAGATAGATAGATAGATAGATAGATAGGAACAGACTAAAACAGAACGAAGTTAATGGGCCAAGATAGATAGATAGATAGATAGATAGATAGATAGATAGATAGATAGATAGATAGGAACAGACTAAAACAGAACGAAGTTAATGGGCCAAGATAGATAGATAGATAGATAGATAGATAGATAGATAGATAGATAGATAGATAGATAGGAACAGACTAAAACAGAACGAAGTTAATGGGCCAAGATAGATAGATAGATAGATAGATAGATAGATAGATAGATAGATAGATAGATAGGAACAGACTAAAACAGAACGAAGTTAATGGGCCAAGATAGATAGATAGATAGATAGATAGATAGATAGATAGATAGATAGATAGATAGGAACAGACTAAAACAGAACGAAGTTAATGGGCCAAGATAGATAGATAGATAGATAGATAGATAGATAGATAGATAGATAGATAGATAGATAGGAACAGACTAAAACAGAACGAAGTTAATGGGCCAAGATAGATAGATAGATAGATAGATAGATAGATAGATAGATAGATAGATAGATAGGAACAGACTAAAACAGAACGAAGTTAATGGGCCAAGATAGATAGATAGATAGATAGATAGATAGATAGATAGATAGATAGATAGATAGATAGGAACAGACTAAAACAGAACGAAGTTAATGGGCCAAGATAGATAGATAGATAGATAGATAGATAGATAGATAGATAGATAGATAGATAGGAACAGACTAAAACAGAACGAAGTTAATGGGCCAAGATAGATAGATAGATAGATAGATAGATAGATAGATAGATAGATAGATAGATAGGAACAGACTAAAACAGAACGAAGTTAATGGGCCAAGATAGATAGATAGATAGATAGATAGATAGATAGATAGATAGATAGATAGATAGGAACAGACTAAAACAGAACGAAGTTAATGGGCCAAGATAGATAGATAGATAGATAGATAGATAGATAGATAGATAGATAGATAGATAGGAACAGACTAAAACAGAACGAAGTTAATGGGCCAAGATAGATAGATAGATAGATAGATAGATAGATAGATAGATAGATAGATAGATAGGAACAGACTAAAACAGAACGAAGTTAATGGGCCAAGATAGATAGATAGATAGATAGATAGATAGATAGATAGATAGATAGATAGATAGGAACAGACTAAAACAGAACGAAGTTAATGGGCCAAGATAGATAGATAGATAGATAGATAGATAGATAGATAGATAGATAGATAGATAGGAACAGACTAAAACAGAACGAAGTTAATGGGCCAAGATAGATAGATAGATAGATAGATAGATAGATAGATAGATAGATAGATAGATAGGAACAGACTAAAACAGAACGAAGTTAATGGGCCAAGATAGATAGATAGATAGATAGATAGATAGATAGATAGATAGATAGATAGATAGGAACAGACTAAAACAGAACGAAGTTAATGGGCCAAGATAGATAGATAGATAGATAGATAGATAGATAGATAGATAGATAGATAGATAGGAACAGACTAAAACAGAACGAAGTTAATGGGCCAAGATAGATAGATAGATAGATAGATAGATAGATAGATAGATAGATAGATAGATAGGAACAGACTAAAACAGAACGAAGTTAATGGGCCAAGATAGATAGATAGATAGATAGATAGATAGATAGATAGATAGATAGATAGATAGGAACAGACTAAAACAGAACGAAGTTAATGGGCCAAGATAGATAGATAGATAGATAGATAGATAGATAGATAGATAGATAGATAGATAGGAACAGACTAAAACAGAACGAAGTTAATGGGCCAAGATAGATAGATAGATAGATAGATAGATAGATAGATAGATAGATAGATAGATAGATAGGAACAGACTAAAACAGAACGAAGTTAATGGGCCAAGATAGATAGATAGATAGATAGATAGATAGATAGATAGATAGATAGATAGATAGGAACAGACTAAAACAGAACGAAGTTAATGGGCCAAGATAGATAGATAGATAGATAGATAGATAGATAGATAGATAGATAGATAGATAGGAACAGACTAAAACAGAACGAAGTTAATGGGCCAAGATAGATAGATAGATAGATAGATAGATAGATAGATAGATAGATAGATAGATAGATAGGAACAGACTAAAACAGAACGAAGTTAATGGGCCAAGATAGATAGATAGATAGATAGATAGATAGATAGATAGATAGATAGATAGATAGGAACAGACTAAAACAGAACGAAGTTAATGGGCCAAGATAGATAGATAGATAGATAGATAGATAGATAGATAGATAGATAGATAGATAGGAACAGACTAAAACAGAACGAAGTTAATGGGCCAAGATAGATAGATAGATAGATAGATAGATAGATAGATAGATAGATAGATAGATAGATAGGAACAGACTAAAACAGAACGAAGTTAATGGGCCAAGATAGATAGATAGATAGATAGATAGATAGATAGATAGATAGATAGATAGATAGGAACAGACTAAAACAGAACGAAGTTAATGGGCCAAGATAGATAGATAGATAGATAGATAGATAGATAGATAGATAGATAGATAGATAGGAACAGACTAAAACAGAACGAAGTTAATGGGCCAAGATAGATAGATAGATAGATAGATAGATAGATAGATAGATAGATAGATAGATAGGAACAGACTAAAACAGAACGAAGTTAATGGGCCAAGATAGATAGATAGATAGATAGATAGATAGATAGATAGATAGATAGATAGATAGGAACAGACTAAAACAGAACGAAGTTAATGGGCCAAGATAGATAGATAGATAGATAGATAGATAGATAGATAGATAGATAGATAGATAGGAACAGACTAAAACAGAACGAAGTTAATGGGCCAAGATAGATAGATAGATAGATAGATAGATAGATAGATAGATAGATAGATAGATAGATAGGAACAGACTAAAACAGAACGAAGTTAATGGGCCAAGATAGATAGATAGATAGATAGATAGATAGATAGATAGATAGATAGATAGATAGATAGGAACAGACTAAAACAGAACGAAGTTAATGGGCCAAGATAGATAGATAGATAGATAGATAGATAGATAGATAGATAGATAGATAGATAGGAACAGACTAAAACAGAACGAAGTTAATGGGCCAAGATAGATAGATAGATAGATAGATAGATAGATAGATAGATAGATAGATAGATAGGAACAGACTAAAACAGAACGAAGTTAATGGGCCAAGATAGATAGATAGATAGATAGATAGATAGATAGATAGATAGATAGATAGATAGATAGGAACAGACTAAAACAGAACGAAGTTAATGGGCCAAGATAGATAGATAGATAGATAGATAGATAGATAGATAGATAGATAGATAGATAGGAACAGACTAAAACAGAACGAAGTTAATGGGCCAAGATAGATAGATAGATAGATAGATAGATAGATAGATAGATAGATAGATAGATAGGAACAGACTAAAACAGAACGAAGTTAATGGGCCAAGATAGATAGATAGATAGATAGATAGATAGATAGATAGATAGATAGATAGATAGGAACAGACTAAAACAGAACGAAGTTAATGGGCCAAGATAGATAGATAGATAGATAGATAGATAGATAGATAGATAGATAGATAGATAGGAACAGACTAAAACAGAACGAAGTTAATGGGCCAAGATAGATAGATAGATAGATAGATAGATAGATAGATAGATAGATAGATAGATAGGAACAGACTAAAACAGAACGAAGTTAATGGGCCAAGATAGATAGATAGATAGATAGATAGATAGATAGATAGATAGATAGATAGATAGGAACAGACTAAAACAGAACGAAGTTAATGGGCCAAGATAGATAGATAGATAGATAGATAGATAGATAGATAGATAGATAGATAGATAGATAGGAACAGACTAAAACAGAACGAAGTTAATGGGCCAAGATAGATAGATAGATAGATAGATAGATAGATAGATAGATAGATAGATAGATAGGAACAGACTAAAACAGAACGAAGTTAATGGGCCAAGATAGATAGATAGATAGATAGATAGATAGATAGATAGATAGATAGATAGATAGGAACAGACTAAAACAGAACGAAGTTAATGGGCCAAGATAGATAGATAGATAGATAGATAGATAGATAGATAGATAGATAGATAGATAGGAACAGACTAAAACAGAACGAAGTTAATGGGCCAAGATAGATAGATAGATAGATAGATAGATAGATAGATAGATAGATAGATAGATAGGAACAGACTAAAACAGAACGAAGTTAATGGGCCAAGATAGATAGATAGATAGATAGATAGATAGATAGATAGATAGATAGATAGATAGATAGGAACAGACTAAAACAGAACGAAGTTAATGGGCCAAGATAGATAGATAGATAGATAGATAGATAGATAGATAGATAGATAGATAGATAGGAACAGACTAAAACAGAACGAAGTTAATGGGCCAAGATAGATAGATAGATAGATAGATAGATAGATAGATAGATAGATAGATAGATAGGAACAGACTAAAACAGAACGAAGTTAATGGGCCAAGATAGATAGATAGATAGATAGATAGATAGATAGATAGATAGATAGATAGATAGGAACAGACTAAAACAGAACGAAGTTAATGGGCCAAGATAGATAGATAGATAGATAGATAGATAGATAGATAGATAGATAGATAGATAGGAACAGACTAAAACAGAACGAAGTTAATGGGCCAAGATAGATAGATAGATAGATAGATAGATAGATAGATAGATAGATAGATAGATAGGAACAGACTAAAACAGAACGAAGTTAATGGGCCAAGATAGATAGATAGATAGATAGATAGATAGATAGATAGATAGATAGATAGATAGATAGGAACAGACTAAAACAGAACGAAGTTAATGGGCCAAGATAGATAGATAGATAGATAGATAGATAGATAGATAGATAGATAGATAGATAGGAACAGACTAAAACAGAACGAAGTTAATGGGCCAAGATAGATAGATAGATAGATAGATAGATAGATAGATAGATAGATAGATAGATAGGAACAGACTAAAACAGAACGAAGTTAATGGGCCAAGATAGATAGATAGATAGATAGATAGATAGATAGATAGATAGATAGATAGATAGGAACAGACTAAAACAGAACGAAGTTAATGGGCCAAGATAGATAGATAGATAGATAGATAGATAGATAGATAGATAGATAGATAGATAGGAACAGACTAAAACAGAACGAAGTTAATGGGCCAAGATAGATAGATAGATAGATAGATAGATAGATAGATAGATAGATAGATAGATAGATAGGAACAGACTAAAACAGAACGAAGTTAATGGGCCAAGATAGATAGATAGATAGATAGATAGATAGATAGATAGATAGATAGATAGATAGGAACAGACTAAAACAGAACGAAGTTAATGGGCCAAGATAGATAGATAGATAGATAGATAGATAGATAGATAGATAGATAGATAGATAGGAACAGACTAAAACAGAACGAAGTTAATGGGCCAAGATAGATAGATAGATAGATAGATAGATAGATAGATAGATAGATAGATAGATAGGAACAGACTAAAACAGAACGAAGTTAATGGGCCAAGATAGATAGATAGATAGATAGATAGATAGATAGATAGATAGATAGATAGATAGGAACAGACTAAAACAGAACGAAGTTAATGGGCCAAGATAGATAGATAGATAGATAGATAGATAGATAGATAGATAGATAGATAGATAGGAACAGACTAAAACAGAACGAAGTTAATGGGCCAAGATAGATAGATAGATAGATAGATAGATAGATAGATAGATAGATAGATAGATAGGAACAGACTAAAACAGAACGAAGTTAATGGGCCAAGATAGATAGATAGATAGATAGATAGATAGATAGATAGATAGATAGATAGATAGGAACAGACTAAAACAGAACGAAGTTAATGGGCCAAGATAGATAGATAGATAGATAGATAGATAGATAGATAGATAGATAGATAGATAGGAACAGACTAAAACAGAACGAAGTTAATGGGCCAAGATAGATAGATAGATAGATAGATAGATAGATAGATAGATAGATAGATAGATAGATAGGAACAGACTAAAACAGAACGAAGTTAATGGGCCAAGATAGATAGATAGATAGATAGATAGATAGATAGATAGATAGATAGATAGATAGGAACAGACTAAAACAGAACGAAGTTAATGGGCCAAGATAGATAGATAGATAGATAGATAGATAGATAGATAGA
>OZ038518.1:13465756-13490756 GCA_964036315.1 Acanthosepion esculentum
ACCCTTCAAAAAGTGTGGTTAGTTCTGCACAACGCCTTCACCACTATAATCAAATCTCATGTGCTGGTGTCTGGCTGTCGGTTCCTTGAAAATGAGCTGCTTGACACCCATTTCTTAAAAACGACGAGAGAGTCCAATAAATATATATATATATATATATATATATATATATATATATATATATATATATATATATATATATATATATATATATATATATATATATATATATATATGCGGTACTTATTAGAAAGCGCTCAATATCAGCGATAGAGCTACCATCCATACAACTGAATATATATATATATATATATATATTGATTGATTGATTGATTGATTATTTAACCAGCATATCGACCTTCGTTGGGCCATTCAATGCTGAAAAAGTTTTTTTTCCAAAAAGTATAGTTGGTAATATTATTTTTCAAAAACGTATATCTGGTAATAATATTTTTCCAAAAACGTATAGCTGGTAATAATATTTTTTCAAAAACGTAGAGCTGGTAATAATATTTTTTCAAAAACGTAGAGCTGGTAATAATATTTTTCCAAAAACGTAGAGCTGGTAATAATGTTTTTTCCAAAAACATAGAGCTGGTAATGTTTTTTTCAAAAACGTATAGCTGGTAATAATATTTTTCAAAAACGTAGAGCTGGTAATAATATTTTTCCAAAAACGTAGAGATAGTAATAATATTTTTCAAAAACGTAGAGCTGGTAATATTATTTTTCAAAAACGTATATCTGGTAATAATATTTTTCCAAAAACGTAGAGCTGGTAATAATATTTTTTCAAAAACGTAGAGCTGGTAATAATATTTTTTCAAAAACGTAGAGCTGGTAATAATGTTTTTTCAAAAAACGTAGAGCTGGTAACAATGTTTTTTTCAAAAACGTAGAGATGGTAATAATATTTTTCAAAAACGTAGAGCTGGTAATAATATTTTTTCATTTTCATTCTGGTCTTTTGTGATCTTTATAAAAAAAAGCAAATATTTTGTTGATAACATTTAATTGCTTAGCTACTCAAATAAAGTTCAAATATGCGGATGTAGTTTGTCGTCATACCCAGGACGCGGATGTAGTTTGTCGTCATACCCAGGACGCGGATGTAGTTTGTCGTCATACCCAGGACGCGGATGTAGTTTGTCGTCATACCCAGGACGCGGATGTAGTTTGTCGTCATACCCAGGACGCGGATGTAGTTTGTCATCATACCCAGGACATGGTAAAAACATGGAAGTTCACTATTTGCCCATAGCTGGGACCCCAACAGGTGCTACCACCCCGGGTCTGGGTGGACCTGGGAACACCAGCAATTAAGAGGTGGTTCCACGCTTCCTCAAAACCTCTTGATCAGAGGACTTGCTGTTGGATGCAGTTTAACGTCGTACCCAGGACGATATATATATATATATATATATATATATATATATATATATATATATATATATATATTCACTATTGTCGGTTTTCCACCTCCGTAAGGTTGCCTCTCTATGTCTTTCCTATATATACTTTCATGTTATGATAGCCAGACTCTAGGTATCAAAACATCAGGTATCAAAAAGTCTCTATAGGAAAGATATAGAATACAGAGACAATAAACATGTTGAATACAGAGACTCCAGGTCTCTGTATTCAAAAAGTATGGTTGATTCTTCACAAAGCCTTCACCACTAGTATTAAATCATACGTACTGGAGTCTGGCCTATCGGTGCTTGACCCTCCCTCATACATCGAATATGACGGGAGAGTTCACCATATATATGTATACTAGCAGCATGGCCCGGCGTTGCCCGTGCTTGATTTAAAAATCGTACGACTCATACAGCAATCGCTATCACTTGACTTAAAATATCTTTGCCCTTCCTTGCCTTTAAAGGAGTGCCCTTTGCCGTGCTGATGTTGCTACACGCTTTACTTCTTGCCTATCTCACACTGCGAATTTTTCTAAGCTCTATACTAAATATTAAATATGTTACGAAAAAAGAACTAAACAAAATGAACACAAAACGATCAGCTTTAAAAAAAGGACTCGTAAGTGGAAAAACCGAATGAAAAAAGAATGTTAACAACAAATATTTTTTCACACCCAACCCAGTTCTCCGGAATCAGAATCAACGTTGAGTTTAAGCAAGCGAATGAGCCAATTGGAGTAAAGTGCCATGCAGATTTAAATTTTTCCCACTTGTGACGAATGCAGCTATCGATTTTTTTTTGCATGCTAGTTAACATTCGTGTCAGTCAGCTGTTGGCTCTCACGCTGGCCAATAGAATCTTCCAGCCTATTCGTGGCAGCCAGCTATAGGCTCTCACTCTGGCCAGTAGAAAATGGCCGCAAACTAAATGAAAGCTGCCGGGTTGAATTGAAATATGAAACTGTAAGGAAAATACGTTAGGATTCGTTCCTCCTTGGTGTACACAGTTCACCTTTTTTATTTCTCCCACCTTTTCTATTTTCTCGTTTCCCTTGTCTCGCCCATTCTCAAACAATTTATATATTTTCATTTCTATCTCTTTTCACCTTTTCTCTCTCTCCCTCCCTCTCTCTCTCTCTGACCTTTGCTATCATTGTTTTCTCGCTCACTCTCTTTTTCTCTCACCTTCTATATTTCTTCCCCCTCTCCCACGTCTCTCCCTCCCACTTTCTATATCTTCCCTTTTTCCCCGCTTATATATCTCCTCTCTCCTTCCCTCCCTCCCTCCCTCTCTCTCTCTCTCTCTCTCTCTCTCTCTCACCTTTGCTATCATTGTTTTCTCGCTCACTCTCTTTTTCTCTCACCTTCTATATTTCTTCCCCCTCTCCCACGTCTCTCCCTCCCACTTTCTATATCTTCCCTTTTTCCCCGCTTATATATCTCCTCTCTCCTTCCCTCCCTCCCTCTCTCTCTCTCACCTTTGCTATCATTGTTTTCTTCCCCCTCTCCCACGTCTCTCCCTCCCACTTTCTATATCTTCCCTTTTTCCCCGCTTATATATATCCTCTCTCCTTCCCTCCCTCTCTCTCTCGCTCTCTCTACTTACGGCCACATCGCGTTGAAACACGGGTTTTCGTATTATCACCGAAGTTAAGCAGCATCAAACCTGATCAGTACCTATATGGGTGACCTCTTGCAAATACCAGATGCTGTTACCTTGGATGTGCGGGTGGTGTAACGGATAATGGCTCGGAATTGTTAATCGAAGTTCCAATTCCAGTTAGGTTCGTTTACGCGCAAATGCCATTTAGGAATAATGAATCCACCTTTCCCCCTAGCTATGGGTTAATTAGTAAAACTAGTATTTCTAAATCATTATTATATTTTTAAGAATCGATGTAAGTTGGCCATAAATGGACATGTTAATAGAAACATCACATTCCTCGCATTCTCACTGCGTCTCTCTCGCTCTAACTCCCCCCCACTCTCTCTCTGTCTCTCTCTCAGACTCATTCATTCTCTCTCTCAAACTATCTCTCTCACACACAATCTCACTCTCTCACACACTATCTCTCTCACTTATTCTCTCTACTGTCCCGACAATCCAAAATTCTTACAATCTAAAAATATTTTCTGGTTTTAAATAACCTGCAAAGGGTTGATAAACCGTAAAAAAACAAATCAATCAATCAATCAATACTCTCTCTCTCTCTCTCTCTCTCTCTCTAAACATCGATATTTCTCTATTATCTCTCACCGTTTCTATCTCTCACCTTCTATCTCTCTCACTCTCTAATTGTCTTTCTCTTCGTCGTTCTCTCTCTCTCTCTCTCGTTCTCGTTCTCTTTTTCTCTCTCACTATCTTTCTCTTTTCCCTTCCCCGCTCTCCCGTTATCTTCATCTCTTTTCATCTAACTCTCACCTATACTCGGCAACCCGGGGGAAAAGGTTGGCTGGTGCGCCGTGTGTCCTAACACCAGTCATCAGCACCGCGTTCTAAATGAGGGCCAACCCCGGTACATTCTGTGTTATCTACACCTCACAGCGAGGCGACAAAGGTAATTGAGGAAATGCCGGCACTACGAGTATAGAGAAAGTAATTCTGCCAACGTACAACATGGAGTCAATCGCCAAATAAAAGAAAAAGAAGTAATCTTTCCACTTGAATTCCTCGAAATATTAAAAGGTTTTCCTTTCGTGTTATATTTCAAACAACACACGCAACAACATTATTTTTCTGTTCTTCTGGATATTTGGCGCATAAATCGTTACAAACTTTTTTAAGTATCGACGTCAGTTTGCCATATATGGGCATGTTAATGGACCACGTGCTCATTCTCTCGGCCTTTCTTTCTCTCTCTTCGTCCTCCTCATCTCTCACTCTCTTTCATTCTCACACTCTCTCTCTCTCTCTCTCTCATTCACACACTCACTTTCAGTCTCTCTCACTCACTTTTTCACTCACTCTGTCTATACTCTTCCTCTCTCGTACTCACTCACTCTCTCTCTCTCTCTCTCGTTCACGCTCTCACTCCCTTTCACTCACTATATTCCCCACTCTTCCTCTATCTCCCTCTCCCTCTCTCACGCTCTCCCTCTCTCTATTCTCCATCTCTCTGTCTTTTTCTCACTCTCACTCTTTCTACCTGTCACTCTCTTTCACTTTCTCTTTCACTCATTCTCACTACTCTCCCTCACTCATTCTCTCTGGGACTCACTCTTTCTCACTCTCTCAATTACTCTCTCACTCTTTCTCTCTCTCTCTCTCTCACTCTCCCGCACTCTTTCACTCTCTTTCACTCTCTATTGATTCTTGACTTGATAGTAAGTCTTAGCGCTTGAAAAAGGTTAAACTGACAGCTAATCTAAAAAATGACCAAAATTGTGTTGTTAACTGGGGCAATGAATGGCTTGCTAACGCCTCCAAAATGAATCAGCTACCATTTAATCGTCCAAGAGAATCCTGTTTACCATCCATCAGGATGGCTGATGCTAACCTCAAGCAGAGTGATCCATTGCTCCTTCTCGGGCTAACGTTTTTTCGCTGACATGAAGTGGAGAAATTATACTGAATCTATCGCCAGGTCTGCTGCTAAGAAATTTGGTTCACTGGACATGCTTGACAATGCTTTTCTCGCCAGAATCTATCTCATATATTTATAAGTCTACCATTCGTCCTTGGTTTGAATATGTCTGTCACAACTGATCTGATACTTGATTAAATTCAAAGAAGAATCAGCAATGTCATTGGCTTTGACATGCCATCTCGGCTTCAGTAAATTTCCCTCGCTGTAAGGTAGCTATCTATACCTTCTCTATAAATGTTTTCATTGTATTTGTTCGAATAAATTTTCCACTTCGGTACAAAGACACTATGAATTTAAGCACAGTACTACATTGGCGTCAATGTCTCATCATTTTACAGTTGAAATAGCTAGATGCAACCACAAGTTCTATGCTAAGAGTTTCTTCTCTCTCACGGTATTACATCCACGGCCTTATAGATTGGCGGCAAGGTCTCATCATTTTACAGTTGAAATGGCTAGATGTAACCGTAAGTTCTATGCTAACAGTTTCTTCTCTCTCACGGTATTACATCCACAGCCTTATAGATTGGCGGCAAGGTCTCATCATTTTACAGTTGAAATGGCTAGATGTAACCGTAAGTTCTATGCTAACAGTTTCTTCTCTCTCACGGTATTACATCCACAGCCTTATAGATTGGCGGCAAGGTCTCATCATTTTACAGTTGAAATGGCTAGGTGTAACCGTAAGTTCTATGCTAACAGTTTTTTCTCTCTCACGGTATTACATCCACGGCCTTATAGATTGGCGGCAAGGACTCATCATTTTACAGATGAAATGGCTAGATGTAACCGTAAGTTCTATGCTAACAGTTTCTTCTCTCTCACGGTATTACATCCACGGCCTTATAGATTGGCGGCAAGGTCTCATCATTTTACAGATGAAATGGCTAGATGTAACCGTAAGTTCTATGCTAACAGTTTCTTCTCTCTCACGGTATTACATCCACAGCCTTATAGATTGGCGGCAAGGTCTCATCATTTTACAGTTGAAATGGCTAGGTGTAACCGTAAGTTCTATGCTAACAGTTTCTCCTGTCACAATTCTTACTTGTGGCACTTTCTTCCAGCTTATTGCTTCCCAGTCAACTTTGATCTTCAATACTTTCAATGCAATATCAATCCTCTTCTGTTTTCTTAATTCTCCTTCTTTTATTGTCCTCCCTCCTTAATAGTGTATACACTCTATAACCCTCTTGCATCTTAGTGGCTTTATTGCCTTTTTGGAGTGGAGTGATTTTTAAAATTCTCAATTTAATTCATATTAGTTCTTTTTATTTAAGTTCACCCAAAGGTTTTAACAGTCACCCAATGAAGAGTGTTACTGAGTAAGATTGTTGTAAGGCCAAAGGAAAGCGTGGGGAGCAAACGACAGAGACGCGTCTTGTTAGAAAAATTCAAGTTACAGTTTTTAAACACACAATCTTCGTCAAATCGAAAGACGGTTTCTGTGTAGGAATACAGGTTCGATTCCTGTCGGAGAACGCATATTTTCTACGAAATTTCTTGAAGATTCAGGCCGGTAAATGGAATTGATTATGTCTAATTAAAAAACAGAGTATTTACTTAAATAAATTGTATCTATAAAATAAGGTATAAACAGAATATATATTAAATAATTGTCGGACTTATTTTTTATATTTTTTTTTTTTATTTATATATATATATATATATATATATATATATATATATATATATATATATATATATATATATATATATATATATATATATATATATATATATATATATATATATTTAAAATTTGTGTATTTAGGCAGCAATCCTTCTTTCAAGCACATTTCATTAAAAACGGCTGACAAGGTGCTTTTATTTAGTTTTTTATATAATTTCTCGTGCGATCTAATAAAGTTTTTCTTTTCAGAGGATAAATTATATAAAAATTGTCCGAATGTTCTTTTCCGAGCGCTTTCGGCTATACTTTTAGTCATTATCAAGGATTGTATTTCAACTGTTAGAATTAGAAATAGTTTGTGTGTGTTTTATAAAGTGATTCATTTTTTTTGTTTCAAAACACGTTCAAGATATTATGTCCATGTTCAAAGTTAATATTATTAAGGGTTGGTTTGTTTAATTTTATAAGTAAGGCTTCCATTATTTTTAGCCTTTTTTTGCAAGTGGATGATGCTATTATATTAGTGTTGTCGACAAGTATATTCCGAATAGTGTCCGGTAGGTCGCCATGAATATTTAAATGAGATCTAATTGAGCTATTGTCAGAAAGGTGTAGAGTTAATCTGCGTGTTAAACGATTTGTAGTGTGGCCTATATAATTATTTACGAAAGTTGATTCTTGAGGAATACAATTCCTTAATGGACATTTGAATTCGTAAATAATATTTGCTCTATTTAATTTTGTTGTAGGGGGTGAATTATTATTTTTAACTATAAGGTTACAAGTTTTAAATTTTTTATAATAAATAATTAATCTAATTTTTTTGCTATTATCAACTGGTGCTATGTATTTTTTAATAATGTTATTCATTCGGCATATATATATATATATATATATATATATATATATATATATATATATATATATATATATATATAATTTTTAGGTGTGCTCAATGTCAGAGATAGAGCGTATGTAAATATAAAAATGAACATTGAAGTCAACACTCAGAGGCGACAGGCAATCGTCAGGTGGCCTGACGATTGCGTCTATCATGAAACAGCCTGTCGCCTCAGTGTATTGACTTCAATCAACGTTCATTTTTTTTTCATTTCGGTTGAGCTCTCTGGGGAGGAAATGTTGGTTTGTAAACAGTGACTATTAAGGCTAATAATGCATGAATCTTCGGTAAATCGAATCAAGTTCTCTCAGTCACTCTATGTTTAAAAATAAATACGCTTAAATTCACCTTCATCCCTGCTGTGCGCCAACGGTTTAGTGCTAGAATCCCGACTGACGCCAATTGGGTCGGGTTTCTATCATAGCTAGAGGCAAGCAGACGTCTATCCACGCTGATGAGCTGTTATAAAGCGAAACAGTCTGTCTGTAGATGACAATATATATATATATATATATATATATATATATATATATATATAAAAGTGAACATAGAAGTCAAAACTTAGAGGCGACAGTCTGTTTCATGCTAGATGCAATCGTCAGGCCATCTAGCATGAAACAGACTGTCGCCTCTAAGTGTTGACTTCTATGTTCACTTTTATATTTACACACCCTCTATCTCTGATATTGAGCACTTTATCTCATAAATATAGCACATTTTAAGACTATATTTCTTCACACACACACACACACACACACACACACACACACACATATATATATATATATATATATATATATATATATATATATATATATATATTGCAGATGATGAAACAAAGAAAATCTTATACACGACAAATTTGTTGGGATTTTATAGGATAAGGGGAGTAATAAATTAAATTACTTTATCAGATTCGATTACCAGTGACCCGAAAGTTTTTATGTTTTATATATATGCATGTTGTTTGGAAAGTCAGTATGTACTTATATCTTTATTAACAGACGTATTTCAATAGGGAATACAGGAGGAGAATATGAATAAAAATTACAATCTTGTACTATCTGCAATAGAGCACACGCTTTTCATGATCAGTTCCTTTCAGTTTTCGTTCCCCATTATTTTGTATGGAAAAGTTTTAATTTTGCGTGGGGTCTGGACGGCCTTAAGAGCAGTTCCAAGACCATGCTGCTGCGCTGTATTTCATAATGATTTCCTTTGACTCTGCTGCATATTGTCAGAAATTTCCAACAGTTTCTCCTCCAATTGCTTTCCTTTCCAACGATTGGCATCGACCAATGATCCTGTTTCCTGAGAGTTACGAACTGCATCGCTATATAGGACAGGTTTGTCTGAATATTGCTCAGAAAAATGCTGTCGCACCAAATCTGTGTATTTACCAGCGTCTAAAAATACGGATTTGACGAGAAATACACGGACTTCAATGGTTAAAACTATATTGAAATCTGAAATATAAAAAAAATATGAATAGAAAAGTGCACAATAACTTTCCGAACACCCTATATATATAAAATGTATGCTATATTTATGGGTAAAAATAATCAATATCATGTTTCTATTTGGTTTGGTTTGGTTTACGACATATCAACCTCAATTGATTATTTAATGCCGACAAGATTTTTATTGTTGTTAATATTTTTTCTTCAAAAATGTATTGCTGGTAATAATTCTTTACAAAAATTTATTGCTGATCATATATTACCTTAAAAATGTATTGCTGGCAATAATCTTTGCTCAAAAAATATATTGCCGGCATTAAAAACTATTTTTACATTTTCAGACTGTTTTGGCCCCAGTTTGGGGATGAACTATTTGCCCATAGATGGGACCCAAACAAGAACTACCACCCCGGATCAGGGTGAACCTGGGAACACCAGCAATTAAGAGGTGTTTCCACACTGCTGAAAACTTCCTAATCAGAGGCCTTGCTGTTGGACGTAGTTTATCGTCATACCCAGGACGCGGATGTAGTTTATCGTCTTACCCAGGAAGCGGATGTAGTTTATCGTCATATCCAGGACGCGGATATAGTTTATCTTCATACCCAGGACGCGGATGTACTTTATCTTCATACCCAGGACGCAGATGTAGTTTATCGTCTTACCCAGGACGCGGATGTAGTTTATCCTCATATCCAGGACGCGGATGCAATTTATCGTCATACCCAGGACGCGGATGTAGTTTATCATCATACCCGGGACGCGGATGTAGTTTATCGTCTTATCCAGGACGCTGATCTAGTTTATCGTCATACCCAGGACGCGAATGTACTTTATCTTCATACCCAGGACGCAGATGTAGTCTATCGTCTTACCCAGGACGCGGATGTAGTCTATCGTCTTACCCAGGACGCGGATCTAGTTTATCGTCATATCCAGGACGCGGATGTAGTTTATTGTCATACCCAGGACGCGGGTGTAGTTTATCGTCTTATCCAGGACGCGGATGTACTTTATCGTCATATCCAGGACGCGGATGTACTTTATCGTCATATCCAGGACGCAGATGTAGTTTATCGTCTTACCCAGGAAGCGGATGTATTTTATCGTCATATCCAGGACGCGGATGTACATTATCGTCATACCCAGGACGCGGATGTAGTTTATCGTCTTACCCAGGACGCGGATGTAGTTTATCTTCATACCGAGGACGCGGATGTAGTTTATCGTCATATCCAGGACGCGGGTGTAGTTTATCGTCATATCCAGGACGCGGATGTACTTTATCGTCTTACCCAGGACGCGGATGTAGTTTATCTTCATACCCAGGACGCGGATGTAGTTTATCGTCTTACCCAGGACGCGGATGCAGTTTTTCGTCATACTCAGGACGCGGATGTACTTTATCGTCATACCCGGGACGCGGATGTAGTTTATCGTATTATCCAGGACGCGGATGTAGTTTATCGTCATACCCAGGACGCGAATGTAGTTTATCTTCATACCCAGGACGCGGATGTAGTTTATCGTCTTACCCAGGACGCGGATGTAGTTTATCGTCATATCCAGGACGCGGATGTAGTTTATCTTCATACCCCGGACGCGGATGTAGTTTATCGTCTTACCCAGCACGCGGCTGTAGTTTATCGTCATATCCAGGACGCGGATGTAGTTTATCGTCTTACCCAAGACGCGGATTTAGTTTATCTTCATACCCTGGACGCGGATGTAGTTTATCTTCATACCCAGGACGCGGATGTAGTTTATCGTCATACCCAGGACGCGGATTTAGTTTATCGTCATACCCAGGATGCGGATGTAGTCTATCGTCATACCCAGGACGCGGATGTAGTTTATCGTCTTACCCAGGACGAGGATGTAGTTTATCTTCCTTCCCAGGACGCGGCTGTAGTTTATCGTCATATCCAGGACGCGGATGTAGTTTATCGTCATACCCAGGACGCGGATGTAGTTTATCGTCATACCCAGGATGCGGATGTAGTTTATCTTCATACCCAGGACGCGGATGTAGTTTATCTTCATACCCAGGACGCGGATGTAGTTTATCGTCATACCCAGGACGCGGATGTAGTTTATCGTCATACCCAGGATGCGGATGTAGTCTATCGTCATACCCAGGACGCGGATGTAGTTTATCGTCTTACCCAGGACGAGGATGTAGTTTATCTTCATTCCCAGGACGCGGCTGTAGTTTATCGTCATATCCAGGACGCGGATGTAGTTTATCGTCTTACCCAGGACGAGGATGTAGTTTATCTTCATGCCCAGGACGCAGATGTAGTTTATCGTCATACCCAGGACGCGGATGTAGTTTATCGTCATACCCCGGACGCGGATGTAGTTTATCGTCATACCCAGGATGCGGATGTAGTCTATCGTCATACCCAGGACGCGGATGTAGTTTATCGTCTTACCCAGGACGAGGATGTAGTTTATCTTCATACCCAGGACGCAGATGTAGTTTATCGTCTTATCCAGGACGCGGATGTACTTTATCGTCATATCCAGGACGCAGATGTAGTTTATCGTCTTACCCAGGAAGCGGATGTAGTTTATCTTCATACCCAGGACGCGGATGTAGTTTATCGTCATATCCAGGACGCGGGTGTAGTTTATCGTCTTATCCAGGACGCGGATGTACATTATCGTCATACCCAGGACGCGGATGTAGTTTATCCTCATACCCAGGACGCGGATGTAGTTTATCTTCATACCCAGGACGCGGATGTAGTTTATCGTCATATCCAGGACGCGGGTGTAGTTTATCGTCATATCCAGGACGCGGATGTACTTTATCGTCTTACCCAGGACGCGGATGTAGTTTATCTTCATACCCAGGACGCGGATGTAGTTTATCGTCATACCCAGGACGCGGATGTAGTTTATCTTCATACCCAGGACGCGGATGTAGTTTATCGTCATATCCAGGACGCGGGTGTAGTTTATCGTCTTACCCAGGACGCGGATGCAGTTTTTCGTCATACTCAGGACGCGGATATAGTTTATCGTCATACCCGGGGCGCGGATGTAGTTTATCGTATTATCCAGGACGCGGATGTAGTTTATCGTCATACCCAGGACGCGGATGTAGTTTATCGTCATACCCAGGATGCGGATGTAGTCTATCGTCATACCCAGGACGCGGATGTAGTTTATCGTCTTACCCAGGACGAGGATGTAGTTTATCTTCATACCCAGGACGCAGATGTAGTTTATCGTCTTACCCAGGACGCGGATGTACTTTATCGTCATATCCAGGACGCAGATGTAGTTTATCGTCTTACCCAGGAAGCGGATGTAGTTTATCTTCATACCCAGGACGCGGATGTAGTTTATCGTCATATCCAGGACGCGGGTGTAGTTTATCGTCTTATCCAGGACGCGGATGTACATTATCGTCATACCCAGGACGCGGATGTAGTTTATCGTCATACCCAGGACGCGGATGTAGTTTATCTTCATACCCAGGACGCGGATGTAGTTTATCGTCATATCCAGGACGCGGGTGTAGTTTATCGTCATATCCAGGACGCGGATGTACTTTATCGTCTTACCCAGGACGCGGATGTAGTTTATCTTCATACCCAGGACGCGGATGTAGTTTATCGTCATACCCAGGACGCGGATGTAGTTTATCGTCATACCCAGGACGCGGATGTAGTTTATCGTCATATCCAGGACGCGGGTGTAGTTTATCGTCTTACCCAGGACGCGGATGCAGTTTTTCGTCATACTCAGGACGCGGATATACTTTATCGTCATACCCGGGACGCGGATGTAGTTTATCGTATTATCCAGGACGCGGATGTAGTTTATCGTCATACCCAGGACGCGGATGTAGTTTATCGTCATACCCAGGATGCGGATGTAGTCTATCGTCATACCCAGGACGCGGATGTAGTTTATCGTCTTACCCAGGACGAGGATGTAGTTTATCTTCATACCCAGGACGCAGATGTAGTTTATCATCTTACCCAGGACGCGGATGTAGTTTATCGTCATATCCAGGACGCGGATCTAGTTTATCTTCATACCCCGGACGCGGATGTAGTTTATTGTCATACCCAGGACGCGGATGTAGTTTATCGTCATACCCAGGATGCGGATGTAGTCTATCGTCATACCCAGGACGCGGATGTAGTTTATCGTCTTAACCAGGACGAGGATGTAGTTTATCTTCATACCCAGGACGCAGATGTAGTTTATCGTCTCACCCAGGACGCGGATGTAGTTTATCGTCATATCCAGGACGCGGATGTAGTTTATCTTCATACCCCGGACGCGGATGTAGTTTATCGTCATACCCAGGACGCGGATGTAGTTTATCGTCATACCCAGGATGCGGATGTAGTCTATCGTCATACCCAGGACGCGGATGTAGTTTATCGTCTTACCCAGGACGAGGATGTAGTTTATCTTCCTTCACAGGACGCGGCTGTAGTTTATCGTCATATCCAGGACGCGGATGTAGTTTATCGTCATACCCAGGACGCGGATGTAGTTTATCGTCATACCCAGGATGCGGATGTAGTTTATCTTCATACCCAGGACGCGGATGTAGTTTATCTTCATACCCAGGACGCGGATGTAGTTTATCGTCATACCCAGGATGCGGATGTAGTCTATCGTCATACCCAGGACGCGGATGTAGTTTATCGTCTTACCCAGGACGAGGATGTAGTTTATCTTCATACCCAGGACGCAGATGTAGTTTATCGTCTTACCCAGGAAGCGGATGTAGTTTATCTTCATACCCAGGACGCGGATGTAGTTTATCGTCATATCCAGGACGCGGGTGTAGTTTATCGTCTTATCCAGGACGCGGATGTACATTATCGTCATACCCAGGACGCGGATGTAGTTTATCGTCATACCCAGTACGCGGATGTAGTTTATCTTCATACCCAGGACGCGGATGTAGTTTATCGTCATATCCAGGACGCGGGTGTAGTTTATCGTCATATCCAGGACGCGGATGTACTTTATCGTCTTACCCAGGACGCGGATGTAGTTTATCTTCATACCCAGGACGCGGATGTAGTTTATCGTCATACCCAGGACGCGGATGTAGTTTATCGTCATACCCAGGACGCGGATGTAGTTTATCGTCATATCCAGGACGCGGGTGTAGTTTATCGTCTTACCCAGGACGCGGATGCAGTTTTTCGTCATACTCAGGATGCGGATATAGTTTATCGTCATACCCGGGACGCGGATGTAGTTTATCGTATTATCCAGGACGCGGATGTAGTTTATCGTCATACCCAGGACGCGGATGTAGTTTATCGTCATACCCTGGATGCGGATGTAGTCTATCGTCATACCCAGGACGCGGATGTAGTTTATCGTCTTACCCAGGACGAGGATGTAGTTTATCTTCATACCCAGGACGCAGATGTAGTTTATCGTCTTATCCAGGACGCGGATGTACTTTATCGTCATATCCAGGACGCAGATGTAGTTTATCGTCTTACCCAGGAAGCGGATGTAGTTTATCTTCATACCCAGGACGCGGATGTAGTTTATCGTCATATCCAGGACGCGGGTGTAGTTTATCGTCTTATCCAGGACGCGGATGTACATTATCGTCATACCCAGGACGCGGATGTAGTTTATCGTCATACCCAGGACGCGGATGTAGTTTATCTTCATACCCAGGACGCGGATGTAGTTTATCGTCATATCCAGGACGCGGGTGTAGTTTATCGTCATATCCAGGACGCGGATGTACTTTATCGTCTTACCCAGGACGCGGATGTAGTTTATCTTCATACCCAGGACGCGGATGTAGTTTATCGTCATACCCAGGACGCGGATGTAGTTTATCGTCATACCCAGGACGCGGATGTAGTTTATCGTCATATCCAGGACGCGGGTGTAGTTTATCGTCTTACCCAGGACGCGGATGCAGTTTTTCGTCATACTCAGGACGCGGATATAGTTTATCGTCATACCCGGGACGCGGATGTAGTTTATCGTATTATCCAGGACGCGGATGTAGTTTATCGTCATACCCAGGACGCGGATGTAGTTTATCGTCATACCCAGGATGCGGATGTAGTCTATCGTCATACCCAGGACGCGGATGTAGTTTATCGTCTTACCCAGGACGAGGATGTAGTTTATCTTCATACCCAGGACGCAGATGTAGTTTATCATCTTACCCAGGACGCGGATGTAGTTTATCGTCATATCCAGGACGCGGATCTAGTTTATCTTCATACCCCGGACGCGGATGTAGTTTATCGTCATACCCAGGACGCGGATGTAGTTTATCGTCATACCCAGGATGCGGATGTAGTCTATCGTCATACCCAGGACGCGGATGTAGTTTATCGTCTTAACCAGGACGAGGATGTAGTTTATCTTCATACCCAGGACGCAGATGTAGTTTATCGTCTCACCCAGGACGCGGATGTAGTTTATCGTCATATCCAGGACGCGGATGTAGTTTATCTTCATACCCCGGACGCGGATGTAGTTTATCGTCATACCCAGGACGCGGATGTAGTTTATCGTCATACCCAGGATGCGGATGTAGTCTATCGTCATACCCAGGACGCGGATGTAGTTTATCGTCTTACCCAGGACGAGGATGTAGTTTATCTTCCTTCACAGGACGCGGCTGTAGTTTATCGTCATATCCAGGACGCGGATGTAGTTTATCGTCATACCCAGGACGCGGATGTAGTTTATCGTCATACCCAGGATGCGGATGTAGTTTATCTTCATACCCAGGACGCGGATGTAGTTTATCTTCATACCCAGGACGCGGATGTAGTTTATCGTCATACCCAGGATGCGGATGTAGTCTATCGTCATACCCAGGACGCGGATGTAGTTTATCGTCTTACCCAGGACGAGGATGTAGTTTATCTTCATACCCAGGACGCAGATATAGTTTATCGTCTTACCCAGGACGCGGATGTAGTTTATCGTCATATCCAGGACGCGGATCTAGTTTATCTTCATACCCCGGACGCGGATGTAGTTTATCGTCATACCCAGGACGCGGATGTAGTTTATCGTCATACCCAGGATGCGGATGTAGTCTATCGTCACACCCAGGACGCGGATGTAGTTTATCGTCTTACCCAGGACGAGGATGTAGTTTATTGTCATATCCAGGACGCGGATGTAGTTTATCGTCATACCCATGACGCGGATGTAGTTTATCGTCACACCCAGGACGCGGATGTAGTTTATCGTCACACCCAGGACGCGGATGTAGTTTATCGTCTTACCCAGGACGCGGATGTAGTTTATCTTTATACCCAGGACGCGTTTTTATTTGGTCTTATGTCCTAATAATGTATAATAAATATAATTATTTTTATAATCATTTTTATTATTATTATTATTATTATAGTTGTTTTATTTTATCTCTGAAATTTCTTTCATTGGTTTACTATATAATAGCCGCTTATTAGTTCCCGAGTTCCCCCGTCTACTAGTCAGTCCTTCTAGTAGACGCCTCCTCAGGTACATTTGTGTCTGTTCAACACCCACAGGGCCTAACTGTGGTTTATACCGTAACCGTACTTAGTGGACCTTAGTTACAATTTCTGGAGAGAGCGCATAATCTGGCCTAATCAACAGTCTGAACAAGTCCAGTACCAATCACTTGGTCACGTCTGTAGTGCTATGATAGAGCGGGAGAGATATGGCGTTGGTTTGGAAATGGGAATAATCATAATAATAATGTTTTTCTATTGGTAACCAACAGAAGCTCGATTTACCAACCAGCGAACACAATGGTGAGGAGGATATTCGACTGGCCGGTCGGTCCTCTTGCGGAGCTTTCAAATTGGCCCTGAGGGCGCGGGACTCTAAGCCACGGAGTCGACAGAGGGGCGAGTGTCTTGCTGAGAAGTCACGTCTCGGCGCCGTATATCAGCACAGAGAGGACGGCGGTGTTGTAAACTTGTAGCTTAAGGGAAATGTGGAAACTCCGCCGTAGTGGTCTCCATAGGTCCTCTCATGACGCCAGCAGCCATCCCACGTTTTTTGTTGATCTCCGTGAGATCGCCGGTCTTGGAAACTTCTGATGAGTCGAACGGGGCCGAAAATTAATTTAATGGAATTAATCAAAATCAGTCAAAACAGTCTATCAAATTAGATTTTCTTAAAACTGCTCAGGAAGATTTAAACTAGTGAAAAATAATAAATGATTATAATATTAAATAATAATAATAAATAATAATATAAATAATAATAATAATAAAATAATGATAATGTATTATAAAATAATAAAATAAAATAATACTATAATAATAATATATAATAAAATAATAAAAAATATAATAAAATAAACTATAATAATAAATAATAAAATAATAATATAATAATATAATAAAATAATATAATAATAATATATAATAAAAATAATAAAAATAATATAACAAAATAACCTATAATAATAAATAATAAAATAATAATATATAGAATAATACTAATATAATAAATAATAATATAATAAAGTAATAATATATAATAATAAAAATAATAATATAATAATAATATATAATAATATAATAATATATAATAAAATAATAAAAATAATATAATAAAATAATCTATAATAATAAATAATAAAATAAGAATATAATAATAATATATAATAAAATAATAAACATAATATAACAAAATAACCTATAATAATAAATAATAAAATAATAATGTATAGAATAATACTAATATAATAAATAATAATATAATAAAGTAATAATATATAATAATAAAAATAATAATATAATAATAATATATAATAAAATAATAAAAATAATTAAAAAAAATAAACTATAATAATAAATAATAAATAATAATATAATAATAATAAAATAATAATATAATAAAATAATACTAATATAATAAATAATAATATAATAAAATAATAATATATAATAATAAAAATAATAATATAATAATATATAATAAAATAATAATATAATAATAATATATAATAAGATAATAAAATAATAAAATAACAAATCTTAATATATAATAATAAAAATAATAATAAAATGATAATAATCTAAATAATGATTAAATAATAAATAATAATAATAATAAATAAGTTTTGTGCAGCTATGTGCAAGGTAAGAAATTTAAGTGAACTTTGTCGAATTCTCGTTTCACGCGAGATTTAGTGCAGTTTGAATTCCCGTTTGACATGAGATTTGGTGCAGTTTTTGTTATAATAAAAATAAACCAAAATGTAAGCAAAGTAAAAAAGAACAAAAGTGTCAGAAAATAACTTTTCTCGTAGAAAATAATCTTTCTCTGTCTTTTTGTCTTGTTTTGTTTTAGTTTGCTTCCATTTCGGTTTCTTTTATTATAACAGAACCTGCACCAACTCTCGTGTCAAACGGGAATTCAAACTGCACCAACTCTCGTGCCAAACGGGAATTCGACAAAGTCTAGACTGAAAATATCCATCTCTCTTACCCGCCATCGACAATTTAATTTCAAAGTATTCACACTTTTACCGATCGGAAACAAGTGTGTGCATCTTTATACATGAAAGGAACAGGCAAATGTTAGATCACGAGAATAAATTCAACAATTTTGGAAAATCTTTAAAAAATACATATTTAAATAAAAAAAATTCACAGAGCTTTTGAAAGCAGTAAAATGTCACGAACAAGAATTATAAAATATTTTTGATTTTTAATAATCTAACCATAGGTAGTGTTGTTTTTTTTCCCTGAAAATAGAACTGTGTGTAAACCTTCCAAATGCCAGTCAAGTATGTTTAACAGGCTAATTCAGTTATATAGACAGTATGTGCCTGTGTGTGTGTGTGAGTGTTGTGTGTGTGCGCACGCGCGTGTGTGTGTTGTGTGTGTGTGTGTGTGTGTGTGTGTGTGTGTTATAGGAGCGTGGGCGTGAGAGTAAACGAGAGGGAAAGATTTAGAAAAGGCAGTAATGTTAAAACGAAATGCATAATGGAAAGTTAAATCTTGCCTCAGGACATCGACTATGCGTGCCTCAGATTATAAACAATTTTGAAGGTAAATTTGCATTAAATTTTAGAAATAAAAGAATGTGCTTTTGCGGTAATATGTTTTGAATATATATATGTTTGTGTGAATGTGTGTGCGCATGTGTGTGTTTGTTCCTGTGGGTTTAGTATATATATATATATTTATAGTGTATTTATTAACATTATATATATATATATATATATATATATATATATATATATATATATATATATATATATATATATATGTATATATATATATATATATATATATATATATGTATTACCAATTTGTGACTGGTGGGGATAATCCCAAGGAGGATATATATATATATATATATATATATATATATATATATATATATATATATATATATATATATATATATATATCCTCCTTAGGATTATCCCTACCAGTCACAAATTGGTAATACATACATATATATATATATATATATATATATATATATATATATCGTCCTTGGGATTATCCCTACCAGTCACAAATTGGTAATACATACATATATATATATATATATATATATATATATATATATATATATATATATCCTCCTTAGGATTATCCCTACCAGTCACAAATTGGTAATACATACATATATATATATATATATATATATATATATATATATATATATATATATATCGTCCTTGGGATTATCCCTACCAGTCACAAATTGGTAATACATATATATATATATATATATATATATATATATATATATATATATTATAACCAATTTGTGACTGGTAGGGATAATATATATATATATATATATATATATATATATATATATATTACCAATTTGTAACTGGTAGGGATAATTCCAAGGAGGATATTAATCCAGCGAGATGAGGAGGTAGGGTGGAGTAATGTAATGCCCGAGTGTTATCAGAAATTTCGAAATCAGTCGTATGAACCAGCGAAGAGACGAAAGAGAACGGCAAAAAGCGTCAGCAAATATGCCTGTTGCTATGTCCCGGGATCCTTGCTGTTGCACAATATGGTACCCAATGTGCAGGACACCAGCGGGACTGAAGTGTCACATACGACTCAAACAGAAAAACTGAATGAGGCTGTCGGATCGTCATAAGCCGAAATCAATGGGAGAGTCCATCATCATCATTATCATGTATATTGTAGTATATATATATATATAATTATTTATTTGAATATTACAACATAAATATGTTATAAAATCACGTGATTTTATAACATATTTATGTTGTAATATTCAAATAAATAATTATATCTGCTCTACTCTGTATTGAGCACTCTTTAAAGAATATTAATTGTTGGTTATTGGATTTCACTCCGTATATACCAATCCTAAACTTGGGTATATATATGTATATATATATATATATATATATATATATATATATATATATATATATATATATATATATATATATATATATATATATAATTCGCTTGACGAGGAAATGGAACTAATGTCTCTGGTTTAATAACAAAATTAAATTCGAAAGCTTTAGCTTCCATTTCTGAAACATGGTTATCAAGGTCTAGCGAAAAACCCACATTTTAAATCAATTAATTTATAATATTAATGCTCTGCAAATTTACATTGAGCACTATTGTGTAAAAATAAAAATATCTATAAGAACACCGGATTTTATATCTTACTGTTCTTTCTTTTTTTTTATATATATATATATATATATATATATATATATATATACGCACACACACACACACACACACACACACACACACACATACAGATAGATATAGGTATATGTGTGAGATAAAATATAGTTTTGATGCATTTCTGGAGTAGAGGTTTTCAATATCTGGAATAGAGATTATGAGAGATAAACATTGTGAACAAAGATATATATATATATATATATATATATATATATATATATATATATATATATATATATATATATATATCATTCGCAGACAGTACTGTTTCGCTGTATTACTGCTCCTCGGTGCGATTAGACATCCGATTACCTCAAGCCAGGATCGAAACCTAACCGATCTTGTGTCAAAGCTTCTACCACAGTGCTGTCTTCAGTCAGAGGACATGCACAGATGTTTTTACGAACGTAGACAAATGCCAATCAGAGATGAAGTACTCCATTCATTTTACTGAAGAGCTTTACATTAGCGCAGGTGGCTGTTGTTTACAGAATTAGCTTATCACTCAACAGTGCTCAATTGAAATATATTTTCAAATTATGTCATTCGCAGACAGTATTGTTTCACTGTATCACAGCTGTTCAGTGCTACTAGACATCCGAATGCCTCAAGCCAGGATCGGAACCCAACCGATTCAGTGAGCTATCAAAAGAGTTACAAAGCTAAATCTAGTGTATATATATATATATATATATATATATATATATATATATATATATATATATATATATATATATATATATATATGCTAGATATATATATATGCTAGATATATATATTAGATTTAGATATAGATATATATATAAGTTTTTAGGCGCGCAAGAATGAATAAACATAAGGTATGTTTCATTTTATTTTTTTTTTATTGCATTATATCTTTTCTGCAATATTTGACTTCATTATACAATATTTTTCCGAAATTTGTATATAGTGCGCCTACAATTATTGGTAGGATTTCAAGTGCGCCCCGACTTCAAAAACTTTGAGAACCACTGCTCTAAGAGCAAAGTTGGCAACCCAAAAATTATTTGACGCCCTCGCTTCAGGGTTCCGCTTTGGCTATCGGCGATTCCAAATAAATAGTCTTCAATCGTTTACCCGATTTTACTGACACGTTTACGTCCGGGGAGACAGCTGAAAGTTTAACAAACTCATCTCTTTCTCTTTTTCTCTCTCACTGTAAACCAACACTATTATTCACGTATATATATATATATATATATATCGTGAATATGAATAGAAGAGATTCATGGAAGATTTAAGTTTAAAGATAGTAAAATCGACCTTGCTAACCAGACGCTCATCTGTGGCCGAACGGTTAAGGCACGTCACGCGAAATGACGGTATAGGATACAGGTTCGATTCCTGTCGGAGAACGAAAATTTTCTATGAAAATTTCTCGGACATTCAGGCCGGTAAATGTTATTTAATACTGTTTATTATAAAACAGAGCATTTGCTTAAATACTTGTATCTATAAAAAGAACGTTAAACATATCAAAAATGTCTTTAAATAAATTGTCGGACTGTATGACGTCATTTGTTTACATTTGATACGCTAAGAGCAGATATGAATAGAAGAGATTCATGGAAGATTTAAGTTTAAAGATAGTAAAATCGACCTTGCTAACCAGACGCTCCTCTGTGGCCGAACGGTTAAGGCACGTCACGCGAAATGATGGTTCCGTATAGGATACAGGTTCGGAGAACGAAAATTTTCTATGAAAATTGAACACAAACTAGTTCAGCTTGTATTTCAATTCGACTCACGTTAATCCACATTGGTCCAATTCCAACACAATGCCCGTCAAAAATCTATTCCTCATTTAATTCTTAAAAAATCTTATTAGCGACACAGAACTTTATTATGACAATAAAAAACGGACATAATTAAAAGTCAAGCCCCGAAAAATATCACACCTGTTAGGACCCAGAACTTTCACCAGTTGTGATGAACGGATGTTCACTCGAGGAGGCCGCATTGCTTTGAGTGCCTATATGCCTCAAACCCAACCCAAACCTCAAGACGTCCTGGGTATGACGATAAACTACGTCCGACAGCAAGGCCTCTGATCAGGAGGTTTTGAGGAGCATGGAACCACCTCTTAATAGTTATTGTTCCCAGGTCCACACCTGGCCCGGGGTGGTGGCACCTGCTAGGATCCCATCTATGGGCAAATAGTTAACGCCCAAACTAGAGTAAAAAAACTATGTAAGTGTAAAATTAGGTTTTAATCTCCCGAAGGCAGAGAGTTCGACCAGCACAGTTAGAGATTACTCTTCAACTAATTGCCAAAGCCTGGGGCAGGATGTGGCACAAGGCCGTTTTTTAATGCGGGGCTAAACCGAGCCCTTAAGCTCGTGCAAAAAATTCCCATAGAACCCGTATACACGGGGTCGGGTAGCTGGCTACCACTCCAGACGAGACTCTGCCCTTCGGCATAGCCTCGTCTGGATTCCTCTCTGGCCGAGAGCAGAGAATTCGACCAGCACAGCCGGAGACGAATCTCCAACAAATTGCCGAAGTATGTCCCAGGTATATCCTGTGCACACTATATATAGTCAGTTCACATAGGCGATAGTGTGAATGGAAATTCCATTACAACACCATCCCCAAGCTAATTTTTCCATGAAATGTTGCTCAATACCTCTTCTTTTGGGGGGTCAGGACATAACTGTTTGACATTTTTCCTCTTCCTAGTACCTTTTCGTCTCACCAAAAACAAACCAAACCCAAACATACAGTCTTGTTCGATAAAAGTGACTCACCTGATTTTTGTTACTAAATGTTCTCTTCTCCGATGAAACGAAAGTTGAGCTAAATTCAAAGGATAAGCGATCTAAAATCCAAAGAAGAAGCTTTGAAAGCTCTTTGAATTTAGCAGTAAGTACTGTCAAGCATCCATTCAGTATAATGTTCTGGAATGCTTTTCTTTTCATGGAACTGGTTTCTTAAAACCTATTGAAAAGACCCTCAGGAGCGAGCAGTACAAGAGAATTTTAGAGTCTTGTCTGCTCCCTTCTGCTGAAAGAGTGCAAATCGACCTTACCAAGCTCATTTTTATGCAGGATAATGCTCCCTGTCACAAATCAAAATCAAAATTGAAGGAATACTTTGATGAGAAACAAGTGAGTGTTATGACATGGCCGCCCCAATCTCCTGACCTCAACCCCATAGAACACTTATGGAGCATTATAAAGAACAGGCTCTCGAGTAAGCAGTTGAGCAACAAAGAGGATTTGATTGTGAATTTCATATCCGAATGGAATTCAATGCTTGGAGATGAGATTTGCCAGAACCTGAACAAGTCAATGCCAAAAAGGGTTGAAAAGGTTATTCAAAATAAAGGAGGACCCATAGATTATTAAATATTTCGAACTATATTACCTATTATAAATAAATTATACCTCTATTGTTCTTTATTTAACGCTGTTCGGTTATGTTTCTATTGATTTCTCAATTGACCCAAATAGCAAGACATCAAAATGTATTCATTATTTTTTAAGGGCTTCGTGGTCGGTCCGAAAACTTTTCAACACCTCCTCGTATGACATTTAAATGATTAATAATCTCGGACTATCAAAATATATCATACGGTTTGTTTTCAGTTTTAAAACAGATGTATGTAGCGTGTGCTTTGGTGTTTGGAAATAGTGGAAGGTGGGGAGGTCGAGGATTGAAGGAAGATGTTTTCAGGGGCGGGGGTATGGTTGTTGTTTTTTTTCTCTTTCGTCATGAAATGTGAGCCGTTTTCGACATTTTTTCTCCGGCAGACGCTGACTAAAAGTCGTTTGAGTCGAGCACGATTTTCAAACCCAATTTCAAGTACGCAGGTTATTTTTGAAATTCTTTATTTGGCAACGATAGGAATTTGCCTTCTGTGCTTATTGCAATAATTTCCTCATTTTCACTCTCTCTTTCTCCCTCTCTCTATCCCACTGTCTTACTCTTACTCTTTCTCTCTCTCTCTCTCTGTCCTTCCTCTTTCCCTCTTTATTTCTCTCCCTTGTAGCTTTCCTTTTTCTCCTCTCTCTCTCGCTTTCTCTCTCTCTTTATCATTTTCTCTTTTATTCAACTTTCTTTTCCATTCTCTCTCTCATCCACGTTTTCTTTCATTTCTTTGTATTCTCTTCCTATCCTCTCTCTCTCTCTCTATCCCCCCTCTCTCTCTCTTTCTCACTCTCTCTTTCAATTTATTTTTCATTTCCACGCTCTCTTTATCTCTTTACCTCTCATTCAAGTTTTCTTTCTTTTTCTAGGTATTTATCTCCCTCACTCTCACTTTCTGTCTGTCATTCAAGT
>OZ038518.1:13493256-13495756 GCA_964036315.1 Acanthosepion esculentum
GGGGGGAGAAGAAGAGGATCAATACCTTTCCCAAGGGTATTAGCACGTCAGTTAGTTATACGCCATGTGTGATACACGCTTAGCTGATCATGTATCAGGCAGATTTTTTCCGCAGTAGGTTGCCATTTCTTTCTGCGATACACCAGTTGAAATCCAAGGCTATAGAACCCCGTCTGTCCTGCTATTTACCCATAGTTGGGGGGGAGAAGAAGAGGATTCATACCTCCCAAGGGTATTAGCAAGTAAGTGAATGTAATGGATTCGACTGGAATTCGAACTCGACTCTCCGATTCCTCAATCCGAGCCGCTATCCATTACTCCTTTAATCGCTAGTACTCCTTCCTCTAATCGCTAGTACTCCTTCCGATAATACTCTCACTAGTAATACTTGTTCGAATAGTAACCGTTGAATAGTAATCCTAAGAGTGGTCAGTATAGAGAAATAGTATAGAGGATAGTATAGAGTATCGTGACCTCTTAGACGCCGCGCTAATTCCCATATATATCTTTCCTTTACGATCAAATGGTCTACTTATTGGAATCACCTGTGTTTGCTCCCTGGTGATCTGTGTTCAAACTCCAGTGTCGACAGTGACACTTTATCCCTATACTGCAATATCCAAATAAGAGAAAGAACAAATGGAGTAAAAATCCACAGTTCGTAGCATTTATTTCTTTTTAAAGTGCTCAATACTAAGTAGAGCAAAATATTATTATTATATTTTTATTTTAAGAGATTATCGGTATGGATTCCGGAAATAAAAAACCGGATGTAGTAATAAGACACCATTATATAGAAGAGGAGTGTGAAAAGCCCTGTTTTCATTGGCTGACGCTGACTGACATGTGTCAATAAGAACGGTCGAAGTCCAGCCTTACTAGTTTAATTTCTGTATTTTGCAATGTCGCGGTGCGTAGCACGACGCTTTCAAGGAGGCGGCCTGTTTCACCTAGAATCAGGTCGGGGTTGCTGTTGGAGCCGATATGATGCGAAACCCGAAATCGGCGATGAGAACAGCGCATCACTGAAGACCACCCTTGATGCATCTAAAATGTATGACTTAACTACAAACATTTTAACTCGCAACACAAAAGCTTTCGTGATTCAATACTATGATTGTACTTCTTCGGGCAATGGTAAGTAAATGGTAATAAAATGATTATTTAGTGAAATTTAAAAACAAATCGTTACCTCTTTTCCGAGAGTTAAATGGAGGGAGCATAATGTCAGAATTAACAATATACTTGTTGCTATATCTCGATTAACCAATTAAATATCAGATCTACGCTAAATAGAAAAAATAAGGACAGAGGATAGAGGTGGGTGAGTTATTTTTTCATGTCACGATAAACCGAAACCCGCAATTAGACATGGCATCATTGACGATTTGGAAGAATATGGCAGCGACAAATGTATCACGAATGTAGCCAAATATGACGCTCCGTTTGTTCCATTTGCAGATACAAGTTTCTACTATTTAACCCATATCTGGAGGGGCGGGAGAATTCGTAGCTTTCCCAAGGGTATTTGTGCGCAGGAGAATGTCATGAATACGAAGCGAATTCGTACTCGGCTCCCCGATTTCCAATTCCAGTCGGTTATCCATTACACCACCCGCACTCCCCACCGCGTCGTTCCAATTCGTAACGCCAGTTTAAATGGCATAGTTGTCAGTTTCCTCACAAATAAGATCTTGCAGATCTTCAATAAAAATAAAATAAAAACTGATAAAAGAAAATTCAAGGCAACCATTTCATCACTGATATCGATTTTCACACCTGGAACTCAGCTCTAAAGAAAGCGTGAAAAGGCGGGATTGTAATTAATAGCACCATTTTTGGACTGTATAAAAAGCAAAAATAAAAAAAAATACGTGGGCTGCGTCAAATGCACGACTCTGGTGAATATTTCCGGTTATCGTTCAAAATTATACAGTCGGGATGTGAAACTTGACGTCCAGTAATTTATTTTTAGCGCCGTAAAAAAAAAATGTTGGGAGTGAATTCTCGTTAAACTGACCATCTGTCACATACTAACCCTGTGGGCTGATGTTTAAATACAGGATCTGTTTTTAACTTAACAGAGTTTTATGATGTTCTGTCTTTCTTTCTTTTTCTTTTTTTTTTTTTGTTTCCTTGTTATTTATTCGCTGGATTCTCAAACTGCATCTGTCCCGTAATAGTTATTAAATTTACATCCACATTTCGTTCACTGAATAAAGTCACAATAATAGGACACTGTCGTAGCAGATAATTTTCTCTCGTCATAATCCATCTTGCACATTTATAAATCCACCGTTCAATTAATTTTACTGCCGTATCTGGTCTAGTATATTCCACTATATGTCTCGAAATTCACGATAAAATCCAAAGAATCTGTAATGTTAATGGTCCTGACCTGGCATCTCGAATTCAGTCACTTACCCACCGCCGTGATGTGGCTTCCCTATGTCTTTTCTACAAATACTTTCAACTTTGTAACGAGCTCTCCTCCTTGTTA
>OZ038518.1:13500756-13583256 GCA_964036315.1 Acanthosepion esculentum
CAACTCCAAGAAAGACAAAATGAACAGCAATTCCAATTCCAAGAAAGAATGGAAGAGAAGTGGCAAAAGCAATTACTACAAACGCAGAATGAAAATGAAGAAAGACAAATGCAACTCCAGGAACTAATATTAAAGATAGTGGGTAATAAACAACAAAATATCAAAAAAGAGGCGACTTTTTCCCAAGACGCAGTGTGGAATACGATAGAAACATTCAATTACTTCCTAGAAGAGGATAAAAATTTCGGGGATTATTTCAGACGTTATGAAGACATATTCAACATCGATTGTCAAAAGTGGACAGAAGCAAAGAAGCTACGTCTGTTACTCAGAAAATTAGGAACTGAGGAATACACAAAATTTGTGGATTACATCTTGCCAAAAAAGATAAATGAGTTAACGTTTGACGAAGCAGTTACATGCCTTACAGATCTTTTCAGTCCAAAGACGTCACTATTTCACAAAAGGTGGAAATGTCTTAACCTTGTAACCTGAAAATCTGGTGGGCACAGACTGGATGCAAAAGTTTGACGTATGGGATTTACCTGTCAGTTCTTTTTGCAAAAAGATAAAGTGCGAACTATCAGAAGCGACAAAGTTAAAGGAAGAATTACATAATCAATTCCCAGAAGTATTTTCGAGCGATTTGGGACGAGGTAACAAGTTTGCCGCTAGAATTGAATTAAAAGAAAATGTCCAACCAGCAGTAAAAAAGAAGCGAAACGTGCCGTTTGCCTGCAGAATACGGTGTGTGTGTGTGATAAGTTATTGCCGAACAAGAACAAAAACTGGCATACACCTATAGTACTGAAGAGATCATTCGATATATATATATATTATATGAAAAGAGTACTTAATTTTTAAATATCGATTTTATCCCGACTTCGAAGTTTCTTGCTAAAATCTCTAGTCTTCAGGGGGTTCTGATTTTAAACGATGTTTTCCATTTTTTTCAATTTTTAAAAAAAATAAGAAACATTTATATACATATATATATGTGTGTGTGTGTGTGTGTGTGTGTGTGTGTGTGGAAACTGAGAAGAGGCAAAAATATAAGCAAAAACTTCGGTTTTAATTATACATCTAGTAGCACGCTAAAGATGTTTGGACGTTAATCTTTGGAAAAACGAAATTCTTTACATAGAATTTTTTTTTCCATCCCGTCCTTTAATCCCTAAATATTTTGCTGATTAATATAAAATATTTTGCTGATTAATCTAAAAAAATTTGCTGATTAATATAAATATAAAAGGGAACATCGAAGTCAACACTTAGAGGCTACAATCTGTTTCATGCAAGATGCAATCGTCAGGCCACTTCATATTTTGCTGATTATATCGAGCTTATATATATTTCTCACGTATAAATCATGCAAACAGAACTGCAATGCGGAAATTAGTACTGAAAACTAATTCTAAGTCTTCTTATGCCAGACAATTTGGCTAATTTTATGATAACCTTCTCCACCATCTTGGAGATTTTTAATGACTACCGTTCTCCTTTCGTCGCTATCAGTGGACATAGCCATCCATCATAGGGCCAATAGCAACTCTGATAAGTGAAGTTGATGGCCTTTTGATCACTTCTTCCAGCAGGTCATTATCATCTTGGGCATCAGTATACGCGTTCTCCCTAGCCTCGACTTCGTTGCAAACATGCTGCAAAATCAATTCATCACTCCAAATCGTTTGAACAGCAATTATTTCGTTGTCAATGGATACAGCATCTTCTAAAGTGATATACGCTGGAGCCGTTATCGCAGCTCTCCAATGGATTTCTGCAATTCTCGAAATGGACCGCTTGTACAGTTTGATTTAAATTCAAACGCAGATTCTTGTACGATCACCGAAGTTAAGCAACGTCGAGCTTGGTCAGTGCCTAGCTGGGTGAACACTTCAGAGTACCAGGTGATGTGATCTTCGATGTGCGACTAGGATAAAGCACTCACGGCCATATCACTTTGAAACGCGGATTCTTGTACGATCACCGAAGTTAAGCAACGTCGAGCTTGGTCAGTGCCTAGATGGGTGAACACTTCAGAGTACCAGGTGATGTGATCTTCGATGTGCGACTGGGATAAAGCACTCACGGCCATATCACTTTGAAACGCGGATTCTTGTACGATCACCGAAGTTAAGCAACGTCGAGCTTGGTCAGTGCCTAGATGGGTGAACACTTCAGAGTACCAGGTGATGTGATCTTCGATGTGCGACTGGGATAAAGCACTCACGGCCATATCACTTTGAAACGCGGATTCTTGTACGATCACCGAAGTTAAGCAACGTCGAGCTTGGTCAGTGCCTAGATGGGTGAACACGTCAGAGTACCAGGTGATGTGATCTTCGATGTGCGACTGGGATAAAGCACTCACGGCCATATCACTTTGAAACGCGGATTCTTGTACGATCACCGAAGTTAAGCAACGTCGAGCTTGGTCAGTGCCTAGATGGGTGAACACGTCAGAGTACCAGGTGATGTGATCTTCGATGTGCGACTGGGATAAAGCACTCACGGCCATATCACTTTGAAACGCGGATTCTTGTACGATCACCGAAGTTAAGCAACGTCGAGCTTGGTCAGTGCCTAGATGGGTGAACACTTCAGAGTACCAGGTGATGTGATCTTCGATGTGCGACTGGGATAAAGCACTCACGGCCATATCACTTTGAAACGTAGATTCTTGTACGATCACCGAAGTTAAGCAACGTCGAGCTTGGTCAGTGCCTAGATGGGTGAACACTTCAGAGTACCAGGTGATGTGATCTTCGATGTGCGACTGGGATAAAGCACTCACGGCCATATCACTTTGAAACGCGGATTCTTGTACGATCACCGAAGTTAAGCAACGTCGAGCTTGGTCAGTGCCTAGATGGGTGAACACTTCAGAGTACCAGGTGATGTGATCTTCGATGTGCGACTGGGATAAAGCACTCACGGCCATATCACTTTGAAACGCGGATTCTTGTACGATCACCGAAGTTAAGCAACGTCGAGCTTGGTCAGTGCCTAGATGGGTGAACACTTCAGAGTACCAGGTGATGTGATCTTCGATGTGCGACTGGGATAAAGCACTCACGGCCATATCACTTTGAAACGCGGATTCTTGTACGATCACCGAAGTTAAGCAACGTCGAGCTTGGTCAGTGCCTAGATGGGTGAACACTTCAGAGTACCAGGTGATGTGATCTTCGATGTGCGACTGGGATAAAGCACTCACGGCCATATCACTTTGAAACGTAGATTCTTGTACGATCACCGAAGTTAAGCAACGTCGAGCTTGGTCAGTGCCTAGATGGGTGAACACTTCAGAGTACCAGGTGATGTGATCTTCGATGTGCGACTGGGATAAAGCACTCACGGCCATATCACTTTGAAACGTAGATTCTTGTACGATCACCGAAGTTAAGCAACGTCGAGCTTGGTCAGTGCCTAGATGGGTGAACACTTCAGAGTACCAGGTGATGTGATCTTCGATGTGCGACTGGGATAAAGCACTCACGGCCATATCACTTTGAAACGCGGATTCTTGTACGATCACCGAAGTTAAGCAACGTCGAGCTTGGTCAGTGCCTAGATGGGTGAACACTTCAGAGTACCAGGTGATGTGATCTTCGATGTGCGACTGGGATAAAGCACTCACGGCCATATCACTTTGAAACGCGGATTCTTGTACGATCACCGAAGTTAAGCAACGTCGAGCTTGGTCAGTGCCTAGATGGGTGAACACTTCAGAGTACCAGGTGATGTGATCTTCGATGTGCGACTGGGATAAAGCACTCACGGCCATATCACTTTGAAACGTAGATTCTTGTACGATCACCGAAGTTAAGCAACGTCGAGCTTGGTCAGTGCCTAGATGGGTGAACACTTCAGAGTACCAGGTGATGTGATCTTCGATGTGCGACTGGGATAAAGCACTCACGGCCATATCACTTTGAAACGTAGATTCTTGTACGATCACCGAAGTTAAGCAACGTCGAGCTTGGTCAGTGCCTAGATGGGTGAACACTTCAGAGTACCAGGTGATGTGATCTTCGATGTGCGACTGGGATAAAGCACTCACGGCCATATCACTTTGAAACGCGGATTCTTGTACGATCACCGAAGTTAAGCAACGTCGAGCTTGGTCAGTGCCTAGATGGGTGAACACTTCAGAGTACCAGGTGATGTGATCTTCGATGTGCGACTGGGATAAAGCACTCACGGCCATATCACTTTGAAACGCGGATTCTTGTACGATCACCGAAGTTAAGCAACGTCGAGCTTGGTCAGTGCCTAGATGGGTGAACACTTCAGAGTACCAGGTGATGTGATCTTCGATGTGCGACTGGGATAAAGCACTCACGGCCATATCACTTTGAAACGTAGATTCTTGTACGATCACCGAAGTTAAGCAACGTCGAGCTTGGTCAGTGCCTAGATGGGTGAACACTTCAGAGTACCAGGTGATGTGATCTTCGATGTGCGACTGGGATAAAGCACTCACGGCCATATCACTTTGAAACGCGGATTCTTGTACGATCACCGAAGTTAAGCAACGTCGAGCTTGGTCAGTGCCTAGATGGGTGAACACTTCAGAGTACCAGGTGATGTGATCTTCGATGTGCGACTGGGATAAAGCACTCACGGCCATATCACTTTGAAACGCGGATTCTTGTACGATCACCGAAGTTAAGCAACGTCGAGCTTGGTCAGTGCCTAGATGGGTGAACACTTCAGAGTACCAGGTGATGTGATCTTCGATGTGCGACTGGGATAAAGCACTCACGGCCATATCACTTTGAAACGCGGATTCTTGTACGATCACCGAAGTTAAGCAACGTCGAGCTTGGTCAGTGCCTAGATGGGTGAACACGTCAGAGTACCAGGTGATGTGATCTTCGATGTGCGACTGGGATAAAGCACTCACGGCCATATCACTTTGAAACGCGGATTCTTGTACGATCACCGAAGTTAAGCAACGTCGAGCTTGGTCAGTGCCTAGATGGGTGAACACTTCAGAGTACCAGGTGATGTGATCTTCGATGTGCGACTGGGATAAAGCACTCACGGCCATATCACTTTGAAACGTAGATTCTTGTACGATCACCGAAGTTAAGCAACGTCGAGCTTGGTCAGTGCCTAGATGGGTGAACACTTCAGAGTACCAGGTGATGTGATCTTCGATGTGCGACTGGGATAAAGCACTCACGGCCATATCACTTTGAAACGCGGATTCTTGTACGATCACCGAAGTTAAGCAACGTCGAGCTTGGTCAGTGCCTAGATGGGTGAACACGTCAGAGTACCAGGTGATGTGATCTTCGATGTGCGACTGGGATAAAGCACTCACGGCCATATCACTTTGAAACGCGGATTCTTGTACGATCACCGAAGTTAAGCAACGTCGAGCTTGGTCAGTGCCTAGATGGGTGAACACTTCAGAGTACCAGGTGATGTGATCTTCGATGTGCGACTGGGATAAAGCACTCACGGCCATATCACTTTGAAACGTAGATTCTTGTACGATCACCGAAGTTAAGCAACGTCGAGCTTGGTCAGTGCCTAGATGGGTGAACACGTCAGAGTACCAGGTGATGTGATCTTCGATGTGCGACTGGGATAAAGCACTCACGGCCATATCACTTTGAAACGTAGATTCTTGTACGATCACCGAAGTTAAGCAACGTCGAGCTTGGTCAGTGCCTAGATGGGTGAACACGTCAGAGTACCAGGTGATGTGATCTTCGATGTGCGACTGGGATAAAGCACTCACGGCCATATCACTTTGAAACGCGGATTCTTGTACGATCACCGAAGTTAAGCAACGTCGAGCTTGGTCAGTGCCTAGATGGGTGAACACGTCAGAGTACCAGGTGATGTGATCTTCGATGTGCGACTGGGATAAAGCACTCACGGCCATATCACTTTGAAACGTAGATTCTTGTACGATCACCGAAGTTAAGCAACGTCGAGCTTGGTCAGTGCCTAGATGGGTGAACACGTCAGAGTACCAGGTGATGTGATCTTCGATGTGCGACTGGGATAAAGCACTCACGGCCATATCACTTTGAAACGTAGATTCTTGTACGATCACCGAAGTTAAGCAACGTCGAGCTTGGTCAGTGCCTAGATGGGTGAACACGTCAGAGTACCAGGTGATGTGATCTTCGATGTGCGACTGGGATAAAGCACTCACGGCCATATCACTTTGAAACGCGGATTCTTGTACGATCACCGAAGTTAAGCAACGTCGAGCTTGGTCAGTGCCTAGATGGGTGAACACTTCAGAGTACCAGGTGATGTGATCTTCGATGTGCGACTGGGATAAAGCACTCACGGCCATATCACTTTGAAACGCGGATTCTTGTACGATCACCGAAGTTAAGCAACGTCGAGCTTGGTCAGTGCCTAGATGGGTGAACACGTCAGAGTACCAGGTGATGTGATCTTCGATGTGCGACTGGGATAAAGCACTCACGGCCATATCACTTTGAAACGCGGATTCTTGTACGATCACCGAAGTTAAGCAACGTCGAGCTTGGTCAGTGCCTAGATGGGTGAACACTTCAGAGTACCAGGTGATGTGATCTTCGATGTGCGACTGGGATAAAGCACTCACGGCCATATCACTTTGAAACGTAGATTCTTGTACGATCACCGAAGTTAAGCAACGTCGAGCTTGGTCAGTGCCTAGATGGGTGAACACTTCAGAGTACCAGGTGATGTGATCTTCGATGTGCGACTGGGATAAAGCACTCACGGCCATATCACTTTGAAACGCGGATTCTTGTACGATCACCGAAGTTAAGCAACGTCGAGCTTGGTCAGTGCCTAGATGGGTGAACACGTCAGAGTACCAGGTGATGTGATCTTCGATGTGCGACTGGGATAAAGCACTCACGGCCATATCACTTTGAAACGCGGATTCTTGTACGATCACCGAAGTTAAGCAACGTCGAGCTTGGTCAGTGCCTAGATGGGTGAACACGTCAGAGTACCAGGTGATGTGATCTTCGATGTGCGACTGGGATAAAGCACTCACGGCCATATCACTTTGAAACGTAGATTCTTGTACGATCACCGAAGTTAAGCAACGTCGAGCTTGGTCAGTGCCTAGATGGGTGAACACGTCAGAGTACCAGGTGATGTGATCTTCGATGTGCGACTGGGATAAAGCACTCACGGCCATATCACTTTGAAACGTAGATTCTTGTACGATCACCGAAGTTAAGCAACGTCGAGCTTGGTCAGTGCCTAGATGGGTGAACACGTCAGAGTACCAGGTGATGTGATCTTCGATGTGCGACTGGGATAAAGCACTCACGGCCATATCACTTTGAAACGCGGATTCTTGTACGATCACCGAAGTTAAGCAACGTCGAGCTTGGTCAGTGCCTAGATGGGTGAACACTTCAGAGTACCAGGTGATGTGATCTTCGATGTGCGACTGGGATAAAGCACTCACGGCCATATCACTTTGAAACGTAGATTCTTGTACGATCACCGAAGTTAAGCAACGTCGAGCTTGGTCAGTGCCTAGATGGGTGAACACGTCAGAGTACCAGGTGATGTGATCTTCGATGTGCGACTAGGATAAAGCACTCACGGCCATATCACTTTGAAACGCGGATTTTTGTACGATCAATCGAAGTTAAGCAACGTCGAGCTTGGTCAGTGCCTAGATGGGTGAATACTTCAGAGTACCAGGTGATGTGATCTTCGATGTGCGACTAGGATAAAGCACTCACGGCCATATCACTTTGAAACGCTGATTCTTGTACGATCACCGAAGTTAAGCAACGTCGAGCTTGGTCAGTGCCTAGATGGGTGAACACTTCAGAGTACCAGGTGATGTGATCTTTGATGTGCGACTAGGATAAAGCACTCACGGCCATATCACTTTGAAACGTAGATTCTTGTACGATCAACGAAGTTAAGCAACGTCGAGCTTGGTCAGTGCCTAGATGGGTGAACACTTCAGAGTACCAGGTGATGTGATCTTCGATGTGCGACTGGGATAAAGCACTCTCGGCCATATCACTTTGAAACGTAGATTCTTGTACGATCACCGAAGTTAAGCAACGTCGAGCTTGGTCAGTGCCTAGATGGGTGAACACTTCAGAGTACCAGGTGATGTGATCTTCGATGTGCGACTGGGATAAAGCACTCACGGCCATATCACTTTGAAACGCGGATTCTTGTACGATCACCGAAGTTAAGCAACGTCCAGCTTGGTCAGTCCCTAGATGGGTGAACACTTCAAAGTACCAGGTGATTTGATCTTCGATGTGCGGCAGGTATAAAGGACTCACGGCAAAATCACTTTCAAACACATGCTCTTGGACGATCACCGAAGTTAAGCAACGTCGTGACTGGCCAGAACCTACATGGTATCGTTTGTGAATACCAGGTGATGTAAGCTTGGATGTGCGGCTGGTATAAAGGACTTACGGCCATATCACTTTGAAACACAGGTTCTTGTACGATCACCCGAGTTAAGCAACATCGAACCTGGTCAGTGCCTTTATGGGTTACCGCTTCGGAATACTAGGTGCTGTAAGCTTGGATGTCCAGCTGATTTAGAGTGCTTATGGCCATATCACGTTGTAACACCGGTTTTTGCACGAGCCCCCAAGTTAAGCTACGTCGAGCATTGTCAGAGCCGACATGAGTGACCACTTCGGAATACCAGCTGATGTGAACTTCGCTGTGCGGCTGGTATAATGGGTTTACGGCCATATCACTTTGAAACCCCGGTTCTTGTACGTTCACCGAAGTTAAGCAACGTCAAGTCTGGTCAGTGCCTAGATAGGTCTCCGCTTCGGAATAGTAGATGAAGTAATCTTAGGTGTTCGGCAGATATAAAGGGCTTATGGCGCATCCCCTTGAAACTCGGGTTCTTGTACGATCACCGACGTTAAGCAACAGCGAGTCTGGTCAGTGGCTACATGGATGACCGCATAGGAATACCAGGTGCTGTAAGCTCGGTTGTTCGGGGGTATAATGGATAATGGCACGGAATTGTTAATCGGAGAGCCGAGTTCCAATTCCAATTGGGTTCGTTAAATTCACTTACACGCTGAAAGTTATGAATTCACATTTTTCCTCCCACCAATGGGCTAATCTGTAGAACCTGTGTCACAAAATCCTTATTATTATCTCCAAAATAATTCTCATAATCTAAAAATATTTTTTTTAAAAAGAAAAAAAAAACCTGCAAAGTGTTGATAAGCCGTAAAAAACGAATCGATCATTCATTTCAGTCTCAACTGATTTTTGTAAATGATTTCTTTGAGTTCGTCTAGTCCTGTTTTCTATGTTTTAAAGTATAAGCATATCACTGATACACTAATGTCTATTGTGGACCTTGGAGTGTGGAGAAACCCAGGATATTTCTTTTATCTTTCCAAGCAACGCCTTTATCTGCTTAAGTCGCCCACTTTTCTCTCCGGTGGTGGTAGCTGTTAGACTAGCATATGGAGCATTTATAACAAATTTTAGTATAAGAGATAAGGAAATTGAATATAGAATAGGCTGCGGTCGAAGTAGTTTTGCCCAACACCACAAATTAGTAGAAAACCAAAACATTAACCTGGAAACTCTAGTCATGTTCATAAATAGCTTCATCAGATCAAGACTTTCATTTGAGTGTCTTGCATGATGTCAAACCCATTCAGAAATGTTTAAACAACAGCAACAACTAAAAGTGATATGACATGTAACTCAAAGAGAAAATAATGGCTTAATCAAAATGCTAACATGTCACACTACTTCAAATAAAAGGCTAGGAAAGAAATCCCCATCAATACTAGAAAGAGACATAACAGCTACTGGACATGAGAAATCTATTTTCCTGAAAAATTGTTTTAGGAGAAAGATTTTATAAAATTCAAAAAAAAGCGAAAATAATGATTTAATCAATATGTTGACATTCCACACCACTTCAAATAAAAGGCTAGGAAGGAAACTCCCATCAATACTGCAAAGAGCGATAACAGCTACTGGACTTCAGAAACCTATTTTCCGGAAAAAATGTTTTAAGAGAAAGATTTTATAAATTTCAACCGAAAGACAAAATAATGACATAATCAAGATGTTGACATTCCACACCACTTCAAATAAAAGGCTAGGAAGGAAACTCCCATCAATACTGGAAAGAGACATAACAGCTACTGGACATAAGAAATCTATTTTCCTGAAAAATTGTTTTAAGAGAAAGATTTTATAAATTTCAAGAAAATAATGACATAATCAAGATGTTGACATTCCACACCACTTCAAATAAAAGGCTAGGAAGGGAACCTCACCTCAATACTGGAAAAGATAGATAACACCTACGAGATATAAAAGTTGTTTTAAGAGAAAGAATTTATAAATTTCAACCGAAAACAATAATGGCTGCTCGGTCAATCAATTCCAAATGTTTCCTTATAGCAGTGTTTCTCAACCTTTTTTACTTCAGGGCGCACTCGTAGAAAAGGAAAAACACTGGGGCGCACTTTACATTTTAATAAAGAAAATATTCGCGTTGAATTACAAATAAACATTGTATATATAGTTAAGATACACTGCCTCATAGGGAAATTACTAATATAACCATTGCCATTTATTCACCAACGGTAATAAATCTATCCACCACATAATCTTGCTTTATAAAGGAACAAGCTTAAAAACAGATATTTATTCACGTGCACCGCCCTCAAAAAGAGCATGGTACACGGCCAAGTTTAAAGTGTCACTCCTCGCGTACATGAGACTAGAGGCAGAAATTGCTGAAACTCCCAAGCAATTCCCGTTAGATTTTTTATCGAAACGTTAATGATACAGGGATTGCTTAGACTTTAAGTTATAATTAAAATTGATTTAATTCAATACATACCAATGAATATTTTTTAAATGCCATGGCTGTTCAAGCCCTATATGGTCATGGCTCTCCAAAGATACCGTTTCTATGTTATCTGCGAATTGCCATGACACGAGTGAGAATTCAAAGATTTCCTTCTCTTGGGTTGCGACCTAAAGCTGGAGAGCACTGTGTATCCTGTTATTTGGCCAATAACTGTTGGGATGAGATCCATGCCATTACTAAGGACAGTTACGCAAAACTGAACGCAAGAAGCTAGGCTTGAATCTGAACTCGGGCCGCCGTTTTCACTTTCCAAGCCGATAACCGTTAAACTACCAGCACAAAGATAACACGAGATATTAACTCTTCGCATTGCGATGCAAGAACGATGCATCTCTAGATCAAACACATGATTAAAAAAAGGGATTTTATATGCTGATTGAGAGCAACACACCAAAGCACATTCCATAGCCAAATCTGCCGAAACAGAAGGTCATTGTAAATGTCAGGAAGCCGACAAGGTGTAACCCTAGCCCGTTCCCGAAAAAGAGGAATTGATTAAAGGGACGCCACCCTGAGCATCAAGCACATCTATATAATAAATGCGAATGCCAGTGTGTCACATTCTTTCAACTTTACTCCTAGAGGCCGTAGCCCAACATATCATACCAATTCGGAATCAGACGGACTCCGTGATCAAATTAAAAACATTCCAGACCGGAGCCGGATTCGCAATTCTGAAATTTTGGAGACCCAAGTTTTCATTATAGAGATTTTTCTTGGATTCCGCTATATTGACTTCTACTGATAAAAACGATTAAAGGGACACAACTCTCTAACTTTCAATAACTCATCTTCAAATGAAAGAAATTACTGTTCTTAAATTACAGTGTTTCAAACAAAAAGTTGTCCGTGTTTTCAACTTTACTCCTGGACGCCGTAGTCAAACATATCATACCATTGAGGAACCAGACCGACTCCATGAGCAAATTAAAAACATTCCAGACCGGAACCGGATTCGCAATTCTGAAATTTTAGAGTCCCAAGTTTTCATTATAGTGATTTTTCTTGGATTCCGCTATATTGATTTCTACTGATAAAAACGATTAAACGTAGTCAAACATATCATACCATTGAGGAACCAGACCGACTCCGTGAGCAAATTAAAAACATTCCAGGCCAAATCCAGACCCGAAATCCTATTGCGATTGTTTTGGGTGATTTTTACGTGATTTTTTTGCGACGATATTTTTTTTTTTTGTACGATAACAATTTTCATAACTTGGAAATAAATTTGTAAATAATGAAAATTAATTGCAAAATCCAGCAAAAGTTACCTATGTAATAAAAATAATTGTTTGTACGGAAAATAAGGATCTACATCTATCAAATTTTCTTTAAATTAAGTGGCTTCAGAAGAATTATCGTTAAACTTTTAAAAGGCAAGCTTAAATATTAATACAATACTTAAATGCAGCGATCAATTTTGATTTCTTCTATAGTTTATCGTTGCCTGTCGCATCTACTGCTCCCTACCTATTGCGATGAAGGCCCAATCAAGATCCCTCCGCAGGATCTAGTTTAAATGCAGCCAGATACGGCGATTTTTAAGCTAGTTATAATTATATTTAACAACACTTAACATCAAGAAGAGACAGTTGAAATTCCTAGGACACATAATGAGGAAAGAGGCATTAGCAAATTCAATACCCACAGGACAGACTGAAGGCAAGAGGGACAGAGGAAAATAACGCGTAACCTACCTAGAGAGCTTGAGTAAATGAATTGTGAAACAAGGTTTAGAATAAATAACAAAAAGACAAAATTTATTAACAGCCACAAATGACAGGAAATAGTGGAGAGCCATGATCGCCTACGTCCTTAAGGGGCACAACACATAGAAGAAGAAGAATAGATTGTCAACTAAGTTTTATCATCGAAAGGAGGTAAGACGGAGAAAAAATATTTAGGAGAAACAATAAAAAGACAAAATTTATTAAGTGCTTCAAAGGACAGGAAATTGTGGAGAGCCATGATCGCCTACATCCTGAAGGCACACTGCACATAGAAGAATAAGAATGAGTTTGAGTAAATCGATGGTGGAACAGGATTTGGGAGAAATAACAAAAAGACAAAATTTATTAAGGATTATTATTATTTATTATTTATAAAGGACAGGAAATTTTGGAGAGCCATGATCGCCTAAGTCCTGAGGGGACACTTCCCCAAGAAGAAGAAGAAGAAGAACTATGTATATATGACGAATTAAACAGATGTTGATTTGTTTATAATCCGCCGGGCAAACAATTTTATTAGAATTAAGGATGGCATGGAGGAAATTGTAAGCCGGTTTAAAGCATTGTTCCGCATGGCAACCACGGATTAACGAACGTACAATCAGTCTCGCGGAAAATTCGGTCTGAAGCACAATTCAGAATAATTGCCTACCTAAATGGAATAGATTTATTTCTTTATTTTATATCCTGCCAGCATTGATATAGGGCAGATTATTAGCGAAATCCCTTGGTTGCTGGACAGCACTTAACCATTACATTTAAAGCGATACTTCCCGGTGTCAACAGTTTCTAGCAAAGCAGGTATTTCTTCACAATAGTAAAGTTAAAAACGACCTTTTCTCAAATTCTGAATTCTATTTACGCAATCGTCGAGTTGTTGGCCACAGAATAAATTGGGTAATTTAATTCGTGGAGTGGTGTTTATTGAGGGTGCTTCAGCACACGCACGCGAATGCCGAATCACGGAGAACGTTATGATCCTAATGAAAGAAAGGAAACAAGATGGCTCAAAGCAGTGGGAAGTGGCGGGTTTTGTACGTCAGAAAGTAACGGGCACTAATAGATAGATAGATAGATAGATAGATAGATAGATAGATAGATAGATAGATAGGAACAGGCTGAGATAGATAGATAGATAGATAGATAGATAGATAGATAGATAGATAGATAGATAGATCTCCTAATGATCTTAATTACTAGTTCAGTTATTAAAATGTATGATTTGTTTCATTATTGTCGCTTCTATCATAAAATGCAGATCCATTTTTTATACTTTAATTAAACTAACATTTCAAGAATGAAATGAAAATAATGGGTACTAATAGATAGATGTGAACAGACTTGGATAGATAGATAGATAGATAGATAGATAGATAGATAGATAGATAGATAGATAGATAGATATGAACAGACTGGGATAGATAGATAGATAGATAGATAGATAGATAGATAGATAGATAGATAGATAGATAGATAGATAGATATGAACCGAATGGGATAGATAGATAGATAGATAGATAGATAGATAGATAGATAGATAGATAGATAGATAGATAATGAACAGATTCAGATAGATAGATAGATAGATAGATAGATAGATAGATAGATAGATAGATAGATAGATAGATAGATATGAACAGAATGGGATAGATAGATAGATAGATAGATAGATAGATAGATAGATAGATAGATAGATAGATAGATATGAACAGACTGGGATAGATAGATAGATAGATAGATAGATAGATAGATAGATAGATAGATAGATAGATAGATAGATAATGAACAGATTCAGATAGATAGATAGATAGATAGATAGATAGATAGATAGATAGATAGATAGATAGATAGATAGATAGATATGAACAGAATGGGATAGATAGATAGATAGATAGATAGATAGATAGATAGATAGATAGATAGATAGATAATGAACAGACTGGGATAGATAGATAGATAGATATATAGATAGATAGATAGATAGATAGATAGATAGATAGATAGATAGATAGATATGAACAGACTGGGATAGATAGATAGATAGATAGATAGATAGATAGATAGATAGATAGATAGATAGATATGAACAGACTGGGATAGATAGATAGACAGATAGATAGATAGATAGATAGATAGATAGATAGATAGATAGATAGATAGATAGATAGATAGATATGAACAGACTGGGATAGATAGATAGACAGATAGATAGATAGATAGATATGAACAGACTGGGATAGATAGATAGATAGATAGATAGATAGATAGATAGATAGATAGATAGATAGATAGTTCAGTTATTAAAATGTATGATTTGTTTCATTTTGGGGTTAGATGCATGCAAGCGGGGACGTAGGCAGAAATTTCCAGACAAGAGGTGCGGGTATACGGGGGGGTTATATAATTGCAGTCATGTACACAAGGACTACGCCGGGTAATTCAGCTAGTAGTCTAAATCTACAAGGCATATTAATAAACAATCACCACACAATCAACACTCGATAACCGTAGTTTTTATATCACCAATATTCGTGATGCCGGTACCTTCTTGTTATGTGCCACAGGACGTATGCGATCATGGCTCTCCACTATCTCTTGTGGCTCTCAATAAGTTTCATCCTTCTACCACCTTCTCCAGACCACGTTCTGTCATCTACTTGCTTAAGCCCGCCAGGTATGTCATGCGTTATTTTCCCTTGCCTCGTTCCTTCTATTCGGCCTGTGAGTATCAGATTCTCCAGGCCCTCCTTTCTCATTACGTTGCCCACACGCTCGATCCATGATATCCTCAACATCCTTCTGTAGAACCCTATCTCCGTTGCCTCGAGTCTCTTCTTCATCTTTGAGGAAATCGTCCAACATTCGCTGCCGTAAAGGAGGACAGATGTCACGTAACAGCTCAACACTCTTTTCTTTGTTACCAAAGTAATCCTCATGTCTCGCAATACCCTGTCCGACTTTTGGAATGCGTCCTTGGATCTCGGATCTCAGTGTCGCACTTACTATCCTCTGTCAAAACGCTTCCCAGATATTTAAACTTCCGCACCTGCTTGATTTTGACCTGCAAGTCGCATTTCGGCCTCATCCTTCTACTGATGACCATGCATTCTGTCTTCTTGTAGTTTATGCTTAGTCCTTTCTTGTCGCTCTCCTTCGCTACCTTCTGGAGGAGGTTTTGTAATTTCTTTTCCATCAGTACTGTTCCATTTGCGTATCTATATTGTTAAGATTGTGGCCGCCAATGTTGAATGCCGGTAGGATTTCCAATTCTCTCAGAATTGCCTCGCTGTGTAGGTTGAAAAGGTCTGGTGAGAATCCTTGCCTTACGCCCCTTTCTATTTTTGTATATTTGATGAACTCGTTCCCTATGCGCATGCATGCTATTTGCTGCCAGTATAGGCTCTTAGATTTTCTGATATCTTTCCCGAATATATCAAGATTGCTAAGCAGTTCCAACAAATCCTTGTGGTGTAGTTTCAGGTTAGGTTTAGCGTTGGGGTTAGGGCTAGGGTTGATTTTTGTGGTTAGGCTTAGGTATGGGGTGAAGTTTGGGGTTATGTTTAGGTTTGGGGATAGGGTAAGTGTTGGGGTTAGGGTTAGGGTTGGTGCTACGTTTAGGGTTAGGGTTATGTTTGGGGTTAGGGTTAATATTTAGGTCTAGGGTTATGGTTGTGGTTAATTTTAGAGTCAGCTTTATGGTTGGGTTATGGTTGGGGTTTGGGTTCGGTTTGTAGTTAGTTTTAGTGTTAGATTTAAGTTCAGGGTTCGGGTTAGTGTTTGTGTTAGTTTTTAGGTTGGTGTTAGGGTTAGTGTTTATGTTAGGGTTAGTGTTTGTTTTAGTGTTATGGTTAGTGTTTGTGTTACTGTTTGGGTTAGCGTTAGGGTTAGTGTTTATGTTAAGGTTAGTGTTTGTGTGAGTGTTTGTGTTATTGTTTGTGTTAGTGTTTTGGTTAGTGTTAGGGTTAGTGTTTATGTTAGGGTTAGTGTTTATGTTAGGATTAGTGTTTGTGTTAGTGATTGTTTTAGTGTTTGGGTTAGTGTTAGAGTTAGTGTTTATGTTAGGGTTTGTGTTTATGTTAGGGTTAGTGCTTGTGTTAGAGTTTGTTTTAGTGTTATGGTTAGTGTTTTTGTTACTGTTTGTGTTATTGTTTGTGTTAGTGTAATGATTAGTGTTTGTGTTTGTGTTTGTGTTAGTGTTTGGGTTAGTGTTAGAGTTAGTGTTTATGTTAGGGTTAGTGCTTGTGTTAGAGTTTGTTTTAGTGTTATGGTTAGTGTTACTGTTTGTGTTTGGGTTAGTGTTAGGATTAGTGTTTATGTTAGGATTAGTGTTTGCGTTAGTGTTTGTTTTACTGTTAGGGTTAGTGTTTGTGTTAGTGTTTGTGTTAGTGTTTTAACATATTTCTTACTTTCAACAGTTTGTAAATATCATTCCATACTAGAAGATTAGTCCCATATATCATACTATATATATATATATATATATATATATATATATATATATATCATACTATATTAGAAAATGGATGGTAGATATCATACCCTAGAATCTTTGTGAGAAATATTAAGAGTATACCTGTCCAAAATTCTACATTGCAAATAATATATTTTAAAAAGCGTCAAGCTCAGATAACTTATTAAATGTATAAATTCACTTTCATCAAATATTTCGATTTTATTACAATTCTAATTATCGCTGTTTAAATCAATAAACATTGCCAACTCACACTCTTTGGGTCTCTCACTGGATCTAACCAACGACTTTGTCCACTGTACCATGTGTCCTTGAGATCCAGTGAGAGACCCAAAGAGTGTGAGTTCAATACCCGGTTCAGGCAGTGGAGAACTTTCAGAGGGAAAATTAGCAGGAGATAACTGATAACTGACATCCATCAAACATGGCACGTGGAACTAGAACAGTCTACCCCAGTGATCGAAATAAAGGGTTCAGTTCGAAATTCCAACCACCTGAAGAAGGCCGGAGCGTACAACGGCCGAAACGTTGTGACAAATATGGCGACAAAGATGAGGACAATAGTCCGACTAATGTAAATACTGGTACTAATCTTACTTTCTTTTTTGTTCACTTTCAAAAATGTATTACTAATAACTTTTTCTAAAGGTGTATTGCTGGCAATATTTTTCTCTTTTTTTACAAAAAAATTTATTGCTTGTAATATTTTGTTTATTTTTTTTGGGGGGGGGGGTTGTTTTTTATATTTTTTGTTTTTTCCAAAAATGGATTGCTGGTAACTTTTTTTTCTAAAAATGTATTACTGGTATTTTTACTATAAAAATCTATTTTTATACTATTATTGTGTTTTGGCCGCAGTTTGTCCATAGTTGTGACCCTAACAGGTGTTACCATCCCGGGTCAGGGTGGACCTGGGAACAACAGCAATTAAGAGGCGGTTTCCGATCTCTCATATTTCGGGGTGACTTTATCAGAAACGAACTCTCGACCAACAGCTTATCGGACCAGCGCTCTTACTACTACGCTGGAGAAAATATTTCAATTACATTCATTTAGAATTTAAAGAAACGTATTTAAAAAAAAAGAAAAGAAAAGAAAAGAAAAGAAAAGAAAAGAAAAGAAAAGAAAAGAAAAGAAATACACTCTCGCAATGGCGTTTATAAATCCGTTTGTTTTCGTCAGTTAATGCATTTACTAGCTAACTCTGCGTGAGTCTCCCAACGAAAGGCGGGGTAACTTGAGCTGAGTGGGTGGAGCATATCTTTATGAAAGTAAATATATATCCTGACGTTCTGCGCACGGAGAGGATTTTAGCATCAAGGATGATATCGTGACAATCGATTTAAAATATGAATCGCTGAAATAGATTTTTTTTTTCTTTTTCGAAAAGAAAAGAGCTTTTTATATATATTTTTTTAATTTAATACGACAAAAGAGTATTCCATTAAAGTAGAAGGAAACGCTTTTTTATTCATTTTGGATACTTTATAACAACAATAGTAACGAGTATGACAACAATAATATCAAGAACAACAGCACCAATAATAATAATAATAATTATTATTATTATTATTATTATTATTATTATTATTTTATTTCCTTTGATTTCTGGTCTTTGCTCCTTTTTTCGGGTCCCAACCAGAGAGCTAAGGTCAGAAATAGCATTATGATATTTTCCACTAAGCATTTCTGGAAAAAAAATCTAAGATCACAATAATAATAATAATTATTATTATTATTATTATTATTATTATTATTATTATTTTCTTTGATATCTGGCGTTTACACATTTCTTTCCGGGTCCCGCCCAGGGACCTAAGGTTAGAAATGGCATCATGACACTTTCCACTGCAAAAAAATAAAATAAAATAAAAATTACTTAGATAAAGCCCTTCCTAAAGTGTGGGCTGTACTTGTCAGAACAATTTTTTGTATCTCTTTGAGGCATGGACTTCCAGGGATCCCTTCAATCAGCCTACTGGAATCTTTTCCAACCAATCCTAAAGCTCCAACTACAACAGTGATTGTTGATGTTCCCATGTGCCACATTTTTTAGGTTTCTATTTCAAGGTCCTTGTATTTTGACAGTTTTTCGAATATCTTCAAAGATACATTGCAGTCTGCAGGGACTGCCATATCAATAAGGAGGCACTTATTTTGTTTTATTATTATTATTATTATTATTTCCTTTGATTTCTGTTGTATAAATATTTCCTTTCGGGTCCCAACCAGAGACCTAAGGTCAGAAATGGCTTCATGACATTTCCACCGATCATTTCAATAAGAAAACGCATTCTGTTCTTGTGGTCTTTGGTCACGATGTCTGGGCGATTACGTTTGATTGTTCTGAGTTTGTGACTTGTAAAGTCCTATAAAATTGTTACCGACCTTGTGTCTGTGACTGGGTCTGGACGATGTCCATGCCAGTTTCTTGCATTTTGGGTAGCTGGTCTCTTTCTGACAATTGTATGAAAGTTACTTTGCTGAATACTTGGATGACGTGGTTTTTCGCTTCGGTGACTTCAGCTTTGTGGTTTTCAAGGAATTCTAACATAATTTAACTGGAGTCATCTTCAGTGACATTGTCTGGAGAACTGCAGGTGGTGTTTAAGGTAGAGTCTTTGATTTCATTTCCTGGGAGGTTATTTCGTATTTCATTTGTTTTAGTTTTTACCTCATCCTCTGTCACACTACTTATTTCTACATTCATCTCATTACAGTTTGAGTGATGGGTCATAGTATTTTGACTTATATCTAATTTTATCCTATCTATTTCTGTCTTTGAGAGTCTGTTGTTTCGCATAATGTCCCTACGGACATTAGCAAGCATGTTTGGATTGAGGTTGGGTCTTATATCATATTCCCACCATACTTCTCCATATTTGGTATGTTTGATTGGTGGTGTTCTTTGCTGGGTTTTCGAGTGCAGTGAAAAAAGATGTCAAGACTTGTCGATACTCTTGGCAGGTCCATTTCGTTCGTTTTCTTTTTATTAGTCGATTTGGTATTGAGTCACTTGGTCCAATGTTGGCAATAATCCGGTTTTGGTGACCTAGTGTTTCTTCGTTCGTGGAGGAGTTTGTTCCAGTAACAGATTTTTCGTCCTCAGACTGGTTCCTCTCTGAGGGACGCGGCCCTTGTTGACCCGGGTGACGACCGATCCGGTATGAAATTTTATTCGTATTCATTGAAATTGTTAGAGATTTGCGTTTTAACCTTGACCGACAAGGGGTAATTTTTTTTATTTTTTTTTTTTTGCTGGATGTCGGAGTAAACAGTTGGAAATTAAATGTGTCGATATAATGCTATATATACATTTTAAATACTATTAATAAAATAAAATAAAGAAATATAAGATTATTAGAATAATTATTGTTATAAATGTTGTTATTATATATGTGTATGTGCGTGTATTATTATTATTATTATTATTATTATTATTATTATTATTATTATTATTATTATATTAATAATAATTTTCTTTCCGTTATTATTATTACCTTTTCATATTATTCTGATATAATTATGTTGTTATGTGAATTTATTAAGTTTTATCACCAACATCATCATCACCACCATCATCATCATCATCACCACCTTTTCTTCTTCTTCTTCTTCTTCTTCTTCTTCTTCTTCTTCTTCTTCTTCTTCTTCTTCTTCTTCTTCTTCTGCCACTTCTTTTTCTTCTTCCTCTTCATTTTCTTCTTTTTCCTCTTTTTCTTCTTGTCACGCGTCTTCATAGGCACACGATCAAATCAAGCTGAAAACACCGGGTCTCGCTGTCACCGAAGTTAAGCAGTGTCAAGCCCCGTCATTACTTAGATGGGGTTCCGCTTGGGAACACCGGTTAATGCAACCGACCTCCTATAATACAGAATATAAAATAATGCACATAGAGTTGATAAACCGTAAAAAACAAATCAAGCAATCCCACACTTTCCGTTTGCAACTGTATATGCTGCATTATAGGAGTTCTCTATCTCGTCGACCCACCCCATAACACCGGTCGAGAAAAACATTTGCAGTGTCAAGCAACGCAGACTTCTTAAGCAATGGGATGCTAATTTCCATTCCGATTTTCTCAATATAGAACTTTAATTTCAGACGCATAGATCCCAGCGCCCCAATAATAACTGAATCTATTATTATTGTGTATGCTATGTTTCCTGCTTTGTATCCTGTAGAGCCGGGTCCAAACTATGGACCTTAGGCCCTAAAGGAGAATTTTCATTTAATTGATAGCACTTTTCTTAATATATAGGATGTTCCTAGTAGGGCGACCTTCTGGGCAATTTCTATGTTGATTTTACCTAGAAAACTGTTAGTAAAATTGTCCATTCCTTTTCTCACGAGGTCCAGGGCTCCAATTAATATTAGTACAGTCTCAGTCTTCATTCTTCACATCCTGTTAATCTTAATCTCTAGGTCCTTGTATTTGGACAATTTCTCGATAATTTTCATGAAGGTGTTTCTCTCAGATGGTACTGTTATGTCAATAAGCATACACTTCCTGAATTTCTTTTGTCTTTTATGATAATATCAGATCTGTTGGCTTTCATTTCCTTGTCAGTTTGAACTGGCATGTCCCAGAGGTTTTGTTGTATCGTTATTTTAGATAACTGTGTCTGGTTGGTGCTCATACCATCTCTCAGTGGTTTTGATTTTGTGCTTCTTACATATCTTCCAGCTATCTGTCGTTAGCTTGTTATGTCTGTGGGTAGATTCATTTTTGCTAATTTATTTATTTATTTATTATTATTTCCTTTGATTTCTGTTGTGATACACAATTCCTTCCGGGTCCCAACCAGAGACCTAAGTTCAGAAATGTCTTCATGACATTTATTATTATTATTATTATTATTATTATTATTATTATTATTATTATTTCCTTTGGTTTCTGTTGTATACACAATTCCTTCCGGGTCCCAACCAGAGACCTAAGGTCAGAAATGGCTTCATGACATTTATTATTATTATTATTATTATTATTATTATTATTATTATTATTATTATTATTTCCTTTGGTTTCTGTTGTATACACAATTCCTTCCGGGTCCCAACCAGAGACCTAAGGTCAGAAATGGCTTCATGACATTTATTATTATTATTATTATTATTATTATTATTATTATTATTATTATTATTATTATTATTTCCTTTGGTTTCTGTTGTATACACAATTCCTTCCGGGTACCAACCAGAGACCTAAGTTCATAAATGGCTTTATGACATTTATTATTATTATTATTATTATTATTATTATTATTATTATTATTATTATTATTATTATTTCCTTTGGTTTCTGTTGTATACACAATTCCTTCCGGGTCCCAACCAGAGACCTAAGGTCAGAAATGGCTTCATGACATTTATTATTATTATTATTATTATTATTATTATTATTATTATTTCCTTTGGTTTCTGTTGTATACACAATTCCTTCCGGGTACCAACCAGAGACCTAAGTTCATAAATGGCTTTATGACATTTATTATTATTATTATTATTATTATTATTATTATTATTATTATTATTATTATAAAAAGAAAACAAACGCAAATACCTTCTCAGAAAAATGGTAGTGCCATAAGATAAAAATATGTTTAAGAATTTGGCAAAATATGGTTAAGATAAAGTAGGAATTAAATGAACTCTATTTGACCAAATTCGTACGTTAAGCAATGCTTAACATTGGCAGTGTAGTTGATTTTCACCCTGTACAAGGCCCGTGAGCCACTCGAGGTAGAGGTTTACAGAGTAAGAGGCACAGTCTATGCGGTTATGTGCTGAAGATAATTGTTAACTAGACTTGAACATCTTAAGATTGTAGTGATCGTGGAAGCATCCTCTTGGGCGTCGGTTCCACAAAGCAGCATTTCGTGGGAAGAACCTGCTCGTGTGGTACTTAAATGTGGGTGGTTCGCTACAATGTGTGTAGCATGGCGGAGGTTAGAATAAGGTGAAATTAGAGAATGTAGTTCGTTTGAGCGCTTTCTATGGAAATAGCGATAGAGTAATGAGATGATTGAAACAATTCGTCTATGAGGAAAGGGGTAGTAGGGTGGAAAATAATTCATCACCCTTGAGAACGTTGAGACGTTTTTGGACTCTATCGCGACTAGAAAGTGAAAATTGTGCATGCAGCTCTTGCTGCTGAAGCCCCTGCTGTTTGCCTCAGGGTTCTTGATAAGATCCAGAGACGGATATACAATGTAATTGGCCCTGATCTGTCATCTCGTCTGCAGTCGCTCTCTCACAGACGCGACGTTGCCTCGCTCTGTCTATTTTACAAATACTTTCACGGTAATTGCTCCGATGAGCTGCTTTCGCTGGTTCCTAGGCCTCATGAATTTAAACGTCCTACGGGGCTGGCATCCCGTTCCCACCCCTTCACCGTTGAAACTGTTAGATGTAGACGTCTCTTCTACTCCAATAGCTTCATGTCTCGCACATCTCGCCTGTGGAACTCTCTTCCTTATTCCTGTTTCCCTGACAAATACAATCTCCAACTATTTAAGTGTAACGTCAATCGACATCTCCAGTTGCCTTGATCTATCCACTTCCCTCCTCCACATCCTTTCACCTTTCATTCCTATCTGCTCTCGCTCCAAATCTTCTGTAACCCCCTTGCCTTGATCGATCCACTATCTTTCTCCACATCCTCTCCTTTACCACTCCTATCTGCTCTTCCTCCAAACCTTCTGTAACCCCTTGCGTGCTAGTGGCTTCCAGCCTTGCTTCGGGTGATAAGCTTTAAAAAAAAATTTTTTTTTAAAGTACGCCATTTTGGGGCCTGATCTGATACACTTCAACTTTAACCTCTTTAAGTCAATGGTCAATCGTTATATTCCTAGTAATCCTCGGAATTTTCACTAGCTTGCTCTTACATTGATATCACATGATTTATTCTGTAAAACTCTACCTTGAGCGGCTCTCGGGGTTTTTGTACTGAATAGAAAAATTCAAACAAATTGACATTGTGACGACAACACTTTAAAGTTAGAGGAGCCAGGTACTTACCGACCCTTTTTCAGCATCTTTAGTGGTGGGTCGTATGTACGAGTTCCACTTGAGGTCTGGGATGAGTTTAAGTCGCAATAAGCGCCCAGGTCCTCCTTGAGGAACGAGGCTTACTTGAGGGAAAATCCGTTCATTGTTTCGGGTGATAGTTCAGGTGACAGATCGGGGCCTGATGGAATGTCACTAAATTCATCTTCGAGACATTCACTGTAACCAGCCAGTTTTTGTCCTCCACTGAGATTTTAGAGCTGCATCGGGGAAGAGAACTTCTACTAATTTTTGGTCATCTACAGTTTGGGCGGTAAACCCATATACCGTTGTATACTAAGAATATATATTCACAAATTATCGAAGTCACTTTTAAACATAGGCTATTGTATTGATATTCTTGTTTCTATTGTTATATCATACCCAGAGTACCATTCGTTATAGTTACTAGTAGCCATACCCAGCTGGCCGATCAGAAAAAGCGTTCAATCTGAATGGAGCAAAAACAGCATCAGGTTTAGATGTAACAGAGTCTATCTTCTTCGATTACTTTAAATTAAATTAACTCATCAGCTGTTAAAGCTAGGGCAGAGAAAGATCTCGGATAAAGGGTCTTATCGAGGCTCTGTTATAGTAAAATCACCAACAATACATTGATTTTTCGTTTTTCGCGGATTCCCGCTAAATACAGTAGCGTAGAAATAAAAACGAGGTATCGTTGAGCTCGTCATGATGTAAGTAACCTACATACCGACTTTGAACGACATCGGAGAAACAAATTGAATTCATCAATTTTTGATCGGCTTTATCGATTATTGATTTTTTTTTAAAATTGTCGATTTTTTACGCTAAGAACCTATCTCTTAAAAATTCTGCAAAGTATATGCCAAGTTTGGTGAAAATCGGTTGGATGGATCTTTAATAAAAAAAAGTATCACACAGACAGATTGACAGAAAGATGGACATCCTCTATTTTATAAATATAGAGATAGTACTTTTAAGGTGCTACATTTTTCCATTTCAAGATCTTATATTTATTTTGTCATTAAAGTGATGACAGGGGAACCTGAGAGCATTACAAGGCTTTCATGAACTAACAAGATGAGTATATTTTACATCAAGAGAGTGAAAACAAAGGGGGGTTCTCAAGAAAAAGTCAAAGAGGAGACAATCTCTTCATGCCTTTCATAAACTAAGAAATGAATTACGAGATAGGAAAATATTATTAGAAACAAAGAAAAGAGTGCCGGACTGCTATGTAATATCAATCCTCCTATATGGCAATGAATGCTGGACAAACTCTTCATGCATTTCATAAACTAAGCAAAGTATTAAGAGATAGGAAAATATTATTAGAAACAAAGAAAAGAGTACCAGACTGCTATGTAATATCAATCCTCCTGTATGGCAACGAATGCTGGACAATCTCTTCATGCATTTCATAAACTAAGCAAAGTATTAAGAGATAGGAAAATATTATTATAAACAAAGAAAAGAGTGCCGGACTGCTATGTAATATCAATCCTCCTATATGGCAATGAATGATGGACAATCGTTTCATGCCTTTCATAAACTAAGCAAAGTATTAAGAGATAGGAAAATATTGTTAGAAACAATGAAAAGTGTTATATAATATCAATTTTCTTCCTATATGGCAATGAATGCTGAACAATTTCCTCACATAGAAACTTGAGGCAACAGAAATGCGATTATACAGGAGGATGCTGGGAATACCATGGACGGCGCTCGGGCGTAAAGATAAAGTTTAACTAAAAATGTGAACAAAAATGACAATTATACGTAAAATCAGGAAGAGAGTTGGAATTTCTACGACTCATAATGAGTAAAGAATGCTTGGAAAATTTGACACTCACAGGACATATTGAAGGTAAGAGAAGAGGAGAGAAACGGCAGTTAACCACCTAATGAGTTTTTGCGAACGGATGGCACAACAGTCACTGGCATGAGTAGAAAGGAGCCAAAATATCATTAAAAACTAAGAAGGATAGGAAGCTGTGGAGAACCATGAACAAGAAGAAGAAGAATTAGGCACTGGAATGGGTAGAAAGGAGCCAAAATATCATTAAGAACTAAGAAGGATAGGAAGCTGTGGAGAACCATGAACAAGAAGAAGAAGAATTAGGCACTGGAATGGGTAGAAAGGAGCCAAAATATCATTAAGAACTATGAAGGATAGGAAGCTGTGGAGAACCATGAACAAGAAGAAGAAGAATTAGGCACGGGAATGGGTAGAAAGGAGCCAAAATATCATTAAGAACTATGAAGGATAGGAAGATGTGGAGAACCATGAACAAGAAGAAGAAGAATTAGGCACGGGAATGGGTAGAAAGGTGCCAAAATATCATTAAGAACTATGAAGGATAGGAAGCTGTGGAGAACCATAAACAAGAAGAAGAAGAATTGCACTATTTCTTGATAGTTGCTCAGTATTTCCAAGGACAAAAAACAATGACCTCATGACCTTTGGTTCCGGGTGACGTTCGTATCATCTTCCTGTATGGAACATACTGTAATCTTGACATATCTGCCATTGAATATCCTGCCGTTTCTTCTCATGTCGATCTAAGCAGTCCACTGTTGTTGTTGTTGTTGTTGCTGCTGCTACTGTTTTTGTTTTGCTGCTGCTGTTGCAGTTGTTGTTGCCACTACAGTTGCTGCTGTTGTTGCTGCTGCTACCAATGCTACTGCTAGTGTTGCTGTTGTTGCTGCTGTTTTTGCTGTTGCAGTTGTTTGTGTTTCTGCTGCTGCTGTTGTTGCTGCTGCTGTTGTTGCTGCTGCCACCGCAGTTGCTACTGTTGTTGTTGTCTGCTTTTATTGTTGCTGCAGCTGCAATTGTTGTTTTTGTTGCTTCTGCTGTTGCTCTTGGTGCTGCTGTTGTTCTTGCTGCTATTGTTGCTGCTGTTGCTGGTACTGTTGCTGCTGCCACTTCAGTTGCTGCTGCTGCTGTTACAGTTGTTGTTGCTGCTGATGCTGGTGCTGCTGTTATTGTTTTTTCTACTCAATTTGATTTGATTCTGTATTTCAAGTAATTTATATCATTGCATTAAGTGCATATGCGCTTATTGATTTTATTAGCATCGGGATCAGCCACTTCGATTACTTAACAGAAGAAAAAAAATTAAACTTTATGTGATAATGTAATGTTGAACTTCTCCATGCTTGTCCCTTCAGTCGTCTTTGAGATTGCACTTCCGTTAACTGTTTTGTGTGTTGATATATATATATATATATATATATATATATATATATATATATATATATATATATACATATATATATATATACACAAAAGGTGGAAGCACAAATTAAATTAAATTAAAGCAAATATATTTATTTATTTATGTCAATATGTATGTATTTTGTTATTTAGATAGCTATGAAGACTAAGATAGATAGATAGATAGATAGATAGATAGATAGATAGATAGATAGATATGAATAGATTATGATAGATATGAACAGACTGAGATAGATAGATAGATAGATAGATAGATAGATAGATAGATAGATAGATAGAAGGAGGAAAGGGGGATCGTGAAAGAGAAAGTGAGATGCGGTTCGGGTTCAATTCTCGGTAGTGGATGAGCACTGATGATGAATCCCAAATAAAGGACGAAACGGCCATCCGGTGCTTTCTGCATTCTGCTGAGGATTATTCTAGACTCGATGGATTAACAATGATTATTGAAATCCCCCTTAATTTCTCTGTCTGTCTGTCTGTCTGTCTGTCTGTCTCTCTCTCTCTCTCTCTCATATATATATATATATATATATATATATATATATATATATATATATATATATATATATATGTATATCACTGCTTGAACCGGCTTGGGGATAGAAGTCCGTTGGTATACGTAGACTGGGAAGCGTCACACGAAGGAATTTGCGACTTGCTGACGCTATATCGAGTCTGGTTTGTTACCGCTCCGTCACCGAAACCCGTTGGTCTGGTGGTATGACGCTTTGCGTCATATCGTAACGGTCCAGGTTCGAATCTCGGTAGTGGATGCGCACTCCTGATGAGGCCCTAAAATTCAATAAATTATCTATATATGTAATAATCGACTCTCCCGTCGGTTTCGACGTATCAGGATCTGACAACTTAACCAATTGATTCAGTTATGAAACTTAATAATCTTAAGCGGCACTTAAGACCCGCTAGTGATTTACAAAGGAGGCTGCATATGGATCAAGAGTGAGGATTGTGGGATGAGATCACTGTTAGATTGGCTGACCTTTTAGATCTTGCTCTCACTTCTTCAAGACGATTCAGACAAGCAGACTGAAAAATGCTGAGTCCAGTAAAACACGTTTTTGCTTTTCAGCTTGTCTTTGTATCTTAGCCATGGGCGTCCTACATTCCTGTAGCCCTGATCTAACTGGCTGTACATTAGGATCTTGGGTATCCGGTCATCAGACATTCTCAAGACATGACCAGTCCACCGTAACTGAGACTGTATGAGAAAAGCCTCGATTCCTCCAATATTACACCTACTAAACAGGCCTACGTTAGATGTCCTGTTTAACGCCACAGGTTAGCTGCATAGATGGTACGCAGATATATTATATAAACATATATTTTGTGGAACAACATTTTAGGACCGCCATGAAAAGCCAAAAGTTTTATTTTTATTACAACTCATGATGATAATAGATAAAAAGTAAAACCTGTAAAACTGGCTAGGCTAACCGGTTTCGAACCTCGCTCAACAGAGCTGAGTCGAGGTTAATAAATGAAATAGAATTATCACTAAAAAGAGATGGGGGGGAGAAAAGAAGGTGGGGGGGGAGAAAATAATATTGCTTAGATGAAAGTTGGAGGCCCAGCACGAAGTCCTTCTGTTTACACAGAGAGAGCTTCAATGGTAAAATATAAATCGCCTCCAACACTTTTAAATGGTAATTCGAGTGGGACTTGCTAAGAATGGTAAATGAGTCCACACTGAATACGCACATATACATATATATATATATATATATATTCTTTTTATAGATACAAATATTTAAGTAAATTCTCTGTTTTATAATAAGCAGTATTAATAACATTCACCGGCCTGAATGTCCCAGAAATTTTCATAGAAAATATTCGTTCTCCGACAGGAATCGAACCTGTATCCGATACGGAACCGTCATTTAGCATGACGTGCCTTAACCGATTCGGCCACTGAGGTTCATTCGGTTGGCAAGATCGAATTTACTGCTTTTAAACTTCAATCTTCCATGAATCTCTCACGTACACTCATATCTGCTCAAAGCGTATCTAAATGTAAACAAATGACGTCACACATTATGAAATGGACAAAGTCCGCCAATTATATCAATCCTCCTCCATGGCAGTGAATACTAGACAAATTTCCTCACAGATATAGAATGGGTGTACGGGTGGTGTACGGGTGTTAATCGGAGATCCGAGTTCCAATTTTAGTTTGATTCGTTATATTGGCGCAAATACCCTTGCGAAAAGATATGAATCGAAATCTCCTCCCTTAACTATGGGTTAATTAGTAAGACTTGTATAACTAAATCAAGATTATCACCCCCCACCACCACCACCAAAAAATAATTACAATGTAAAAAATATTTTTAAAAATGGCTTTAAATGATTTGCAAACGGTTGATAAGCCGTAAAAAACGAAACAATCAATCAATCAAATACTGATTAGCTACACAGGCAGGTCTTTTAGATTTATTTACATTCTCTGGAATCTAAATGTATAGAAACTACCGTGGCCGCAAAGTGAGGGATCTGTTTATTTATTGATTTTAATATAGAATTGTTCCCCCACTTTGTAACCACATTATAATTTCTTGATTGTTGATAAACCGTAGAAATCGAATCAATCAATGAAATACTGATTAGCTACACCGGCATGTCTTTAGGATTTATTTACATTCTCTGGAATCTAAATGTATAGAAACTTCCGTTGCCGCAAAGTGAGGGACCTGTTTATTTATTGATTTTAATATAGAATTGTTCCCCCACTTTGTAACCACATTATAATTTCTTGATTGTTGATAAACCGTAGAAATCGAATCAATCAATGAAATACTGATTAGCTACACAGGCATGTCTTTTAGATTTATTTACATTCTCTGGAATCTAAATGTATAGAAACTTCCATTGCCGCAAAGTGAGGGATCTGTTTATTTATTGATTTTAATATAGAATTGATCCCCCACTTTGTAACCACATTATAATTTCTTGATTGTTGATAAACCGTAGAAATCGAATCAATCAATGAAATACTGATTAGCTACACAGGCATGTCTTTTAGATTTATTTACATTCTCTGGAATCTAAATGTATAGAAACTTCCATTGCCGCAAAGTGAGGGATCTGTTTATTTATTGATTTTAATATAGAATTGATCCCCCACTTTGTAACCACATTATAATTTCTTGATTGTTGATAAACCGTAGAAATCGAATCAATCAATGAAATACTGATTAGCTACACCGGCATGTCTTTAGGATTTATTTACATTCTCTGGAATCTAAATGTATAGAAACTTCCGTTGCCGCAAAGTGAGGGACCTGTTTATTTATTGATTTTAATATAGAATTGTTCCCCCACTTTGTAACCACATTATAATTTCTTGATTGTTGATAAACCGTAGAAATCGAATCAATCAATGAAATACTGATTAGCTACACAGGCATGTCTTTTAGATTTATTTACATTCTCTGGAATCTAAATGTATAGAAACTTCCATTGCCGCAAAGTGAGGGATCTGTTTATTTATTGATTTTAATATAGAATTGATCCCCCACTTTGTAACCACATTATAATTTCTTGATTGTTGATAAACCGTAGAAATCGAATCAATCAATGAAATACTGATTAGCTACACCGGCATGTCTTTAGGATTTATTTACATTCTCTGGAATCTAAATGTATAGAAACTTCCGTTGCCGCAAAGTGAGGGACCTGTTTATTTATTGATTTTAATATAGAATTGTTCCCCCACTTTGTAACCACATTATAATTTCTTGATTGTTGATAAACCGTAGAAATCGAATCAATCAATGAAATACTGATTAGCTACACAGGCATGTCTTTTAGATTTATTTACATTCTCTGGAATCTAAATGTATAGAAACTTCCATTGCCGCAAAGTGAGGGATCTGTTTATTTATTGATTTTAATATAGAATTGATCCCCCACTTTGTAACCACATTATAATTTCTTGATTGTTGATAAACCGTAGAAATCGAATCAATCAATGAAATACTGATTAGCTACACCGGCATGTCTTTAGGATTTATTTACATTCTCTGGAATCTAAATGTATAGAAACTTCCGTTGCCGCAAAGTGAGGGACCTGTTTATTTATTGATTTTAATATAGAATTGTTCCCCCACTTTGTAACCACATTATAATTTCTTGATTGTTGATAAACCGTAGAAATCGAATCAATCAATGAAATACTGATTAGCTACACAGGCATGTCTTTTAGATTTATTTACATTCTCTGGAATCTAAATGTATAGAAACTTCCATTGCCGCAAAGTGAGGGATCTGTTTATTTATTGATTTTAATATAGAATTGATCCCCCACTTTGTAACCACATTATAATTTCTTGATTGTTGATAAACCGTAGAAATCGAATCAATCAATGAAATACTGATTAGCTACACCGGCATGTCTTTAGGATTTATTTACATTCTCTGGAATCTAAATGTATAGAAACTTCCGTTGCCGCAAAGTGAGGGACCTGTTTATTTATTGATTTTAATATAGAATTGTTCCCCCACTTTGTAACCACATTATAATTTCTTGATTGTTGATAAACCGTAGAAATCGAATCAATCAATGAAATACTGATTAGCTACACAGGCATGTCTTTTAGATTTATTTACATTCTCTGGAATCTAAATGTATAGAAACTTCCATTGCCGCAAAGTGAGGGATCTGTTTATTTATTGATTTTAATATAGAATTGATCCCCCACTTTGTAACCACATTATAATTTCTTGATTGTTGATAAACCGTAGAAATCGAATCAATCAATGAAATACTGATTAGCTACACCGGCATGTCTTTAGGATTTATTTACATTCTCTGGAATCTAAATGTATAGAAACTTCCGTTGCCGCAAAGTGAGGGACCTGTTTATTTATTGATTTTAATATAGAATTGTTCCCCCACTTTGTAACCACATTATAATTTCTTGATTGTTGATAAACCGTAGAAATCGAATCAATCAATGAAATACTGATTAGCTACACAGGCATGTCTTTTAGATTTATTTACATTCTCTGGAATCTAAATGTATAGAAACTTCCATTGCCGCAAAGTGAGGGATCTGTTTATTTATTGATTTTAATATAGAATTGATCCCCCACTTTGTAACCACATTATAATTTCTTGATTGTTGATAAACCGTAGAAATCGAATCAATCAATGAAATACTGATTAGCTACACCGGCATGTCTTTAGGATTTATTTACATTCTCTGGAATCTAAATGTATAGAAACTTCCGTTGCCGCAAAGTGAGGGACCTGTTTATTTATTGATTTTAATATAGAATTGTTCCCCCACTTTGTAACCACATTATAATTTCTTGATTGTTGATAAACCGTAGAAATCGAATCAATCAATGAAATACTGATTAGCTACACAGGCATGTCTTTTAGATTTATTTACATTCTCTGGAATCTAAATGTATAGAAACTTCCATTGCCGCAAAGTGAGGGATCTGTTTATTTATTGATTTTAATATAGAATTGATCCCCCACTTTGTAACCACATTATAATTTCTTGATTGTTGATAAACCGTAGAAATCGAATCAATCAATGAAATACTGATTAGCTACACCGGCATGTCTTTAGGATTTATTTACATTCTCTGGAATCTAAATGTATAGAAACTTCCGTTGCCGCAAAGTGAGGGACCTGTTTATTTATTGATTTTAATATAGAATTGTTCCCCCACTTTGTAACCACATTATAATTTCTTGATTGTTGATAAACCGTAGAAATCGAATCAATCAATGAAATACTGATTAGCTACACAGGCATGTCTTTTAGATTTATTTACATTCTCTGGAATCTAAATGTATAGAAACTTCCATTGCCGCAAAGTGAGGGATCTGTTTATTTATTGATTTTAATATAGAATTGATCCCCCACTTTGTAACCACATTATAATTTCTTGATTGTTGATAAACCGTAGAAATCGAATCAATCAATGAAATACTGATTAGCTACACCGGCATGTCTTTAGGATTTATTTACATTCTCTGGAATCTAAATGTATAGAAACTTCCGTTGCCGCAAAGTGAGGGACCTGTTTATTTATTGATTTTAATATAGAATTGTTCCCCCACTTTGTAACCACATTATAATTTCTTGATTGTTGATAAACCGTAGAAATCGAATCAATCAATGAAATACTGATTAGCTACACAGGCATGTCTTTTAGATTTATTTACATTCTCTGGAATCTAAATGTATAGAAACTTCCGTTGCCGCAAAGTGAGGGATCTGTTTATTTATTGATTTTAATATAGAATTGATCCCCCACTTTGTAACCACATTATAATTTCTTGATTGTTGATAAACCGTAGAAATCGAATCAATCAATGAAATACTGATTAGCTACACCGGCAGGTCTTTTAGATTTATTTACATTCTCTGGAATATAAATTTATAGAAACTACTATGGCCATAAAGTGAGGGATAGTCTGACTCACTACAAAATAATTCACTGTTAATAACTCATTCCCGAATTGTCTGCCATTCTGTTGATATAGCCGAAGGGTGCACATGCCTACGCAAGCCCCACCAGAATTTTACCATGCGCCATCGGTGGGCCATGCGCCCCATGTTGGGAATCCTTGATCAACACTAGCAAATTTTCAATTATTCTTCCCTTTCCGCACAGACAGTCGTTAGCCAATCGCTATTTCCAAGGCAAATATCCGAATAAGTTCCATTATTTTATTTCCAACACATTTAGAGCGAGAACACGTCGTGCCAATTAATCCACGGAATCGTTTGCTGTTATCTATCCTCCCTATCCTCATAATCTTCCCTTCCAACCCCTCCTCTTTCATTCATATCACACACCTCATCCATAATAAACATTTCAACAGTAACCATCTACACTGCAATCTTAACCTTTTCAACCCAAAGTTCAATCCTTATCTATCCTCCCTATCCTCATAATCTTCCCTTCCAACCCCTCCTCTTTCATTCATATCACCCACCTCATCCATAATAAACATTTCAACAGTAACCATCTACACTGCAATCTTAACCTTTTCAACCCAAAGTTCAATCCTTATCTATCCTCCCTATCCTCATAATCTTCCCTTCCAACCCCTCCTCTTTCATTCATATCACACACCTCATCCATAATAAACATTTCAACAGTAACCATCTACACTGCAATCTTAACCTTTTCAACCCAAAGTTCAATCCTTATCTATCCTCCCTATCCTCATAATCTTCCCTTCCAACCCCTCCTCTTTCATTCATATCACACACCTCATCCATAATAAACATTTCAACAGTAACCATCTACACTGCAATCTTAACCTTTTCAACCCAAAGTTCAATCCTTATCTATCCTCCCTATCCTCATAATCTTCCCTTCCAACCCCTCCTCTTTCATTCATATCACACACCTCATCCATAATAAACATTTCAACAGTAACCATCTACACTGCAATCTTAACCTTTTCAACCCAAAGTTCAATCCTTATCTATCCTCCCTATCCTCATAATCTTCCCTTCCAACCCCTCCTCTTTCATTCATATCACACACCTCATCCATAATAAACATTTCAACAGTAACCATCTACACTGCAATCTTAACCTTTTCAACCCAAAGTTCAATCCTTATCTATCCTCCCTATCCTCATAATCTTCCCTTCCAACCCCTCCTCTTTCATTCATATCACACACCTCATCCATAATAAACATTTCAACAGTAACCATCTACACTGCAATCTTAACCTTTTCAACCCAAAGTTCAATCCTTATCTATCCTCCCTATCCTCATAATCTTCCCTTCCAACCCCTCCTCTTTCATTCATATCACGCACCTCATCCATAATAAACATTTCAACAGTAACCATCTACACTGCAATCTTAACCTTTTCAACCCAAAGTTCAATCCTTATCTATCCTCCCTATCCTCATAATCTTCCCTTCCTAACCTATCCTTTTTCATTCATATCACACACCTCTTTCATCGTAACCAAATACACCTCAATTACAACCTCTTTAAGTCAATGGTGAATCGTTATATATCGTAGCTTTCCTCAGAATTTCCACTAGCCTCCTCTTTTCATATCACATACTTTATTCGGTAAAACTCTTCCTTGAGCGACTCTCGGGTTTGTATTGAGAGGAAAAATGCAAATAATTTGACATTGTGACGACAACACATTAAATCTGAGCAAGTCGCTTTGTAATTCAGTGTACATTGAGCCCTTGAAAATAAATGTTGACACATTACAGACAATGATCTATAGATTATCGTAATTTCTATTTATCGATTACAGCAATCGATCGGCTTTAAAAATACAAAGTTCGTTTAGATCCGATGTTTGCAAGGTTCCCCAACGGGGTCGATACATTGCGCCTTTATGATTTAAATTTCATTGGCCCATCCGAGAAAGGATTCTCATGAATGGGAAAGAAAAGAGTTCATTGTTTGTCTGAATTGGTTGGAATGAATTGACTTTTCACCAAATTAATGTCATCGGTATTGCTGATCGATATAACAAATCAATTTGTCTGTATATGAATATTATATCAGACCCGTATATTGCAACACCGTTTTTACTTCTACAAAAGCTGCCACACTAATATACCAACAGACCAACGTTTTGTATTGTTTGGTGAACACTGTCGCCATTCTGTGGTCGTCCATGTAGGTTGCATCGAAACTAGTTACCACGACATTCTTTAGACCAATGTACCAAATTTAGGCCTTTTCTGACTCATGTTGAAAATTAAATTAGGTGTCTTCACCAAGAGTAATTTTTTTCTGCTAGTATTAAATAACATAACTTTATCTACTGCCTTTATTGCTCTTGGTAAGGAAAGTTTAACCGACTACTTTTCAGTGAAGGAGAGAAAGAGATTTAGACTGAATATAAACGAACATTAAGTAATTACAGACTCAATTATGAACAACAAATATTTAGCTATAGACTCAAGTATAAATGATCAATATTTACTTATAGACTCAAGTATAAGCGACCAATATTTAGCTATAGACTCAAGTATAAACAATCATTATTTACCCATAGACTCAAGTATAAACGGCCAATATTTAGCAATAGGCTCAAGTATAAATGTTCATCATTTACTTATAAACTCAAGTATAAACAATGTACATTTAGCTATAGACTCAAGTATAAACGACCAATCTTTAGATTTCGACTCAAGTATAAAAAAGCAATATTTAGCTATAGACTCAAGTATAAACAATCAATATTTTCTTATAGACTCAAGTATAAACGACCAATCTTTAAATTTAGACTCAATATAAACGAACATTATTTACTTATATACTCAAGTATAAACAACCAATATTTAGCTATAGACGCAAGTAAAAACAATCAATATTTGCCTATAGACTCAAATATAAATGATCTATCTTTAGAGTTAGACTCAGTATAAACAACCACTATTTACCTATAGACTCAAGTATAAACGATCGATATTTAGCTATAGACTCAAGTATAAACGATCAATATTTACGTATAGACACAAGCATAAACGACCAAGATTTTCCTATAGACTCAAGTATTAACGTCCATTATTTGCTTATCTCCGAACGAATTGAATGTTTACTATTTACACTATTTACATTGTTCGGACTGTTGTCCTCATCTTTATTGTCATATTCACGACGTTTTAACCCTTGTACTCTCCGTTCATCTTTTCGAACAGAACCCTTTATTTCGTCCACCGTGTAGACTTTTCTCGTTCCACGTGCCATGCCTTTTCTTGATATTTCAGTTCAGTTATTTCCTTTTAGTAATTCAACTCTCCAAGTTTTGTTCGCCTCTGCTGTGGCTAGGTATTGAACTCACAACTCTTTGTACTATTTCAACCAACGCATCTCGACTTCAGGCACCTCCCTACCACTGTAACATGGCTCCCCTCTGTCTTTTCTATATTTTCATGGAAGTTATTCTAATGAGCTCCCCTCCTTCGTACCTCGACGCCGGGAATTTAAGTGTGCTACTAGATTGGTAACTGGAACGTTTTACTCTTGGAATCTCTACATGTAATAGTAAATTCTATTCTAATTCTATTCTAAATTCTATTTTAATTCTATTCTAATTCTAATTCTATTCTAAATTCTATTCTAATTCTTTTGAAATTCTATTGTAATTCTAATTCTATTCTAAATTCTATTCTAATTCTATTCTAATTCTAATTCTATTCTAATTCTATTCTAATTCTAATTCTATTCTAATTCTATTCTAATTCCATTCTAATTCTAATTCTATTCTAAATTCTATTCTAATTCTATTCTAAATTCTATTCTAATTCTATTCTAATTCTATTCTAATTCTATTCTAATTCCATTCTAATTCTAATTCTATTCTAAATTCTATTCTAATTCTATTCTAAATTCTATTCTAATTCTATTCTAATTCTAATTATATTCTAAATTAAATTCTAATTCTATTCTAATTCTAATTCTAATTCTATTCTAATTCTAATTCTATTGTAATTCTAATTCTATTCTAATTCCATTCTAATTCTAATTCTATTCTAAATTCTATTCTAATTCTATTCTAAATTCTATTCTAATTCTATTCTAATTCTAATTCTATTCTAATTCTATTCTAATTCTAATTCTATTCTAATTCTATTCTAATTCCATTCTAATTCTAATTCTATTCTAAATTCTATTCTAATTCTATTCTAATTCTAATTCTATTCTAATTCTATTCTAATTCTATTCTAATTCTATTCTAATTCCATTCTAATTCTAATTCTATTCTAAATTCTATTCTAATTCTATTCTAAATTCTATTCTAATTCTATTCTAATTCTAATTATATTCTAAATTAAATTCTAATTCTATTCTAATTCTAATTCTAATTCTATTCTAATTCTAATTCTATTGTAATTCTAATTCTATTCTAATTCCATTCTAATTCTAATTCTATTCTAAATTCTATTCTAATTCTATTCTAAATTCTATTCTAATTCTATTCTAATTCTAATTCTATTCTAATTCTATTCTAATTCTATTCTAATTCCATTCTAATTCTAATTCTATTCTAAATTCTATTCTAATTCTATTCTAATTCTAATTCTATTCTAATTCTATTCTAATTCTATTCTAATTCTATTCTAATTCCATTCTAATTCTAATTCTATTCTAAATTCTATTCTAATTCTATTCTAAATTCTATTCTAATTCTATTCTAATTCTAATTATATTCTAAATTAAATTCTAATTCTATTCTAATTCTAATTCTAATTCTATTCTAATTCTAATTCTATTGTAATTCTAATTCTATTCTAATTCCATTCTAATTCTAATTCTATTCTAAATTCTATTCTAATTCTATTCTAAATTCTATTCTAATTCTATTCTAATTCTAATTCTATTCTAATTCTATTCTAATTCTATTCTAATTCCATTCTAATTCTAATTCTATTCTAAATTCTATTCTAATTCTATTCAAATTCTAATTCTATTCTAAATTCTATTCTAATTCTTTTCAAATTCTATTGTAATTCTAATTCTATTCTAAATTCTATTCTAATTCTATTCTAATTCTAATTCTATTCTAATTCTATACTAATTGTATTCTAATTCCATTCTAATTCTAATTCTATTCTAAATTCTATTCTAATTCTATTCTAAATTCTATTCTAATTCTATTCTAATTCTAATTCTATTCTAATTCTATTCTAATTCCATTCTAATTCTAATTCTATTCTAAATTCTATTCTAATTCTATTCTATATTCTATTCTAATTCTATTCTAATTCCATTCTAATTCTAATTCTATTCTAAATTCTATTCTAATTCTATTCTAAATTCTATTCTAATTCTATTCTAATTCTAATTCTATTCTAAATTCTATTCTAATTCTTTTCAAATTCTATTGTAATTCTAATTCTATTCTAAATTCTATTCTAATTCTATTCTAATTCTAATTCTATTCTAATTCTATTCTAATTTCATTCTAATTCTAATTCTAATTCTATTCTAAATTCTATTCTAATTCTATTCTAAATTCTATTCTAATTCTATTCTAATTCTAATTCTATTCTAATTCTAATTCTATTCTAATTCTATTCTAATTCTATTCTAATTCCATTCTAATTCTAATTCTATTCTAAATTCTATTCTAATTCTATTCTAATTCTATTCTAATTCTAATTCTATTCTAAATTCTATTCTAATTCCTTCTAATTCTAATTCTATTCTAAATTCTATTCTAATTCCATTCTAATTCTAATTCTATTCTAAATTCTATTCTAAATTCTATTCTAATTCTAATTCTATTCTCAATTCTATTCTAAATTCTATTCTTATTCTAATTCTATTCTAAATTCTATTCTAATTCTATTCTAAATTCTATTCTAATGGTTTCTTTTCTCGCACTTCTCACCCGATGTCTTGCTTCCCTGTCATCTACAATCTTCAAAAATTTAAATGCAACCTCAATCGCCATCTTCTGCCCTCCTGAATTCTTTCCTTTTATTCACTGTTTCCTCGCTATCATCGTGTGATTCTCTTTAATTCCAAGTAACCCCTTGCGTCTTAGTAGCCTTATTACCTTGCTTGGAGGTGAAATGATAAAAAAAATTTGCTTGACATCATAAGAAGTTTTTTCCTATTCAATTAGATAAAAGCAACTAAAGTGAAGATTATAAAAAAAGAATTTTTTGAAAAATCCTGGTAGTCCTGGGTATGACGACAAACTACATACGGCAGCAAAACCTATGATCGGGGGATTTTGAGGTGCATGGAACTACCTCTTAATGGCTGTTGTTTCCAGACTCACACTGACCCGAGGCTGTAGCACCTGTTAGGGTCCCCGGTATGGGCAAATAGTGAACAGCCCAAACGAAAACAAATATAATGAAAGTATAAACATACTTTTTATTAAAAAAATGACCAACAATATATATGTCTAGTAAAATGTCCAAAAATCCATAATTATAATAAATGACCAACAATACATTTTATATTAAATTGAACGTCATTGTATATTTATAAAGGGTGTTTCATTAAGGCGGATTATATATAAGGAAGTTTCAGTAAGATGGATCAAAGTCAGCAGTAAATAAGTCAGTGTTATTGGTGAAAATTTATTTATTTCTCTATTGTATCATGTTCTTTAAGTCATAGCAATTATCTGTGAAAAATAATATCGCCCAAATATCCAGCAAATCTAAAAGAAAAAGAATAAAATTATTAGACGCTTAAACTTAATTCACATTTAAAATCGGTCCAAGTTATTCGAACACACACTAGTAACATTACCACCAATACGGATTTATAATAAAATTACCTGCAATACATATTTATAGTAAAATGACCAAAAATTCATATTTAGAGTAGAATGAACAACAATATATATTTATAGTAAAATTACCCGCAATATATTTTATAGTAAAATGAACAACAATGCATTTTATAGTAGAATGAACAACACATATTTATAGTAAAATTACCCGCAATGCATTTTATTGTAAAATGACCAACAATACATTTCTAAAGCAAAATGATAAGCATACATTTTATAGAAACTGACCAACAATACATTTTATCTGTAGTTGAAGGCATACAATTGCGTTAGAAACATACTTAGTTGAAGCCGTAAAATTACATTGGAAATATTTAGATTTTGTCATTAAATTTTGTCATTAATATTTAGATTTTGTCATTAAATTTTTACATTCGAAATATTTAGATTTTGTCATTAAATTTTGTCATTAATATTTAGATTTTGTCATTAAATTTTGTCATTAATATTTAGATTTTGTCATTAAATTTTGTCATTAATATTTAGATTTTGTCATTAAATTTTGTCATTAATATTTAGATTTTATCATTAAATTTTGTCATTAATATTTAGATTTTGTCATTAAATTTTGTCATTAATATTTAGATTTTGTCATTAAATTTTGTCATTAATATTTAAATTTTGTCATTAAATTTTGTCATTAATATTTAAATTTTGTCATTAAATTTTGTCATTAATATTTAGATTTTGTCATAGAGGTTGATATGCCGCTAAACAAAATCAACCAACCAAAACATCGTGGAATAAAACTTTCAAATTTAATCAAAATTATTTCTCCTCTCTGTTTCATTTCTTTACGTAAATCACTTTTATGCTTCGTTGATGAGGATTGTTTTGTAAAAGTTGTAATTACTTTCTTATTGATTTCTACACGTAAAACTTTCTCTGTTTTCTGATCAATCCTCTTCTGTGCTGTGTCCTTTTAGGACGTGTGAGATGATGATTTTCCAAAATCACCTATCTCCTGTCGCCCTTAGAAATGCTTGTCCTTTTGCCAAACCTCCAACCCACGTTCCGCTACCCATTCACATAAGTTCGTCAGGTAGGCGACTCGTTGCCATCCCCTGTCTCTCTCTTTCCCTTGATAGGCCCTGGGACTATCGAATTCTTCAAGCCCTCCTTCCTCATAATATATCTAAGAAATTTCAACTGTCGCTTTCAGGGCCTGGGTATTAGTCGATTTCTTCTACTTCTTACCATTTTCCTGAAGACTTCTTCATTGTTCTGATCAATAATAATAATAATAATAATAACTATAATAATAATATGGAAAAAATAATAATAATGTGTGGAAAAAATAATAAAAATAAAAATGTGGAATAATAAAATAAAATAATAATAATGTGGGAATAATAATAATAATAATAATAATAATAATAATAATAATAATAATAATGTGGAATAATAAAATAAAATAATAATAATAATAATAATAATAATAATAATAATAATAATAATAATGTGGGAAAAATGTGGAAATTGAAAACAAGAATAGTATCATCGTCGGTGCGCTTAGAATAATAAAAAAAAGGAACACCACAACATATTGAAAAAAAATCCCTGGAAATCCCAGCTTAAGAGAAATACAAAAATTTACCTTGATAATTACAGCCCATATAATAAAAAGAATTTTGTCCATGTAACGCTAGTGATGTTATGGGATTCAGGTAAACAAATTATGAAATGTAGCCATAACAACACACCACTGCCTGCCTTAGGTCTTCCCGCAGACTTGGTAGGTAGTATGACCATAGTAGAAATAAAAACATAATAATAATAATAATAATAATAATAATAATAATAATAAGTACAAGGAATTGGTATGAACACCACCCAAAAGCGGTTACAGACAGAGGACCTGTAACACTTTTATTGGACTTTACGATACACACAGACGGAACAATCAAAGCTGATCGTTCAGACAAAGACTTGATCAAAGACCACAAAAACAGAAGGTGCTTTCTTATTGGCATGACAGTTCATACAGGCGTAATGTATCTTTGAAGATCTTCAAAAGGAACTATCGAAATACAAAGATCTTGAATTGGAAATCTCAAAAAATGTGGCAGATGCACATACCAGTTGTGGAGCCCTCGGTTTGATAGGAAAAAGGTTCTGATAAACTCAGTGAAGAATTCCCGGTCGCCCATGCTTTAAAGAAATACAAAACATTGTTCTCAGAATTACAACTCACACCTTACGAAGGTCTTTATGTAAAATGTCTGTGATATCATGTTGTTGTTGCTTTTTTTTAAATGTTCAGTGAAAAATATCATTACTGACCTTAGGTCTCTTGTTGGGACCCGGAAGGAAATGAGTATACAACAGAAATCAAGGGAAATAATAATAATAATAATAATAATAATAATAATAATAATAATAATAATAATAATAATAATAATAATAATAATAATAGAAATTATCAAGCACGGATACTGAAAAGTTCTGTTCGCCCAAAATACAGATTCTGTGATAACTACCCAGAAACAATTGACCATATTGTATCGGGTTGCACAGTATTGGCACCCAGTGATTATAAAACCCGGCATGACAGAGTGGGCCAATATCTGCACTGGAAAATCTGCAACTTCTACGGGAAGGAAACTGAAAGAAACTGGTATGAACACCACCCAGACCCAGTCACGGAGATGGGTCCAGTAACAATTTTATGGGACTTCACAATACACACAGACAGAACAATCAAAGCCAACCGCCCAGACATTGTTATTAAAGACCGCAAACAAAAAAGTGCTTCCTTAATGATATGGTAGTCTCTGCTGACTGCAATGCATCTTTGAAGATCTTCAAGAAACAATCAAAATACAAGAACCCTGAAATCAAAATCTCAGAAATGAGAATATCAACAATCCCTGTTGTATCTGGATCACTCGGATTAGTTGGAAAATATTCCAATAGACTCATTGAAGGGATTCCTGGCAGCCCATGCATTAACGAAATACAAAAATTGTTCTGACGAGTACAGCCCACAACATGCGAAGGGCTTTATCTATGTAAAATATGTGTGTGTTTTGTCATGATGCCATTTCTGACCTTAGGTCTCTGGCCAGGACCAGGAAAGAAATGAGAAATCAAAGGAAATAAAATAATAATAATAATAATAATAATAATAATAATAATAATAATAATAATAATAAATCCCTAGAAATCCCAACTTAAGAGAAAAACAAAAAATTGTCTTGATAAGTCCAGCCCACACACTAAGAAGAACTTTGTCCATGTAACGCTAGCGATGTTAAGGGAGTTAGAAAAACAAATCATGAAATGTAGCCATAACAACACACCACTTCCTGCCTTAGATCTTCCCGCAGACATGGTAGGTAGTGTGACCATAGCAGAAATCGAAATATAATAATAATAATAATAATAATAATAATAATAATAATAATAATAATAATAATGTCACACTAATATAGGTGCGCTTGGAATGATAAAAAAGGAACACAAGAACACATTTAAAAAGATCCATGGAAATTGACGCTTAAAAGAAATACAAAAAATTATCTTGATAAATACAGCCCACACACTAAGAAGAACTTTGTCCGTGTAACGCTAGCGATGTTATGAGAGTTAGAAAAACAAATCATGAAATGTAGCCATAACAACATACCAATACTTGCCTTAGGTCTTCTCGAAGACTTGGTAGGTAGTGTGACCATAGCAGAAATCGAAATATAATAATAATAATAACAATAATAATAATAATAATAATAGGTTATTAGATATAATTGTTAATTAACTAATTATTGGATATCACTAACAAATTATTTACTAATCATTATCATCGTCTGTCCGGTGACCGTTTGTGGACGTGAGGTCGCCGAGCGGCTAAATATATGACCAGTTCCCTCCACGTATCTTTAGTTGAAAGCGGGAAAGGTATTTATTCATTTCTTGTCTGGAGCAGGTAGACCTGGCAGAGTCAATCCCTCTCCAAGTCAATCTATAGTCGATGTCCTTCAACTTGAAAGCTAGCCTTGGTCAAGGACATGTGGCACGTTTTTCGAGTTTGTTTTGGGGGATTTATTTTTTTAAATGTATTAAATATAGTAATTCAGGACTAACATATTCGTCTCCATTAAAACACACCAGCAACTTGTGTAACATTATGTTAAAAACGAAAAAAGAATGGACGAAACATCAATTGCGAGAAGAGCGAATTTATGGTCGTCAAAGGGAACAACCCAAGAGGCGAACTAGGAATTGGCGAAAAGAAAGAAGGAAAGAAGGAAAGAAAGAAAGAAAGAAGGAAAGAAAGAAGGAAAGAAAGAAGGAAAGAAGGAAAGAAAGAAAGAAAGAAGGAAAGAAAGAAGGAAAGAAAGAAAGAAAGAAAGAAAGAAGGAAAGTAAAGATAAAAGAAGTGGCGATAGGGTTCGAAAGAAAGAAAAAAGAACTAAGATAAAAGGAAGTAAGAGGTGATATAATTCAAAATAAAGAAAGAAAGAAAGAAGATACAGGGAAGCAAGTGGTGATAGGATTCCAAAGAAAGAAAGAAAGAAAGAAAGAAAGAAAGAACGGAGAGCTGAGACAAAAGAAAGGGGTGGTCTGATTCAAAAGAAAGAAAGAAAGAAAGAAAGAAAGAAAGAGATCCTAGACAAAAGGAAATGCGAGGTGATAGGATTCCAAAGAAAGAAAGAAAGAAAGAAAGAAAGAAAGAAAGAAAGAAAGAAAGAACGGAGAGCTGAGACAAAAGAAAGGGGTGATCTGATTCAAAAGAAAGAAAGAAAGAAAGAAAGAAAGAAAGAAAGAGATCCTAGACAAAAGGAAATGCGAGGTGATAGGATTCCAAAGAAAGAAAGAAAGAAAGAAAGAAAGAAAGAAAGAAAGAAAGAAAGAAAGAAAGATATAATGGAGAGCTGAGACAAAAGAAAGGGGTGATCTGGTTCAAAAGAAAGAAAGAAAGAAAGAGATTCTAGACAAAAGGAAATGCGAGGTGATAGGATTCCAAAGAAAGAAAGAAAGAAAGAAAGAAAGAAAGAAAGAAAGAAAGAAAGAAAGAAAGAAAGAAAGATATAATGGAGAGCTGAGACAAAAGAAAGGGGTGATCTGGTTCAAAAGAAAGAAAGAAAGAAAGAGATCCTAGACAAAAGGAAATGCGAGGTGATAGGATTCCAAAGAAAGAAAGAAAGAAAGAAAGAAAGAAAGAAAGAAAGAAAGAAAGAAAGAAAGAAAGAAAGAAAGATAGAATGGAGAGCTGAGACAAAAGAAAGGGGTGATCTGGTTCAAAAGAAAGAAAGAAAGAAAGAGATTCTAGACAAAAGGAAATACGAGGTGATAGGATTCCAAAGAAAGATATTAAGAAAGAAAGAAAGAAAGAAAGATATTAAGAAAGAAAGAAAGAAAGAAAGAAGAGCTGAAACAGAAGTAAGAGTTGATATGCTTCAAGAGAAAGAAAAGAAAATCCGTTAATCTTTTCGCGCCAAATTGGGCTTAGAATGTAGTTGTCAGATTTGGTTTATGTCATTTTCTTTCAGGCAAACAAAAATAAACGGACAAGACGGAAAGATGGCAATAGTCAAAGAACGAAGAGAAAAGGAATAAACGTAAGTGGGGAAGGCGTAGATAGTCAAAATATTGAAGGCACTAACTACAAGATCGATCTGCTGCCTGCCAATTCCACTAATCTGTCTGTTTCGAACCACAATGCCTGTGCGGTCAGTGTCACGACGCAGAAGATCGAATCGGTAAACCCGATTCAAGTCCCGATTTTGCATGATGCCGCTCACTTTTGCTTAAATGCCATTGAAAACGGCATCGCTTTATTCCTACACCTCAACTCCCCACTATTGGTTAAATATTCATGGAGTGAACATAGATTGAAGTGGAAAGTTTAAGGAAATTAGAAACAAAAAGGACGCTTATACATAGAACCAGAAAATAACAATTAAAATTTCTCGGACACATATTGAGGAAAGTGAACTTGGAGAATTTGATACCCACAAGGCATATTGAAGGCAAGATGTAAATAGCGACTAGAATATCTAACAAATTTGTGTAAATGGATGACAGAATAGGGACTGGGAAGGATGGTGAAAAGACAAACTTTTAGAGCTACAAAAGATAGGAAGTTGTAGAGAGTCATTATCACCCACCACCTGGAGGGACACGACCCATAGATGAAGGTCAAATTGCAGCGTATTAATTTCTCTACCCACACAGTCTATATGTAAAAAATGTAATAAAAACATTTTTACAGAATAAAGCAATTGCCGTATTTATCTACGCATAAGACGCGTTAGTTTTATTTTTTAATGTACCAAAAACCTACCCGGCGCCTAATACAGCCGCATTACGGGTGGGAGACGGCCGAGTGCTGCACCGGTTGGCTAGGGAGTCGGATGAGTCCGCGGGGCATAAAAATTGTTACTAAAGGGTGCACCACTGTAGTAACCTAGAAAGGGTTCCTGAATGAGGAATAATCAAAACGCAGGTTGGAAATGAAATGGTAATCTTTATAACATCAACAAAATACAATACTCGCTAGCGGCGTGACGTAGGTAAACCACTGCCAGTGGTGGTTACTTAGACAGCATATTACCCCATCTTGCAATAGTGTCCAACGGATTGGGACATACTCATTAGTGCTCCGAGGAACTGTATATAACAGCCACAAAAAATTAAATTTACTATATGATGAAAGAAATTAACTAACGTAAGAAAATTAACTATTTTAGTTTGAAGATCACATCTAACATTTGTATTTGCGTTCTGTTTTAAGCGACTAAATTTTTATCCTTTGTATTTGTTTCAAATAAATATAAGGAAAATTCCAATAATTAAATAAACTGTACCAAATTTCCTGTTTTGGGGGCGTATTTTTTTGTTTTTTGTTTTTTTTGCGGGGCACCCTGTAGTAATAAAATATTGAAAAGAAGTAAAATCATTACAGTACAGTAAATTGTGTTACTAATACTATGCTAATAATATACTACGTATAAATATCTGTGCTGTTTGCTGAAATAAAAGTTTCTGTTAGAATACATTTCGTTTTCCATGTTACTTATACAACTCGTTGGCGGATCTCGTGGCTGAGCATTCTGGTGTTCATCGACATTTCCTTCTATGTTAAATAAGTGCCATCTTCGATCTGAAAAAGCAGGTTTCAGGAAATGGAGAGTTCTGACTTTTCTTTGGGCCCTTTTCATGATAATTATATCCTCGTTGGCGGAACTCATTGCTGATTATTGCGGTGCCCATCGACATTTCCTTCTGTGTTAAATAAGTGCCATCTTCGATCTGAAAAAGCAGGTTTCAGAAAATGGAGAGTTCTGACTTTTCTTTGGGCCCTTTTCATGATAATTATATCCTCGTTGGCGGAACTCATTGCTGATTATTGCGGTGCCCATCGACATTTCCTTCTATGTTAAATAAGTGCCATCTTCGATCTGAAAAAGCAGGTTTCAGGAAATGGAGAGTTCTGACTTTTCTTTGGGCCCTTTTCATGATAATTATATCCTCGTTGGCGGAACTCATTGCTGATTATTGCGGTGCCCATCGACATTTCCTTCTATGTTAAATAAGTGCCATCTTCGATCTGAAAAAGCAGGTTTCAGGAAATGGAGAGTTCTGACTTTTCTTTGGGCCCTTTTCATGATAATTATATCCTCGTTGGCGGAACTCATTGCTGATTATTGCGGTGCCCATCGACATTTCCTTCTATGTTAAATAAGTGCCATCTTCGATCTGAAAAAGCAGGTTTCAGGAAATGGAGAGTTCTGACTTTTCTTTGGGCCCTTTTCATGATAATTATATCCTCGTTGGCGGAACTCATTGCTGATTATTGCGGTGCCCATCGACATTTCCTTCTGTGTTAAATAAGTGCCATCTTCGATCTGAAAAAGCAGGTTTCAGAAAATGGAGAGCTCTGACTTTTCTTTGGACCCTTTTCATGATAATTATATCCTCGTTGGCGGAACTCATTGCTGATTATTGCGGTGCCCATCGACATTTCCTTCTGTGGTAAATAAATGCTATGTTGGATCTGAAAAGCCACATTATGGTAGGAGGGTTCAGGGAATGGACAGCTTTGGCTTTTCTTTGGACTCTCTTCATCTCTTTTCTATTTGTCTCCTGGTATTTTCGGAGGATGTTGTTTTATCGTAGACTTCTCTTCGCCAATTGGTTCTTTCTACATCTTCCTTCTCCCAATTGGCCGGATTGATTTCTGTCCTCAGCAAGGTGTTTTCCAGCTGATCCTTGAATCGACAATGTGAGACTCCACGTGCCCACTTGCCAGATGTGAGCTCCGGGAAGAGGATTTGTTTGGGTTGGCGGATGTCGGGCAATGTGTCCTGCCCATCGGAGTCGGTGGCGAGTCATAATGATTTCAAGCTTCTCCATCTTTGCGCAAAGAACTTCAATATCTGTGTATATTTCTGAGATGTACACTATGTCAAGGACATATGGCACAGTGGGTAAAGGCGTTGGTTAGATCCAGTGACAGGGCCTAAACAGTGTGAGTTCAATACCCGGTTATGGCAGTGAACTTAGAGAGGGGAATTAACAGGAGATAACTGATAACTGACATCCATTAAAAACATGGCACGTGGAACTAGAAAATTCTACCCCAGTGAGCGAAATAAAGGGTTCAGTTCGACATTCCAACCACCTGAAGAAGGCCGGAGCGTACAACGACCAAAACGTTGTAATAAATATGGCGACAAAATATGAGGACAGTAGTCCGAATAATGTAAATAGTGCAAAGAACTTCATTGTTCGGTATCTGTTCCTGTCACTTGTTCCGCAAGATTTGACTGTTTCATTTGATTCAATCTATGAAGTTTGCGGATGTCTCTTCGGTAGAGTACCCAGGTCTCACACAGACATACAGGAGAGTCGAATTTACAACAGCTCGGTAGACCATGAACTTGGTGTATTTGTGCAGTCATCTATAAGAATTCATTCACATTTATTGTACTTTACTGATTGCTTTGTCAGCATCTACTGTAATTTTCTATAAGAATTATCTCCTTATGTGATGTTATACGAACGCAAATATGGGAAGTAATACAGTTATTAAGTAATCTTTTCCTCTTCATTGCCAATGTAATTTTTTTTTCATCTTTTTAACAAACAAGCAAAAATCGGATTATAGAGGTGAAGAGGCACGATGGAGTAATAGAAAGCGGCTTGGATTGAGGAATCTGTGAGCCGAGTTCGAATTCCAGTCATTCATTACATTCACTTACGTGCTAACACCCTTGGGAAACGTATAAATCTCCTTCTTCTAAGAGCTATGGGTAAATAGCAGGACAGACCTTGAATGGTAACTGGTCTACTTCAGAAAGAAATGGCAACCTACCGCGGGAAAATTTCTCCCTCGTCAGTGATGTATCGAAAGATACATGATCGCCTAAGCGTGTATCACGCATGGCACATAATATATATATATATATGCGTGTGTGTGTGTGTACATACCATAAATAAGAGAAAGAACAGATAGAGTAAGAATCCACACTTCTTTCTTTAAGTGTCTCAATACAAAGTATTTAATAATAAAATTATATATATATATATATATATTTATATATATATATATATATATATATATATATATATATATATATATATATATATATATATATATATATATATCTGTGATACAGCGAAACAGTACTGTCTGTGAATGACATAATTTAGCTCTTGAAAATACATTTCAATTGAGCACTGTTGAGTGATAAGCTAATTCTATAAACAACAGCCACCTGCACTAATGCAAAGCTCTTCAGTAAAATAAATGGAGCACTTTGGCTGATTGGCATTTGTTTACTTTTGTAAAAACAATACGCTAGATTTAGTTGTGTAACTCTACCGAGTGAAGATAGCTCTGGCTGACACCAAATTAGTTGTGTTTCAATCCTGGCTTGAGGCATTCGGAAGTCTATTCGCACTGAGGAGCTATGATACAGCGAAACAGTACTGTCTGTGAATGACATAATATATATATATATATATATATATATATATATATATATATATATATATATAATATCTTAAGTACATTAATTAAATTAATAAAATTATAGATAGATATATATATAATCTTAAGGATTCATAATTTATTAGTAAAATGAGATACAAAATTTTCACGTTTAAAATTTAAGGCACCTTTCGGCCGACACTTCAGAAATAAAATCGTTGGCAAAATAAAACGAAGTAGTTGATAAGAAAAAAATTTACCAAGAACTGATATTAAACTAAATTACTAAGATGGAGGATGGAATTGGGAAGAAAATAATTTTCTTCCCAGTTAGGTGACTGATTCCCCGAAGAAGACCATGTTTCAAATCCCGTTGTCTATACAGGGCAGAGCGTTGCATATTAATAATGTGTTCGCAGTCTCATGTCTCTGTGATCGATGAGCACCGATTAAATTCTGTTGCTTGCAGGACGAATTATTCTCCTGAGTTCTTTTCTATTTTGCATTGGGAACGAACCAAACTCCATTTAGAGATCCTGGAACTGATTATCAGTGTGAGCGCTATCTCAGACCCACCACTATTATCATTATTTACATGTTGTACTGGAAGGTGGGCTTACGGTTATATCACGCCGAACCACCTGTTCGCGTACGACCACCGAAGTTAAGCAACATCAAGCCTGAACAATACTTAGATTGATGATCGATTGGGAATATCAGGTGGTTTGATTGATCGATTGATCTATTTTTTTACGGATTATCACCCCTTTGCAGGTTATTTAAAGCGAGAAAATATTGTTAGAATCTGTTTTGGGATAATAATGAATTAGTGAAACTAGTCTTAATAATTAACACACAGCTGGGGGCAGACGTAGATTCATATCTTTGTAACATTGTATGCTCACCCCACTGGACCCATGCACTCCACAAGACCGGCCGTTGGTCCGGTACGGTCCAGTCTTACAGGTTAGACACAACAAGTCTCCGGTTCCCAATAGCAATTCGAAGCCACCCTCCAGCCACGTTGTGATTGTTTTGATCCTGGAGAGTGGTCATCAGATCGTAGAATCCGGAAGTTCACCGTTGGACCACCTCCGAGTTCGTTGGGTGAGAATCGGGTTTACAGAAAAAAATAAATATAACCAAGTCGATTCGATTTTCAAAGTACAAAACTTTATATATATATATATATATATATATATATATATATATATATATATAAACAAACACACAAAAAAAATAATTCTTGTTGCACAAGGTTGAATGTTTCTTGTATGCGAACAATAACCAAACAAACACAAATACTGCGGATCATTTCATTAAAGAGAGATGTGGCCTTCGTTTTAACCCCTTTTGGTCTGTTTTTAGCGCAACTACTACAACCTACGATGTTCCCGTTCTCAGTTGTAGTAATATTAGTAGTAGCAGGAGTAGCGGAACTTAGATGTTAGCTGCGGTATTTCGCTTCTTCGCCCTCAGCTTCAGCAACACACAGCGGACGCTTCCTTTTCACTCTCTGACGTCTCTCCACACAGTTCAACTGCATTCGAAGACAGACGAACCTAGAATTCTCTCTCCTCCGTTTGGCTCGCCTCTTTATGAAGAGAACCAGCTTCATGTGTCCTAGACTGGTGACGTATCTGTTTTTCTAGTGTGAACGTACTGACGTGCTACCAAAGTACAACTTCACTCCTCCGAGAATTTCCAAGATCCACATCAAGACGCTATTGTTTATCACATCTCTGTTAATTATTCTGCCGCTCTTTGTAAAATACAGAGATTCTTTTTTAATAATAAATTCTAGATCAAAACATCCTTAATTTTAACTTTCTAATCGTGTCAAAATCCATTTCTTTTTTTTTTAAATTCCAAATTATTATTGTTCCAGTAATTTTCTATTAGTAATCTGATATCCTCTGTACACTTACAAAAAGATTGTATTTCGTATTCTAAATTAACTCTCTGTAACATTTGCCTTTCAAAGTCTTTATAGCATATTAACATCTTGGCTATTCGCCTCTCTTTCACTTGGCGTTTTCTGTTTTACAGCATATTCTCCTTTATTGTCATTATTATTATTTCAGGGGTGATATCGCCCCCGCCGCACCTTCCCCAAGAGTATTTGCGTGTAAATGAATATAACGATAATGGATAATGGCGCGGAATGAGAAAGTGGAAAAGACGAGTTCCAATTCCATTTCGGTTCTTTATATTCGGTTACGCACAAATACCCTTGGGAAATTTATGAATCCACTTTTTCTTCCCCCTAGCTATGGGTTAATTAGTAGGACCTGTATCAGTAAATCATTATTATCTCCAAAAAATTATTACAATCTAGAAATAATTTCTGTCTTTAAGTAACACGGAAAAGGCAAATAAATATCGCCATTTTATATTTTTAATTTCGCGCATGCGCGTTGATTTTTTGGTTTATTTTTTTTTTGTTTTTTTTATTTTGTCGACCTGTACTGTATAGTAGGGTCAGTTGGGCACTGTCTGTGAGTAAAAGAACACCATGACGCAATACACCCCGCCAGAAATTTGGAAACGGTATGCTGTACTGCTTGGCATTCGCGCCGGAAGCTCCAACACCAACATTTCAGAGTATTTAGTTGTCAATCTGAGGACAGTGCAGAGGATTCAGAGAGGTTTGGATGAGTCTAATTGTGATTACGAAAGCACGGCAGCTCGGGAAACTCACTGTGATCGATCTAAGAATAAAACACCGAATGTGTTGGTGAGTGTCTCAGACTCAACACGGAGGTCTGCATCAAGTGCCTTGGGGAAACAGTGCTGCCTTCGATCAACAGGATGGTTGCTAGGAGACCCTATGTCTGCACCATGTTACACAAGCAAGGGAACCCAGTTATGGCTGTCAGACAATTTCTGCGACCAAATCCCCATCTGGTCACATGACTCCCCAAACTGCAACCCCTCTTGATTATTATGTGTGCAGTTGAGTGAGAGACCAAAAAACTCCTTGAAGTACTAAAGATAAATTGGAGGCTATGATTATGGCAGCATTCACCAACTTAAACAAGGAGTCCGCCAGAAGAGTTGCAGGAGATTCCAAAATCATCTGGTTGAGGTCAATGGTGATTGTATTGAATAAATTTTACTCTTTAGTATTTCAAGATATTTTTGTGTAATTTTGGTAAATCTATCTGTTAAAATGAGATGTCAGTGTTATTTTCATTTTTGCGTCATTTAGAAGACAATTTATCCATTGCTCCCTGTAAATCAATCTATGTACTGGTAATTGCTTTATTTTTCAAGTTTATTTAAACGGTATTGCCCTAACAAAAATCACGCTGTGATGTGCTGTTTTTGCTGCGTTATGGCAAAACACACATAACTAAACACAGAAATTCATTGTTCTTTTAACATAGACTTAGCACTAAGAGGAGCCCTTTTTGTCTAGAAGTCCCGCACTTCGAGATTTTCTTCTTCTCGGTGTTCTCTTAAAATATGTTGCAAAATATCGAAGCCTGTTGTTACGAAGCCGAAGTATGGTACGCAAGTACACGGCTGCAGATGCGAGATAAGAAACACCGATCGTTGGGTCAGAAGTGTACATCTTCCCGTGTCTTTCTCGGTTGGCTTTGTTCGCGTTGTATGCGTCAATTGACCCGGAAGTTGGAGCATAGACTACGCCAACTGGCCCGATCTCCGCAGCAGTGCGTGCGATTGCGAGAGGCTGTAGTTTGACACATTTCATGTTTGACTTATCTTTTCTCTCTTCCTTGGTCACGGCTGCCTTGCTCCAATTCTCTGTGGAACAATTGACGCGGCATTCTGGATTCATCCATGCGAATCACTAATGCCGCTCCATGCAAGTCTTAATCGATAATCGATCGCTATGTTTAATGAGTCAGATGTCCCAAGTTATGGTGTTGTTGAAGAAAGGGCTAAAAAAAACACACGTAGTGCACTTAACACATCTTTTTTTTTATGCGCTATGAATTAATAGTAATCTCGGATTAAAAAAATGACTGATTACTGGAGGGGGGACTACAGAACTTGAGCGTGTATCATGAATTTAAATATACTCAAATATGCTTTAACGGAGCAAATAAACGCCAACATCAACACTCAAACAGACACGTGCGCGCACGCCTGCCTACACAGGTAAACATATACATAGGCGCACACATTCATACATACACACACCCACACAAATGTACGTATATGGGGGCTGTAAAAGTAGGTATACATTATCATACCAGTATTACCAATATTATAATAGTACTTCTAGGATTCATTTAATACTAGAATTCTATTTGATTCATTAAAATCATTTTTAATATTTTGACAGCGGAATTTGATTCGTTCCTGAAGGCCGTTCATAAACCGAAACTATTTTACCAACTGGAATCAATGTAGAGAAAAAAAGTCACAGTACAATAAAATCGGAAAAGAAAAACACGGCACAACACACAAATGTATGCAACATGGCGGTTGAATAAGAAATTATTTCGTTCGTGTTTACGTGTATATTGTTTGAGAACCGAAATTTTGTTCGATAACCGAGGCATTTTCATTTCGAATTTTCTGTTCGAAAACCGATTTGTTCGACATGTGAGACGTTCAAGAACCGAGGTTCCTCTGTATTTTCATAATTTTTATTATAATAGATTTTTCTATAATTTTCATTTTTTAATAAATATTAATCCATAATATATATATAAAACTGACTATGTGTGTGTGTGTATGTATGTGTGTGTTCGCGAACTACTCGAGAACCATGAGGCATATTTCCAGCAAATTTGGAACATAGATTGTACTCGATACTGGGTATGTCTGGCAAAAAAATTAGTCATTTTTCAACAATCAATAACCGATAATCGATAAATATGTTTAAATAGGAATTTACATTAGTTCGGTTGTTTTTAAACTTTCAGATTTGTAGTCTAAACCCTAAGGCCGATTTTAATGAAACTTGATAAGTGTATGCAACTTACTGTCACGCTTATTATACGCTATATTGATTTTCGTTTATCTCGACACTGGGACCCCCAGGGTGCCCCAAAGGGACCCCCCAAAAATTCAAATTGCTTCGATTTTGATGAAATTTTGCATGTTTGTTACACTCTTACAACGAGATAGAAATCGGTTGTCAGATTTTTTAAAATGCATGAGGGGACCCCCCGGGATGACCCTATAAACCCCTTGATGCCTCAATTGCCTTTTGTAGCAGTATTTTTTTATATATTTATAGTATCTTCAGTTCTTCTGTAAAAAAACAACTTTCTCTTGTTATAAATGTTTTCACACTTCATGTCATTATAATCTTTCGCCATATTGATAAGAGGCACTGAAGAAAAATCTTCTTTATTTTAACTTTACAGATTGGATGAAGTTCGTGTTCTTTTTTTTAAATAAACCCAGGCAACGCCGGGTAATGCTGCTAGTAATAAATATTTTGCAGGTAAAGAGGCGTGTGACGAGTGAGCGGGGGAGATAAATAATTTGAACATTTGCGGGATTAATATGTATATCATTGATACGTTTATTATTATTGATATATTTACATAATCACGACAATACGATTTGTGCGCACGTTTTGGCTTTCATTGATGTATACTTGCCTTTTACGAGATTCTACCTTAAAATATTCCGAGAATTTAAATAGTTGGCGCAATCTTTTCATTTGTTAAGTTACCCAGGGTGTATCGAGTCTCGCCGAACAACTTACGCATCTACTGAAATCACTTCAGCAAGAAATAATGAACAACTCGAGGGAATTGAAACGCAATATATACCTGTAGAGTGATGCACTTCGACGTGGTGTAATGGTTAACAAGTTTGTCTCGCTATATCATTCTCTCTCCCCCTCTCTCTCTCTATACATATATATATACACACACATATATATATATATATTCTTCCTCTTTCTCTCTCTCCATATATGTTCTCTATATATATCACTCTCGCTCTCTCCCTTTATATATATATATCTATAAATATTCTCCATGTCTCTCTCTATATATATATTCTCTCTCTATGTATATAAATTCCCCTCTCTCTCACACACACACTCTCTCTCTCTCTCTCTCTCTCTATATATATATATATATATATATATATATATTCTCTCACTCTATATATTTTATATATAGTTTCTCTATATATATTCTCGTTTCTCTCTCTATATATATATATATATTCTCTTTCGATATATATATATATATATATATATTCTCTCTATATACATATATATTCTCTCTCTCTACATATATATACTCTCTCTATATATACACACTCTCTCTCTCCGTCTATCTATCTATCTATGTCTCTCTCTCTCTCTCTCTCTCTCTCTCTATATATATATATATATATATATATATATATATATATATATATATATATATATATCAAGTATGTGGTGCAGTTCAATTTATATTACATGAATCATTCATACAAAAAGCAGATAGTGAAGTTAATGATATAAATGGCAAGCACATTTATTAAAAAACATTAACCCCGAACCCGTATATGAATGTCATGATACCTGTTTTTAATAAATTCCAGTTACATGAGGTCTTTTTATACGAGTATTTTCGTCTGTTGATACAGACATCCTCAGGTATGGAAATAGATTTGTTTTTTACTTCCAGGCAATAATACCTGTCAGAGCTTACTCTCCAAAAGGCAGTACCTGCTCCTATTTATAGCTAGGAGAGTTCATGCGTGCATGGGTAAATTACCATAGCAATATCCATCTTCTTATATGACAGTGAATGTTGAACAATCTCCTCGCGGATGAGGAGAAAACTGGAGGCAACAGAAATGTAATTCTACAGTAGGATACTGAGAATTCCATGGACACAGAGCGTAGGCAACAAAGAACTCTCAAAGAAAATGTTAGCAGGAAGAGCACTTATAGTCACAATCAGGAAAAGAGAGCTGAAATTCCTTGGACTCATAATGAGGAAGGAAGTCTTGGAAGCCCCAACCCTCACAAGGCATATTGAGGGCAAGAGTGTTAGGGGAAGGCAACAAGCCACTTGACGAAAATGCGAATGGATCGGAAGGCAATAGCCTTCGCCAAGTGAGAACAACTGCAAAGGGCCATACGGGAGAGGAAGTTGTAGAGGGCCATGTCCTGAAGGGACGCGGCACACAGAAGACGAAGAATGACTTTGCATACAAAACAGCAGAATAATATATTTTTGCCCTCCATCAACATGACGGATTCTACCTCCAGGTGAGTGACACCTTTCGTCGTCTCAGGCTAATGTTTTCCATTGACATGAAGTGGAAAGGTTATATTGAATCAATTGCTAGATCTTGCTGCAAGAAAAGTTGGTTCACTGTATCGTGCTGGACAAATTTTCTCGACAGAAACAATTTTACACATTTATAAGTCTACCCTTTGTCCATGCAGTGAATATTCTTGTCACATCTGGTCTGATACTTCTGCTAAGTTATTTAGAGATTCTAGATAAAATCCAAAGAAGAATCCGTAATATTACTGGTTCTGACCTGGCATCTCAGCTTCAATCATTTTCCTTTCGTGTTGGGATAGCCAAGGAAGCATTCCATAAGTTAAACAGTGTATTACGAAATAGAGAAAAATTGCGAGAAACAAGGAAAAGAGTACTGAACTGCTAGGTTATATCTCCTCAAAGATGAAGAGGACACGTGATTCAACAGAAATGTGGTTCTACAGAAGAATGCTGAGGATAACATGAACCGAAAATGTGAGCAACGACGAAGCTTTGGAGAAAATGGAAACAAAAAAGAAACTAATACTTAACAAGAAGAAGGGAAAGTTGAAGTTTGTGGGGGACATAATTGAAGAAGAAGGGCTTGGAAAAACTGACACTCACGAGAACAAGAGGGACAGAGAAAAGCAAGTTCTCTATCTTAACTGATAAATAAAAACTTCAAAGATTTAAATGCAACGTCAATCGCCATCTTCTGTCTGCGTGAAACCTGTTCCTATTTTGTCCTTTCCTAAATCCTCCCCATTCTCAGTCTTTAACTCCCTGTAACCCCAGGTGGAACTCCCTTGCTGCCCTGATAAATACAATCTTCTAAAATTTAAAATCACCGTCAATCGCCATCCTCTGTCTACTTGAAACCTTTTCCTATTTTGTCCTTTCCTAAATTCTCCCCATTCTCAGTCTTTAACTCCCTGTAACCCCAGGTGGAACTCCTTTGCTTCCCTGATAAATACAATCTTCATAAATTTAAATGCAACGTCAATCGCCATCTTCTGTCCACTTGAAATCTGTTCCTTTTTTGTCCTTTCCTCAATCCTCTCCATTCTCAGTCTTTAACTCCCTGTAACCCCAGGTGGAACTCCCTTGCTTCCCTGATAAATACAATCTTCTAAAATTTAAAATCACCGTCAATCGCCATCTTCTGTCCACTTGAAACCTGTTCCTTTTTTGTCCTTTCCTCAATCCTCTCCATTCTCAGTCTTTAACTCCCTGTAACCCCAGGTAGAACTCCCTTGCTGCCCTGATAAATACAATCTTCTAAAATTTAAAATCACCGTCAATCGCCATCTTCTGTCTACTTGAAACCTTTTCCTATTTTGTCCTTTCCTAAATCCTCCCCATTCTCAGTCTTTAACTCCCTGTAACCCCAGGTGGAACTCCCTTGCTGCCCTGATAAATACAATCTTCTAAAATTTAAAATCACCGTCAATCGCCATCTTCTGTCTACTTGAAACCAGTTCCTTTTTTGTCCTTCCCTAAATCCTCTTCATTCTCAGTCTTCTTTCCCTCCCTGTAACCCCCTGAATACTAGTGGCATTCCCATACTGCTTGGGATGAAATGATTAAAAAAACTTATGCATCAACATTTCAGGTACGACGCCGCCAAATAAAATGTGTGGGTGCTAAACCAGATGTTAGACGGAGGGGCGTTAAGTCAGATGCTAATTTTCAAAGATTCCGCAATTTTTTTTTTTTTTTTTTTCATTTTTCTTTTAGATTCATTGCTGTAAAAAAATTGTTTTTAATTTTAAATACACATTTTTATCCTTGTTTTTTTTTTTCGCTTTTCCCTTGTACTTATTTTCTAGAAAGATACCTATAGACTTTTTCCTTATATAAGATTATATAGAAATGTTAGACTATATAGAAATTTTAGAAGCTAATGCTTTGAAAAAAAAACACGGAAAATTATTTTTTATGATTTATTTTGCAAAATTATTAACAATCATAATTTTAACCGTCATAGCAGGGCTGACTTGACTCTCTTGTCTTGAGATCGCAACCAGTCTAGGAGAAGGAAAATTCAAAACCAGCCTGAAGAGGGATGGGCTTCGTCAGGTTATCTAATCCAGGACGCAGCATAGCTGTTATGGACGCAGGTCATGTGGTGCTCCTGTGGCTCTAATTGGTTACTGGACTCATGACGCCCGACGAATAATTTCTGATAAATGATAAAACTCAGCTCAATAGCATAGATTAACTGTAGAAAACAAATTTCAGATTCTGTTTTGGTTTCAGTTCCAGCAAAAGCAGGTGTGGGGCTGTGGATGCATTTAACCCATTTAATCATTAAATCTTATATCACAAAAAAAATAGCGGTAACGTTTGGAACAATATTCTAATGCCATCAAATGGAGACAATTAATGACAAGTTTTATCAATCTTAAAAAATCCCAAGTGTTTGAAAACGAGGCTGAAAGAACTTTCTGAACCGAGCAGACATCAAAACAGGAATCCATTTTTAAACTAAAGGTATGCCGCACCTTATCAAATATGTTTTTTACATTTTTATTTCTACTTTGTTCATAAAAAACACGTAGTAATTATCAATATGTATTTATATATCTTCAATGTATTCATATATTTCCTGTCTCTAGTGGAAGGGAAGGTAAATCTAGTTAGTAAATTTATGAATGATTACTTCCCTTTGTTGTTTATACAAATAAAATATTTATCTGCATTTAGAGAAAATTATTTCCCGAACAAAATTTTAATAAATCAGTTCTTTTACTCCTACACTTCTTAGATTGCAGCCTTATTTGTTCAAGCATTTATGTGAGGCACTCAGATACCTTTTTCTATTAAGGGATCATCATGTTTCAACTTGGTCTTGAAATAGGCTTTGCCGTCACCATCTTTGTCATAATATTACTATTTTTTTCTTCCAACAGATATTTTCATTTTACTGTTACATTAAACACAAAATTTTTAACATGAAAAGATATTGAGTAAAAAGTGATTTATATGATACCAGGAGTAATCAATGGATCATAGATATCATTTAACATCTAAAAAAATTAAATAATCAAACCATGTAATAATTATAATTATGTATTTATTTATATATTTCCGGCCCCATCTATAGTAACAAGGGAGGTAAATCAACTTAACTAAATTTAAAGTAAATTTATGAGTGATTACTTCTCTTTGTTGTTTTAATAATCTATACAAATAAAATATTTATCTGTATTTAGACAAAATTATTTCCCGGACAAGTTAAACCGTATAATTAATCAGTTCCTTTAATCCTATGGATCCTAGATTGCAGTCTTTTCTGTTCAAGCTTTTCATGGGTATTAAGTGATCGTCTTGCTCCAACTTGGTCTCGAAATAGGCTTTATCGTCACTGTCTTCATCGTTCTGTTGCTAATCTTTTTGTTCCGAAAGGTATTTCTATTTTACTGTTATATTAAACACATAACAATTTATATATACACACACACTATTGTACTAGATTTTATATATATATATATATATATATATATATATATATATATATATATATAATTTTAACTAACATATAATTAAATTCTTTACACTGTTTAAACATTCAAACTTATATAAAAAATTATAATATTTATGAACTCTCAAAGTAAAGCAAAAAACAGCGTCCATTCCAAAGAAAACTAATGACACTTTATCACAACTTCTTTCTCTCTCTTTCTCTTCATGCCTTTTTGTCCTACCCCCCTCCCATATCAATATATAACTTCTGTTAACAGATTTAATGTGTCAATGTCTGGTTTTCCTCAAAATATTTAAATTTGAAAGAATAGAAATGTGACATCTAACTCAATCATGTCTCTCTACCCCCCGCCTTCACCCTCCTAACTCCCTCACTTCGTTAATTTACTTATTACTGCCCGTCATAAATGTGTAAATTTCTTTTCATTTTTCATTTCAACATTTGGAAATAAAATCTGATGATCCGCTGTCCTTTAAAAGGGCCGTGGTGAAATAATTTATTATATGGAACCTTAAAGTGGTCTGTTTTTATTTAAATTATTAGCTCTGATTTACATTGAGCTCTCTGGATTTTATCCTCATTGGGCCTACCCATACGGATTACCTAGTTTTTCGTAAACTATAGTTCACGAAAAATATATATATATACACTATTATACTAGATTATATATATATTTATATATATATATATACACACATTTATACTAGATTATATACATATATACAGTATTTACATTAGTCGGACTATTGTCCTCATCTTTGTCGCCATATTTGTCACAACGTTTCGGCCGTTGTACGCTCCGGCCTTCTTCAGGGGGTTGGAATTTCGAACCGAACCATTTATTTCGATCACTGGGGTAGACTGTTCTAGTTCCACGAGCCATGTTTGATGGATGTCAGATATCAGTTATCTCCTGGTAATTTTCCCTCTGAAAGTTCTCCACTGCCTGAACCGCGTATTGAACTCACACTCTTTGGATCTGTCACTGGATCTAACCAACGCTTTTATCCACTGTGCGTTCAATACCCGGACACTTGAGGACACAAGGCACAGTGGATAAAGGCGTTGGTTAGATCCAGTGACAATGGTTTGAATTAATATTCCTGCCATAGTTGCGATTGTGAGGTTTCTATAACTAACAGACATTTTATTTGTTTTGATTTTTGTTGCTATTTGGTGAATACGCTATATCATTGGAAGTACAGACTGTACAAATGGCTGGTAGTCTCCATTCTCCTGTAGGAGTTACCTCCTCGTTAATTCCCAATTTATCACCAGGGGTCTCTCTCCCAATGCTATAAATACCGGGTGACCTCTTGCCTCGATCTCTTTTTCCCTCAGGCACCGTGCTGCATTCCACCTCGCGTGGTGGTGAGGTAAATCTCTCTTTCTTCTTCATTTCAGCGACAAGATGTAAGCTGTTAGGGAAAAACGCTATGAACATTACAAACATTCACCAAAATACGAACATTCACCAAAGAAAAAACACAAATGTTCCCCCACGCACAAATGTTATGTCTAGGTGCCTTGTCATTTGTTTAATACATATTTGTTGATATATATATATATATATATATATATATATATATATATATATATATATTGAACGATAAAAATTATTAAAAAAATCAATTAAAATCTTCAGACATACTGGGTTGTAGATTAATATTCTTATGTTTTTATTATTATCATTTCATTTAGATTCCTCGACTAGTTTCGGCCAACATGGCCATCATCGGGAGAAAAAAATGTTTCTGCTTGCTGTAGCAGTAAACTACAGAAATGAATGTCTTGATGGAGAAAATGAACTTTTGTCTGTAGTTTTCATTTGTTTTTTTATTTGTTTTTTTATCTTTTTAACATGAGTTTATTAACATTCCTTGTGTTGGTCAAACAGTCTCTTTTAAGTTGTCATTTGAGATAAGAGCTATGTTCCCTTTTCCTCGGTCAGTTCAGCAGTTTTATTGGTATCTGGAGAGGGGATGGTAAGTGTGTGTGTGAGTGTGTGTGTGTGTGTGTTTGTGTGTGTGTGTGTGTGTGTGTGTGTGTGTTATTTAGTTTAGTGTGTGTGTTATTTAGTTGTTTAGTCTCTGGTAAGTGTGTGTGTGTGTGTGTGTGTGTGTGTGTGTGTGTGTGTGTGTGTGTGTTATTTAGTTTTTAAGGGAGTGAGTGAGTATGATACGTGTTAGCTTGTATATTGCTATGGGTGTGTGTTATCATTTGGCTCATTAGGAAAGTGAGTGAGTATGTTGTGTGTAAATGTGTATATTCGTGTGTGTATGTGTATAAGTGTGAGGCCTCAACACCTCCGTAAGCCTCAACACCTCCGTAAGCATGTCTGTTTTGTATGGGTGTGAAATGTGGGTAGGTTTTGATTTGTAGGGTTATGTGTTACTACTATCTATATTGTTAAATTTATGGTTTAGCCCGGCTGGAAACAGTGTATGTAAACGTCGTATCCACTTATTTTCATGGAACTCTAAAATCGTTCTAATGTTATCTGCTTTGGGCTTTTCTATTCTCTCAATTATAGTGAATTTGACATGGGTTTTGAAGTCGTGTTTTTCTATGCGGAAATGTTGTTCTACAGGTAATAATTTTTCATGGGGAGTCGACTTAATTCGATTGCGATAATTATTAATTCTGTAGTGAAAGGGCCATTCAGATTTTCCTACATATTGTTTCCGGCATAGTGGGCATTCTAGGAGGTAAATTATGTTATGACTTCTACATTTAGAGTCGTGGTAGATATATATATATATATATATATATATATATATATATATATATATATAGTCAAACCTAATGAACCAGACAAACCTACCAAGTCTGACCCTGACGATCTACCTAAGTGAAACCTTGGTAGGTTTGTCTGGCTCATTAGGTTTGACTAGGTTTGCTCTCCATTTGTATCGAGCTCTTTAGTTAGTTGTTTACTCGTATCGGGGTTTTTTCTTTGGGCCTTGAACCTGTATCTGTGCGATTATTTTCGACAGACTTTCATGTTCCTGGCTCTTTCTTTTTTAAAACCTTTTTTTCCCCTCGAGATTGATTTGGCTATTGTTAAATCAAGAATTCGAAGGTTTTTCGACACGAGTATAGTTACCTATATTTACACACACACACACACACACACACACACACACACACACACACACACACACACACACACATATATATATATATATATATATATATATATATCTGTCATGTTTGTCTTCTTTCATCTTCTGTTGAACAAATTAAGTCCGCCAATTTTCATGTAGTTGGATCTTTTAATATTCTACCAGGAGTTACACACGTGCTTCTAAAACAACAACACGTAAATACAGACACGGTCCTTTGCACTACTATATCGATGTGAAACGTGGACAACAGAGAGAAGGATCCAAGCGTTTGAGAACAAATGCACGCGAAAACTCCTTGGCATCTTCTGTTACGAACATAAAACAAATGAGTTTTTTTGCGGAAAATGTGAAAACACTATTGCGTGCTCGTTTACGCCGTTCCACTGAAAATATTACTGCAGTGCACGTGAATGTGGCCGAAAATCCAGACACCTATATTCATCTTGAACCTCTCCACAATAACGTTACATCCTTTCCAATTGCACTCTTGGCTGGTCGATTGTTGACCAAAAGATCGTGAAGTGCGCGAAATGCATTTCTGTTTGAACGGCCATTTTCGTAATAGGCTTCGATAATTTTAACACGTTGCTTGATTGTTAATTTTTCCATAGTTGAAATTGCCAAAGACATAAGTTGCTAAATCTGAAAGAAAAAGAAAAAAATCATTAGACGCTTAAACTTAATTCACATTTAAAATCGGTCAGTGAAAGAGTTCTGTCTGTGAATGACATAATTTAGCTCTTGAAAATCTATTTCAATTCAGCACTGTTGAGTGATATGCTAATTCTATAAACAGCAGCCACCTGCGTTAATGCAAAGCTCTTCAGTAAAAGGAATAGAGCACCCCAGAAGATTGGCATTTGTTTACATTCGTAAAAACAATACGCTAGATTTAGCTGTTTCACTCTGCCGAATGGAGATAGCTCAGTGGTAGAAACTCTGACTGACACCAAATCGGTTGGGTTTCGATCCTGGCTTGAGAGACTCGGATGTCTAGTGGCACTGAGGAGCTGCGAAACAGTACTGTCTGTGAATTATATATATATATATATATATATATATATATATATATATATATATATATATATATATATATATATATATATATATATATATATGGTGGTTATTCACTCGTGTCCGAGTACGGCCATTACTACATATTTTGGGGAGAATATCTACTATGTGCTTAACGAATCCCAAAGTGACCTACACACTCTGGCATAAACAGGGCACTTAATAAGTGTAACAATGGGTGTTACATTTTCTGTTGCTGAACGACTACTTATTTATAGCCAATTGCCTACCTCCGTCGGCGCGCTCTCAACTGACTCCTTAGACCAGCCATCGACAAACACACTCTACCACAATCTGTACAAGTCAGATAAAGACAGCCTGCTGGTGTCTTCAGGAAGTTCAACGGGAGACGCCTTTACGCACATTTCTTTTAAGCCTTGCGTGCCTCCTCTTCTCCTCCTCAAAGTGACACCTTCCACTCCGAGCAGCCCCATTCCAATTATTCCACATTCTTCCCAGTGTTCACAAGGAATATTGCATTTCTTAAGCGCATCTTTGATACATATATATATATTGCATGACTCTTCGGTAGAATTTAGCCACTGTCAGTCACTGTGTGTTTATCTAAATCTAAAAATAAACACGCTAAAATTCACCTTCATCCCTGCCGTGAGCCGACGGCTTAGTGGTAGATGTTCCGACTGACGCCACTTCAGTCGGGTTTCGATCCTAGCTAGAGGCAACCGGACGTCTAGTCACACTGATGAGCTGCGAAACAGTCTGTCTGTGGATGACAAAAATTTATATATATATATATATATATATATATATATTGTTATTTTCAATAGTTGCAGAGAAGGAGAGTGACTGTGCCCGACTAGGGTTAACAAACTAGTAGCGGAGCGTAGTTGGAAAAAAATAAAGACAGAGCTTTATTACAAGACCACTACTTGTAAACTAAAGATATACAACCATTCATCAAAAAAAATTTTCTATTTCATTTTATTTTCTACTTTAGGTGTTCCAAAGTTAATATAAAATAGTAAAATATCTTGACGTACCATTTAAAAAATAAAAGTAAATCAACGTTTGCTTTAAGCCCACGGCGAGAAGATATTTTGATGGCTGTCAGCTATTCCGAATGAAGGCAGGAACTCAAAAGGAAAAGGAATTGAATTAAAAAAAAATGTGACTGAAAGCTTTAGGCTTTTATTTAGTGTGTCTTAATTTTTTTTTTAAATGACGCACACCTATGTTTTATACATTATGCAAAAGTGCTTGATAAACTACGTCAATGAGAACAGTTGGAGATAAATTTCATATATTTGAGAAAGAGTTTAGAATAATCCAGAACCCAAACTGCTAGCAAACTGCCTGAATTCAGTACATAGTGATTTTCCAAGCGTAGCTCAGATATGGCACAAGGCCGAAAGTATGGGGTACCCAGTGAGGATTGAACTCACTATTCAGTCGTAACTGTTCTAGCGAGACAAGCTTGCTAAGCATTACATCACCTCGCGGTGCCCCATAGTGGTTTTCCAAGCGTAGCTTAGATGTGGAACAAGGCCGAAAACAGGAGGCACCCAGTGAGGATCGAACTCACTATTCAGTCGTAACTGTTCTAGCGAAACAATCTTGCTAACCATTACACCGCCCCGAGGTACTAGCTGAATTCAGTATATATGCAATAACAGAAAGGAGTGTAAGACAAGGATATGTCGTCTCACCGGACTGTAAAGTGAGGTGATTCTGGGAGAATTAGAATCCTGACAACACATATACACATGTCATAATGTTGAGAGCAAAATGAAAGTACGAGTACTCATACATGGGGTAATAAAGGAAGGTGAGAAGAAGAGACTAAGCATAATTTGTAAGAAGACAGAATATAAGAAGGGATCAGCAAACAAAGATGGCTTCCAAAAGCTAAGCATAATATAAAGAAACAAGAAAATCTCATTGATAAAAAAAGAAAAGATTACTAAACCGATATGTAATATCAACTCTCCTGTACGACAGATGAAGAAAAGACACGAGGTAACAGAAATGTGGTTCTACAGAAGGATACTGAGAATACCATAGACTGAGATAACTTTTAGAGAAAACGAAAAAAAGGACACTTATATTTAACACCAGAAAGTGACAGTTGAAATTTTACCGGTAGACGACGCCGAAATCCAAAGACGTATTGGAATAGCGCAAGATGCCCCCCAGAAGCCAAACTAAGTATTAAAAAACTGAAAAATCACGTTAGGAACAAAGGAGAATGTAACGGTTATTTAACAGTCAGGTCCTCCTATATGGCAATGAATGCTGGATAATCTCACAGAAGAAATGTGGTTCTACAGTAGGATGCTGAGGATACCATATACTGAATATATAATTAATGACGAAGAAAATGGGAACATTTATACTTAACCCCAGGAAGAGACAGTTGAAATTTCTAGGGCGCATAAAGATGAAAGCAGGCTTGGAAAATTTGACACTCACAGGACGTATTGAAGGCAAGAGAGGCAGCGGATAGCCTACCTAACCTAGCCCATAACCTTGTGTTGATGGCTGACAGAACGAAGATTGTGGGAGATCGCGAAAAGACAAAGTTTACTAAGTATAAAAGACATGAAGTTGTGGAGAGCCGTGATCGCTCACGTCCTGAAGGTACACGGCACATAGAAAAAGAAAAAGAAATTTCGGAACAGCTGAACAGTCTAAATGTAATTTCATGTCTTTGATATTTGGTTAGAGACAGCGAGAGATCAGTTCTTTCATTCCTCATCAAACACTTTTACAAGTACATCAATGTACTCTCCGATTTCGTTTAATCTGAACAGCGAGCACAATCTGGGCTGGAGTTACCCAATTTTCACTTATCCAGTCTCGGCAGCGTTCAAAAAAATGTTTAACACTGCCTTGTGGGTGATGAAATACTTTCCAACCCTAGAACCTCCCTACACGCAACACGCTAGTGGCCCGCTGGCAGTCCTCTGATGGCAGCCACCGACGGCCTAACAGTGGGCCACTAGCGGTCTGCAAGTGGTAGCGTTGTCGAGACGAACACGCCGGCGGTCAAACATCGGGCCACCAGCGGTAAACGCTAGTGACATACCACCTAATGGCAGATTGGTGGCTTGAGCGTAGAGCTCTCTTTCCCGCAGATGAAACGTTGCTTGCCTCTCGCTACTCTGTCGCCGTTTGCGTGACAGATGTTCAGGCGAGCTACTATCCCACCAGTTCGGTTCTTCAGAGCTAGGGCCTGCCATGACACATACACGACGTCATCTCACCCTGATTTCCTTCGTATTTCATTGATAAAGAGTCAAGTTCCAATCAGACAGCTTCTCTAGAATTGTTACTTACTGGAACAAACACCTGGGAGATTTCTTCCCCGATCGCTATGCTCTTAATCTCGTCAAGCCTAAAGTCAACCGTTTTCTATCCTACATATCCTCATGATATACACGTCTCACTCCCTTCTTGTACGTCCTTACAACAATTTTATTTAGTAACCCGCTACCTTGAGTAGTTCATGGTATGACAATAAACTACATCTGGCAGCAAAGCCTCTCATGGGGAGATTGGCGGTTTTAATGAACGTGGAACCACCTCAATTGCTGTTGTTCGCAGGTCTATCCTGACCCGGGACGGTAGCGCCTGTTAGAGTCCCAGCTATGGGCAAATAGTGAACCTCAAAACAGAAACTTGCTTGACATTACCTTCCTGGTCGTTGGATCTGTAAGAGATCCAATCTACCCAATTCACTAGGAATAAGTCTTTCACGTACAATAGGGCTGAAAGAGCTGAAATTATCGATGGTTTGATCCTGTTGACTACCCTCACCTTATTTGTTCACAATTTTTTCCTACAGCAGTGTTCACACTGTACAAGGTGCATGAGCCACTCGACTTATAGGGTAACAGAGTAAGCGGCTCAGCTTATTCAAATATTAGACTTGAATAGGTTAAGATTGTAGTGAACGGGGAAGCGACCTCTTTGGAGACGGTTCCACGGGGTAGCGATTCGTGGGAAGAATCTGTTAGGATAGAACTTACATCTCACCAATAGAATGGGAGTGGTTCGCTGCAGTGGTAGCACCTGTTCGCGTCCCAGCTATAGGCAAATAGTGTACTCACAAACAAAAACAAACAGTATATTTTTTATAATAAAATGGCCAACTATATATTTTATGAACTACAAACTATATATCGAAAAAAACATGCCTTTATTCAAAGTATAAAATTATTTACAAAGTATATTTAGTTGAAGGCATAAAATTGCGTTTAAAATATTCCGATTTCGGCATTAAATAACCCATAGAGGTCTTGATATGCCGCTAAACAAAATCAACAATCAGCAGACTAATGCATCTCTCTCTACAAAAATACGCCAAATGAAACCTCCTTTCTTACATAGAATATATATTATACTTACACGAATCTATCGTAAACATCTTGTTGGCATTAAATAACCCATAGAGGTCTTGATATGCCGCTAAACAAAATCAACAATCAGCAGACTAATGCATCTCTCTCTACAAAAATACGCCAAATGAAACCTCCTTTCTTACAAAGAATATATATTTTACTTACACGAATCTATCGTAAACATCATGTTGGCATTAAATAACCCATAGATATCTTGATATGCTAAGCAAAATCAACAATCAACAACCTAAGGCAACCCTCTTTACAAAAATACGTCAATGAAACATGGCCTACAAATTGATTTCTTACAAAGAATACATATTCTATTCATACGAACCTATCCTAAAAATCTTGTCGGCATTAAATAAACTATTGAGATGAGCATGCCGTAAAACAAAATCAAAAATCAACAAAAAATGCAAACCTCTTTGCAAAAATCTATTCTAAAATCTTGTCGGCATTAAACAACCCATTGAGTGTGATATGCCGTAAAACGAAATAAACCAAACCAAACCAAAATTTTCAAAGTAAAGAACAGAAATGAAGAATTACGGAAAATCTTTCAAGGAAATATTGTAATCACAACCTGTCGTGTCACTGGAATAACCAATTTCTTGCCTTGTGTCGTGACAGCTTAGTAAAAGTTTTATGAAGTCCTCACGTATTGAGACAGTACATATAAAACAATGCTAATGAACTAAAACATCTCATCTAATGCATCTGTTTCTGAATCTACTTATGGATGAAGACGCCAACGAGTTGGGTTTTTTGATATAGGATCAGAATTATAGAACACCTCGTGAGGATCAAACTCGCTTGTTATACTGAGCTTACTCTTGTTCGCTAATCAGCACATTACATTACTTGAGGCCTTTTTTTCATTTTGGCAAAAAAATCAGCTCAATAATTCTCCAAAGTGTAAAAAATACAATATAAATTCTCTGTAGAATTTCTGTCCGAATTTCTGATCGTTATGATTATTTACAGGCAGACTATTGTCCCCATGTTTGTTGTTGTTATCACAAGGTTTCGGCTAGGGTGCCATCCAGTCTTCATCAGGTGTATGCCGATCCGAGTGACTTACCTAGAATTCCAAACTGAATCGTTTATTTAATCTACGGGGTAGACTGTTCTCGTTCCACCACTATTCACATCTAGGAATATCTAATCTTCTTATGAAGGCCAAAGAGCACAACGGCCTTATCGTTGTGACAATAATAACAAAAACTAAGGATAATAGTATACATTTAAAGAGTATAAATATATCTCTGTAAATCATTTTCTGTAGGAAAAAAGCAATTATATTTACTAATATCGATATAAGAGTAATAGTAATTTCAACCGTTTCCTTATAAGGTTTGGTTTGGTTTATTTTGTTTTACGGCATATCAACATCAATGTGTTATTTCGTGCCGAAAACATTTTAAAGATAGATTCGTATGAATAGAATATGTATTCTTTGGTTTAGATTGGTTTGGTTTATTTTGTTTTACGGCATATCAACCTCAATGGGTTATTTAATGCCGACAACATTTTTAGGATAGATTCGTATGAATAGAATATGTATTCTTTGGTTTAGATTGGTTTGGTTTATTTTGTTTTACGGCATATCAACCTGAATGGGTTATTTAATGCTGACAACATTTTTAGGATAGATTCGTATGAATAGAATATGTATTCTTTGGTTTAGATTGGTTTGGTTTATTTTGTTTTACGGCATATCAATCTCAATGCGTTATTTCATGCCGACAACATTTTTAGGATAGATTCGTATGAATAGAATATGTATTATTTGGTTTAAATTGGCTTGGTTTATTTTGTTTTACGGCATATCAACACCTGAATGGGTTATTTAATGCTGACATTTTTAAGATAGATTCGTATGAATAGAATATGTATTCTTTGGTTTAGATTGGTTTGGTTTATTTTGTTTTACGGCATATCAACCTCAATGGGTTATTTCATGCCGAAAACATTTTTAGGATAGATTCGTATGAATAGAATATGTATTCTTTGGTTTAAATTGGCTTGGTTTATTTTGTTTTACGGCATATCAACCTCAATGGGTTATTTAATGCTGACAACATTTCTAATATTTTTCCTTCAAAATTGTATTGCTGGTAAAAAAAAATTTCAAAAAAGTATTGCTGGTAATAGTTAACCCGGGTCAGGGTGGACCTGGGAACACCAGAAATTAAGAGGTGGTTCCTTATCAGAGGCCTTGCTGCTGGACGTAGTTTAACGTCTTACCCATGACGCGGATGTAGTTTAACGTCTTACCCAGGACGCCGTTTCCATATAAAGAAACATTCGACATTCATTGACCGAACAACCAATAACGCTGTCAGTTGGAATTTATAAAATTTTTCTCTTAAAACAATTATTCAGGAAAATAGATTTCTCAAGCATAGTACCTGTTATCGATCAACCCAGTATTGATGGGGGTTTCCTTCCTAACCTTTTGTTAGAAGTGGTGTGGAATTTCAGCATCTGCACTTGGTCATTATTTTATCTTCGAGTTACATGTGATATCCATTTTAGTTACTACTGCTGTTGATAGTCGTCAAGTGATTCTTTTTTTATATTTGTACAGTTCTTTTTCTTTTCTTGTGGTTCCGCACAACTTTAAAAATGGTAAGGAAGGAAACTCCCATAAATACTGGAAAGAGCGATAACAGCTACTGGACTTGAGAAAGTTATTTTCCTGAATTTCTTTTTTTTTTTTAAGAGAAAGATTTTATAAATTTCAACCGAAAGAGAAAATAATGACATAATCAAGATGTTGACATTCCACACCACTTCAAATAAAAAGCTAGGAAGGAAACTCCCATCAATAATGGAAAGCGCGATAACAGCTACTGGACTTGAGAAACCTATTTTCCTGAAAAATTGTTTTAAGAGAAAGATTTTATAAATTTCAACCGAAAGACAAAATAATGACATAATCAAGATGTTGACATTCCACACCACTTCAAATAAAAAGCTAGGAAGGAAACTCCCATCAATAATGGAAAGCGCGATAACAGCTACTGGACTTGAGAAACCTATTTTCCTGAAAAATTGTTTTCAGAGAAAGATTTTATAAATTTCAAACTAAAGACAAAATAATGACATAATCAAGATGTTGACATTCCACACCACTTCAAATAAAAAGCTAGGAAGGAAACTCCCATCAATAATGGAAAGCGCGATAACAGCTACTGGACTTGAGAAACCTATTTTCCTGAAAAATTGTTTTCAGAGAAAGATTTTATAAATTTCAAACGAAAGACAAAATAATGACATAATCAAGATGTTGACATTCTACACCACTTCAAATAAAAAGCTAGGAAGGAAACTCCCATCAATAATGGAAAGCGCGATAACAGCTACTGGACTTGAGAAACCTATTTTCCTGAAAAATTGTTTTAAGAGAAAGATTTTATAAATTTCAACCGAAAGACAAAATAATGACATAATCAAGATGTTGACATTCCACACCACTTCAAATAAAAAGCTAGGAAGGAAACTCCCATCAATAATGGAAAGCGCGATAACAGCTACTGGACTTGAGAAACCTATTTTCCTGAAAAATTGTTTTCAGAGATAGATTTTATAAATTTCAACTGACAGTAGCACTGGCTGCTCGGCCAATGAATTCTGAATGTTTTCTTATAAGGAAGCAACTAATATTACCATTACATACAAACGCACATGCACACAGAGGATGTATACTGAAAATTTAATGACTGATCAACATTATTTCAAATAAAAGGTCAGGAATAAAACCCTCATCAATAGTTGAAAGAGCATTAACAGCTACTTGACTTGCTAAATATATTTTCCTGAAAAGTTGTTTTAAGCGAAAGATTCTATAAATTTCAACCGACAGCAATACTGGCTGGCCGTTCAATGAACGCCGAATGTTTCCTTATAAGGAAACAGCTAATATTACCATTACGTAAGAAAGAGATCTGGAGGCGTAAGGTTTGGTGCCGACTCGGTAAATACCGAAACTCTCTGTGGCAATCTGCAAAAGAAGAACAAAAAGAATTAAGAAAATTAATAATCTGCAAGACAAATATTAACAACATAAGAATTAAGTACATTTTTTCCCGTAGTAGGTTGCCATTTCTTTCTGCGGTAAACCAGTTGCCATCCAAGACTACAGAAAACCGGCCTGTCCTGCTATTTACCCATAGCTGGGAGGTGGAGAAGAAGAGGATTCATGCCTTTCCCGAAGTTATTAACACGTAAGTGAATATAATGGATTTGACTGGAATTCGAACTCGGCACTCCAATTCCTCAATCTGAGCCGCTATCATTAACCGTTTAAGTACTGTCGCTAAAAACCCATTTTTGTGTTTATCATAGGCTCTAGATTTGAATTCCCACATTCGCGTATATTAACAAATCTGCAAGGTTGAATCCTTTGAAAAACCAAACGACTCTGTTTATCGCCTGCTACGAAATGTGTAGGATCACTCCAGAAAATGATCAACAATATTTTCCCTCCTGAAATAGATATTTAAAAATTAGGAAAAATATTTATGAAGTTCTGAGTTTGGTAAAACCAAACTTTTAGATGACTGGGGTCTATTTTCCTGTATAAATACGATCGCGTAAATTAACAACGCTTTTCAATTTGCCGGAAACCAAGGGCGGTTGTTCGTTGTTGTGAAGAAGCTGAATTCTAAAAACATTTCGTATAATTTCTTACTCAATATTTAAAATATTTTATTCGAGTAACTTCTTACAAATGCTAGCGATTTTAAAATAAATTTTAAAATAAACACACGAACGGAGTTTGTAAACAAAATGTTAGTAGAAGCTATAATACATCTTTCGCGACTGTTGACGTGCTGACTACTAGAAAATTACACGCATTCCTAAAACAACGTAAATACATGACACCCTCCTAATGTAGACACATTTTCTTTATTTTAGTATACTAACGCAATTGATTCGGTTGTATTCTAAAAAAAGAAAAACAAAATATTTTTTGTTTGGAGTTGTTTCGCAGAAATCTTTGTAGTTCGTTTCTTTCCATTTGAAAGAAAACAAATTTCACACCCTTATTCCTTTACACGTGAGAATTTTTGTGTGTGTGTGTGTGTGTGTGTGTGTGTGTGTGTGTGTGTGTGTGTGTGTGTGTGTGTGTGTGTGTGTGTAGACAGATTGTTTCATGCTAAAGGTAAAATGCAACAGGCCTGTCGATTGCGTTTAGCATGAAGCAGACTGTCGCCTCTGGGTGTTGACTTCAATTTCCACTTTTACACTTACATAAGTTCTATCTCTGGTAGTGTGCACTTTAACCCATAAATATAGCATACTTATTTTATCACACTTCAATGTCCATTTATATATATATATATATATATATATATATATATATATATATATATATATATATATATAATGATGTTTCATAACTTTTTAATTGCTCATCGTAACTTTCGACAAGAATGCTTGCAATGATCACAGAAAATGTTTTTGATTTTTTTATAAACAAACACTTGTATGTGCAAACTTTCAAATTTCAATTTTGCATTTACAACTGTCAATTTTTCGCGGCTTCTCTATACAACAATCAAAAGCCAAGGAATCATAATATCGTGTTTATAACTTTATAATGCAATTTCAAATTTACATTTACATTGGTCAATTTTGTGAGTTCTCTGTAAAAACTGAAAATCCAGTATCCATGTTTATATTTACTATGTGTGTACTTGTGTGTTATGTGTGCGTGTATATACACATGTACACCGCCACAAATATAAACAAAATAAAATTATTGATATTCAAATCTACCGTATTCCTACTTAATATTATACAATATATATATATATATATATATATATATATATATATATATATATATATATATATATATATATATATATATATATATATACTAGAAATCTTTTGCAGCGCGCGTTTTAATAGCCTCACATATTTCGTATTGTTGAAGTTATCGCTAACATTTGTTGTCGAGATTTACAAACTCTATGTTTCATTCAATTTCGCAAACCAATCAAGGAAATTTGAATAAGCTGATTTGTTTGGAAAATACTCTGACAAAAACCCTACTTCGTGGTTTAATAATTTCTTTAATGTAATTTAATTCTATAAGACTTCGTGGTAAACTTTTTTTAATTTTTGATATAGCATATCTACAGAAGATAATGTCCCATTTCACATAAATAGAGTAATAAATACTGTTTGTTGGTCTGTAGTTGGAGGCAGAGAGTATCCCCAGACGAAGCTATGTCGAAAGGCAGAGTCTCGTCTCGGAAAACGGGGTCTACAGAGAATTTTTGGCCGAGTCTACGGGCACGGATACCCATACATTAAATTCGGGCTTGTGCCCCCTCTGACCGCGTGGGGAGATTGATAGATATCCTGCAGTTAGAGATTCATTGTGGAAATCACTTGACTCCCTCCTAGAAGTTAACTACATCTTCTACGCGCCGCTGGCGAATCTTATATGTGTTGTTCTTGTACAAAGTATTATCAATCATTACCAACCGTCGTGTGATCATTCTATTCAGTAACCTTCCCTAGGTTACAACAATTACAACAGAGAAGAATAAATTCTTAGAATTTCACACACACACACACACACACACACATATATATATATATATATATATATATATATTACGGTGTTTCTGACATTGAGGTCTCTTTGGACTAATGCCCTCCTTGGAATTATCCTTACTAATTATCAATTGATATTATATATATATATATATATATATATATATATATATATATATATATATATATATATATATATATAAGAAACATAGTCTTAAAGTGTGCTATATTTATGGGATAAAGTGCTCAATATCAGAGATAGAGCGTGTGTAAATATAAAAGTCAACATAGAAGTCAACACTTAGAGGCGACAGTCTGTTTCATGCTAGATGCAAGGTGTTAGGTGTCCCGACGATTGCATCTAGCATGAAACAGACTGTCGCATCTAAGTGTTGATTTCTATGTTCAATTTATATATATATATATATATATATATATATATATATATATATATATATATACCTGAATGTAATGAGAACGATAATAATATATAAATTCTAACGTTCACAATATTAATTCAAAAGAGGGCTGAATACTAATAGAGAAATAATTATTTATTATATTTTTTCATATAGACAATTTACTCACTACAAAGATTCAACTTCGTTTCCGTGCATTTATTTGCAAATAAATACACCGAAACGAAGTTGCATCTTTTTGCTTGTATATATATATATATATATATATATATATATATATATATATATATATATATATATATATATATATAATGAGTACAGACAATCATTAAAAATCCATTCGGTTATAATTTATTTACTGAATATACAAAATTCCATTCATTTCTTCAGACCGACGTTTTATTGATAAATGGAGTCAATTTATCCAGACGAAAGGAAAAGGGAGAGGAAAAAAGAAAAAAGAAAAGGAAAAGTTTTAATATCATAAGAGGAAGAAAAAAGAATAAAAATTTCAATATAAGCGTTTTAATAAAAATGTTGAGAAAAGAGAAAGAGAGAGAGAGAGAGATGGGGAGGGAAGGAGAGAATGAAGAATTAAACATGAGCTGAACAAGGACCGGACAAGTTAAAAAAAACAGGGCGAGGGACGAGGGCGATCTGATTCAAAGTAGATACATTGAATTGTCTCGTCATTTTCGACAGCGAAACCATCATCATCATCGCATAATAATCATCACAATTTCAAATTAATAATAATAATAATAATAATAATAATAATTGACATCAATAAAGTAAGTTAAAGTAAAATAAAGTAATATAAAAATATATATATATATAAAATATACATAAAAATATATACATAAATAATATTAATTAATAAAATAATTAAATTAATTAATTAAAATTAAGAGTTAAATAAAGAACGATTTTAAGGAACTAAAAGAAACATGTAAATATATATATATATATATATATATATATATATATATATGTGTGTGTGTGTGTGTGTGTGTATGTGTGTGTGTGTTATATACCGTACCTACACACATAATATATATATATATATATATACGCACACACATACACATATACATATACAGATGAAGATAAAAATAAAAATAATAATATAATAAAAATAATATAAAAAATAATATATAAATGAAATTAATTAATAATTTAAGTTTATAACTGATGTAGGCAAGAAAATCACACAAAAGATTATATACAAAAACTTGAATGCATATATATATATATATATATATATATATATATATATATATATATATATATATATATATATATACTTACTTGTTCTACAGCAGACGAAGCCCCACTAGATAAGACTAATGTTATTTATAAATTAATTTGTACATTCAGAGAATGTATCTCTGTAAATACAATAATGGTTTATATAGATTATAAAAGAAACACTATTTAACGTGAAATCACGTGTTATTAGACAAGCCGTCAGCAAGCGCATTCTCAGAATTACAATAACTGGAAATAACTGTAAAAATTTCACGATTTTTCTCTTCGAATTCTCTGATTAATCTAAATTCTTAACCTAATGATTGAATAAGTTTGTGAAGATTTCTACGACAATAGAATATCCGTAAAAATTCCTCTAATGCATCGTTAAATATTTGAGTTTAAGAACTTTAACAAAATATTGAAATAACATTCATAAATAAGTGGGTACAAACGAAAAGTTCAAAATTGACAATTTTTTTTACATGACACTCTTATCGCCTTTCTTTCATTTCACTAAGTAGCATCTCTGATATGTCTCTGCATACGTTCGAAACGGAATCGTCCATTATTTATGAGGTATTGTCAGGGTATTACTCCATGCTAATTCCTCATAAGGAAGTGACAAGCAGAATTAAAATAAAATATCAAATAGTCCTTCTTCATCATTATAATCCTCATCAGTTCCTCGATTGTTTCAATCGTCGAGGGGACCTGAGGACTGAAGAAACCCCCTCCAGGGTGTTCTATTGGCGGTGGTCCTCAGGAAATTCCGGTATTGTTATGCCCGTCCACTCTTTCATGTCGTCTGGCCAGCTCTTGCTTTGCCGTCCCCACTTGCGTCTGTCTTCAACAGTTCCTTGCATGATGGTCTTTGTAGAGGTTTTTATACTGTGTGACGTAGCCAAATCATGGCATCCTCCGACGCCTACTAGATTTCTGCCGGACAGGGAGACTTCTGACCTTGTTTCATACATAGTCATTGGTTTTGTGTTCCCAGTAGGAGATGCGGAGGAGCTGTCTCAACGCCTGGATCCTTTTTACTGTCTTGGCCAAATGGGACCAAATCTCACACCCGTAAAGAAGGATGGATACGACCAGCGATCTATAGAGCATGAACAATAGCCGAAACGTCGTGAATATTAAATAAAGATGAGGACAACAGTCCGAACAAAGTAAATAGTGTAATTAATCTACATCTTAAAAGAGATTCCATTTTTCCCCTTCACACATTGCTAATAATGATTCGTGTGTGTCGAACGCTTGGCCAACACGATATGAAATTTATCCACACGGACAAAAACCACATTTGTGAAATAACATACGTACATTTAGAAAAAAAAAATTAAATTAGAGAGAAGCAAAATGTCTATGTTTTTCAAAAATATTAATTTGAGAAATCAATTGCAGGTCAGATATAACAAATAGAATATTTACTATCTCTCTATCTTTCTCTCTCTCTCTCTCTCTCTCTCTCTATATATATATATATATATATATATATATATATATATATATATAAGAGTGAACATTGAAGTTAATATTCAGAGGCGACAGACTGTTTCAATTATCAGTAAAGCCACTAAGACACAAAGGGTTACAGGTTGTGGAGGACTTGGAAACATTAAAATTAAGCGGGGAGAGGAAAGAGTAATCAAGAGGAAAGTAAATAGCGATTGACATGGCATTTAAATTTGCTGGAAAGCATGGGGCCGGAAGGGAGTTCTACAAGCGAGAACTTATGGCTACATCTAGCCAGCTCAACTGTAAATTGATGAGATCTCGATGCCAGTCTAGTACTCAAAGAGTCTACGAACCATAGCAAAGAACTCAGCAGCAATATTCTAAGCATGGGCGAATGGTTTCATCATAGGTATGTATGATAGATACTGGAGACAAATATTGTATCGCACGACACATTGAATCAAATTTCTTAGCAGCTGACCTAGCAATGGATTCAGTTGTCTTTCCACTTCATGTCAGCTGAGAACGTTAGCCTGAGAAGGCGCAATGAAATACAAACACAGACACACACACACACACACACGTATATATATATATATATATATATATATATATATATATATTAATATTTTTATTGTAATAAGTTACAATAAAATTATTATAAAATATCTATCTATCACTGTTCACGTGAACTAAACTGTCACTGGTGTTGACTCCAGAGTTCTCTCTCATATATATATATAGGCTCCTGAAAAATTTATTTCGGTTGAGCTCTCTGGGGAGGAAGTGTGGGTTTGTAAACAGTGACTATTACGGATCATAATGCAAGACTCTTCGGTAAATCGAATCGAGTTCTCTCTGTCACTGTGTGTTTATCTAAAAATAAATACGCTTAAATTCTCCTTCATCCCTGCCGTGCGTCAACGGCTTAGTGGTAGAATCCCCGACTGACACTAATTCAGTTGGGCTTCGATCCTAGCTAGAGGCAAACGGACGTCTAGCCACACTGATGAGCTGTGATACAGCGAAACAGTCTGTCTGTGGATGACAAGACTATATATATATATATATATATATATATATATATATATATATATATATATATATATATATATATTACAGTAAACATTTTACATCGCTACACAAAATCTTTCATATTTTAGTACTAAGATTGTACTTCGTCAGACGATGGTAGATAACTAATTAGTCAACTACCATCGCCTGACGAAGTACCATTTAAGTACTGAAATATTAAGGTTTTTGTGGAGCGATGTAAAATGTTTTTATTGTAATTTATATGTAATAAAAATATAATAATAATATTTGGATTTACTTTGTAGTGAACAGTTTTTAAAAAATAAATGCTACGAACTGTGGATTTTTACTCCATCTGTCCTTTCTCTCATTTGGATATATATATATATATATATATATATATATATATATGTGTGTGTGTGTGTGTGTGTGTGTGTGAGTGTGTGTGTGTGTGTGTGTGTGTGTGTGTGTGTGTAAGAGAACTCATGCTTCATGTGAACAGTGATAGATAGATAGATAGATAGATATGAACAGAATTATATATCTTACTACAGAGCAGTGCTGGAAATATATATATATATATATATATATATATATAGTGAAAACTGATATTTAAAGTTTGAACACAATCTTCAGGCTATGTGTGCTGTATATTAGCCCGACTATTATTATCGAGAATAGATAGATAGATAGATAGATAGATAGATAGATAAAAATAGACTGAGATAGATAGTTAGATAGATAGATAGATAGATAGATAGATAGATAGATAGAAATAGACTGAGATAGATAGATAGATAGATAGATAGATAGATAGAAATAGACTGAGATAGATAGATAGATAGATAGATAGATAGATAGATAGATAGATAGATAGAAATAGACTGAGATAGATAGATAGATAGATAGATAGATAGATAGATAGAATAGACTGAGATAGATAGATAGATAAATAGATAGATAGATAGATAGATAGATAGATAGATAGATAGATAGATAGATAGATAGATAGATAAAACAGTCCGTTTCCTGCTTGAATTCTTCAGGCCATGTGTTTTCTGTGTTGGCTCAGCAACAATAGTAGCGCCGACACACAAGATATTTAGACAAATGGATGTTGTTGATTTTCACTTTATCTCCGAGATTTTTTATTTTTCATTTATTAATCATAGTTTCTTTGTGCCAAACAAATCCTTTCCAGTCAAGAAGTCAATCCAATAGAGCTCATTAGCAAGTTTCTTCTCCTAAGTTAATTTCGTCGTTTATATTCTAAAATTGTCTGCTGATGCAGAAATCTATATTAAGAGATAAACGCGGACACGTGCGCACGCGCATGAAAGCACTAAAACAAACGCACTTATGAAACTGGATAAATAATTCCGTAGCCTGACACATCATTATTAAATCGATATTGATCCGAAATGTTCACTGTGTAATGTTCGATCAAGATGCTTAATACACAACACTGAAGTATGGAAATTGACAAAGTATAGAGAACAGCCGTTAGTCGTTTTAAAAAAATATTTCCTCATTCGGCTACAGACATATTGATGCACCTACCATTTACTCCTGCCTCGATAATAAGGCTAATCAGTCCGACAAGTTCAAAATGGCAGCCGATGTCCAACACGACCTCAAGTCCGTCGTTAACTGGAACAACTGGCTTGTTAATTTTAACGCCTCCAAAGACTAAACTTCTCTCCATTAATCATCTAAGGGACCCCTTTCATCAGCATGGCTGATGCTAACCTCCAGGAAAGTAACTCGTTGCGCCTCCTCGGGGTAACGTTCTCACCTGGTATGAAGAGGAAAGACTATTTTGTCTCCCTTGCTAGGCCAGCCGCTAAAGAAAGTTGGCGAGACAATATTTCTCTCCAGAATCTATTTTACATATCTAT
>OZ038518.1:13588256-13598256 GCA_964036315.1 Acanthosepion esculentum
TAGGGCCAATTAGAAAGAAAGAAATAATTTAATTCTGGAGCCGATTTTCTTACGAAAAATTATATAAAAGCATACAAAATTCGGCCCCAAACAGGATACACACAGCTGTCACCAAGCTCCACGCAAATCACGCTTATGATCTTCACGACCTGAGGCTAAAAGCGACAACGTTGACTACGGCAACACCGCCAACAGTAGGAAACAATTTCTAACTATCTCTTGTATCCTCTTTACTGTGAATCACGCACACACGTGTTGACTTTTTCGTACAAACACACATATCACAACATTTCATTGTTTCTCATATACGCACACAAAGAGAATTTATATTTTATTTCAGAACTTTATAAACCCAAACAAAAAGTCGTTACTTTCCAATCTATGACCAATTGCTTGTATTCTTATCATGATCTTAAATTAATGTTTATTTGTTGAAACTACGTTGTCTTCTCTGATGAATTTTATTCTTTCAAAGAAAATCGTTTGATTATTCTAAACGGTCGAATTACAAGCAACCCAGCAACGATATTTTGCAATTGCATCGAATCCCGACATTACGAAATTTAACATTTAACGAAAAAATCGAGTCGAAGAATTCCTACAAATATTTCGAACAATTCTAGTTAGCGGATTCCTCTCTCCAACTGCTCTCTGCAACACAACACATGGCAAACTTATCTGTGTTACCAATGTTGCAAACTTGCCTGTCCCTGTGAACAATCGTGTGATGCTTGAAGATTTAGAAACCTTGTCACAAAACTCATACAATTAACCTGCAGGTCTTTCTGGTAGGATTACAGTCACAGGAGAGAACTGACGATGGTGAGTGTATCTACTTGACCCCCCCACTGAGTCAGGTTGTGACACAAGTTCGGTTTTTAACGTGGGGATCCGAGTGTTTTCACTCGGGCCTCTGGTCTACGCTGGTCTTAGCTGGTCATAGCTTGTCCAAGCTGGTCAGAGCTGGTCTAAGCTAGTCAGAGCTGGTATTGGCTTGTCATAGGTGGTCCAGGCCAGAGCCGGTCCAAGCTAGTCGTAGTCGTGATACTACCAGCGCAGGGACGAATCCCTGTGCCAATATTGAGATTCGAACATGGGTTTCGGAATGCGAGCGTTCTAACTACTCGGCCACGTGCCCCATACATACATACATACATACATGCATGCATGCATACATACATACATACATACATACATATATATATATGCATACATACATACATACATACATACATACATACATACAAAGTCCCTAGTCCTGGATTGTTATCGCAACAGTTTCCCAGTCTTCGACATTAACGCCAAAGTTACATTTAACTAAATCCTTGAAACGAGTAGAAGGATCCCCACAAATATTTCGAACAATTCTAGTCAGCGGATTCCTCTCTCCAACGACTCCCTGCAACACAACACATAGCAAACCTAAAGTTTTCTGTGTTACCTCTGTCGGAAACTTGCCTGTCACTGTGTCCAATCGTGTGATGTTTAAGTCCCGCAAGAGACTTAGAAACTTTGTCACAAAACTCGCGCAAGTAACCTGCGGGTATTTTCTGGTAACGCCAAAGTTACATTTAACTAAATCCTTGAAACTTTTTGGGGCTTACGAGCGGGTCGATTACCTTGTACCGTGTAAGTATATATATATATATATATATATATATATATATATATATATATGCGTGTGTGTGTGTGTGTGTGTATATATATATATATATATATATATATATATATATATATATATATATATATATATATATATACGAGGGTCATTCAATAAATAAGGTGAAATTTTCGGTATAAGGACTTCTAATGCAGATAGAAGCTTACTTTTTTTTCATTTTTCAATGTAGTCTCCCAGCACTGTCACACACTTTTCCGATCTGTGCACAAGCTTCCGTATTCCCTCAGCATAAAAATCTTTGGGCTGTAAGGGGGATGAGGGAGCAGTTCCCAGCCCAGCTCGTTGATGGTCTGCACCGTTTGGGCTGCTGTGTGAGGCCTTGCGTTGTCATGATGCAAGATGACTCCTTCTGACTGATGACCCCTGCGTTTGTCCCAACAGATAAGCTCAAAGTCCTTGCAATGTCATCCACTGTCACCCTTCTGCCAGACTGAATGAGGTCATTGACTGATTCGATCACCTCAGTACACCTCACTTCTGTAGGCCTCCCAGGCCTGTCTTCATCCTCAACACTGCTCCGTCCTTCTTTAAACAATTTAGCCCACATGTAGACATTTTATTTGACTGAAACATGTGGCACCATACACAGTTGACATTCTCCTATTAATTTCAACTGGTTTGCACCCTTCAGCAACCAACAACTGGATGACTGACCGCTGTAAGAAAGAAGTATTTAACGTCTCTATAAATAATGGACTATTCCGCGTGGCAAGACGTGAAAGGCATATGAGAGATGTTACTTGGCTTCACTGAGAAAATGAATGAAAGAAAGAAAGACGTGTTTAACATCTGATTCAGTGAAATGGAAAAAGTTGTCAATTTCAAATCTTTTCATTTGTACCCCCTTACTTCTTAAAATAACAACCAGCATTCATATTTATGATTGTTATTGTAATATTTTATTAAATTTGTTAAGCTCAAATATTTACCGATGTGTTAGGGGAAATTTTGCGGATATTTTGTTGTCGTAGAACTCGCCATGAGCTTATAAAATCATTCACTTAAGAACTAAGAGTTATCAAAGAAGAAAACCGTGAAATTTCTAGGTCCTTATATTTTTTAAATTAATTTTGGAACACTTTTTTCTTCGGAACAACAGAATGCTACGCTGCTTTTGTTTGCTTGTTAGTTTGCGGTCACTAAATGTTATGAATAGTCATATAATCTCTAGAATCGATATTTTGTTTAACTGCCAACAATTTGAAGCTATCAAAAAATACGCCATTCAGAGAATCAGATCAGAAAACAGCAGGTTTCCAAACATTTGGCATTTTGGAATATTTCCCATGTGATATATGATAGATAGATAGATAGATAGATAGATAGATAGATAGATAGATAGATAGATAGATAGATAGATAGAATAATTTAAGTAAAATGTACTTAGATATGAATAGACTCAGATAGATAGATAGATAGATAGATAGATAGATAGATAGATAGATAGATAGATAGATAGATAGAATGATTTAAGTAAAATGTACTTAGATATGAATAGACTGAGATAGATAGATAGATAGATAGATAGATAGATAGATAGATAGATAGATAGATAGATAGATAGATAGATAGAATGATTTAAGTAAAATGTACTTAGATATGAATAGACTGGGATAGATAGATAGATAGATAGATAGATAGATAGATAGATAGATAGATAGATAGATAGATAGATAGATAGATAAAGAATTCCAAGCTATCATAAGATTTCGACGAACAATTCAGTAAAGCAGATCAGAACAAGTGGACATTTGACATTCTGGGAATATTTCATCGAGTCTGAAAATAGAGTGTCACAGGATTTAAAAACTGCTGTTTGTCTTAACTGCAAGTTAAGATCGTTTGAAGTAAATCCAAACTGTCACATCTACAATCAGTTTTACAATCAGATGATCACTTCCGGATAGTTGCATTTCCAGGCTCTTTCTACTAAGGAAGTCATTTGATAGCTATTTAAATATATATCAATGACAGGTCAAGTGTAACAATCTCTTTTTAAAAGAACATAACCAACTTCAAGTGGATTTGGAGATCATGCAACACAAGATTCCGTCAAATGAACAAAATTTTGAATGAACCAATGATAATTACGAGGGTCATTCAATAAATAAGGTGAATTTTTCGGTATAAGGACTTCTAATATAGATAGAAGTTTACTCTTTTTTTTTCTTTTACTTCTTTTTCACATGGATTTAATTTCTTTTGCAGATTAAAAAAAAACTTTGAGGGTTTTGGCGATTAACAAAGATGGCCGACCAAGAAGCATGCTCCAGGATTGAACAGCGGTCAGTTATCAAGTTTTTGGTTGCTGAAGGGTGCAAACCAGTTGAAATTCATAGGAAAATGTCAACTGTGTATGGTGCCACATATTTCAGCCAAAAAATGTCTACAAGTGGGCTACAAGTGTCTACAAGTGAGGTCTCCTGAGGTGATCGAATCAGTCAATGACCTCATTCAGTCTGACAGAAGGGTGACAGTGGATGACATTGCAAGGACTTTGAGCTTACCTGTTGGGACAAACGCAGGGGTCATCAGTCAGAAGGAGTCATCTTGCATCATGACAACGCAACGCCTCACACAGCAGCCCAAACGGTGCAGACCCTCAACGAGCTGCGCTGGGAACTGCTCCCTCATCCCCTTTACAGCCCAGACCTTGCCTCTTCAGACTTTCACCTGTTTGGTCCCTTGAAAGCGTTCACGAGAGGCACGAAGTTTAAAAGTGGCGATGAAGTCAAAAGTGTTGTGAGCGACTAGCTGAGACATCAGTCCAAAGATTTTTACGCTGAGGGAATACGGAAACTTGTGCACAGATGGGAAAAGTGTGTGACAGTGCTGAGAGACTACGTTAAAAAATAATTTAAATAAAGTAAGCTTCTATCTGTATTAGAAGTCCTTATACCGAAAAATTCACCTTATTTATTGAATGACCCTCGTATAATTGTTATATTTACATTATTCGTACTGTTAATCCGTCCATCGGGGTAGACTGTTCTAGTTCCACGTGCCATGTCCCTTCCGGATGTCTCAGTTATTTCCATTTAACTCAGCTCTCCAAGTTCTGGTTCACCCTGCTGTGGTCTGGTATTGAACTCACAACTCTTTGGATCTAGTCACTGGATCTAACCAACGTCTTTATCCACGGGGCCATTAAGGCTTTGGTGAGAAATTCCAATCACTAGAAGAAGGCCTGAGCGTACAACAGCCGAAAAGTTGTGAATACAGTAATTATTTTAAGTAATTATAATACCTCATCTCAGAGATATAGAGACCGTAACGTTGTAAATATAGCAATGAAGATGATGATAACAGTCCGAATAATGTAAATAATGCAATTAATCATAATACCTCATCTCGGAGATATAGAGGCCGAAACGTTGTGAATATGATAATGAAGATGAGGATGACAGTCCGAATAATGTAAATAATGCAAGTAATCATAATACCTCATCTCAGGGATATAGAGACAGAAACGTTGTGAATATGGCAATGAAGATGAGGATAACAGTCTGAATAATGTAAATAATGCAAGTAATCATAATACCTCATCTCAGAGATATAGACAGATAATTGTTATCATTATCTTATTTAATTATAATTATTTTCGACACTATAATTAATTTTCATTTAAATTTTTATGGTCACGACACTGCGGAAGGTAGGAGAGAAACAGCTTAAAACAAAGTCTAAACAAATAACTTATTCTTTACGTGCTTTTTTCTGTATGTTTGACAAAGGAAAAAATATCTTTGATTTCGTAATATCGATTTTTATTAAAAGATAAAAGTGTAAGAAGATCTTCAGCATTTGGCATTATGTTGGTTACGTCATATTTTACAAATCAATTTCTTTTTATTCTAAGCAACACCAAGAATTGAAACCATATCACCGGTATTTTTATTGTAGCGCCTTAAGTATACTCTCGAAAGAGGAAACATTTCGTTATTCGATTCTGTAAAAATTAAAAAACAGACGTAGAAATTTTGTATATATTGGGATAATTTTAAATTAAAACAATTAATTTTAAAATAAAATTGCGTATATTAGCATTTTAAAGAATAGAGAGATAGAGAGATAGACAGATAGATATGAACAGAATGGGATAGATAGATAGATATGAACAGAATGGGATAGATAGATAGATAGATAGATAGATAGATAGATAGATATGAACAGAATGGGATAGATAGATAGATAGATAGATAGATAGATAGATAGATAGATAGATAGATAGATAGATAGATAGATAGAAACTGCTTCTATTTTTAATGGTCGCTGTTCTACATTCATTACTTCCACCCACGCCTAAGAGGAATCAAAAAAATTTTTTCTTCAACTTAAAAGGCCAACAAGATTTTCATTTTGCACGAAAAAGCTTTTATCTTGTGAAAACTAAACAAAATATGCGTATACGTCGGTACAAGTCCGCCTTCGAGTGCAGAGGAAATAAACAAGGAGTAAGTGTGCGCATGCGTGTGTGTCTGTTTGTTTGCGTGCGTGAGTGCGTGCGTGCGCATGCGCTTTGAAGCCAAAGAATATTACCTTCAGTGACAAATGTTCGCAATACATTGTCGCTTTTTGTCACTGTAGGAGAAAAGCTGATTTTCAATGGACGCCATTTTATGATTTTACCCACATATATTTCCTGATAGCGACTTTTTCAAACTCTGTCTCAACTATTATTCACCCAAAAACTTCCGTCTTTTTTCTGGTTCTGCTTGCAACAATGTTTACTCTATTGTTTTGTTTTCTTTTGTTTTCCTATTTAAGTCTTTTTTCTGTTGTTTTTTTTTTCTTTCATTTTATGCTTTTGGATTCATTTTTCATTCAACGTTGTTGTTCTTTTTAAATTATATTTATTTTTACTTTTTCCAGGCCTTTCTCTGTTACTCTTCTGTTTGCCACACACTATTTTAGTCGATTTCTTTCTATCTATCTATCTATCTATCTATCCCATTCTGTTCATATCTATCTATCTATCTATCTATCTATCCCATTCTGTTCATATCTATCTATCTATCTATCTATCTATCTATCTATCTATCTATCTATCTATCCCATTCTGTTCATATCTATCTATCTATCTATCTATCCCATTCTGTTCATATCTATCTATCTATCTATCTATTTATCCCATTCTGTTCATATCTATCTATCTATCTATCTATCTATCCAATTCTGTTCATATCTATCTATCTATCTATCTATCCCATTCTGTTCATATCTATCTATCTATCCCATTCTGTTCATATCTATCTATCTATCCCATTCTGTTCATATTCTATCTATCTATCTATCTATCTATCCCATTCTGTTCATATCTATCTATCTATCTATCTATCCCATTCTGTTCATATCTATCTATCTATCTATCTATCTATCTATCTATCTATCCCATTCTATTCATATCTATCTATCTATCTATCTATCTATCCCATTCTGTTCATATCTATCTATCTATCTATCTATCTTATTCTGTTCATTTTCTATCTGCCTTGTCTGTTCTTATCTATGTATCAATCTGTGTCTGCCTTTTCTATCGAACTATCTATCTCACTGTACATTTTCCATCTGTCTCTCTATTTATCTATTAACCCATTTCTCTCTCTCTCTCTCTCTCTCTCTCTCTCTCTATATATATATATATATATATATATATATATATATATATATATACATATATATATATATATATATATATATATATATATATATATATATATATATATATGGGGGTGATTATCTAACTATCAATCTCAGTCTCTTTCTATCTATCTAGCTATCTATCTATCTCAGTCTGTTCCTATCTATTTCAGCCTGTTCCTATCTATCTATCTATATATATATATATATATATATGTTTGTGTGAGTGTCAATGTGTGTGTGCGCGCGCGTCTGTCCCTATCTATCTATTTCTTTATCAGTTTCAGTATTTTCCTATCTATCTGCCTATCTCGATCTATCTACCTACCTATCTATTTCAATCTGTTTTTGTCTATGTATCTATCTACCTGCCTATCTATCTCAATCTGTCCCTATCTATCTCTCTCTCTCTCTCTCTATATATATATATATATATATATATATATATCACAGTCTTTTCCTATCTCTCTAGCTGTCTGACATATATATATATATATATATATATATATATATATATATATATATATATATATATATGTACCAGTCTGTTCCTATCTATCTATCCCAGTCTTATCCTATCTATCTATCCATCTATATATATATATATATATATATATATATATATATATATATATATATATATATATATATATATATATCTGTCATTGTGTCTATCTGTCCATCTCATTCTGTTCTTTTAAGTTTAAGCGTCTAATGATTTTTTTTATTTCAACAACAATACATAATATAACACAATATAACAACTTACGCCTTTGGCAATTTCAACCATGGAAAGATTAATAATCAAACATTATTTGAAGCCTATTACGAAAATGGACGTTCAACTAGAAATTGAATGAGAAGTTCCCCCGTCGCATCATCTCTCAAAACAGCGAAGTCAATTGGCCACCACGATCGTACAACTTGAGGCCTTTAGATTTCTTCCTTTGGGGTCATCTCAAAAGTAAGGTCTATGCCAAAAAGCCAACAACAATTCAACAGCTGAAGGACGAGATAATAAGTCATGTTGGTGAGATTGAGGAGCAACTATGCAGAGACGTCATCAAAAATTTTGACCATCGAGTGGAGGTGTGCCACTGAAGGCTTAGCGGACATTTGGGCGATATTATTTTTCTCACATAATTTCCATGACTTAAATAACACGATCCAATAGAGAAATAAATAAATTTTCACCAATAACACTGATGTATTTACTGCTGACTTTGATCCGTCTTAATAAAGCACCTTTTATATATAACACGTCTTAATGAAATCCCCTTATATATCATCCGTCTTAATGAAACACCCTTTGTAACCAAAAAGAAAAAGAGTCATAAAATATTCAGCATAAAATTTGGAGTTGTTTCTCCACACGCTGTTAAAATTTGAAATCATTTCAGATTACGATATATCATTTGGTTTCACTTTTTTTTATATAAATAGCTTCAAGTACTTATAGTTTGTGTTTATTCTTTTTGGGTTTTTTTGGACAAGTATGGAGGTTTTTTTCAAGTAGTATTTTCCTGAATTGCGAATGTTGAGAGGTATGCTGTTGTAAATGTCTAGAAATGTTGGAGATGTTATTCAAATGAATATTTAGCCTACGTGAAAGTGCTGTTTTCGTGATATTATTTTTATCGCTGGAGATACAATCTCCCAGAGGACATTTAAATTTAACAACAATGTTGGTTTTCAGCACACGTTAGTGGGCGGGGAGGAGTCGTTACGGATGATTTTATTGGATATAGTGGATTTAGTCGACTATATAATTAATTTTATTTTTTTACGAAGATCTGTGGTGGATGTATTGCTTTTACTAATTTTTTTAGGATATTTTCGTCTTGTTTATATTTAGCATGCATTTCGTTGCGATATAAGAGGTTGATAAGATAAGGATAAGGATTAGTTGGGGGAGTATTATGTTCTATTCATTTAGTATCGAGATCTCTGATGGAGCATCTTAATTGTTCATCGACGAAATACACACACACACACACACACATACATATATATATATATATATATATATACATATATATATATATATATACATATATACGGTTTGGTCGGTTTCTCACTCAACTTCGCCCCACACATAATAATCAAGGGTTCCGTTTACCAAATTTCAATCAAAAGGCTTGGGTGGGGCATGGTTTTCAGGTATTTTCCAAAGGTGCCGCTCTCTAGGTGTTGAATAAACACAAATCTATCTATCTATCTATCTATCTATCTATCTATCTATCCTCAGTCTTTTCATATCTATCTATCTATCTATCTATCCTCAGTCTTTTCATATCTATCTATCTATCTATCTATCTATCTATCCTCAGTCTTTTCATATCTATCTATCTATCTATCTATCTATCTATCTATCTATCTATCTATCCTCAGTCTTTTCATATCTATCTATCTATCTATCTATCCTCAGTCTTTTCATATCTATCTATCTATCTATCTATCTATCTATCTATCTATCTATCTATCTATCTATCCTCAGTCTTTTCATATCTATCTATCTATCTATCTATCCTCAGTCTTTTCATATCTATCTATCTATCTATCTATCCTCAGTCTTTTCATATCTATCTATCTATCTATCTATCCTCAGTCTTTTCATATCTATCTATCTATCTATCTATCCTCAGTCTTTTCATATCTATCTATCTATCTATCTATCCT
>OZ038518.1:13600756-13608256 GCA_964036315.1 Acanthosepion esculentum
ATTATTATATTTTTATTACATATAAATTACAATAAAAACATTTTACATCGCTCCACAAAAACCTTAATATTTCAGTACTTAAATGGTACTTCGTCAGGCGATGGTAGTTGACTAATTAGTCATCTACCATCGTCTGACGAAGTACAATCTTAGTACTGAGACATGAAAGATTTTTTGTAGCGATGTAAAATGTTTATTGTAATATATATATATATATATATATATATATATATATATATATATATATATATATATATATATGAGAACTCTGAAGTCAACACCAGCGACAGTTTGTTTCACGTGAACAGTGATAGATAGATATTTTATAATAATTTTCTTGTAACTTCTTACAATAAAAATATTAATATAATATATATGTGTGTGTGTGTGTGTGTGTGTGTGTGTGTGTGTGTGTGTGTGTGTGTGTGTGTGTGCATTTCATTGCGCCTTCTCAGGCTAACGTTCTCAGCTGACATGAAGTGGAAAGACAACTGAATCCATTGCTAGGTCAGCTGCTCAAGAAATTTGATTCAATGTGTCGTGCGATACAATATTTGTCTCCAGTATCTATCATACATATCTATGATTAAACCATTCGCCCATGCTTAGAATATTGCTGCCACATATGGTCCGGTGCTCCTTGATAAGATCCAAAAAAGAATCAGCAATATTATTGGTCCTGATCTGGCCGCTTGGCTTCAGTTGTCTGCCTGTGTATCCTCTATACATACTTTCATGGTAATTTTCGGATTAGGTACGTAGACTCTTTGAATTTAAGCCCAGTATTAGACTGGCATCGAGATCTCATTAATTTACAATTGAGCTGGCTAGATGTAGCCATAAGTTCTCGCTTGTGGAACTCCCTTCCGGCTCCATGCTTTCCAGCCAAATTTAATCGGCGAAAATTTAAATGCAATGTCAATCGCTATCTACTTTCCTCCTGATTACTCTTTCCTCTTCCCGCTCATTATAAACGTTTCTGTTCCTGATTCCTCCACAGCCTGTAACCCTTTGTGTCTTAGTCGCATTACTGCCTTGCATATAATATATATAATCCGGTTTTCGCTTCCTACGAGGGTGTAATGAAAAGTTCTCGGTCAAACGCAATTTCCAGAAATCCTATCAAATAGGAAAGCGGGTTTTCTTTTTTTTAGAATCCTTTGTCTATCGGGACGAGAACTTTTCAACACGACCTTGTCGTTGATGTCGCCTTAATATAGAATTTTAATATTGTTGAATTTTATCGATTTTAATTTCCACTGTAGTTGAAGTTCTTTTCTGTCTTTTCTCCGTTTTTAAAGAAAAAGTACTTTAATCTGAAACCATCCAAGTTAATTCTGGAAGGTGGGGGTCTGCGTTGCTTTATGACAAAGGATAAAATATACAAATTTCGCCTCCCTCCTCCTCCTCCTCCTCCTCCTTTTTCTTTTAACCTATATATACGACCCTCTCCTTCTTTTTACTTCCAACTCTCTCTTATGTCAACTTCTGTCTCCAACTTTTTCTCCCTATATTTCCCCCCTCTCTCTTTTTACTCTCTTGTCTCTCCTTCCCAAATCTTCTCTCCACTTTCTCTCCTTCTCTCCCCCTCAGTCATCCTCTTTTCTTACTGCCTTCCATTCTTACTTACTCACTCTCTCTTCCTCTCCTCCTATATAACCATCTATCTATCTTTCTTTGCTCTCCCTCATTTTCCCTTCTTTCTTTCTATCCTTCGTCTCTCTAACTTTACTTCCTTTCTCTCTCTCTCTCTCTCTCTTTCCCACCTTCTCTTCTTCCTCCCACTTTCTATCCTTATTTCCACTCTCTTTCTCCGTCCTTCCTCCTCTTTCCGATCCTCCCCCTCTCTCTCTCTCTCTCCCTTCTCCTCTATAACCTGTCTCCCTCTTCCTATCACCTCCTCTCTATTCCATGTCTAGTTCCTTTCCCCCTCTCTCCTCTTTTCTTTCCTCCACTTTCACTCCTCCTTTCTCTCTATTCCTCCTTATCTCTCTTAATGTCATCCTCCATCTGTCTCCCTCTTCCTCTGCTCTCCTTTTATCTTCTTTTTCCTCTTCCTCCCCATCCTCTATCTTTCCCTCCATTCTCCCTCCTCCTCTCACTATTCTTCTCATTTATTTCTTCTCCCCCCTCTCTCTCTCTCTCTCTCTCTCTCTCTCTCTCTCTCTCTCTCTCTCTCTCTCTCTCTCTCTCTCTCTCTCTCTCTCTCTCTCTCTCTCTTTTCATTCAATTCAGCGAAAATGTATTCAAAATTATAAGGACGACCTGAAAGCCCAGACAGCAATGGTTTATCTTACAAAATGCATATGTATGTGTTTCGACGTGTTTTGTTGATAATCCTCTGTTGGTGCGAGGCAGACACACAGACAGACAGTGAATAAGAGAGAGCGAAAGAGATTACATCTCTTTCTTCAGTAATGATTCATTTCGGGGAGGGGGGCAGTTATACGTCAGAGGAAATGAGAAAAAATATTTCAAATGAGAAACAGACATTGATGAAGGCAGCAGCTTTTTCAAAAGCTACTCAATGTAACTCTCTCTCTCTCTCTCGTTCGCACTCTCTCTCTTGATCTCTCTCTCTCTCCCTCCCTCTCTCTCGCTCTCGCTCTCTCTCCCTCCATCTCTCTCTCGCTCTCCCTCCCTCTCTCTCTCTCCCATCTATCTCGCTCTCTCTCTCCCTCCATCTCTCGTTCTCTCTCCCTCCCTCTCTCTCGCTCTCTCCCTCCCTCTCTCTCGCGCTCTCTCCCTCTCCCTCTCTCTCTCCATCTCTCTCCCTCTCTCTCCCTCCCGCCCTCTCTTTCCCTCCCTCCCTCTCGCTCTCTCTCTCTTCAATCTTATTAGACGAGAAACAACTTTCTGAGCAAGATTAACAGCAACAACAACAATAATAATAACAGTATTTTATTTTCTCTTCATTGTCCTTCTACCTTTTATATTAATCATTATTTTTAGAATTGCTTTTACTATCGTCATACTTAAGATGAATGCAATAGCTTTTGTAATAATGTCTATTAAAACTAATATATAACACTAAATCTTTAATGTATGTATGTGTGTTCCCGAAGTACCGAAATAACCCAACGAATTAAGGGCCACATTATACCTTGAATCACTGCCGAGTGCAGTGCCAAATTTCATTCAAATTAGACAAGGGGATCTTAAGCTGGGGCCTTTTTTTCTGTTTTTACGGCATTTTTAATAGGAAATTCAGTATTTGTTTTCCGTCCGGGGTATGACGATAAACTACATCCAACAGCAAGACCTCTGATCTGGGGCTTTTGAGAAGTGTGGAACCACCTCTTAATTGCTGGTATTTCCAGGTCCACCCTGACCCGGGATGGTATCACCTGTTAGGGTCCCATCTATGGATAAATAGTTAACCCTCAAACTGTGGTCAAAATACTATGGAAGTGTAAAAATAGGTTTTACTACCAGCAATAAATTTATGATGAAAAAATTACTACCAGCAATATATTTTTAAAAAAAAGAATATTACCAGCAATAACAATCTTGTCGGCATTAAATAACCCATTGAGGTGTTGATATGCCGTAAAACAAAATAAACCAAATCAATATATACTGAGATAGATAGATAGATAGATAGATAATATTACCAGCAATAAAAATCTTGTCGACATTAAATAACCCATTGAGGTGTTGATATGCCGTAAAACAAAATAAACCAAATCAATATATACTGAGATAGATAGATAGATAGATAGATAGATAGATAATATTACCAGCAATAAAAATCTTGTCGACATTAAATAACCCATTGAGGTGTTGATATGCCGTAAAATAAAATAAACCAAATCAATATATACTGAAATAGATAGATAGATATTACCAGCAATAAAAATCTTGTCGACATTAAATAACCCATTGAGGTGTTGATATGCCGTAAAACAAAATAAACCAAATCAATATATACTGAAATAGATAGATAGATATTACCAGCAATAAAAATCTTGTCGACATTAAATAACCCATTGAGGTGTTGATATGCCGTAAAACAAAATAAACCAAATCAATATATACTGAAATAGATAGATAGATAGATAGATAGATAGATAGATAGATATTACCAGCAATAAAAATCTTGTCGACATTAAATAACCCATTGAGGTGTTGATATGCCGTAAAACAAAATAAACCAAATCAATATATACTGAGATAGATAGATAGATAGATAATATTACGAGCAATAAAAATCTTGTCGACATTAAATAACCCATTGAGCTTGATATGCTGTAAAACAAAATAAACCAAATCAATATATACTGAAATAGATAGATAGATAGATAGATAGATAGATAGATAGATAGATAGATAGATAGACAGATAGATAGACAATTAGATAATATTACGAGCAATAAAAATCTTGTCGACATTAAATAACCCATTGAGGTTGATATGCCGTAAAACAAAATAAACCAAATCAATATATACTGAAATAGATAGATAGATAGATAGATAGATAGATAGATAGATAGATAGATAGAAAGATAGATAGATAGATAGATAGATAGATAATATTACCAGCAATAAAAATCTTGTTGACATTAAATAACACATTGAGGTTGGTATGCCGTAAAACAAAACAAACCAAAACCAAAGCATTTGTTCTTGATACACATTATTATATCAATCTGCTTATATGAACAAACTCTTGCATATGTGTGTGAAAAATAAACACTCATAATACACTATTAAAAACATTATTAAATAAATTTAATTATGCATAACAACATTTATTTATACAATTTTCTATATTTTAGTAGAACTTTTTAATAAACGACTATTTGAAAGGTGAAGAACCTATATGTGTCACATGACTTGATGGTAAATAAATAAATTCACGCTGATTTGCTGCCGTTATGTATTTTGAAATAAACGTGAAGAAGAAACAAGTATGTATAATAAAAATATACTTATTTTGCAAAAAGAGAACACCTGTTTTAAGCTATTACGCCAAAGTTTCACGCAATGTGATCACTATGAAACCCACTGGAATAATAAACCTTCTTTTCATGTCTTTAGTATTAAATATTAATTTTTTATTCTAATTAATTTTTATGGAAGAAATTTCTCTTTTTTATGTAAAGAAGTAAAACATGTATCTGATGATATCGTAAAATAATTTATTTTCATATTTTAAATCAGGATATATTTGCATTAAGTCATTTTTGAAGGTTTTAATTCGTTTTGAGGCGGATAAAATATTTATTATTAACTAATAATTAATAAAAAAAAAATATGCTTATTATTTTGAAAAAGACGACACCTGTTTTAAGCTATTACTCCAAAATTTCCGGCAACGTTTATATATGAAACCCAGTAGAACAATAAACCTTCATCTACCGTCTTCGAATATAAATTAAAATGTGAAATTAATAATAAAATTGAGAATACTGTTACCTCATTATTTTGTATCATGAAAAGAAACCCAACAAGTTTATGGGTGGGATCTAGATGACGAGGGTCATTCAATAAATAGGTTGAAATTTTCGGTATAAGGACTTCTAATACAGATAGAAGCTTACTTCTTTTTTTTTTTTTTTTTTTTTTGTTTTACTTCTTTTTCACATGGATTTAATTTCTTTTGCAGATTAAAAAAACAAACTTTGAGAGTTTTGGCGATTAACAAAGATGGCCGACCAAGAAGCATGCTCCAGGATTGAACAGCGGTCAGTTATCAAGTTTTTGGTTGCTGAAGGGTGCAAACCAGTTGAAATTCATAGGAGAGTGTCAACTGTGTATGGTGCCACATGTTTCAGCCAAAAAATGTCTACAAGTGGGCTAAATTGTTTAAAGAAGGACGGAGCAGTGTTTAGGATGAAGACAGGCCTGGGAGGCCTACAGAAGTGAGGTCTCCTGAGGTGATAGAATCAGTCAATGACCTAATTCAGTCTGGCAGAAGGGTGACAGTGGATGACATTGCAAGGACTTTGAGCTTATCTGTTGGGACAAACGCAGGGGTCATCAGTCAGAAGGAGTCATCTTGCATCATGACAACGCAAGGCCTCACACAGCAGCCCAAACGGTGCAGACCATCAACGAGCTGGGCTGGGAACTGCTCCCTCATCCCCCTTACAGCCCAGACCTTGCCCCTTCAGACTTTCACCTGTTTGGTCTCTTGAAAGCGTCCACTAGAGGCAGGAAGTTTAAAAGTGACGATGAAGTCAAAAGTGTTGTGAGTGACTGGCTGAGACATCAGTCCAAAGATTTTTACGCTGAGGGAATACGGAAGCTTATGCACAGATGGTAAAAGTGTGTGACAGTGCTGGGAGACTACACTAAAAAAAGTAAGCTTCTATCTGTATTAGAATTCCTTATACCGAAAAATTCACCTTATTTATTGAATGACCCTCGTATAATATATATATAGATATATATATATATATATATATATATATATATATATGTGTGTGTGTGTGTGTGTGTGTGTGTGTGTGTGTGAAGAAATATACTCTTAAGATGTGCTATATTTATGGGATAAAGTGCTCAATATCAGTGATAGAGCGTGTGTAAATATAAAAGTGAACATAGAAGTCAACACTTAGAGGCGACAGTCTGTTTCATGCTAGATGCAATCGTCAGGCCATTATCTATGTTCACTTTTATATATATATATATATATATATATATATATATATATATATATATATATATTCCTATGTATGTATATATATTTCTATGTATGTATGTATATATAGTAGACCACCCATAAACTTGTTGTGTTTATGAACACATTGAGTATAGATCGCAATCCGACAGAGCGATAAAAAAATAGATACACACTGGTTTGCCGCCGTTACACGTTTTGAAATAAATGCGAGGAGAAAACAAGTATGTATAATAATATATAATTGACTATTGCATATTATCTAATTAATACTGTATAGTGTGAGGAAAGTGATATGTGAGGAAGGTAATAATAATTATTAAAATGTGTAATTAATAATAAAATTGATAATATTGTTACCTCATCATTAACTGCTTTTAAAAGAAACCCAGCGTGTTTATGGGTGGTCTAGTAGCTATTATTATTACAAGCATAATACCCGTCAAATATTACAGGATTACTTATGTATGGACTGGTACTTCTACCTAAGATCAGTGTTTGTTATGCTGAAAAAGAGGCCACCGTCCGAGTGGACACTTACAGACTGGGGAATAAACCTATCGTATATCGAACTATTCGACTCCGGTGTAAAATAGATGTATACTTATTTTTTTTTTACTATTATGTTAGCCTGACCAATGCTACCTATTTTCAATCAAACGTAAACCGGACCTATATCAACCAATATACATACATATATATATATATATATATATATATATATATATATATATATATATGTGTGTATATATATATATGTGTGTGTGTGTGTGTGTGTGTGTGTGTGTATATATATATATATATATATATATATATATATATATATATATATATATATATATATATATATATATTCTGCTTATGCGTTATTTTTA
>OZ038518.1:13613256-13625756 GCA_964036315.1 Acanthosepion esculentum
GAATCGTTTTTTGCAGACGGAAGCAGTTAATATATTTGTGTTTTCTACTAGTATGTTTCTAATGGAGTCTGGTAAATTTGTGTGCGTGTTTAAATGCGTTCTAATGGAGCTGACACAAGAAAACTTAAGAGCACAAGAAAAAACTTAAGAACACAAGAAAAATTAAATAAAAAGCTCAATCGTAGTACCTTGTCTGTCGTTTTTAATGTAACATGTATATATATATATATATATATATATATATATATATATATATATATATATATATTTGGTGCATTCTAAATTTCTTAGCACAGACTCTCCAGCCGTGTCTACGTCTTCAGTCGACCGTGAATGGATGAACATCACTTCTGCTTTCTGGATCAAACCAAACACAACGTGGGCAGGAAGCAGGATTAAACCAGTGGACCGGTCGAATGATCTACGGATGCTCAGGGGACCTACGGTCACTCCCTTTAGTTCGGTTAAGACCGAGCGGACACCCCAACCCAGAGAGTAAGGCGTCGGTGGTTGAGTGTTAGACATGGACTGAACATGTAAACAACGGCGAAGTTATAACGAAAATGAAAAGGAAAAGATACCCATACTTAACATCAAGAAGAGACAGTTGAAATTTCTAGGGCACATAGTGAGGAAAGAGGGCTTAGAAAATCTGATACTCACAGGACAGGTTGAAGGCAAGATGAACAAAACGACGCATATGGTACCTAACGAGTCTGGGTAAATGAGTGGCGAGATAGAGTTTAGGAGAAATAACAGAAAGACAAAATTTGTTAAGAGCGACAAAGGATAGGAAATTGTGAAGAGCCGTGATCGCCTACACCTTGAAAGGACACGGCACATAGAAGAAGAAGAACCATTTTTCTAATTGCCAATAATTTTATTAGTAGACTTACCGTATACACTCGTGTATAAATCGGCTTCGTGTATACAATGAGCCCTGATTTGTTTTGCTTTAATTTTCAATTTAAAAAATTACCTGTGTATAATGGAACCAATCTCTGAAAATGCATGATTTTTAACCTGTGCAAAACATTGCCTGTGTATAGTGCGATCCCCTATTTTTGCTTAAGAAAATGATCATAAAAAACTCGCACGATACTCGACTATATACGGCATTTTATGTATGAGGGTGGGTTGAAATGTTCATATGAAGGAGTGATGCTAGAACTGTGAAATCTTGTATGAATTAATTTCAACTCTTCTTATTAGTAACTGCATTTTTGCTTTATTTGTATTTTTATTTCATTAGTATTTTATTTCATTGGTATTTTTACATTATTAATATTATGATTTTATTAGTGTTTTTATTTTATTAGTATTTTTACGTTATTAATATTTTAATATTTTGAATTTGTTCATATTTTTATATTATTAGTATTTTTATTTTATTAATATTTTATTTTATTAGCATTTTATTTCCTTACTATTTTACTTTACTAGTATTTTTATTAGTATTTTATTTCATTAGTATTTTTACTGTCTTAGTATTTTTATTGGTATTTTATTAGCATTTAATTTTATAAATATTTTTGATTTATTATTATGTTTACTTTATTAATATGTTTATTTTATTCTGTTTATTTTATTCGTATTTTTGCTTTATTAGTATGTTTTATTTTATTAATATTATTTTACTTGTATTTTTTGTTAGTATTTTTATTTTGTTACAATTTTACGTTATTAGTATTTTAATTTATTAGTATATTTATTATATCAATATTTTTATTTTATTAGTATTTTTATTTTATTAGTATTTTCATCATCATTATCGGCTCAGATTGTGGAATCGGAGAGCCGAGTTCGAATTCCAGTCAGATCCATTACATTCACTTACGTGCTAATACCCTTGGGAAAGGCATGAATCCTTTCTTCTCCCTCCCGCTATGGGTAAATAGCAGGACAAACCGGGTTCTATAGCCTTGGATGGCAACTGGTCTACCGCAGAAAGAAATGACAACCTACAGCGGGAAGAAATCTGCCTCGTCAGTCATGTATCGAAAGATACATGATCGCCTAAGTGTGTATCCCGCATGGCGCATAACTGACTGATTTATCACCAGACGCGTAATATTCTTTTCGTACTTTCTCCTTCATTGGGGTACACTGTATACCATCTCCTTCGCTAGCTCCTAGGTATTTATAGGCTTCAACTTGTTCTAGTTCCCTAATCTCTGTGACAAAATCTCGATCTACTGAGTGTGTTTCTCCCTTTCTTGAATGTTACTTTTACAAATTTATCTAATCCGAAATGCATACCGATGTCATCACGGAAACATTTTACATTATTTAGGAGACCCTTAAACTCTTTGTCGTTTTTGGCGAAGAATTTGATATCGTCCATATAGAATAGGCGATTAAACGCTTTCTTTTTTTTACTTTCTATCCATAGTTATTACTGTTTAGTTCATGCGAAAGGGGGATTAAGGGCAAACTGAACAGAAGGGGTAACCGAGAGTCTCCTTGTAAGATTCCTCGTCGGATATTCAAATAATTGGAAGGGGCAGTACCTTTGGTGTGATTCAGGTATAACGGTTTTCCAGAGATTCATGTGATATTAAGGAAATTTACTATCACCGAGGAGTCTTTGTACATTTTGAAAGCCTTAAGGATCCAGGAAGTGTAGCACTCTATCAAAGGCTTTACGGTAATCTACCAAAGCTGTACTGAGATTTCTACCTTTTTTACTGCAATTTTCCAGGATCATTTTATTTCATAATCTTATGAACTTCTTCGACATCCCCTCTGTTCCAGAGGAAGAATGCTGTTTTCATCGAGAAAAGAGCAAATGCAGTTCGTCAGGACAGACGTGATAAACGTTGTGGGCAGACATGTTATTGGCCTATAATTTTTTGGAGCGTATGTTTCAACAGTTTTTGATAGGAGATATGTAACACTTTTAGTGATCCATTCTGAAATTTCATTGGGGTTATTAATTAGCATTGATAAAGTTCATGCAAGAGTTTTATAGGTTGATGACAGATAATAGAACCAAAAGTTGGGTACGTTGTCATTTCCTGGGGATTTCCTAATATTATTCTTGGTTATTGATGTGGACCCGAAGTAGGAACCACGGAAGGAAAACATGGAACACGGGTTAGAGGTAAGAAAGATATATTAAACAGAAAAGTTACAAAGAGTAGTGTAAGCAGTGCTTACTATCCAGTGGTGTCCGATATTGGTATCGTACGCGGCTGCGCATTACTGGTGCTACTACTCCCCTGATACTACCATTCACATAATGATATAGTACTGGGAGAGTCCATGATGTAGGAAAGTATTGGTCTCACAACAGTTATATGCTTTTCCATTCTTGCACATTCTTTATTTCTTGTTCCCGTTTGTTCCACTCTGCATTTGGGTTGCTCCAAATATTCTCCATAAATCTTTACACTTCTTTAATAAATGATGGCCTTTTGATTTCTATAACTGCTTTTCCAATTTCCCCGTAAAAGTTCTTGAGGTCCGTTTGAAATATCTTATTTTGTCGATAGAACTTAAAACGCTTTTCATATCGTCTTGTTTTCTGTGCCTTTAATTGCGGCTTCTGTTTAAGTAATTCCCTGGTTGTTTGAATTTCATTTACTGCTTTAATTTTATATTTCTGCTTGTTTTCGTGTTGAGACATTTGAATTTCTTGAAATCTCATCTAGTACCGATAACTCACATGTGATTTCCTTAATTTCTCACTTTAATTTTGCTTCCCAAGTGGGCTCTTCTTGTCTCTTGTTTAATCTTTCATTTGTCTTGATTTTGAAATCTTCAGTAGCTGCCAGTCCTGTTGCATATATGACATTATTTATCTGTGATGTTTTCTAATGGACTGTCCATTAACAATGTCGTGTTATATGTTTGCACAATATGTTTATTGAACTTTGACATGATAATTTTTGGAAGCCAGTCTCTTTCTGACATTTGTGTGTGAGTTGCTTTGCTGATTATTTGAATGATGTGGTTTTTCGCTTCAGTGATTTCAATTTTGTTCTTTTCAAGGAATTCTGCTCTAATGTCTTTTAATTCATCTTCATCAGTGACAGAAACTGAATCAGTGCAATTTTTTATCTCGCAGCTAGATCCTTCCGTTTTATTTTCAGAGAGATCATTATTTCGTATCTCATTTATTTTAGTTATTTAATGAGACATCATTAACTGTTCGCCTCCTCATTCTCCAACTTCTTCTTCTTATTCACTTCCGCATTCTTCTTCTTCACCTCCTCATTATTATTACTATTATTCCGCTTCTTCTTCTTCTTCTTCTTCTTCTTCTTCTTCTTCTTCTTCTTCTTCTTCTCCTCCTCCTCCTCCTCCCCTTCCTTCCTCCTCTTCTTCTCCTCCTCCTCCTCCTCCTCCTTCTTCTTCTTCTTCTTCTTATATTTCTTCTTCTTCTTCTCCTCCTCCTTATTTTTCTTCTTCTTCTTCTTCTTCTTCTTCTTCTTCTTCTTCTTCTTCTTCTTCTTCTTCTTCTTCTTCTTCTTCTTCTTCTTCTTCTTCTTCTTCTTATTATTATTATTATTATTATTATTATTATTATTATTTTTTTTTTTCTTCTTCTTCTTCTTCTTCTTCTTCTTCTTCTTCTTCTTATGATTATTATTATTATTTACCTCCTCATTGTTCTTCTTCTTTTTCACCTCCTCATTATTATTACTATTATTCCGCTCCTTCTTCTTCTTTTTCTTCTTCTTCTTTTTCTTCTTCTTCTTCTTCTCCTTCTTCTTCTCCTCCTCCTTCTTCTTCTTCTTCTTCTTCTTCTTCTTCTTCTTCCTCCTTATGATTATTATTATTTACCTCCTCCTCCTTCTTCTTCTTTCCCCCTCCTGCTCCTCCTCCTCGTTATTATTATTTCTATTATTCAGCTCCTCATTCTTCTTCTTCTTTTTTTTCTCATTATTATTACTATTATTCACTTTCTACTTCTTCTTCTTCTTTTTCCCCTCCTCGGTATTATTTTCCTTGTTCACCCCACATTCTTCTATAATTATATTAAATGTTTTAGCCAAATATATTTGTTCGTGAATTGTTTGCTTTGAATACACAGCTACTCGTGCCAAGATGGCTGACAATACAGAGTATGTTGTGTTTCTTAAAATTGTGTTTCTGTAAATTCGACAACTACAAAGATACTTCACTGGCTGCCAGAGATCGTAAAGGGTTGTCTTTGGGAAAAATCAAAAACGAAGGATTTACAAAAATTGAGTAAAGCAAAGGTTGAACGTTTGAAAACGAAAGAAAGAAAGAAAGAAAGAAAGAAAGAAAGAAAGAAAGAAAGAAAGAAAGAAAGAAAGAAAGAAAGGGGTTAAATGGAAGAAATAGATAAAGGGAAGGAAAGAGAAAAGGGAGAAATCGAAAACAAAAAGAGTGAAAAAGAATGAAAATCAAATAAGAAAAATAAAGGCATTAAAAAAAGGTTCAAAGAAAGTAAATATTAATAAGAAAGAAAGAAAGAAAGAGAGATGAGTGCGGTCACTTTGAAGGACAAATGTGAGTAAGAAGAGACTGTAATCATTGTCTAAAAGTGTTAATGATTCTGTTGGCACAATATGTTTTGCTTGGTTCGAGCCGTGATGTCAGATGGCAAATTTCAGTCATGTTCTTTTAACATCGACCAAAGCTGCTATTGTTCCTATGAAACTGACCCTCGGCTATTGGACACTGATTCACTTATATACGCTCCGTTTCATGCGCAGACATCCGGTGGCAAACGAGCAAAATGCACATTGGTATAAGGAGAGACTGTTCAATGTTCTGAGTTGTGGCCAGAAACAATGGCGGCGTGTCGCTAACCGGAAGATGAAGAAACCGGATGAGAGGCGGGAAAATGGTTAATTTTCCGGTAGAATGTTTTCACCTAGTGAGAGAGATACAAAGATTAAAGAGAGAGGAAATAGAAAGAAAATGAAAAATCTGAAAGAAAATAGAGATAGAATGAGAGAGCAAGGTAAATGAAGATAACGAGCGAGTCGGAATGAAAAACAGGGGAAAAGAAATGAAAAAGATTCACTGCTAAAGAAACAAATATGAAAATGGAGAAAAGAAATGAAAACAAAATAAAACAGAAACTGAAAGGTAAGAAAAAAATAGGACTGGAGAATGTAATCCGAGAGAAAAAGAGACAATGTCTAACAATATTAGAGAGAATGAATTATGAAGAGAGGAGAGGAGTGCGTATAGAGGGAAATCGATAAAAAGGGTAGATGAAAGGGGTGTGGGGGGAATAAGAAAGAAAGAAAGAAAGAAAGAAAGAAAGAAAGAAAGTAAGAAAGTTGAATGAAAATAAAAGAAAACAAAGTATTACGTAAAGAAAAAGAGAAACAAATAACAAATAAAAAGTGAAAAAGAAGAACGGAAGAAAGACGAAGAGAGCAATGTATAAATAAGGAAGGCTCGAGAAAGAAAGAACAAAGAAAGAAGGAACGAAAACTCGAGAAAGAAAAGTTAATGGACGCAAAAGAAAGAAAGGCGTTACGTAAAGAGAAGTTAGAAAAAAATAAAAAGTGAAAAATGAAAGAAAGAAAGAAAGAAAGAAAGAAAGAAAGAAAGAAAAAACAAAAGAAAAAAGTCAAAATACTCGAGAAAGAAAGAAGGAAAGAAAGAAAGAAAAAAGAATGAAAGAACGAAAGAGAAAAATAAAAAGACTCGAGAAAGAAAGAAAGAAAGAAAGAAAGAAAGAAAGAAAGAGAGAAAGAAAGAAAGAATGAAAGAAAGAAAGAATTTACATAAAAGAAAAAAGAAGACTCGAGAAAGAAAAGTTAATGGACGTAAAAGAAAGAAAGGCGTTACGTAAAGAAAAGTTAGAAACAAATAAAAAGTGAAAAATAGAAGAAAGAAAGAAAGAAAGAAAGAAATAATGAAAGAAAATGAAAGAAACAAAGAACGAAAGAAAAAAGTAAAAAGACTCGAGAAAGAAAGAAAGAAAGAAAAAAAATGAAAGAAAGAACGAAAGAAAAATTAAAAAGAAAGTAAGAAAGAAAGAAAGAAAGAACGAAAGAAAAAAGTAAAAATACCCGAGAAAGGAAGGAAGAAAGAAAGAAAAAGAATGAAAGAAAGAATTTACATAAAAGTAAAAAGAAGACTCGAGAAAGAAAAGTTAATGGACGTAAAAGAAAGAAAGGCGTTACGTAAAGAAAAGTTGGAAAAAAATAAAAAGTGAAAAGAAAGAAAGAAAGAAAGAAAGAAAGAAATTACATAAAAGAAAGAAAGAACGAAGATTCGAGAAAAAACTAATGGGCGTAAATTAAAGAAAGACGTTACGTAAAGTTAGAAACAAATAAAAAGTGAAAAAAGAAAGAAAAGAAAGAAAGAAGGAAAGGAGGAAAGTAAAAAAACAAGAAAGAAGGAATTTACAAAAAAGAAAAAGAAGACTCGAGAAAGAAAAGTAGAAAAAATAAGAAAGGAAAAGGGAAAGAAAGAAAGAATGAAACTTCTATATGGGTTGACTGACATTACATTGCAGTTTGTCTTTCATTGTTTCATTTCTAATGTCATTTTCTTGTTTCTTAAAACGTTCTCTAACCTTTTAGATAGGTACTTCCACGAGATCGCTAAAAATCAGCATACCCTGATGAAAACATGCTTCAAACGTAATGAAAACATTTTTATCGTTAAATTTATTATGTTATTATTAAGAGGAAGGCTCAAAGTATTTTTTTGATATTTCATTAAATGTTTTACTCCTTTTTAAAACATTCGTAATTTTCATTAAAAAACTTTTTTTGCGTTTTTGTGCATTAATTTCGAAATTCTTGTAAAATCAAATCATTGTCAGATTTTAATTAAATCTTCAGAACTTATTCACAAAGGAATTAAATTATTTTTCAATGTTTTTTTATTAAAAATTTGGTAAAAATATTTTTTTATTTTACATATGTTTCTCCCCCTTACTTAATTTTATGAAAGCTTGAGAAATTCGAGATAATTTTTAGTGACTATATTAATTAAAATCAGAATTCTTTTTTTAAGAATTTAAATCACAGATTTTTTTAAAAATTTTTTATGCAAAATCGTAGCCAGTCTTACCAAAAATCTGTTCTGAATCGAAAAATAAAAAATGCAATAAAACTAAGACTTTATTTAATTAGAGAAGCTTTTAATTGCTTTTATGAATATATATTATATTATAAAGAAAATCTTTTCGATGAAAAATGAATTTTTACAAGATTTATTTTCATTTTTTACAATTTTTACAATTTAAAATTAAATAATTCAGAAAGATTTTGAATCTTTTAAAGTTCAATTTGGATGAGATCATTCTTAGGGAATATTGTTATTAAGTAAAACTATATTTACTAATCATATATTATAAAGCTTATTACAATCTGAAGACCCCGACTATTTTTAAAACAATTTCGATTTGTTTTTATATATGTATATAGATGCAGAATTCCTGAAGTATGGATGTACAAACCGATAAATCTATTCTTAAAAGGTCACGTGTTTTAAGGCTTGTCAAAAAAAAACCCTAATAAAATTTATCGTCTGCTACACCATACTTAACTATGAACACGTTCGGCGGTCAATCCTCCGCCAATAAATCAATTAACACATCAAAAAAAACAAAATCCGGTACTTAGGAAATGCTTTTATACAATATTTTATGCTATAAGTTAGTAATTTTTTTTTTCAGGTCAGATTAACTTAACTTTAAATTTGCCAATTTTCCTCAAATAACGTTTCAGAAATATATATTTTATTTTGCAAGATTTTTAAAACGGAAAATTAAGTTTTGTTTACAAATGTCTAAAACAATGGCTGGCATTATCGATTTTACTAAAAATAAAAAGGCAATCTATTCCAATCAATATAATTTCTGTCTGAAATACACCAAAATATTTTGCTTACCGGGTATATTAAATTTAATTTTTCAGCTTTCATTTAAAACTAAATTGAAAGCTTCAAGAAAGCTTTTTCATTTTTAAAAATTGATTTTAAATCTTACGTATAGCCAATACGTGGAGGCGACTAAGAAGGCATATTTCGCTATTCCAATACACCTCGTATTTCTGTCATATTTTCTGTCTATAACACTTCACAATGTGTATGCGTTTTCTTTCTATGTCTGCCAGCAATATGGTGTAATCTACGTAGCATAAGCTTTGTGTTTCTCGCTCCTATATAAATTTGTCCATAAAGATCCTATTTCATGCCCCAGTATCTGTTACGAAGTCACGGTGTTCTTGCTCTGTTTCCGGTCTAATTCTGCTATGCAGAATATGGATGAGAATTTTAGATACGTAGCTCATAAAAACTGATTGTCTCTTAAGGTCTTCCAGTATTTCACCATTGTTGTTAATTTAATATTTCCATAATCTTATTGATCCGGGAATCGTCTAAGGCTGATAGTGTCTCGGTTACAATCATATCTGGTCTTGATGCTTTGTACCTGTTCATCTTGTTCAATGCCTATCTTAATTGAGATCCTAATATTTCAGATCTTTCCGTGATTTCATGTTTTCCATCTTTCGTTGTGGAAGAGTTCCCCCGGTGTATTTCTTCCATCTTGCTTTGACGTTCTTTAAGCTATAAACTTCTTTTTTCTTTTACTAAACGCAGAACAAAACTTTTGGGTTTAATGGAAACCGTTAGAGTCTAGTAAGATTATCAGACCCTTAGACTATTATCGGGTGGTTTGCAGGACCAACTCGAACTTTTATGGGTGTTCAAGAATGCCAAATCAAAAGCAAGAATGATAGGAACGGAACGGAACAGGTAAATAAAGGTGAGAGAGAGAAATATGAAAATTTTTTAAAAAAATTGCAGAAGGGGGGTAATTGTCGAGATGGGTAATTGTTAATAATCTCGTATCCTTTCGGTCTATTGTTCTCATTTGGATTGATATAGATGTTATTATAGACACAACGTTTCGACCAAGTACACCCTGGCCATCATCAGGTGGTCACTGGCTGATATGGAATTTTTGTCGAGATGGGTAACTGTCAATAATCTCGTATCCTTTCGGTCTATTGTTCTCATCTGGATTGATACAGATGTTATTATAGACACAACGTTTCGATCAAGTACGCGTTGGTCACCATCAGGTGTCCATTGATTAGCTGGTATGGGATTTTTATCGAGATGGGTAATTGTCAATAATCTCGTACCCTTTCGGATTATTGTTCTCGTCTAGATTGATGAAGATGTCATTATAGAGACAACGTTTCGACCAAGTACGCTCTGGTCATCCTCAGAAGATAGAAGGTGGAAAAAGGCGGGAATCTTTTTTTATTTTTTTATTTTTTTACAGTAATGTAAACCCGGGGTCACTTGCGATAGAAGGTTACCTTACGAGGCGGTTTATACAAATAGGAGGGGGGAGATAACGGTTAACCCTTGACTTAAAAAATATTGTAGTGATCGAGGAAACATCCCCTTGGGAGTCGCTTCCATCGGGTAGTGATTGGCAAGCAGATGGTGTTTGAGGGGAATACGGAGAGAATGTGGGTGGTTTGTTATAATGTAAGTGGCATGGTGGATCCTAGCCGTGAAGGTTAGACCTGGCGGAACCAAGGAATGTAGTTCGTTCGAGCAATTTTTCATTGAATTAGCGATAGAGCAACGAGAGGCCCGCCTGTATGACAGAGGCCGGAGTGTGGAAAATAATTCGTCACCCACAAGGACTCGGAGACGCCTTTGAACTCTATCGAGACTGGGAGATGACAACTGGGTAGCATCCGCCAGGATATAACAACATTACGCCATTTCAAGGTAAAATAAAAAAGAAGTTTGAAAAGTCGAATAGAAAGAAAACATGAAGTTTGAAAGAAAGAAACTCCGAAAATTATAAAGACTCTCAAGAAGTTTATGACAGCCTCGGGAAGTGGGGGGGGGTAGACAAGCAACCACGAGCACTGGGCGGTGTATAGTACCGTGTGCGTTAATGTGAGTTTGTATTAGAAACACGTGTGTAACTCCTGGTAGAATATTAAAAGGTCCAACTGCAAGAAAATGACCGGACTTGATTTAAGTCCAACTGCAGATAAAAAATGACAAACAAAACCGATATATATATATATATATATATATATATATATATATATATATATATATATATATATATATATACAGTACTGTTTCGCTGTATCACAGCTCCTCAGTGCGACTAGACTTCCGAATGCCTTAAGCCAGGATTGAAACACAACTAATTTGGTGTCAGCCATAGCTATCTTCACTCGGTAGAGTTACACAACTAAATCTAGCGTATTGTTTTTACAAGAGTAAACAAATGCCAATCAACCAAAGTGCTCCATTCATTTTACTGAAGAGCTTTGCATTAGTGCAGGTGGCTGTTGTTTATAGAATTAACTTATCACTCAACAGTGCTCAATTGAAATGTAAACAAATATATGCATTAACATCAAATTACAAAGGACATAGACAAGAATACTTGTGTGTGTGTGTGTGTGTGTGTGTGTGTGTGTGTGTGTGTGTGTGTGTGTGTGTGTGTGTGTGTGAACATTTGTGTTTGTTCTTTGGTGAATGTTCGTACGTACGTGTATGTTTGTAATGTTCGTAGCGTCTTCCCAGAAGTGGGAAACGCTGTCTTTTGTGAATAGCTCACATTGTAACGGTGTTCGCTGAAATGAAGAAATGAAAAAGAGGATTTACCTCACTTCCACGCGAGGTGGGATGCGGCACGAGGCCTGAAAGAACGAGAGCGAGGCAAGAAGTCACCCAGTATTTATAGTATAGGGAGAATGACCTCTAGTGACAATTTGGGAATTAAGGAGGAGGTAACTCCAACAATATGAAAACTGGGTAGCACCCGTCAAAATATAACAGCAGTACGCCATTTCAAGGTAAATTTTTTTTTTTTTAAGTTTGAAAAGTCGAAAAGAAACAAAACATAAAGTTTGAAAGTAAGAAACTCCAAAAATTATACAGACTCTCAAGAAGTTTATGACAGCCCCGGGGAGTAGACAAACAACTGCGAACACTGGTCGGGAACAGGCAAAACGCATTGTAGACATCGGATGAGTAAAATTAGTAAGACTGTTTGGTGTTGTCTTCGTTTGGATTATTATCAAGATGGCACTTCACGCCACCGAGGTTCACACAAAAATATCGTTGGCTGTGTTTTAAATAAAGTTGGTCTTGTCAGGCATGGAGATATCCGCTTCTATATCCAACTGGCTTTAGTAGTTTTAAAATACCGGCTTTCGTTATTTCTGTCTCTCTGAGAAGAAAGCATCAAAACGGTTATTCAGTTGCATCGACGATTTAAGCAGCGTCAAAGATATAATTGATGACAGCAAATATTTACAAGATAGATAGTTAGATATGAATAGACTTAGACAGACAGACTAGAATAAGATAGATAGATAGATAGGAACAGACTGTGATAGATATATAGATATATACATAGATAGGAACAGAATGAGATAGATAGATAGATAGATAGATAGATAGATAGATAGATAGATAGATAGATAGATAGATAGATAGGAACAGACTGTGATAGATATATAGATATATACATAGATAGGAACAGAATGAGATAGATAGAT
>OZ038518.1:13630756-13680756 GCA_964036315.1 Acanthosepion esculentum
ATGCCACTAAGCAATGATGTAGTTAATTACATTAACTACGTCTGGATATTTTATTACAAGTGAAGCAGATCGCGTGTTCACGTCTTTCAATGCAGGCTTTTTACGAGAGTCGGTCAAAAGGTAATGCTTGTTATTCGTTTAATCGTAACGGACTTAATGGAATGAACCTAGGCATTGGAAAATGAACACAAGAGTCGCAAGATTCCAAACCTTGTCTCCAATTTCGTCCCCTTTCTTCCAGTGGTATAGCTAGAATGTGTACCGCTCGAGGCAACCCTTGAGTAACCCGCCCTCGCAAAAAAAATACATATTGCACAGTGACTCACTCTTAAATTTATAAAACTAGTTTGTGTCCTATTGTAGAGGGTCTAGTAAGCGGCCATCAGGTTCTACGAATCGTCCCGGCAGTGATTTAACGTGACCACCGATTTATATTTGAGTTGACGTATTATTTCATAACGCATGATTTCCAGAAGAAGGAACAAAAGGTTTCAAAACAAACATAGCATTGTATTTATTTGTGTGTTGATGTACATGCGTAGAAGTTAAAGAATTGATGGAGTTATGTCTCTTAGACTGGGAATATTTTTACCGGAGCTCACGAAGTTGGATTAATTATTAAACTGTAGTTTTAGAAGAATAAAGTTGCATGTTTGGAAATGTTCTGTATGTTTGTAATGTAGGTTGGAAAAGTTCGTAAGAGTTCCTACGTACGTGAATGCATGAAATATTATTTAACGTCCGACCGCATGGTCGAGACGATAATTCTCTGGGATTACATTTTGCAGCAAGAAGAGAGAGAAAAGAGAAAAGGGCAAACTCGTGTTAGCTATTTATAGATAATGTAATCACGTGACAGGATCAAAAGAACTTGGCGGGAAACTTGACTTGGTCACGGGCTGGAAAAATATATTGTGCGTGGGTGGATTGCAACGCCTACTTGTGTGTTTATTGACCAATTAGAAGCTGATATTTCCTGAAAATATTTACTAAGCTAAGAAGGCTCTTGGAATCCGATTCTCCCAAAAGTGCACAAAATCGACTACATGAAAATGTAGCGATTATAAAATTGTCGCATAGCTGCGATTTGTAAATTGTCCATTACAAAGTAGTGTTGATTTATTATCCAATGAATGCTTGTTGTTGTATAATTTGAATTTGCGTATGTATGTATGTGTGTGATGATATACTATTATAATATTACTTTCACATGCTTGCAATATTTCGTTTAGTTTCTTGTATATAAAATTGTAATCATTGTAAATATTCATTGGCGTTGTTGGGTCCATCGAGGCTAAGTCTACCAATCAGGTCGGTCGGTGCATATTCCCGCCAAGGCGCGAACTTTGCAACAGGAAGGAACGCGGTTCTCTTTAGAAATACAGCATTTTTGCGCGAATCTTTGAATCGACACAAACGCACGTTTCGTCGATCAGCGAAAATATGTCTTCAAGTCAACTCGCCACAGCTACCTTTTGAAACTCAGCGAATCTGAATTCTAGAACAAGAAAAACTCCTTTTTCTATAGAAGCAAACTCATCGAAATGAACGTCTGAGATTAATATAATACAAGAGTTGATTTTCCCATTCAACTACGAGAAAAAATATTATCTCACTCAACGTAAAGGTACGCTACTTTGTACGACTTAATATATTTTTTCCTTTCCTGCACACACACACATTACACCTTGAAGCAATCGTTAAATTGTCGTTTGGCAACAATTTAATTTTCTGTACAAAAAATTAATCTCGACCGAAGAACAGTTTCAATCGACCTGATACGAACACATGAACTATAAACTTCCCGTTCACACATTCAACATATTTACAAATCATAATTTGTATATAGGTGTGTGTAATAATAATTTGAATTTGTTTCTCGTTCAAATATTGTGTCCGTCATTATTTGTTCTTTGTTTTGTATTGCATGATAAATGTTTGAACAATTTCTCCTAAATTTGTTTGTGGAAAAATAACATGCAATTTACCATGGCCTTCTGAATAAACCCCGTTTATTCATTAATTATCTAAAAATTCACCGACCTTTCCACGACAGCGTTTCATTTTAAAAGTTATTTTTATTCCCCACCCCGACAGACAAATTGTACATATGGGAACTAGTTAGTATTTCATAGAGAATTTGAAGCAACATGGTAGCTGTAGTATGAATGAAAAGTACGAATGTGTTGTTTGGGTGTAAGGAATACTGTGGTATTATGGAGGTTGGGTTAATTGATTAAATTATATGGTTCAATAATTGAGTAACTAGGCTGCGTAATGAAATTAACAATTTCCTCTCACATTAAAATTTCAGTATTCAACAAACATAGAATAAGAACAAACATGAGAAACAACAGTTTTTTTGCACAACAATGAATAAAAAAATATTTATATATCCAAGAGGTACAATCAACTGGAGTAAAGTGGTAGTTTAAAAAAGTTCAAACATCATTTTATGTTGAGATTGAAAAGTTATCAAAGTTCTGGTTTGATAGATTATAAGTTGTTGAACTGTCTGTACAAAAATGAGAAAATGTGTTTGGGTATTATTGTAATTTAAGGGAAAATAAACAGTTCAAGTTTGTACTTAAAGCAGAGAAGTATTGTTCACGACTTACTTTAATATTTACGAAGTTGTCGCTCTTTGATTTGTTTTCACTTGTCGTTCGAAGAGAATATTCTGTAGTTGGAGTAAGTGATTCTTAACAAGCTGTGTTTATGTTAATTGCAATAATTAACGTTGAGCTTGAAAGCGTATGACAAAGATTCGTGTATCAAGTTCAATGTGGAAAACTTGAGTTGATTGTTCGTGATAAAATATTGCTGTGTGAGTGAGTGTTCTTTTCAGGCTGAAATCATGTTAAGGAACTTTTAACGTAAAGTGTGACAAGTTCAACGGATTCCAATTGGCTCATTGTCGAGGATGAATGACATTTCATATTTATTGCTAACTTTGGTCATGTGGTAGGCTCACAGAGGATTGACAGATTTTGGCGGAATTATTTTTTTGGTCAGGTCAAGACCTAAGTCGATGTTATTCGAAAATGACTTAAATATTAAATGACCAATCAGAAGTTGAGATTTTCTGAAAATATGTATTAAGCTGAATAAGCTCTGTGATCCACTTTTTGCACAGATTTGTACAAAATTTGATATTGATAAAAAAAAGTGTAAGCGGGAAGTATGTTTGGATCAGTGACTGTGGCTAACTCAGACAGACTGTAGACAAGCCTTCCCCGATACCCATTTTTGACCTTGAGCCATTTTTTATTTTCAAAATAAATATCACTTTCACATACTCAAATATAGTATACTTTAAATACACACCAAACATACTTAAACTTATTTACATTATTCGGACTGTTATCCTTATCTTATTCTTCCGGATAAAGACGTTGGTTAGATCCAGTGATTAGACCCAAAGAGTTGTGAGTTCAATACCAGGCCACATTAGTGGAGTACCAAAACCTGGAGAGTTAAGTTAAAGGGAAATAACTGAGACATCCGGAAGAGGCATGGCACGTGGAACTAGAACAATCTAGCCCGGTGGACGAAATAAAGAGTTCGGTTCGAAATTCCAAATCACCTGAAGAAGGCCGAAGCATACAACGGCCAAAACGTTGTGAATATGGCAATGAAGATGAGGATAACAGTCCGAATAATGTAAATAATGTAAATAATCATAATACCTCATGTCAGAGATATAGACAGATATTTAAACTTTATCAGTAACAGTTAAAATGCAAAAACGACATATAGGGGGTGGGAGTGTAAAAAATTAGGACCATCTTTATTTCTTAAATAAAAATTACAAGTTTCGGCAAAGTAACTTTTCTTGTTTTTTTTGTTTGTTTTTTTTGCAAATTCTTCAATGACATCGTCAAAAACTCTGTCAATTTTCGCTCTATAGACTGTAGATAGGCCAATATATATGCCATAATTTAAGTTTCTCGAAATCGAAAAGATCCTTCAACTGTGAGTCCTGTCCCGACATTAAAACATCGTTTACTTCAATACAGCCTATACAGGATTATAGCCTACAGTAGACACAAAAGTGTGGCTCCAATGAAAGTGCCGGCCGGGGGCAGACGTCTCCCTTCGCCCCACTTTAGCTAAGCCACTGCTTCTTTCTCAGTCGTAGTATGAAGCCTCAATGTCCGCTTTTCTTTAATGGGTCAAGTTTTAATACAAAGACATAAATATTAACACAAAAGTCTCATAATTTCTAATATACACCACCGTACAATTTTTTCTAATGAAACATGACCCAGTGCACATGTTAGTACTTTGTATGTCCATTCCACGAAGCCGTTACTTGCAGATTGAACACAGATTCTCGATTAGATTTAAATCAGGAAAGTTACCGAACCAGTCTATAGCACTTTGATTTGCTCACTGATAAGGCTTGCCAGCGTGTTCGTGCAGCGTTACAATTTTCGTACGCTTCCTTGGAGTAACGTCCATCGCAGACAATGGCCGTAGACAGTCGAGATAATAGTGTCTGGGCGTGATAAAAAAATTGAGGCAATCTCGGATGACACAATATTTTTCAAGGCCAACCAAATTTAATCATACACCCCGAAAATAGACTCATATTACTGCACACTATTGCAAATTACCTAATCTGAGGAAAAAATAGAAATCCATTAAACCCTGTCACTCCAGTGGGTCTAAAACTGACCGTATGATGAAAGAAAGGAAACTAAAGAGGTTGTTTCGATTAATTTGCGCAAGGATGTAGCTGCAAAAGAGCGAATCTATTGAGTTAATTCGTTCTTTTTATATCGTATTTGGTTGCCTTCTGGGAATTTCCAAACGAACCATTTATCAATCCACGGGAACAAACTGTCTTATCCTGCTGTCTATTCAAGGAATACAGTGTTGATAGGAGACAGGGAAAGGAAACTACAAGAATTCCTACAGAAAGTAGTAAATGAAAGTGATCAAAAAGGACTATGTAACCAACAACCTCTACTCACACTCTCTCCAATCTCTCGTCTCTTCCTCCTCCTCTCAATCGCTAACTCAGCTAGCTTTGTTAAGTAATAACGACCTTACAGGTCATCCGACCACCTTTTCCCTGCTCGGTTGGAATATGGTATAGATGTAGAGGAATAAGCGTGTAAAAAGCGAAGAAATAAACGATCTTCAAACACAGCTCTACAAATTTAAATAATTTTTATTATTGAATATTTGTTTTCTTTCAAATTGAAAGAAACGAATTACAAAGATCCTTGCAAAACAAATTCACACAAAAATATTTTTCTTTCTTTACAATACACCCGAATCGATTGCGTTAGTATAATAGAAGAAACATAATGTGGCTACATAAGGAAATTGTCACGTATTTACGTTGTTTTATAAATGAGTGTAATTTTCTAGTCGTCAGCATCTTAGCAGACGTGTTATATCTATTACTAACATATCGTTTACATAACTCCATTCGTGATTTTCAAATGTGCTTAATTTACTTTTAAATCGCAAGGCTATTACAAGAAGTTACTCGATAAATATGTTAAATTTTGAGCAGTTTATTATACGAAAGGTGTGAGAATTCAGCTTTTACCCAACAAAGAATCCTGGTCGCAGGTTTACGGAAAAGCTGAGAACTTAATAGTAACACCACGAATATTTATAGGCAATAGATAAACTCGAAGAAGCTAAAAAATAGCTTACTAAACTCAGAAGTGTATGGGTTAATAAATATTTTTACCAATTTTTAAATATCTATTTTAGGAGGGAAAATATTATTTGGTTTGTTTTGTTTTACGGCATATCAACCACAATAGATTATTTAATGCCGACAAGATTGTTATTGCTGGTAAATGTTTTTTTTTTTTTTAAATATATTGATGGTCATAATTTTTTTCTTCAAAAATTTATTCCTGGTATTAAAACCTACTTTTACACTTTCATAGTGTTTTAACTCTAGTTTGGGGGCGGTTAACTATTTGCCCATAGTTGAGACCTTGACAGGTGCTACCACCCCAGGTCAGGATGGACCTGGGAACACCAGCAATTAAGAGGTGGTTCCACGCTCCTCAAAACCTCCTGATCAGAGGCCTTGCTGCTGGACGTAGTTTATCGTCTTACCGAGGATGCGGATGTAGTTTAACGTCTTACCCAGGACGGACAGTTTTAACGGGGTTCCACATATGTCATAGATTTGATAGATCAGGTGTAAAATGAAATCACGTGTTTAATTCCACCTATTGAAAAACGCTACGAAGTCTTGTTCTAACTCAATACAGAGGAACCTCGGTTCTCGAACGTCTCGCATGTCGAACAAATCGGTTTTCGAACAGAAAATTCGAGATGACAATGCCTCGGTTATCGAACAAAATTTCGGTTATCGAACAACATTACCGAAACAAACCGAACCTAGCCGAACCAAGCCGAACCTAGCCGAACCAAGCCGAACCTAGCCGAACCTAGCCGAACCGAGTTAACCCGAACGGAATCATTTCTTAGTCGACCGCCGTGTTGTATACATACGTGTGTTGTCCGTGATTTTCTTTTCCAATTTTATCGTATTGTGATTTTTTTTCTCTACATTGATTCCTATTGGAAAAATAGTTTCGGTATAGGAACATTTCGGGTTACGAACGGCCTTCAGGAACGAATTAAATTCGTGAACCGACGTTCGACTGTAATGTAATCACAAAGATATGCAGGTGTAGTCTTTAAGAAAGCTTTATTCAACTGAGAATACAAGGTTTGCATATAGTGTCCTTTTATAGTCCCAGTAAACAGAAATAGCTCTCTCAAAGAGGAGAGTAACAAAATAAGGGGAGACCACTCTTGATTATTCATAACATATAGTTTGATTCCCCAAGTCTTTTACAAGCAAAAAATATGTCGCAGGATATTACTTCACTATAATTATGTTTTTAAAACACTTTTAGCCACTTCCATTGTAAATTTTCCCCCAGTCACTAAAATAAATGGTAATCAAATTTAGTAGCCTTCATGTTTGTTCTTTCAGGATCAAATGGTGTCCAATGTTATTCTAGTTGTTTTTCATGCATAGCATTGACACTGACTGTTCCAAGCTTCTTATTCTCCTAATTATAATGTTGCAGTTCGTTATCAAGTATATCATTTTTGTCTTATCGACATCCACTCTAAAATATATATGGTCGTTCCTTGTCATGATGTAAGAGGACTTGCATGTCACAGTTATCACAAGAGCAAAGCCGTCTGGAGTTTCAACTCCTGTAAAGCCACCAATGGTGGTAAGGTTGAGAAGGAGGGAACAAACTAAATGCGACCGACCCCCGAAAACCCCAACGGCGGAATAGACAAAGATCTAAACGATCCCAACGACCAAACCGACGGAAGAGGGCAGTGCCAGTCGGGCTGGAGTAACCAAGGCGGATCGTGACAGACCAAGCATCCGATAGCTCGAGGCATCCGGGTTTACCAGATCTTGTCTGTCGCAATCCCCTTTTAGCCGCGAGAGAGACGCTTCTGGACAAGTGTGGTGGCTTCGCCGTCGTGTAGAGATGTCCACCAAAATCAAATTCACGGGAATGGCCTCATCAAACTCTCTTTGACTATACTTCAAGAGTAGGCTAGGTAATCATGGCCGTATCTGTCACCGCCACAATAGGGTCGAATAAGGAGAGAAGACGACGATCCCGATGATCGCATGCGAGCGGGTGCCGACTACAACCACTAATCTTGCTCACTTTCTCTTATACCTTTTTTTTCTTTTTAATCTTATATCTCTGCAGGACATATGTGTGTGTGTGTGTGTGTGTGTGTGTGTGTGTGTGTGTGTGTGTGTGTGTGTGTGTGTGTGTGTGTGTGTGTGTGTGCTTACGGCCATATCATGTTGTAACACCGGTTCTCGTCCAATCACGGAAGTTAAGCATCGTTGAGCTTGATCAGTACCCAGATGAGTGACCGCTTTGGAATACTATGTAATGTACGATTGGAGGTGCGAGTGGTGCAATTGAAAAGCGGTAAACCAAGTTCAAATTCCAGTTGGATTCATTGCATTTAACTTACGCAAATACCGATGAACGATCATGTCTCTTTTCGATTCAGGGTCGACCGATCGTATCACATCCGCCCCTAACAACACGCGTTGTGCCGGCGCGATAGGGTAATGCCCTGTTCTCCGTCAGGAATCTAACCGGGAACCCTAATGGGAACCGTCATTTCATCTGACCTCTGCTGTTAAGCACAAAAACAATCCACCGTTACCTTTTGTTTTATTATCTTTGAATTATCATGAATTCTTAAGAAAGCTAGTGGAGTGGTTTCCTGTTGTCTTCTCTATGGTGGGCAATTCAGAATTTTCCTTCTCTTAGGTTAGTTACCACACAAGACTAGGGTCTACCTTACTATTAATTTATAGATAAGAGGAAAAGTAATGGATTCGTGCCTTTTACGAAGGTATTTCTTTGGTTTCGTTTCGTTTGTTTACGGTATATCAACCTCAATGGGTTATTTAATGTCGACAATTTTTATTGTTGGTAATATTTTTTCTTCAAAAAATCTATTTCTGGTAATATTTTTGCTTCAAAAAATCTATTTCTGGTAATATTTTTTCTTCAAAAAATCTATTTCTGGTGATATTATTTCTTCAAAAAATCTATTTCTGGTAATATTTTTGCTTCAAAAAATCTATTTCTGGTAATATTTTTTCTTCAAAAAATCTATTTCTGGTGATATTATTTCTTCAAAAAATCTATTTCTGGTAATATTTTTGCTTCAAAAAATCTATTTCTGGTAATATTTTTTCTTCAAAAAATCTATTTCTGGTGATATTATTTCTTCAAAAAATCTATTTCTGGTAATATTTTTTTTTCCAAAAAATGTATAGCTGGTAATATTTGTTTTTCAAACATGAATTGCTCGTAATCATTTTTTACAAAGTATTTCTGGTATTAAAATCTATTTTTACACTTTCATAGTGATTTGACCCCAGTTTGGGGGTTAACTATTTGCCCATAGTGGAAACTCTAACAGGTGCTACCACCCCGAGCCAAGGTGGACCTGGGAACATCAGCAATTAAGAGGTGGTTCCACGCTCCTCAAAACCTCCTGATCAGAGGCCTTGCTGCTGGACGTAGTTTATCGTCTTACCCAGGACGCGGATGCAGTTTATCGTCATATCCAGGACGGCCGAAGGTATTTGTACGAAACTGGATGTAACTGACTGACCCGGAATTTGAACAAGGCTTGAGACTTTAGTGCCGATGTCAGTTACATTGGAACTGAATATCGCTAATATTTCTTACAAACGGAATTTTTCGACGGAATCGATGGGATGAGACTTGAAATCGGTTGTAAGAACCGCATATTTAGAAGAAAAAAATGTTCTTTACTCTTTCACGCCTGCTTTTGGCAGTAAGTGTGATTCCACATTGCGCCCCGCTGCCGCCGCCGCCGACCCGACGCAGTTAGGAATCTGGTCAGACGCTTTCTCTCTCGGCTATTTCCATATTTGGAGGGGGTAATAATCACGTGATTATTCCGTTCTACGTCGCCGTTTCTCAGATATAATCAAATGTAATCAACGACTTGCGTTTCACCATCGGCAAGCCAAACACGAACTTCCGATGAGTCTAATTTTTTTCTTTTCGTTTAATTGCTTGTCGCATGCCAACACCTTTCTATTTCTCTCTCTCTCTCACACACACAAACACACACAAACGCGTGCACAAACACACACAGATACACACAGACACACAAACACACACACACACACACACACACACATATATATATATATGGGTAGAGAAAGAGAAAAACTACCACAATTCGGAAGAACCGAACCAAATTCAAAGATGTCCTTCTCCGAGATTGGTTGAAACTAAGGTTATATACATATATATATATGAAACGTGGACACTTTTGGCAGAAATGGAGAGAAGGATCCAAGCGTTTGAGGACAAATGTATGAAAGATTCCTTGGCATTTTCTATTGGGGGGAAAAAACAAAACAATGAGGAAAAAGGTTGAAGTTTTGTGAGCCACCAGGAACCTCTTCTCGCCACTGTCAAACGGACAAAAATGGTGAGGTTTGGACACGTTTACAAGGCACGAGAGCCCGTGAAAGACCGTCATGCAAGGCACCGTTGAAGGTCGACGTAGGAGAGGACGCTAACGGAAAAACTGGTTGGACAACGTCAAACAATGGAAAGGTATGAATTTACCAGAATTGCTGATGGCTGCCGTTGATAGACCGTTGTGGAGGAGATTCAATATGGCTTCAGCATTCGGATCCCCTCTACGATTACAAAAGTCAAGAGGGTGGTGATGATATATCTTTGTAAATAATTATTGGAGATAAAGAATTATGATGAGGATTTGTAAATAGGTATATTTTGGCTTGTAAATCATTTTATCTAGTCTAAACAGTAAATAGTCTGCCGAAAATTTGGACTTATTTGTAGGTGACGGTCTGGGTCGAAAATTTCTACCGGGAAAACTTGCAAAAGGGACCAGTCAAAAAGACACCCTACACCCCGGTAGCGATCCACTGGATGATCAATTCTTTCATCCCTGTGGAGTTCACCAGGCATTCGTCTCTTTCTTGATGTTCTCATCTTCCTGAATTCCATCCCACCAATGCAAAATCAGTTTATTCTTCATCATCAAACCAAAATTTAAAAATGAAAAAATAAGCTTCACCAAATAACCGAAAGAAAAAGAAATTCAAAGAAAACTTCCCAGCAAAAAAAATGATGGACCATCACTTTGGGGCCCGCCGGGAAATTTACTGGTACCACGGTGGGCCAGTCCGCAACTGGGTATATCTCACCATTTTCTACAAATACTTTCACGGTAACTGCCCCGACGAGCTACTTTCGCTAGTTACCAAACTGCGGGAATTTAAACGTGCTACTAGGTTGGCATCTCAGTTCCACCCTTTCACTGTCAAAACTGTTACATGTAGCTGTCTCTTCTACTTCAATAGCTTCCTGTCTTGCACTTCCTGTCTGTGGAACTCCCTTCTCCTTAACTGCTTCCCTGATAGCTATCTAGCTCCAAATATTCAAATGCAATGTCAATCGACATCTCCAGATGCCTTGATCTATTCCCCGTCCTTCTCTTCATCCTTTCCTCAGTCACGCCTCTTTATTCTTGCTCCCACTATCCGTAACCCCTTGCGTGCTAGTGGCACTCCCGCCTTGCTTGGGGTGAAATGCTTTTAAAAAAATAAAATCATTCACGTAATGTTAATTCCCTGCTCGATTTTGTTTTGATGGAGGATATTTGAACTTATACTAAATTAAAACAACAGATACTGTCAATTTTACCCTCAGGCATATATACGGAGCTAGGCTCCGTAATTTTATTTATTATTCATTTACTTTTTCCTGTCTGGGACTGTATTTCCGGTTCCTTCTAACGTCTCCTCCTGAACGCAGACATTTTATTCACTATTTTTTTTCTCGTTCCTTACCCCTATAATAGGAGTAAATAGGCTTTTAGCACTCCACCTACATTTTTTTTTTTTGTCAATATCAAGTTTTGTACAAATCCGTGCAAAAAGCGCATCACAGACTTTATCCAACTTCATACATATTTTCAAAAAACTTCAACTTCTAATTGGTCAATAAACGCACAACTGGGCGTTGCAATCCACCCACGTACAAGTCTTTTTCCATGGATCACATGGCGTTTGTCCGATTAGCTTTTGAATTTGCAACTAGTGCAGTGTTTTCAAATCTGGGTTATATCACCCACCAGTGGGCAATTTCAATTGTTGGGTGGGCGATGAACAACTGAATAGAAAAAGGTGGGCAACTGGAAAATTCGGTGGGCGAATTTTGAGTATTAAATTTGTTTAAATTATTTTTTGTCAATACTTACAACACTAAACCTACAATTAACCTTGACCATAAAACTAAATTATGTATATAGAATTTTAAATAGTCAAGTTTGCTTTCATTTGTTCTTAAATGCAATAGTAAAAGAAACCGCCGCATAGGTCAGCATTATTTGTTACCTCTCTCTAGTATTTTTACTACAATATAAAGTCAGTGTATGAACCAGTAACAAACTTTTACCAAATAATCTTGGCATGCTTTTAAATATTTACTATACAGGTGGGTGATGAAAAATTTTTCCATATGAAAGTGGGTAGTGACACAAAAAAAGTTGGGAACCTTCATCTAAATTGTTAATAGAGTATATTCTTTTTTCTTTTTATAATTATTAACATGAATTGTTTAATTTTTTTTTTTTTGTCAATACCTACAATGCTAACCCCAACCATAAAACTAATCTTGACTATAAAAATAAATTATTAGTTTTCAATGGTCAGGTTTGCTTTCGTTTGTTCTTTAATATGGTAGTAGAAGAAGCAGCAGCCACCACATAAGTCAGTGTTATTTGTTATCACCGTCTAGTATTTTTTCCTACATCATATAGTCAGTTTACGAACCAGTAACAAACTTTTACCAAAACATTTTGGCATGTTTTAAAATATTTACTATACAGTCGAGCAGTGAAAAGTTTTTTCCATGTGATCAACCAAAAAAGGAGACGAGGAGAGTGAAATCACTGAACCGAGTTCAAATTCCAGCCGATCCTGTTTTGTTAACGTTAATGCCGTTGGAAAAGGCATGAATCTATTTTTCTCCAGCTGTGAGTTAAATAGCAGAGCAGACAAGGCTGCTTAGTCTTATTAGAGTAGTCAGCTTAGGAGACGGACAACTTCGAATTCAAAAGTAACTTGAATAGCGACAGGATTTTGTTGGAATCTTTCTTATAAATGCTATTTTACATGGCTTAATAATGATGACGTAATTAGCTAGGCGGGAAACGTCCAACATTCATTGAGTGACCAGTTAGTCTTACTGTCGTACATCTGCACATTATAGAGAGAGTAAAAAAATAAGGAAAAGAGAAAGAGGAAAAAGAAGAAAAAAGGGAAAGAAGCAAAAAAGAAAAAGAAAGGAAAAAGAGAAAGAAAGGAAAATGAGAGAGACAGAGGTAAAACAGTAAAAAAAAGAGAAGGAAACAAAAAGAGCAAGAGAAAAAAGAGCAGAAAGATCGAAAAGAGAAAGAAAAAACAAAAAGAGGGTGAAAGAAAAAGGAAGAAGAGTAAAAGCAAAGAGAGAGAAAAAAGAAAAAGAGCAAAAAAGAGAAAGAAGAAAAAGAGCAAAAAAAGAAAGAAAAAGTACAAGAACAACAAAGAAAAAGAGCAAAAAAGAAAAAGGAAAGAAGAAAAACAAAGAAAAAGAGCAGAGCAAAAAAAAGAAAAAGGAGAAAAAAGAGCAAAAAAGAAAGAGGCAAAGAAAAAGAAAGAAAAAGAGCAAGAGCAAAAAAGAGAAAGAAAGAGGGAAAATAGTAAAAAAAGAAAAAGAGAAAGAAAGAGGAAGAAAGAGGAAAAAGCAAAAAAGGGAAAGGAAGAGGAAAAGTACAGAAAAAGAAAAGAAAAGGAAAAAGAGCAAGAAAGAAAAAGAAAAAAGAAAAAGAGAGAAAGAAAGAGAAAAAGATCGAAAAGAGAAAGAAAGATGAAAAAAGTTAAAAACAAAAAGAAAGAGGAAAAAGAAAGAAAGAAAAAGTTGTGAATTTGATGTGCGGATGGTGTAACGGACAAAGGCTTGAAATGAATGCGAAGTTTGAATTCCTGTCTACTATATTTTTTACATTCATTTGCACTGTAATACCCTTGAGAAAGGCAGGAATCTATCTCCCCTGCCACAGCTATGGGTTGAAAAACGAGACAGGCTGGATCCTAGAACCCTGGTTGGCAACAAATCTACCACAGAAGGAAACGAAAAACTACTGCAGGAAAATCACCCACCTAGTCAGTCATGAAATCAAGAGACAGAATCGCCTAAGCGTGTATTGCATCTGGCACTTAACTGATTGATTTCGTACAAGACATGGTCGAAACTCATCAAATGTTGCCCTAAAAATATCCAGACGGAAGGGGAAAAGATGATGAGAAAGAAGAGAGAAAAAACAGAAGGCTGATGATGATGACGACGATGATGATGACGACGATGATGATGATGATGACGACGATGAAATTCCTCCACATTTTTTTCATTTCACTACCCACAAAAAATACTCTAGATATTCAAGGCTTACGGCCATATCACATTAAAACACAGGTTTCCGTACGATCACCAAAGTTAAGCATTGTCAAACCTGGTCAGTACCTAGATAGGTGACTGCTCGGTAAAAAAAAAAACAGGTACTGTAAGCTTGGATTTGCATGCGTTATATAGGAAATATGACCATTATCACATTGAAACACCAGTTCTCATGTGATCACCGAAGTTAAGCAACATTGTGCCTGGTCAGTACCTAGATGGGTGATTGTTCAGCAAAAATATCAGGTCATCCTATAAGTTCTGTCCGAATTTTGAATAAAGAAAACAAGTGACCAAATGTTACATTTAATTACAGATTCAATCAACAATGTATTTTCCATGATTATCTATGACTTCCTTCCATCTATTAACAAGCTTACTAATTCCATTACTGTAAAATTCTTTTGGCTTTGATTCGAAGAACTCACAAATGTCAGTTTTAACCTCTTCCTGTGTTACAAAATCTGTTTCTTCCAAATGATTCTGTAAGCTACGAAACAAATGGTAGTCTGAAGGAGCATGGTCGGGAGAATAAGGTGGATGAGGAATTTTCTCCCAACCAAGTTCTTCGATCTTTTGTGACTGTATTCTTGCTGTGTGTGGTCACGCATTGTCCTGATGAAACATCACCTGTTTTCGATTCACTAGAGCAGGTCTTTTTTCCTCAAAGCTTGGTTCAAACGCTCTAATTGCTGACAGTATATTTGAGCATTAATTGTTGCATTAGGTGGTAAGAATTCAAAGTGGATTATTCCTTGGCAATCCCACCAGATTGAAAGAAGAACCTTTTACCCATGAAGTTCCCTTCTTGGCTGTGACTGGGGTCCTTCCCCTTTACCAAGCCACTGTCTACGACGCTTAACATTTCGATAAAAGATCCATTTTTCGTCGCCAGTTACAAGTCTATCCAAAAAAGGTGAAACAAGTTGGCGAGAATGAAGAGAAGAGCAGGTGTCAACTCGGGATTTGAGGTTGTTTTCAGACAATTCATGAGGCACCCATTTTTCAAGTTTAGGAACTTTTCCAAGTTGTTGAAGATGACGATGAACAGTTGTGTGGTTTGAACTGAGAACCACTGCCAATTCCTCAACTGATAAAGCAGGATTTTCTTCAAGGGTTTTCATCAAACTCAAATGGACATCCAGTTCGATCTTCATCTTCAAGGGTGAAATCTCCACCTCTGAATTTTGCAGACCATCTTCTGCAAGTTCTTTCATTCACACATTCCTCTCCATAAACTAAGTGAATGTTTCTAGCCGCTTCGGCTGCTGAGTTTCCTTCCTTGAACTCAAAGTATTATGTGCCTCAAATGATTCTTGGGTACTTCCATGTTAGCAGGGTTTTAATCAAACAAAATTTAATTTTATTGTTCTCTGAAATAAAATTTGATCAGTTTAAATGCATCTAAACATAAAAATAATGTTCAGCTCCATTAGACATTATAAAATACTCTTTAAATTTCGTTCATTTTAACAAAAAGTTAAAATTCGGACAGAACTTATGGGATGACCTAATATGTGCTGTAAGCTTGGATTTACGAATTAGACAGTGTTTATGGCCATTATCACATTGAATCATCAGTTCTCATGCAATCACCGAAGTTAAGTATTATCAAGTCTGGTCAGTACGTAAATGGGTGACCGCTCAGTAAAACCAGGTACTGTAAGCTTGGATTTGTGTTATATAGAAAATATGACCATTATCACATTGAAACATCAGTTCTAATGCAAACACCGATGTTAAGCAACATTGTGCCTGGTCAGTAACTAAATGGGTGACCAATTGGGAATACCAAACGCTGTATGCGTTGTGGTGAAATGAATAACAGCTTGGAATTGGAAATCAGGGAGCTGAGTTCCAATTCCAGCCGTGTTTGTTATATTCACTTAGACACAAATACACTCTTAGGAATGGTATGAATCTACCTCTTCTACCCCCCCAAGCTAAGGGTTAAATAGCAGGACTTGTAAAATGAAATTCTTAGAAACAGAACATATTTTCTGGTTTTAAATAACCTGCAAAAGGTTGATAAGCTGTAAAACACAAATCAAACAATATACAAAAACATCTGAATCTAACCAAGTCTGACACAAGGCCACGTTTATGGAGCACCCTTGAAAATAGTTTTTCAAAACTGCTATGTTAAAACTAGAACAACAACACAAAACTTAAATAGAAATGAAGACAAATTCAAAATTTCATCTTATTTTTTTTATATTTTTTATTTTTATTTTATTTTTTACTTTATTTTATTTTTTTATTTTCCCTTTTTTATTATTACAAATATTTTGAGATCAGCTTTTTAGTGTTTTTTTTTTTCACTGGGTTAAGAAAAAAAAATTGGATAATTAGATTGTCATTTTTTACCAATTCAGAGATTCCACATCAACAAAGCAGGACATGCCCTGGGAATGGTCCAAGGCAAAGGAAGGAAATCAGATAAAAGAGAAAGAAAGAAAAAGAGAAGAGAAATAAAGTAAAAAGGGAGGATGAGTTAGCAAGAAAAAAAAATTCCTTTGTTAAAATAAAAGTGAAAAAAAAATAAATAGATGAATAAAATATTGTTTTCTAAATTATGGCAGAAATGTTTTTTAAAAATAAAAACTAAATAAAAATTACATGAAAATTATTTTTTATGAATAAATAAAAATTTTGACATTTTTAATTTCACATGATTTTCATTCAGAGCTTCAAACATTGTTTTTTTTCCTCTCTTTCTCCATCTCTTTCTGTTTTCTCTTTCTCTCCTTCTTTCTTTCTCTCCCTCTCTTTCTTTTTTCTTTCTATTGCTCTCTTTTCTCTCCCTATCTCTTTCTTTCTCACTGAGGTCAACATCAGGTGATGGCAGCCTGTTTCGTACTTAAACACAATCTTCAGGCCATCCAAAAGATTATGTTTAAGCATGAAATAGACCATTACCTGTCGATGTTAACCTCAGTGCCAACTTTTACATGGGTCAGCTGAAAAGTTCATAAGCTGACCAAGACCTAAGTAGACACACTAGTTGATAAACAGACGTGCAAATGTACCAGAATCCGCCAGCTGGTGTATTCTGCTGCACTTGCATGTCTTTACAAATTTTTAAATGCATCAGTTTTCCTTTTATCTTTTATCTTCATTCATATATATATATATATATATATATATATATATATATATATACAGTGTAACCTGGATATAAAAGAGTTGTCGGGACCGGAGAAGAAGTCTCTTATATCCGGGTTTCTGTTATATCTGGGTTTGGTCTAATTTATATACATTAACACAGGCTCTAATTATGGACCATAGAAAATCTCTTATATCCGGGTTACACTATATATATATATATATATATATATATATATATATATATATATATATATATATATATATAAATAAAAAGAAAGAACAGTAAGATATAAAATCCGGTGTTCTTATAGATATTTTTATTTTTACACAATAGTGCTCAATGTAAATTTACAGAGCATTAATATTATAAATTAATTGATTTAAAATATGGTTTTTTCGCTACACAGTGATACCATGTTTCAGAAATGGAAGCTAAAGCCATTTCCTAAATGGAACTAAAGTCTTTGGTTTAATAACAAAATTAAATTCAGGGGCTTTAGCTTCCAATTCTGAAACATGGTATCACTGTGTAGCGAAAAAAACATATTTTAAATCAATTAATTTATAATATATATATATATATATATATATATATATATATATATATATATATATATATATTTTGAATTGGACATAGTCCGACAATTTATTAAAGACATTTTTGATATGTTTAACGTTCTTTTTATAGATACAAGTATTTAAGTAAATGCTCTGTTTTATAATAAACAGTATTAAATAACATTTACCGGCCTGAATGTCCGAGAAATTTTCATAGATGAATCGGAGAACAAAAATTTTCTATGAAAATTTCTCGGACATTCAGGCCGGTAAATGTTATTTAATACTGTTTATTATAAAACAGAGCATTTGCTTAAATACTTGTATCTATAAAAAGAACGTTAAACATATCAAAAATGTCTTTAATATACATATATATATATATATATTATTTACTAAGCAATTTGTGAATTTTTCTTTAATCCATTATATCTTATTACTTCAAATATAATAATTTATTGAATAGGGAGAGAAAGAGAAAAAAAGAAAGAAAGAAAAAGAGATGGAGAAAGAAAGAGAAAGAGAGGAAAAAACAAGTGAATAGATAACTTTTCTTCTTTTTTTTTTTTTTTTTTTTTAACAAATGTGGATTATTTCTATTTGCCCGTCCATTCAAAAATCCGCCATTCAAAAAGGTGCCCTCCAATAAGTTCCAGACCTGCATCTAGTTATTTTTTGTTGTTTTTTTTTTGGTTTTTGGTAGCGGAAACCATGTCTGGTGCGCCTTAGGCTGTACAGCCCAGAACGGTACAATTAGCTTTTTGTCAGAGAAAGTACGTCTCCTCGTTGTGCATCTTCTCAAAACTTCATAACTGCTGGCTTTATTTTTTTTTTCTTCACCAAAATCTAAACGGATTAACTTTCTAAATAGTTGATCGATTTTGATTTTTAATCCAACATTTCTCGTCACTTCAAAGGTTATATTTTAGGGGATAGACATGTTTGAGTAGACATCCTGTTGTTGTTGTTGTTTTTTGTTTGTTTTTTTTTAAAACAAAAAAAAAAAAAACAGTGTAAATCACATCTACTGGCCTGCGCATTCAAGAATCTTTTTTTTCTTTTAATCATTTCACTCCAAGGAAGGCAACAAAGCCACTAACACGCAGGGGGGGCGGTAATTACTGAGTGTGAAAGAATACCAAAAAAACATTAAGGAGCAAGAACAATAAAAAAAAAATATGGAAATAAATAACACAATATCAATAAAAGCACAAGAGAACCAAGAAACAGTGGCAGAAATGCAAACAGTCACAAAACTCCAAAGTAAACATTAAGTAAAAAAAAACCTTTTTCCATATTAATTATATACACACACACACATATATGTGTGTGTGTGTGTGTGTGTGTGTGTGTGTGTAGAAATATAGTCTTAAAGTGTGCTATATTTACGGGATAAAGTGCTCAATATCAGATATAGAGCATGTGTAAATATAAAGTGAACATAGAAGTCAACACTTAGAGGCGACAGTCTGTTTCATGCTGGTGCAATCGTCAAGCAACCTGACGATTGCATCTAGCATGAAACTAAGTCGACTCTAAGTGTTGACTGCTATGTTCACTTATTTATTTATATATATATATATATATATATATATATATATATATATATACATACACACACACACACACACACACACACACACACACACACACACACAAAAGACAAAAAAACAGGCTATCCCCTAATGATGGGACACATTTTAATTTGCACAATGAATCCTTCATAGTGTATGAATGATTCATTGTAATATGAATTAAACTGCACCACATATTTGATTTAAAAGCACTGATCTGATATGCAAATTTTGGGGATAATAATTGAGACATCACTCTACTTATTGAACTATTTAGTTCATGCCATGTTGACTGATAAACTCCGACAATGAAAAAATTCTTAAATTGCCATAGTAGTAAAAAAAAACACTTAAATTTTCAAAAATTCGACTTTAGCATTGCGACTGTATGGTCCAAAAGTTTGTATCCGTTATCAATAACATATTTCAAAAATCATTTCAATTTGCATTAAGTTTTTTTGTCTTGGATGCTACCTGAATTTTACCAAAATGAAAATAGTTTCCATGCCTGACAATGACCGGAAGACCTGTCGAAAGTACTTGCATACTTAAGGAAGACCTAATACAGTTTATAATTTTAAAAAACAAGGACCATTTGTGCTTGTGATCAATTGTGCTTTTTGAAATTTTCAGCACCCTCATGTTACCTGCAAGTCTATGCAATCTACATTATAGGATAACCTCCCCTTTACTCATGGTGATCAGTTTCCATTACCCCCCAACACCCCCCAAAAATGTAGCTTTTGGGAAAATAGAGTGGATTAGAACCTTTTTCACTAAAAGCTTAAGTAAAACTAAATAATCTTTTTCAGTTCAATTGCTTTGTATTTTTCAGGAGAAAATTAGGAAATAAATTGCCCCTCCTCCATTGAAAAAAATTACCCTAAGTGCTTGATTTAACACATATCAAATAAGTGACCCCTAAGGAATTTAAATAAGCATCCCCCTCCCCCAAGGTATTTAAAATAATTGGCCCTCTTGAATAAGTGCCCCAGAGTGACTAAACACATATATTTGAGAAAGAAAAGGGCGTGCCTATTTCAATCTGGGAGTTTGAAGGCAAGAAGCTAATTTAATCAAAATGTGCTATGTTTAAATTTTTTTTAAATACATGCCCCAGGCGCTAAATCTCGAATAATTCCATATAAGAAGACCAACTCTGCACCAAGACACAGTTCAATTGCTAAACACTGGAGATGCAATCCCAGTACCAGACTGGAGATGCTCATTAACACAAATTCATTCTGCTTTAAGAAAATGATATCAAACCAGAGTGAAAGAATATGCTTTCTTATTATCATTCCAATACTTGTAAAATCGAAATGATCAAGCAGCATATTGACATGGAGGCATTAACATAACAAGGAACACTTGGTAGTTTTGGATAAACTATTAAAATCCTGTGAAAGGGTGCGAAGTTCCATCCCAGGTCGGATTTAATCGGCAGTATATTACTATAAACAACTAGAAATTACTTGATTCAATACATGGTATGTGGTAGGAAGAGACAATGATATCTTTAACCGATAAGCAGTGCAAAAAGATTGCACAAATGGCCATGATGTATGTGGGGAGGGAGGGGTAATTAAATTTTTTTTTTCAAAAGGATAGTTCTTCACTTTATATACTAAAATTATAAAAATGAAGTTCTAACTCTTACATTATCAAAATCTAATTTGGTTGTTTTGGTTTAGTGGCATATCAACACCCCTATGGGTTATTGAATGCCAAAATCTAAATATTTTGTACGCAACTTTATTTTATTTTTTCCAGATAATGGTTTTAGTGATATAGATATCTTGCTAATTAATCCATAGCTTGGGGAGAAGAAGTGCTGGATTCATACCTTTCCTTGCATAAGTGAATGTAATGAAGCCAACAGGAATTGAAAGTTGGTTCTCCAATTACCAATTCCGAAACATTCCCCATTACATCACCCACTCATCAAGCTCACAGCACCTGGTACTACCAAGCAGTCACCTACCAAGGTATGTTGCTTAAATTCGGTGATCATATGGGAACCAATGTTTCAACGTGACATGACCATAGGCATCGAAATAAAGAAAAAGGGAAAAAAAAAACTAAAACTGAGTACCTAAATTTAGTATTCTTTTAACTTTTTCAAGCATTTCAAACAGAAGAGAGGGGAGCATTTTTTGCATCAAGCTGTCACCATTTTCTGCCTGTTTTCCCTTCAAGATGCATGCATGCAAGAATACCACGTGTCTTTGGCTGGTTATTTCAGATTCATTTGCATGAAAATCCTCCAGGAAAGGACACAGCTTCATAAATCCTAGAATTAGCAATTAGTCATTTCAAATCAAATCATGAATAAATGATGCTCCTACCACTGGAAAAAATTTAATTCATCATTTAATGATGTCCACTGACCTCCGATGAAACACCAATTGATGATGTCAAATGACACCCAGTAAAACATCCATTGATGATGTCCTCTGATTGCCAATGAAGCACCAATTGATGATGTCCACTGGCCACCAAAGAAACACCAATTGATGATCTCCACTGATCTACAATAAAACATCCATTGATGATATCCACTGACCTCCAATGAAACACCAATTGATGAAGTCCACTGACACAAAGTAAAACATCCATTGATGAGATCCACTGACCTCCAATGGAACAGCAACTGATGATGCCCACTGGCCTCCAAAGAAACACCAATTGATGATCTCCACTGATCTTCAATAAAACATCCATTGATGATATCCACTGACCTCCAATGAAACACCAATTGATGAGGTCCACTGGCCTCAAATGAAACACCAATTGATGATGTCCGCTGACTTCAAATGAAACACCAATTGATGATGCCCACTGACACACAGTAAAACATCCATTGATGTTGTCCACTGGCCTCCAAAGAAACACCAATTGATGATGTCCACTGGCCTCTAAAGAAACAGCAACTGATGATGTCCACTGACCTCCAATGAGACATCCAATGATGATGTCCACTGGCCTCCAATGAAACACCAATTGATGAGGTCTGCTGACTTCAAATGAAACACCAACTGATAATGTCCACTGACCTCAAATGAGACATCCGATGATGATGTGCACTGACCACCAATGAAACACCAATTGATGAGGTCCACTGGCCTCCAATGAAACACCAATTTATGAAGTACACTGGCCTCCAATGAAACACCTATGAGGTCCACTGACACCCAGTAAAACATCCATTGATGAGGTCCACTGATCTCCGATGAAACATCCATTGATGATGTCCACTGACCTATGAAACACCAATTGATGATGTCCTCTGATCACCAATGAAACACCAATTGATGATGCCCACTGGCCTCCAAAGAAACACCAATTGATAATGTCCACTGGCCTCCAATGAAGCACCAATTGATGATGTCCACTCATCTCATATTGATGAGGACAGTCATTTAAGCATCGAGTAAACCTTTAAAAAAAAATTTATAAGAAGGTAAAAATGTGTACATCTTACCTACTAAACCAATATAATGTACCAGGTCCCTTTAGGACCTGGACGACCATGGCTCTCCACAACTTCCTATCCTTTGTAGCTCTTTTGACTTTTGACTTTTTTCTATGCCTCCAACACGCTGTTCTGTCAACCATTTACACAAGGTTATTATGTAGGTGACTCACTGCTTTTAATATCCTGTGAGTGTCATATTCTCCAAGCTCTCTTTCCTCATTATGTGTCCTAGTAATTTCAACTGTCTCTTTCTGATTCTAATTCAACAGAACCCTAATCTTCATCACCTGGATTTGTTTAATTCTATGTGTAGAAAAAACCTTTTCATGAGATTTTGTCAGTCAAGGGTTTTAGATGTGCATATGATAGTAAAGATACCATTTGATGCCTCCGCACACTAACAAGGATCATTGCAGTTAATAAATATTTGGAGATGAAGGAATCCAATCATATAGGAATTAAATAACCTCAAAATTTGAATTTAAAAAATATGTAATTAAAATTACATATTTTTGTCCTTTTGAAGACAAATGAACCAATTTCCTTTTTAAATAATTATCTAAAGGACATTTGTTTTAGATCCACACATAAAAATTAAAAATCAATCAAGAAAAGTATTTTTTGACACTGCAGCAATTTTGTTTTAATCAACCCTGACTTGGCATCTCGACTTGAGTCACTTTCTCACAGATGTGACGTGGCTTTCCTCTGTCTTTTCTACAAATATTTTCATGGCAATTATTCTTATGAGACTTCTTAGTGCCTCAACTGCATGAATTTAAGTGTGCTACTAGATTGGCTATTAGGTCTCGCCGTTTTACTGCTGAACTAGCTAGATACAACCGTATGTTCTACTCTAATAGTTTCTTTTCTCGCACTTCTTGCCTATGGAACTCCCTTCCAATTACTTGCTTCCCTGATAAATACAATGTTCAAAAATTTAAATATAACATCAATCGCTATGTTCTGCCTTCTTGGATCCTGTTCTTATATTGTCCTTTCTCCTCACTAAAGTTTTATTTTCTTTCACTCCCAGTAACCCCATGTGTCCTTGTGGCATTATTGCCTTTCTTAGGGGTGAAATGATTTTAAAAAAAAAAAAAAAAAAAAAAAAAAGTTCACTTTTTTAACTCGAATCCCAGGCATGTCTGCTTTAATTGATTTCAATGTTCACTTTTGGCCAAAATGGAACTCAACATTCGTTATACATGGTTAATTTCCAAAATGCCTTAATTAGAGTTTTGAGAAAAGGGCATTAAAGATTCACAAGGTTATTGATCATAGAAAAACCTTACAACTTTAAAAAATTAAAAAAAAAAAAATCAATTTTAAAACACCAAATTTAATTCTAGACAGGAGTAGATAGGTTTGCCTATCATCCAGTTCAGACTCCTCCCCAGTCTTTTGAACAGGAGTAGAGGTTTATCCGTTGTCTCCCGTTTAGGATTGGGGTTTCCAGTTCCTTCTAATGTCTGTACTCCTAATGCTTGCTATTTCCTTCGCTAATATAAGTCCACACAGTAACCCTCTACCTTGAGTGGCTCTTGAACATTATTTTTTTTTTAAATTAAATCTTAAGACATTAAATTTAACTGTAACAAATAATCAGTCAGTTATGTGACATGCGTGATACACACTCAGGCAATCGTATCTTTTGCAGTAGGTTGCCATTTCTTTCTGCAGTAGACCAGTTGCCATCCAAGGCTATAGAACCCGTTCTGTCCTGCTATTTACCCATAGCTGGGGGGAGAAGAAGAGGATTCATACCTTTCCCAAGGGTATTAGCATGTAAGTGAATGTAATGGATCTGACTGGAATTTGAACACGGCTCTACAGTTTCTCAATCTGAGCCGCTATCCATTACTCCACTGCACCTCCTCAGATAATGCAATGCCTTAAATTTTACATTTTAAAAAGTTTTATTTTTAAATTCTATTCTAAAAGAATTTTTTCTTTTCACATTTCTCAAAATTACAGTGACATATAGTCACTAAACAGTAAAATCCAAAACCTTAGCCCCCTTGCAACATTAAATTTTAAAAAGCACCAATTCGACACCACCAACCTCTATTTAAATTCGGCCACTTCAAAATTAGATTTTTTTTTTTTAAAAAAAGCTCTATGGTTCATTTTAATCAATAACTGAAAGCGAATCTGTAAAATGTGACAATTTTCCCTAAAGATCCATCTTTTTTTGTTTTTTTTTAAAGAGAGACATATTCTGGAAATTGATTGCATGTACGTATTTTGTTTCCTAAGAAAATCCCTATTAAAGTGTGAAAACAAGACGTGGACCAGAGTTGTGGCACCCAATGTTAACGCTTATTGTTAGCCTGCATCAGACAGACTGGCATCACAGCAGGGTGCAGACAGTCATGACCGGTCAGTTCAACCTTGCTTGATCGCTGGACTCAGGTCAGCAAAATAACCATGCTGCATGCCCTCCTCAGAGCACAACCTCTGGGACGGATTGCACACTAACAGCCTCTGAAAGCAAGAAAATATATATATATATTCATATTAGCATCGATATTCAACATTCATGATAAACATTCACCAATTGAATGATCTTGAATTTTTATTATTACTAGTAGTAGTAGTAGTAGTAGATGATGTATTGACAAGTTTTGACTTTGGACGTCTTCTTCTACATGCCATATCCCTTTAGAATATAGATGTTCACAACTCTCCACAATTTCCTGTCTTTTGTAGCTATTAGTAAATTTTGTCTTTTCACTCTCTCCCCTAATCCCTGGTCTGTCAACCATTTACACAAGTTTGTTAGGTAGCTTAGGCACTGTTTCCTATACAATGTCCTATGCGAGTCAAATTTTGTAAGCCCTTTTTCATCATAATCTGCCCTAGCAATTTCAACTCTTTTTGAATGTCCTTTTTGTTTCCGTTTTCTCTAAAACTTTGTCATGGCTCACAAATTGATGGTATTCTCAGCATCCTTCTGTAGAACCATTTTTCTAGTCTATAAACCTGTGGTTTATACGACAACTAAGCCAAGTGGATCTTAGTTAACAGTTTCTGGGAAAGAACACATCTTGCATGATCAACAGGTTGAACAAATCCATTACAGTCAACTCCTCAGTCATGATGACATGTGACTTTGTGCTAGCACAGCCATCGACAACTTCCAAACAGTTCAATCTGCCTAGTTTCACTCACACTGCATGATGTCAACTTGTGGTAGGGTTTCCAGGCACTTTCCAAAGGTGCTACATATTGGGATCTCCTCCCCAAGTTGATAACATCAAGAAGTCACCTTGCTAACAAATCGACCACAGTGATATTCAAAACCAGGTCTCATGGTTGGAATGCGAACATTCTGCCCACTCAACCAGATTTATATTATATGAATATTTGTATACTTCCATGTGTAAGGCAACACCCAAAATCTTGGTAAATTTTTATGATCTCATCTGATATCCACGATATGACTGTTGTTATTATTATTATTATTATTAGAAATTAACGGCATATCAACCCACAAAGGTTATTTAATGCCTACAAGATTTTCTGAGAGATTCATATGAAGAGAGTAAGGCTTCATTACTAGAAATCATTTTGCAGAGCAGTTTTCCTCGGTTTGTCCTATATAGAGGGGCTTTAATGATAGCTAAATGTTGTTGATAATCGCTTTCTTCTAAGATCAGAAGTTGGAGAAACTTATTCCTTTCAATTTAGTTTACTAGTCCAGGTAAGGAAACCAATTTAGTAAACTTTTTTTTTTTAATTTTTCTGAAGATCCCAATTTCTTTAATGAAATTGATGATCTTACTTGGGTTATTATTTTCAAAAAGATCTTTTAGGTTATCAGATTTGTAGTGTTTACTACGGATTTGTCGGAGATAATGGCAAAAATATGGAACGCTTCACGAATTTGCGTGTCATCCTTGCACAGGGGCCATGCTAATCTTCTCTGTATCGTTCCAATTTTAGAATATGTACTGCCGAAGCGAGTATCCATAATATGACTGAAAACATAGGTTAACCTATATATGGTAACATAGCCTGTGATGCCAGTAGCAGTCAGGTCTATCATGATTCCTACGAGTATAAAATAAAGCTGTTGTTACAAATGTTGTTTTGCTTATTTTTATCATTATCAAATCAAAAGGAATAAAATAATATAAAGTATTAAGATGAACCTTTATGAAAATATCAGTAACGAGTTTAGTCTTATGACTTGTCCACATGAAAACAAAAGTTACCTATTCTGTAATGAGAAATAAAGACTTTATGGCATCGTAAATGTTTTCTTGCTTAGCACCACAAAAAACTACCGTATTATTATGTTATTGAAAAATAAAGTTTGCATGTTAGACTAAATGATAATGAATTTTAATTAGGAATCTAGATTGTATGTTATCGTAAATGTTGTTAATTAACACCAAAATGTTGTTAATTAACACCAAAATGTTGTTAATTAACACACCCATGAGAAGGAATGATTAGTGTGGACACACCCAGAGCTCTACAAATCAAGAACAAAAGATTGCTTTACATTACTTTCTATTTCTCTATGTTGCTCAGCAGAGATTTTACAGACTGTTGCTTTGGTTTGGTTTGGTTTACGGCATATCAACCTCAATGCATTATTTAATACCAACAAGATTTTTATTGCTGGCACTATTTTTTTCAAAAATGTACTGTTGGTAATATTTTTCTTTTTCAGAAATGTACCATTGGAAAAAAAATAATTTTTTCCTTCAAAAATGTATTGCTAGTATTATTTTTTCCCAAAACATATTGCTGGTAATAATTTTTTCCAAAAATGCATTGCTAGTATTAAAGTATATTTTTACACTATCATAGTGTTTTGACACCAGTTTGGGAGGGGGTAACTATTTGCCCATAGCTTGGACCCCAACAAGTGCCACAACACCAGGTCAGAGTGGACCTGGGAACATCAGCAACCAAGAGGCAATTCCATGCTTCTAAAAACTTCCTGATCAGAGGCCTTGCTGCCATATGCATTTTCTCGTCATACCCAGGACAGGCAGACTGTTTTGTAATCGTCTTTTGAATATTGCATTTTAATGTGAAATCAACAAGTAGTTTTATTACATTTCTAATGATGTGGATTGTTTCAACTCGAAATATTTCCATTGATAATTATCATAGCGAGGCTGCTGTTAGCCTATTGTGATCCATGGAGCAATCATACTAATCTACTTATCAGTGTCAATACACCACAAGATTTAAGGTTAGATTTTCATAACTGTTGTACTAGACAACCAACTACTTTGGAGAGTAAGGGGGTAATTCTTACAATTTAAATGTTTCCTTATACGCAGAAATAAACGGTAAACATGAGGAACTAAAAATTAAAAGATTTCTATCTTTCATCTAAGTTAACAATAATTACATAAGAGGAATCTGAAATAAAGTGGCAACTTCCAGCAAGACTTGAACCTAAAACAAATACGACAAAAACAGATGACAAAGAATGTGGATAAACAACTAGCTTAACTTGGTTTGGCTTCTGTGGCTAAATTGGTCAAAGCATCACCAATGTCAGACCAGTTCCCCAAAATATGGGTTGAGTTCAAATCACAGCAGAGGCTACTACTTGTGTTTTTTGGTTAATGTCAAACCCGAGATATCATGATAAGAAAGCAATACAATAAAAAGATAAACAAGTGAAAAAGTAAATAACATCAAAACAAATGATTAAAATACAAATAACAAAACAAAACATTGTAAATAACAAAATAGATTTTGTGATTTTAAGAAAAAGATCAATTTTTTTTTTCTTACCTGAAGCAAATCTCTTCCTTTGGAGTTTAACTTTGGAACAACCTGGGGCCACGTTGTGCTCACATGATAGATCGGGTATGGCTGTTAAAAGAATCAATATAATAGTGTGAAATGTACAAAGCTCCAACCATGGGAGAAGGATTATCTTATATTTATTAATCCACACAATATTCTAACAAACAGGATTAGTTTAGATTACAAAACAATTCATGATGCTTATGCTGTTACCAATTCCATCTCAGCCAATAGAATCTACAGATTTCTTCAAATGTACAATCAGTAAGGGGGGTGAGGGGGTCTCTTTATTACAGAAGAAGCCATGGTAGGGCACATACTAACTGGCTCAGTTTATTCCCAGAAATGCCAACCACATAAACAATATTATTTTTAGCAACCAGCATAATACGGGATAATTCCAGATTTATATATGAGAAATGCATTCTAATTCCCTCTCTGTTGAGCCAAAATAAAAAACTGCTAAAATCCAGACTCATCTTGCAGATCTTTTGCCAACAGGATAATATCTGCAGCTTCCGTCAATTCCTCACTCTCCAGCTTTCACTGATGTTATTAAAGATATTGCAGTCAACACGGCCGAGTAGAATTGGTGCATCAACTGATGACAACAATGACTTAACTCCCTGAGGGACCAATTTTAACAAAGTGCGGTTAGACTATTGAAAAGTTTGATTTGTACTGCAGGGAATAACAAACCAAAGCCAGTCAGTCTATTAGCCACTATTATTCTTCAGCTCCCCCCCTGTATTATAAAAGAAAAAGAAAAGAAAAAAGGCTTACAGCCATATAGCATTGAAACACCAATTCCAGTATGATCACTGAAGTTAAGGAACATCAAGCTTATTCAGTACCTAAATGGGTGACCACTTGGGAATAACAAGTGCTGTAAGCTTGGATGTGCGGATGGCGTAATGGACAATGGCTCAGAATTGTTAATCAGAGAGCAGAGTTCCAATTCCCGTTGGGTTTGTTATAGTCACTTATGCAAAAATACCCTTGGGAAAAGGCATGAATCAACCTTTTCTCCTCCCCAACTATGGATTAATTAGTAAGACTTGTATTACTAAAGCATTATTATTACCAAAGAAATTCTTACAATCTACAAATATTCAAATATTTTCTGGCTTTAAATAACATGCAAAGGGTTGATAAGTTGTAGAAAACAAAATCAATCCATGAAAAAAAAAAAAACAACTTCCTCTTTTTCCTATTTTTTATTCATTAGAATTTCTTTTGCAACAAACTGACAAGTGTTGAAATCTTCACAGTATTTAGTATTCTTGAATACTATAACCGATAACATTTTTTGTCGAGATTTACAAACTCTATGTTGAGTTCAATTTCACAAACTAATCAATAAATAAATTTAATGCAAAAAACAAAATTGCATTTTTATTAAATAAGTATTTATGATTTTAATTTGTTTTTAAAATGGTGGGCATATTTTTTGTTAAATAATAAAACTTTTAATTTTTCCCCAAAAATGTAATGGAAATATATTGTACTAAGCTAAGCATCATAGTAAAACCAACTGTACTTTGTACCCCCTTACCTGTTTGCACCGTTTCAATCAGTCGATATATGGCTATTTTAGAGGATGTAATGGACAGACGGACTAAAAGAAATCTCAGAATTTTATATATAGATTTTACAGCCATCTAAGAAACCAACTAGAAACTCACAATATGAAGTTTCTAATGAAATATTGAAAATTTCATTGGACATTCCACCAAAATACCTTTTCTTTCCTGCAATACACAGACTTGTTGATCTTGGCAATAACACTTATCTGAAATCATTTACATTATTAACACTCAGACTAATGTACTTATCTTTATTATTATGTTTTGGCTGATCTTCTTCAGGTGTCTATCAATCCTTTAGTTAATCTACAGGAGTAGATTGTTCTTGCTCCACTGTCCATGTCTAGGGATATTGCTCGCTCTGTTTCCACTAAGTCTGAGCCTGGACTACCCAGCCCAAGGATTGAACTCACAATCACTATATCATCAAATTCACAAACCAACATTTTAATCCACTAGAACATGACTAGATATTCCTTAACAAATCCATTACAGTCAACCCCTCAGTCACGATGACATGTGACTTTGTGCTAGCACAGCCATCGACAACTTCCAAACAGTTCAATCTGCCTAGTTTCACTCACACTGCATGATGTCAACTTGTGGTAGGGTTTCCAGGCACTTTCCAAAGGTGCTACATATTGGGATCTCCTCCCCAAGTTGATAACATCAAGTCACCTTGCTAACAAATCGACCACAGTGATATTCAAAACCAGGTCTCATGGTTGGAATGCGAACATTCTACCCACTCAAACAGATACTCATTTATATTATATGAATATTTGTATATTTCCATGCATAAGGCAACACCCAAAATCTTGGTAAATTTTTATGATCTCATCTGATATCCACGATATGACTGAAAACATAGGTTAACCTATATATAGTAACATAGCCAATGATGCAAACAGAATGAGAACAATCTACTACCATTGATTAAATAAAGGGTTCAATTAGAAATTTGCTGAAGGCTATTTGGATCAACAAACACCTGATGAATGCCAGAGAGTACAATGGTCAAAACATTGTGATAATAACTATAAACATGCAATGCAACCCTCACCCAAGCTTTTCATCAGCTGACCAGTGGTCAGTCCACATTCAATCCTTAATCTCATCAGTGTTCACCGAAAACTGGGAAAGGGCATGATGCATGCTCACAAGGTAAAATGATGAAAGAAACACCACATCTAGGTATAAGAACATGGGCTCTGTTTCCTATATGTAAGTGTTTTATTGGGGGCTTCACCTTGATTTTCAAGTTAGCTGTTAATCCTGACAATTTGATTTCTTCTTTTTAATTTTTTTGATTCACAAAAAGAAACAAAGCAAAAAGAAGAAAAAAAACTGGACAACAAAGAAACAGTTGGCAGAATAGAAAACACTGGTTGGTTAAAAAAAAAAAAAAAGTCATCCACTTACTTTGTAATCAGGGAGTTGAGTTACCCCAGGCCAAGTGTCTTCAGTTGGGGTGCCAAGTAATATGTGAAAGTCAAGAAAGTAACTTTCCAGAAATTAAAATATGAAAATAAAAATACATTTACAAAAATACAAAATTATTGTTGTGTTGTCATTGAAGTAAACATCAATAACAAAAGAAAGTCATAGTCAGTCGACTTGGTGAAGCAAAAGTAGTTACACTATTGGAATTAAAACAATTAAAAAGAAACAAAACAGGGAACAGGAGTTATGCCCCTTGAGTGTAGTAATCAGTAGATGAAAATATAAATCAGGATTTTAGCCTAAAATACTCGGAGGTTATGAATTTGTTTTTTTACTTTTTGGTTTTTTGTTTAGCAGCATATCAACTCCTTATGGGTCATTTACTACCAAAAAGTTCATTTTCTTGGGAGCATTACTAATTTCTTTGATAAAAAAAAAATGTTACTGGTAATTCTTTTTTTCTTTTTTTTTTTTTTCCAAAAATGTATTGCTAGTAATATTATTTTACTATGAAAATGTATTCCTGGTATTTTTATTATAAAAATGTTTATACTTTTATAGTGTCTAGACCCCAGTTTGGAGGCTAACTATTTACCCATGCTACCATCCTAAGTCAGGGTGAACCTGGGAACAACAGCAATTAAGAGGTGGTTCGGCACTCCTCAAAACATGGTCACAGGCCTTTCTGCTGGATATAGTTTAGCGTCATACACAGGACAGGATTATGAAATCATTGAATTATAACCTACAATAAAATAATTTATATTACCTTTTTTGATAGTACTAACACCTAAAATTTATATTAGCTTTCTGACAGTACTAACAACTTTTTTTGATAAAAAATGAACAAGAGAAGAATAGGAGGAATGTTGATAATTATAACTTTAGGTAAGCAAAAACAGAAAAGTAACAAAAAGGCAAACAATCTTCAGGTTAGTTGTACAAAAACAAATAAATACGAATACAGAAAAAAACCTGGTGAAAAAAGTTTTAAAAAATAATTATCCTAATATATGCAATAAATGAAACAAAAAAAAAATAATAATTGCAAATTATCCTATTATAGTTGTTTGGTTTGGTGTGTTTTACGGAATATCAACCTCAATGGGTTATTTAATGCCGACAACTAACCCCCACCCCACCCAGAAATATTTTGTTTTGTCAAAAATCTATTTGTGGTAATACAACAGCTCTCATCAATCTGAAATATTTAGAGCATCAATACAACATTAAAATCTTTTTTTATTTCTCATCACTGCAAAAGTAGATTTTGTTGATAAAATACATCCAAAATTCTTAATATTTAATTATTTGCAAATATTTAATTTTTTTTTAAATAGGTAACTGTTTATTTACATTATTAGGACTATCATCCTCATCTTTATTGCCATATTCACAACATTTCAGCCATTGTGTGCTCCGGTCATCTTCTGGTGATTGGAATTTCTGAGATTTATAAACCTAATGTTCCAGCAACCGTTTTTACCAGTGCTCACATTGCAATTATTCTATTATTATTATATTCTATTTTTTACCAGAGCTTATATTGCAATTTTTGTGAAACGTGAATATGGCAATGAAGATAAAGATAACAGTCTGAATAATGTAAATAATCATAATACCTCATCTCAGAGATATAGAGAGATATCTAAATAACTGTTCATTCAGCTCAAATATTCAAAATGCAATATTTGTCTTTTTGTTTTTGTTTTTTTTTTTTTACTAGTGTTCACTTTATATAAGAGCAAGTCAAAGTAGAGGGTTACTGAAGGAGTTTGTTGTGTGACCATTTCATTTTAGCCTCTACTTACGGCCATATCACATTAAAACACTGGTGACCTTGTACAATTGCTGAAGTTAAGCAACGTCGAGCCTTGTTATTATCAAGGTAAGTGACCACTTGGGAATACCAAGTGCAGTAAGCTTGGATATGCAGATGGTGTACTAGATAACAGCGGGAAATTAGAAAGCCGAGTTCCAATTCCAGTTGGGTTCGTTATATTCGCTTACACACAAATATTCTTGGGAAAGGTACAAATCCACCTCATTTCCACCAGCTATGGGTTAATTAGCAGAACTTGTGTCAGTAAATCTTTATTATCTCCAAAACATTTTTACGACCTAAAATATTTCCTGGCTCTAAATAACCCACAAAGGGTTGATAAGCAGTAAAAAAAAAAATCCACATATTGAAAAAAGATTTGCTGTCGTTTGAATAGGTGTAGACTTTAATTACTTCCTCTCGAAAGTTTAAAAATTACCGTTTATTAAGGGGAGTTAAATCCTGTCAATTTTAACGTAATTATTTCCCCTTACGGCATTAAGATGGAATCTAAAATGTGTCGCAATGATCTAAAACTTTTTTCATATCATTAGTGGATAACTATATTTTTATGCCGTCCTACTTCAGAAAATACTCAATAATACAAGTAAGTTAGTTAGTGAAAAAAAATATATTAATATTTAATAAAAACCTTTTTCATTTATAACAAAAACTACAAACTAAAGTACTTAATTTATGAATCATCCAGTTCACACACCTCCAGTAACCAAACATCAGAATGCTTATCATCCAGTTCACACACCTCCAGTAACCAAACATCAGAATGCCAATTTTACTAAGAACGTTTCAGCACCCCTTCAGATAAAGGAATCAGAGTATGCCTATATATATATATATATATATATATATATATATATATATATATAGGCATACCAATTTTACTAAGAACGTTTCAGCACCCCTTCAGATAAAGGAATCAGAGTATGCCTATATATATATATATATATATATATATTATTAATTTACTGACACTTCTTAACATATTCGAATAAGTATGGATGTGTATATATTATGAAAGTGAAGTAGTCAGTATATTATTATATTACCAAAAAGCTTTTACCTATTATGTTACAAAGTAAAAAATAAAATTACTTAAGAAAATTTTTTTTTCTGTATATGTTCAATAAAGTATTATTTATACTGGATTATACTAATCTGATCTTCATACCTTTACACTGACTTTATTGATACACTTGTCATCAAAATTACAAGAGGTCTAAGTTTTCAACTTGAACAAATTCTCCAAATTAGTATTTCAGTAACCAAATATCAATTTTGGAATGTGAGTTTGGCAAAGAACTTTTCAGCACCCCCTCTGATAAAGGAATCAGAGTATGACTATATATAGAATATAAATTGGATTAATCTAGGCAGCAAATCTTCATTCTAACAAGTTTTGTTGAAGATAATGGACTAATTACATCTATTATATTTTTTTATCAATTTTTGTTGTTCATGGATTAATTTCCACATTTTAGTGTTAAAGATGTATATGAACAATCCACACAGTTCATGTTAATTTTTACTAAGGTTCTTAGCTTTCAATTAGCTTCAGTCATTATGAAGAATTAAAATATTTAATGAAATTCAAAATTCATTCCATTATAGTTTACATTTTGGGATGATTTTGAATTTTAAGTTTTGAATGTTTGTAATTTAATGTGAACATAGTTTTAATTTTGAGTTTTAAAGCATTATGATATCAAATGAACATGATAAGGTTGATTTTGGGAATTTAAATACATTTGCCTATCGTTTGGTTTGTATTTCTCCCCAGAACAGGAGTAGAGATTTATCCCTTGCTTCCTGTTATTCCTTGGGTTTCCAGTTCCTTCTAAAGTCTTTTCATTCTCTTTCACTCCCAATAACTTCTTGAATCTTTGTGGCATTATTGTCTTAAATCGGATGAAATGATTAAAAAGAAAAAAATGTACAATGACTGCTCCAGGATTACAAGTGATTTTATTGATTAGTGGTTGTTTTTACTTAATATGAATAGCTTCTAAAATTTGTAATCTTTGTTTATAGTTTTGCTGACTATTATTGTATAGTTTACAAGGAGCTGTCATATCATTGTAACTTCTGTCTCTTTGTATCATGTGTGGCCATATAACACTTTGGTCGGAATTATGACACATGAATTATAATTACAAGTGATTTTATTGATTATTGGCTGTTTTTATTTAATATGAATAGCTTCTAAAATTTGTAATCTTTGTTTACAGTTTGCTTTGCGGAGCTCTCTTGTATCATTGTCATTTTTATGTATCTATTACTTTGGTTTATATTTCTCCCCAGAACAGGAGTAGAGATTTATCCCTTGCTTCCTGTTATTCCTTGGGTTTCCAGTTTCTTCTTAAAGTTTACTTCAATTCTATACTTCTAATGTCTCCGCCTAAAATCTGAAATTTTATTAACTATTTATTTTTTCTTTCAGTAGGAGTAGATAGGTTTGTTTTTTGCCCATTTCACACTCGTCTCTGCTCTTTTGAACAGGTTTATCCCTTGTTTTTTGTTTACGATTAGGTTTCCAGTTCCTTCAAATATCTTTGTATTCTTTCACTACAAGTAGCCCCTGCAGTTTTAGTGGCATTATCACACTGGAAATAAAATTTAAAAACTCTTATAGATTCAGATTTGTATTAGTATTCTTCTATGTACTGTGTCCCTTCAGACCGTGAGCAATCAGGTCTCTCCAGAACCTTCTATCCCGTGTACTTAGAACTTGGTTTTATTTAAGCTTCTCTTAGTACTATGGGGGTGCTTGAACAACTCCACAAAATGTTTTTTCTTAATTTTTTTTTTTAAGCATTCATTAAGGCGGGAAGCCACTAGCATGCAAGGGGTTACAGTTGCAAGTTAGAACAAATAGGAATGATAGAGGAAAGGATGAAGAGAAGGATAGGGGATAGATCAAGGCATCTGGAGATGTCGATTGACATTATATTTGAATAGTTGGAGATTATAGCTATCAGAGAAACAGGAAAAGGAGAGGGAGTTCCACATGCGATATTTAGCAAGTGGCAAGTCAAATTTTTCTGATTAGTCAAGTACAGTGTAACCCGGATATAAGAGAGTTGTCGGGACCGGAGAAGAAGTCTCTTATATCCGGGTTTCTCTTATATCCGAGTTTGGTCTATTATATATACATTAACACAGGCTCTAATTTGGGACGAGAAAAAATCTCTCTTATATCCGGGTTACACTGTAGCTCTCTGAATGCCTCTGTCAAATAACTACAAGGAATTTCAGGTTTTAGTCCTAATATTTATGTGAATTACAAACATATGGCTGTAAAATAAAGACTTTGGCAAGTCAAAAGTTCATGATTTGTTAAGTTGATTTCCAAATAACCCTGTCATGTAACTAAACCAGTGGTTCCCAAACTTTTTTCTCTGGGTCACATTTTCTGAATGAAAATTTCCTTACGCCTCAACAAATTTCATAATAAAAAGTACAGTTAAAAATGAAATACAGAGGGAACTCGGAACATTAACTCTCTTGTCCAATTTGCAGACACTAGTTACTATATATTTAATAGTTGATATAATGCAAAAATATCACAATGATAAAATCAGTCAGTAATTATTTATACTGGGACTCATGTATGCAATTACAAGTAATCCATAATATTTTAAATTTTGAACTATTTTTGGTACATGAATTTTTGGAAACTGTTTCTAAATCTTTGATTGTCTTTCAATCATTCCGCCTCCCCGGCCATCCCCTTCCACTGCACCGTTTAGGAACCACTGTAACTAAAATGAGTTTCTAGTTTTAGTCATAATATTTACAAGCATTTGGTCATAAAGTAAAGTTTGTCTGTAATTATTGTTGTAGAAAATTATGCAAAGATCCCATTATCCTTCTTGGAATGTGAAGAAACAATTGAAGAGGAGTCAGATTGATCATAAATTGTTATAAAAGATCAAACTGAAAATATAATAAAACCTATTTTTGTATATTTGAAATTTTGAAAACTTCCAAAGTCGTTTTTTAATATTGATCTTTGACTTTTTAAATCCCCTTACATCATCATGACTGGGTTTTACCAGTGATAGTTTAACACCGAGAAATATCTGATACGCCAAAAATGAAATATATATGATTAAAAATGATTAAATTATGATTACAAATCTAAATAATATTAAAATAAAGAAAAAAAAAGATAACACTGTGCATGAAACATCGCATGAATATTATTAGTGTTATTTTGTTTCTGGCGTCCTGTGTGCGACATTAAACTGCATCCAACAGCAAGGCCTCTGATCAGGAGGTTTTGAGGAAGTGTGGAACCACCTCTTAATTGCTGGTGTTCCCAGGTCCACCCTGACCCGGGGTGGTAGCACCTGTTGGGGTCCCAGCTATGGGCAAATAGTGAACTTCCAAGTCTTTTCCAAACTTCCAGGTCTTTTCCAGCACATTTCCTTTTGAAAAAATATTATTACCAGCTATACGTTTTTGAAAAAATATTATTATCAGCTATACTTTTTTGAAAAACAATATTACCAGCTATACTTTTTTGAAAAACAATATTACCAACTATACTTTTTTGAAAAACAATATTACCAACTATACTTTTTTGAAAAACAATATTACCAACTATACTTTTTTGAAAAACAATATTACCAACTATACTTTCTGGAGAAAAAAAAACCCTTTTAAGGCATTAAATGGCCCAACGAAGGTCGATATCCTGGTTAAACAAACAAACTATTTATCTTTGTTTCTGAAACATTCCTTGTTAAATTATCGGGTGTATATATGGCAGGAAATTCACGTATTAGAAAGAAAAAAAGTCCAATCTTAAGAGGAAAACAACATAAAAAGATAAAATAATTAATCTGAATGGAAATAGTATAAATAAAAATTACAAAAGTAAAAAGATTTTTTTTTAAAGTAAAAGGGTAAAATAAATAAAAAAATAAATAAAAAACAAACAAAAAAATAAATAAAAATACAAAAAATAAAAAACAAAAATAGATAATAAATAAATAAAAACAAACAAAACATACATCAATTAAAAATAGAATAAAATATATATATATATATATATATATATATATATATATATATTTCAAAAGATGAAAACTAGTAATCTTTTACAGTAAGTCTTATTAAAGAAAGAATTTCATTTTAACTGAAAAAAAAAAAAAAAAAAAAAAAAAAGAAATAAGGATACTTAAAAATTCTTTTGAGTTGATCATCAACATCATTACCAGGAAACAAAGGACGTCCAGCATTGGCCAATTCTGGAAAATATTTTTAAATTCATTCAAATCAATATTTGCCAAAAAATTAAAAAAATATATCAAAATATGTATATTAAATTTATATAAAAAAGGTATTTTTATTACTTTAAATGTTATTTTTAGTGGATACTCATATTTGTGTAGACATTCTATTTATTTTAAACTAGGGAGCTCCTCTAAATTTTCAATACCTAAGGTTTAAAATGATTTTTTAAAAATGAGAAAGCATTCTTGAAGCTTCTTTTTAGCTTTAATTGAAAGCTAAATGATTAAATTTCCAGTAAGCAAAATACTCTGCTGTCTTTCAAATAGAAATTATATTGATTGGAATCTCAACTTCTTGGCCACTTTCAGAAAAATCAATAAATATCAACCATTTTGATAGATTTGTAAACAAAAGTTAATTCCCGTGTTTAAAAATCTCCCAAAAATAAAATACATATTTGTGATATTTTATTTGAGGAAAATTAGCAAATTTAAAGTTAAATTAATCTGATTTGAAAGAAATATTATGGACTTATAGCATAAAACAAGCATTTTTTAACCACAGAATCTTGTTTTTCTGACACGTTGACTGATTGATTGGCAGTGTAAGGTGCTGAAAAGCTAAGTATGGTTGACCAGAAATTGACATAAATTTACGAAATCAAAGTGAGTGCTTTGTTTTTGGTTTTTAACTACCTAGTCATTTTTTAAAATTAACATAATCCTTTCAGCAATTATCTAATATTTTCTTGAATTTTAGTTATACACACATTTATTTATAGCCTTACGTTTTTATCAAAATAACTCACAAAAAAGAATAAACTTAAAAAAAGTAAAAAAAAACTACTAAAAAAATGTATTACTTAATTGAAGTATGACACACACTAAAATAAATAAATAAAATAAAAATATTTAGTGAAATAAGAATTAAAAAAAAGTAAAAATTACTTTAAATTTTAAAATTTTGAAGGTATGATTTGCAAAACCTGTTGAGACAAAAACACAATGATTTTTTTCAGGGAGGACAACTCTTAAAGCATACTTGAAATGGGAATGTTTCTACTCTAAAAAAAAAAATTTTTAATTATTTTTAAAATATTGGGTGTAAACAACTTTTATTAAGCTTTTCAATTTTTGATTCATAAATATAGTTTTCACTTAATAACAATATCACCTTACTGGATTGAAGTAATGTAAAATTTTAAACACTTTAAATTATTATAATTAAAATTTTAAAAAAATGAAAACAATTCTTGTAAAAGTTCATTATTCATCAAAAAAATTTTTTCTTAAGACAATAGCGTCCTTAATAAATCTTATTTATAAAAGCAATTAAAAAATTTTCTAACTAAATAATGTCATAGTTTTATTGCATGATTCAGAGTAGATTTTTGGAAACTGGGGGTCCTGTTTGAAAAAAAAGTAAAAAAAACGGATTTAAATTCTCCAAGGAGTCTTACTTTTAATGAAACAAATTTTGAGATTGCAATTTAATTTCTTGAAATTCCATGAAATTAACTAAGTAGGGGTGGGGTAACCTATGTAAAAACAAAATATTTTTACCAAGATTTTCTAAATAAATAAATTTAAAAAATATTTTCATTAATTTGCAAATAAGTCCTGAAAGTTTCATTAAAATCCGACAATTCTTCTATTTTTGCAAGAATTTCAAAATCAATGTGTTTTCCACCTGAAAAAATGCACAAAAACACTAATCGTAATTATTGCATCAACCACTGACATAAAAAAAAAAAAAAAAATTTTTAATGTACTAGAAGGGATTAAAAAATTTAAAATAATAGAAAAAAAATACTTTGGTCTTTCCTCTTAATAATAACAAACATTTTGACAATAAAACTTTGTTTTTATTAAGTTTGGGGACTTTTTTTTATCATGCTATGCTGTTTATTCAACAAATAAGTGGAGGTATCTATTTTAAACAGTATTACATTTTGTCTACTGGCCTGAACATTCGAGAAATGTTATTAAAGAAAATGCACCCTCTGGCAATATTTGAATCTGCACCCCCACCCCCACACCCCCCCACACACACTTTTACAGGAGAAACCATCATTAGCTCCAATGTACTTCTGACCACTCAGATATGAAGAGCTTCATAGGCAACAAAGGTTCTATTTGCCTTTAAAGCACATTCACTTGTTCAGATTTCTCCAGAAGTCATAACTGCTCAGTTTAGTAACCAAAAAATGTAAAAAAAAGCAATTTCTAAAGAACTAATGGATTTTTACATTAAACATTATTACCTATCATCACCTGTATTACATGGTATGGGTTTTTTGTATTTTTAAAATTTTTCTTTAGTAAGATTCAATCTCTTCTTTATTATAAAACACAATGTAAGTTTATTTATTTATTAGTCCCGAAGCCTGATCGCCTCTTTTTAGTATTCAGATGATTTGGTAAAAAAAAAATTTTTTAAAAAATAAAAAAGGCCTTTTTTTTTTTTAATCATTTCACCCCAAGCAAGGTAATAAAGCCATTAAGATACAAAGCCTTACTGAATGTTAGAGAAAATGAAAAAAAAAAAAACCCAACAACAAATAGGGATAGAGAACATTAAAAGAACAAGACACGCATTTAAATTTTTAAAGATCAAAGTTGACAGAGAAGCAAAAAGTCAGAAGAGATTTCCACAAGCAAGAAGTGCGATAGAAGAAAGTGTTAGCATAGAACTTACGCTTACATCTAGCTATTTCAACTGTAAAATGATAAGACCTTGTTGCCAACCTAGTACTGCGTTAAAATTCCTAAAGTCCCAGGTACGATAAAGGAGAATTCATCAGAACAATTACCATGAAAGTATTTATAAAAAAAAAAAAAGAGGCACAGGGAAGCTACATTATGGCAATGGGAAAGTGACTGAAGCCAAGATGCCAAGTCAGAATCAATAATATTGCAGATACTTTGGATTTTATCAAGAATCTCTAAATATACAGCAGGAGCACCAGACCGAATGTGGCAGCAGTATTCAAAGCAAGGACGAATGGTAGACTTATAAATATGTAAAGATTGATTCTGGCAAGAAAAATTGTCAAGCATAACAAAGGGAACCAACTTTCCTAGACCTAGCAATTGAGTCGATAAAATCTTTCCATTTCATGTTAGCAGAAAATGTTATTCCAAGTAGGTGCATTAAATCACTCATGTGGAGGTTAGCATCAGCCATGCTGATGGAATGTGAAAAAAAGGTGCTCTCAGACAATTAAAAGACAGCAGCTTCGTTTTGGAGGCAAAATTAAGACATCTTTTGTCTCAGTTGACAACAGAAAGTAGATGGGTTTTTTAGATCAGCTACCAACTTGACCTTATCATACCACTCAGACTTACTATCAAAACAGGAATAAATGGTTGTCATCAGCATAGATACCAAGTTGAGAAATTATGCCATCATTATGATAAGTAAATATCTCATTAGTAAATAGGGGAGATCAGGCTGCTAATACACTGCTTCTATTTTTTTTGTATCATGTGAACAATTATAAAGTTATAATGAATTTTGTGTCATGTGAATTTTCTTAAGTCATTTTTTTTTACTTTTAATGACTTAAAAATCAGAATTCCTTCTTACATGTGACAATAGAATTAAATGTTTTGAGATAAAAATCCTAGATTACATATGCAAAAAAAATATAAAAGACGCAAATGAAAAATTATTTTAAAGTTGCAGTCATTTTTTAACAGTACAGATAAATGAGTATAAAAAATTTTAAAATTAGCCAATTTCTAAAAAAAAAAATATCCCAACAAGGTAAGAAAATTTCCTGGATATGTCGAAATCATATTTTATTTTACATGTTATAAACAGAAAAGGAAAAAAAATAAAAAGAAAGAAAACAAAAAAGAAAGTGGTTAAGATTATTTGTTAGAAAAAGGCTACCTGCAAAAATACATCCTGCTGACCACATGTCAATTGATGTTGAATAAAGTTTGGCACCAAATAAAACATCAGGTGGGCGATACCACAGTGTAACAACCTGAAAGAAAGATTTGTGAAGGGATTAAGAGTTATTCTTGTCTAGCAATCATGAGGGTGCTTATTTCACAATAAAGTATGGACCCAAAATGAATCACTTTGAATTTTAAAATATACAGACCATTTCACCTTGACAGAGGAAATAATCTTACTATAATTCTGTTTGTTCCTCTGTTAGTTACTTAGCATGACCATTACGCCCTACCAAAACGTCATAAATAGTAAATAACAAGACTCAATCACTGCATAAAATTTTTAAGGAAAAACATTTTTTATATACAAATAAAGACAAAAACGGTACAAATACAAAATTTGAACAAAAATTTCCTTTTGTGGGTCTATTAAGGCAGGATTACAAAATTTCTGATGTTTCAAAAAAGGATTTTTATTTTTTAAGTACTTCACCACAAGCAAGGCAGAAGTGCCACTAGTACACAAGGAGCTACAGAGAGTGTAAACAAGGGAAAAGACTGGGTATAGGGGTGGGGGATTACGGACAGGATAAAAAGAAGAACGGAGATCAACGCATTAGATGTCGATTGGCATTACATTTAAATTTTTGAAGATTATAGTTATCAGGGAAGCGAGTAAGAGGAAGGGAATTCCACTGTCGGGAAGTGCAAGAGAAGAAGCTGTTGGAGTAAAAGAGAAAAAAAAATAGACTTGTTTTCATTACTTTTACTCTTCATAAAAAGTTCTAGTATTTTTTTGCTGCTCTTTGTATTGTGTCAACAATGTTTCCTGGAATTGCTGTTCTGTTTTTCTTCTTGTTGTCGTTGTTCTTGCTATTGTTTTATTAATTCCAACATTACTGCTTTCGAGTCCTCCATTTTTAATTGTTTGACTTGAAAATTTGCTTCCAATGTATTGTTTCTGGTGTAAGTTTTTTTTTGACGTACTGATTTCACAAGTTGAACAAAAATGAATCTTTGTCCACCACTATTATAATAAATAGTGAATCGTTCTCGTCACCAACTGTTGCAAGACACAACAATTAACTCAACAGGGTCAGTCATGATAGTAGTATTTGATACTCAGCTAGAAAAGTAACTTCTTTTCCTTTCTAGACAATTACCCAGGACTACTTATCATGAATTGATCAGTCCATTCATGATAGTAAGAAGGGTAATTGATGCTTACCACAACACAAGCATAAGAAAAACTTACTATCAAGAGTTTGCGAGAGCAGTATACTACTCATTGTACTATGACAGGTGTTACCACTTCAGGCAGGGAGATAAAATCTTAAGTTAATCTTTTGACCCCCATGGATCAAATAAACAGATCAGTGTGAAATTACCAGAAGGTTAACCAAATACAACTGGAAGACAAAATAACCAAGACGAAAACACAAGCTTATAAAGAGATTGTTGTAGTGCATTGTTCTACAACACGGGATCAGTAGTCGATTTCTTGCTTGTTTCTGAGTTTACTATACACTTTATATCTCTTCTGCTTAACATATGCAAATAGGTACAATCCTATTTACCAATCCATTACACCTCCCTGACTCGAAGAGGTGTCATGCCTTTGTTTGTTCTTGAACTCCTTCTATAGGTTTATTTCATATCAGCTCTGGAAAAGTTTGTCAACTTTTTACATTTTAGGTGGTTACAATCATGTTTGATATTTTGAATCTTAATGACATAAATCTTTTTTACATATACATGTATATTATATGCACACATACAGTTCTCTAATCAGTTTATTGTTCATGTAAGTAACTGTATTTCAACTTTGTTTTTATTAAATTAAGCTGTATAAAAATAAAATAAATATTATTGACATTGTATTACATAGAATGAGGATGGGAATTATTTGAGAAAAGTGTTATTGCAAGAATATCTGATGGAATATGTGGTGGAGTGAGCCTGCATGTCTTACTGTTTATAAAGCTGGCACTACACAATCTTAATTTTTTGCATCTTGAATTATGAATTGTCTCCTAAAGTTCTTGAGATCATTCTAGGGATTTTCTTTTCTCATTTTAATATTCTTTTTTCTTTTAATAAAGCCAGTTTTAAACCACAGTAAATGTTAAGTATATCAGCTTAACTTGAAGTATTAGTGAAACATTTACTTTCCTTCCAGACAAGTTTTCTTATATTAATATTGTAAAAAAGCAAATAGATAGATGAGAAAATCAACATTTCTGTTTGGATATATAACTGCAAATCAATCCATTAACCAGTGTTTTATTTTGTGTTATTCTATGACACGTGATCAGTAGTCAATTTCTTGCCTGTTTCATAGTTTACTATACACTTTATATCTCTTCTGCTTAATATATGCAAATAGGTACAATCCTATTTACCAATCAAATACGCCTCCCTGAACCAAAGAGGTTTAATACATTTGGTTTTTCTTGAACTCCTTCTACAACTTCTTTCCTCCTCTCGCCCTTGAGATTTATGTCTTGTTCTTTTTAATGGAGATATTGGTCTCATTTCATCTTCTTCCATATCTGAGTCACTCACGCTATCATCCACACTCATCTTCTATTGCACTGTCCTGATATGAAGAACTCATCCTTTCTTCTCTGACAAGATCTTCTTCAATCATGATGTCTTCCTCTACAATTCTGGATCTTCAGTGGTCAGATTGGGCCATGAGGCTTTTTCCTTTCTTTGATATTATTGCCATGCATGAGGAAATTAGCTCTCTTAGGACTTCCTATTTTGTCTTGTACTACATCCTTTCATTCCTCAAATAGGACATCATTAATGGAGATCTTATTCGTCTACACATTAAAGCAGATGGGCTTTGCAATCTGTCTGCATGTGGAATCATCCTATAACGAAGCAGTGACCTTGGTAAGTAACCATCTTCTACTTACCATATGCACCTATTTACAAACCCAATACAGAGGTCAAAATTCAGAAAATGAATTCTGCTAACCAAATGAAAGCTTTTTTTTAAGGTAAGATATTTTTACCTGCCTCAAACTGAAAAACTAATTCAAACATTTTGACGGCATCTTGGATTGTTAAAAATATAAATGAATTTAAAAAAAAAAAATAAAAAAAAAAAAATTGAGTGTCATTACTTACTTCTGCAGAATAGCAACGTACAGGAATACCGAAAGCTCGTGCCAAACCAAAATCTGCAAGTTTTAACTCTCCATTCTGTCAAAGAGAAACATTTGCGTTTTAATTTTACTTTAACAAACTATTTTTATTACTTGAAACATTATTTTTAGTAGATACCAATATTTGAAATAGACACCTCATTTTTATTTTAAACTGTGTATTATGTCTATCGGTCAGTGCATTCAAAAAAACTTAATAAAGATAATCATACTCATTTAAAAATGTTATTGTTGAATTGTTGTTTCTTTTTTCATAATAAATATTGTTTAAAAACACCTGATAATTATGCACCAACCATATATATATATATATATATAAAAAACAACTGAAAAGTTGCAAATTAAAAAAAATTTAATGTTTTTTTTTGTGAAAGTATTTATTTATATTTTTTATATATATATATTTTATATTTCAGATCGTCCCCCGATCTTTCATCAGAAATGACTGTTTTCAGAAGTTTGTTTACATTAAGTAGCGTCCATCGTGAGACGTGGATGTCACGTGATATGGAATGCAACTGTGTTTGAATATTTCTAACGTAAATCTAACTGTAGTAATATTTTAGATGTTCTTTAAAAAAAATTTTAACTATATCTGAAAAAATTTTTTTGTTTAACTATTGAAATATTTATAAAGATTTAAAATACCCAAGTCTTTATTTAACCCTAGTTTATATGTATTTAATTTTAAAATCCAGTATTTTTCTTTTTTTCTCTGTGTGTGTATGTAGAACTGAAATCAGAATCTATCAATACACATTTACAGTTTTCTAATGAGTGTCCTGGTTGATTAAAATGTTCAGCTATGGGGGAATAAGGATTGTTTTGTTATATATATATATATATATATATATATATATATATATATGGTGTGGGGTGGGGTTAACTCCACTTAGTTACTTTCCTGAAACTGCTACTAGGGTCACTCTCCAGACTATAAATACTCTTTGATAATTTTTCGTAGCCTCTTCTCACTTTTTTTGCTTACATGTCAACATGCAAGTCTCTCGCAGGAAAACACGTTCCAAACACATGGACATACCACATACACAACGTACGTACGTATGCACATTCACTCACTTTACACCAAAAAGGGTTTCACATTCTTATGCTACATACATCATTGTCTTTGTCATTTGTATACTTTTCTTCTTAATACATTATCATTTGTTTGTACAGTGTAACCCGGATATAAGAGACCCGGATATAAGAGAGACCCGGATATAAGAGAGATTTTATCTGGTCCCAAATTAGAGCCTGTGTTAATGTATATATAATAGACCAAACCCTGATATAAGATAAACCCGGATATAAGAGACTTCCTCTCCGGTCCCGACAACTCTCGTATATCCGGGTTACACTGTACATGTATTGGTCATTGTTTCCTTGCATATTCTTACACAATATTACTAATGCCCACAACAATGGTAAGCAAAGAAGACACTGTAATTATGTTACTGCACTGAGGGTCACCAAGTCAAAATAATTGTGTTTAGGGTCATGGACAAGAAACTTTGGCAAACAATGGTGTAATGAGTTCCATTGGATTTTAGCTATATTCTCTGAATTACCTTGTTGATAAGTAAATTTTGTGGTTTCAAGTCTCTGTGAAGGACATTGTTGCTATGACAAAACGCCAAACCTCGTAGTAATTGGTACATAAATGACTGAAAAAAAAGAAAATATAACAAATTTACAGGTACATAAATATACTAAAGAGAACATTTAAAATTTACTCAAAATTAAATTTGACATTATTATAAAAAAAAAAAAAAATAAATCAAGAAAATGCTAATTTCCAAGAGAGTACTCATTGCAACTTCTCGTGATAATGTTTTCCACTTACACAAAGTGGAAAGATTATATTGAATCAATTGCAAGGTCTGATGTTAAGAATAATTGGTTCTCTGTGTCGTGCTAGACAATATCTCTTGCCTGAATCTATCTTACATATTTCCAAATATACCATTCGTCCAGGCTTAGAATATTGCAGCTATATCTGGCCTGGTGCTCCTGCTATATATTTAGAAATACAGTGGAACCTTGGTTCACAAATTTAATTCGTTCCTGAAGGCCATTCATAACCCGAAATATTCGTAAACCGAAACTATTTTTCCAATAGGAATCAATGTAGAGAAAAAAAGTCATGGTACAATAAAATTAAAAAAGAAAAAAATGGCACAACACACAAATATATACAACATGGCGGTCAACTCAGAAATGATTCCGTTCAGGTTAACCCGGTTCGGCAATGTTGTTCAAGAACCAAAATTTTGTTTGATAACCGAGGTGTTTTCATCTCAAATTTTCTGTTCAAAAACCAATTTGTTTGACATGCGAGACATTCAAAAACTGAGGTTCCTCTGTATTTGATAAAATCTAAAGAAAAATCTGCACTGCCATTGGTCCTGATCTGGCATCTCAGCTTCTCACCGTAATGTAGCTTCCCTGTACCTTTCCTATAAATACTTTCATGGTAATTATTCTGATAAACTCTCCTCTAGGGTACCTAGACTCTACAGTATTAGATTGATATGCACACCCCCACTCTACTACATCTCAATTTTTATAAGGTAGTATTCATATAAAATACAAATTTTATTGTAACCTAATTATGTACAATAATGGATCATATGCAATATACATGAACAATTCAATTAGTAAAATTGTAAATAAATACAGTGGAAATTCAATTTAACAGACTAATAAGAGGATCGCCCATTAAAGCCATTTGTCCATTAATTTGAAGTACTTTTTCTCATGGCCTAAAAATACCCAGTATACAGTACGAAATTATTGTAAATAAATGTAAAAACAGTATATATGTATGTGTATTTTATTTTTAAGTTATTATATACCTTTAAATAAAGTTTGAAAAGTTTTAAAGTTAAATCCAGAGTCCATTGGTTCAGGGACCGTTAATTCAAGGTTTTATCTAAATACAAATTAGAGACATGTCATCATAGATCATTCCATCTTAAATAAATCAATGTTTTGTGGCAATTTTTAACATTAACTTGAGAATTTTCTTGTTAAAAAGTTGAATAATTTTAACACATTCAACATTACAGATAAAAATTAGTGATGTTTATATGGTGTTTTTTCAAGACTTGACATGAACAAAAAATTCACAGATTTGGACCAAAAAAAAAAAAAAAATCATGTCAAAATCCATGACAATTTTTCACCTTTTAATAGTCAGTTATTCTTAGTTTAATTTGTAATGTATATAAATGTAGCTAAAAAAAAAAAAAAATGCAAATATTAAGATAGCAATAGTCACAAAGCACTGCCCAGAGGCCACCAATCAGGCTTGCCCTCTCTTCCCCAGGGTCAGGGATGGGGGTATGGTACTACGCACAGGCTTCAATTTGGGATAAGCTTATTTAGTGTCTACCGCTTATTAGTTGGTGACCACAAAATTATGTTATCCCTTTACATCTGTTTTGATTTTCTTCTACTTCTTTCCCCAGGCACTATATCCTCAAGTCACCATTTAGTAAGCACTAGATTTTTAATATATCCAAATGCTTTCAAGGATTTAAAACTAAATCAGCAAAGAAAGGTGAAGACAGCAGCAGTGCAACTGGTCAAATATGAAACTGTTTTTTTTTTGTTTTTTTTTAACAATGATGTTAATCCTGTACAAGGCCCAAGAGACACTCTAGGTAAGTGGCTCAGTTTATGGGGAAATGTGGGGAAGATAACAGTTGACCCTAGACTTGAACAGGTTAAGATTGTAGTGAGTGGGTAAGCATCCTCTTGGGAGTTGATTCCACAAAGCCACTTACATCAAAGATAACTGTGTATTATTATGAATTGAGAAAAATAACATCAGTAGTATGTAGTTATCAATGATATAAGTGCAATTTCAAACATTTGTAAACAGAAACTAAGTACAGATAACTCTTTAAGAAGTCAGGTATAAATTCCCAACTGTATTTATATTATGAATAGGACCCAATATTAAAAGGATAAAAATCAATATTTTTTTGATTCTGACAAATATCACAGGTAGAGGAATGTCGAATGAAGGTTAATCTATTTCCCAAGAAATTCCCCCCGGTTTTATATGAGTGGGTCAGTTAGGATTAGAGGTTTATCCCTTGTTTCCTGTTTAGGATTGGCTTTCTGGTTCCTTCTAAAGTCTACTTCAACTGTGTATTTCTAACATCTCCACCTAAACCTCTAAACTTTTATTTACTATTTATTTACATTTCTTTCCGTCAATAGGAGTA